>JAAALK010000082.1:37869676-38469676 GCA_019279435.1 Zizania palustris | reverse complement strand
AAAAAAAACTATAAAATTATTTAATTCGAATAACCATAGATTTATGGTATAGCAATTTCACGAAGCTGAAAATGGAAATTCCTTAACACAATTAACAACAAATAATATAAACTCATTAAGTAGCATATTGTTCCGGTCTCAATACCAGTCAATACTGGCTGATACCGGTACTGTTGGTACGTTTTTTGGTCACACTTTGACACACGCGTGGTCTGAAAGATTTGCTTAACTCTAGTGCAGGTCTTATGTTCTTAAAAAAAACTTCAAGGCGTACCAATCAGTTTGACACTGCAACTGATAAGGAAAAAAATAAAAGATAATTAGTAGCATAGCCTATCGGTTGTCGAGCCAATGACCGCGATGAGGATAGGATAATCGTGGACTATTACGCCGATCGGCCATAGAGCCGATGACCATGGGTGAAGCAATCGGGCAAGCGTGCCATCAGTTGATAAGATAGGCAGTTTACACATATGGGTCGATGAACACTTTTCAATGGCGAATAAGATATGACATTGAATTGAAGATAATCTATCGGCTTATACTCCGATAGAAATAAATAAAACGTACTAGATAACATGTCTATATCACGAAAATCATCACAATAACTAAATCTGACCTAACCAAGACAGTAGTGTTGACGCTAAAATCTAACGACGAAGCACCAAACACACGGACGCCGATCCGATGATCCAAAAGCGTGCGGATACTTAGAGGTAAACCCCTAAGCGTAACATGACGCCGACGTCACATTCCGACAATCCTCAAGCAGTGGTAAGGAAATAATGGAGTCGCTAGGCAATCAAATAATATCAATTAAAATTATTCAATAACCGATGTGTGAGAAAAGTAATTAAATCAGCCAGAACAGGGCCGATTAAACCGAAGGGTCCTAGCGGTCAGACCGACACTACACCGCCGATCGGACCGGTGGTGCGGAGGGGTCACCGAAGGGAGCTTTGGCGTGCGGTGCGAAGTGTGGCCAAAGGGGTCCCTCCGTCCTTCGGTCGGTCGGACCAAAAGTAAGCCCTCAATCAAACCGAAAGACTAGGGTTTTCGAAGGGCGTCCTCTGGAGTGCGTCACAAAGACAACCGGAAGGGGGACTTCGGTATCCCAGCTGGTCAGACCAGCGTCCAGCGCCTGGTCAGACCGAAGGGTACGGACAACCCTCGGAGAGTGGCCTCCGGCGTTGATGTGGAGTGCTCCCGAGGCTTCCTGCGAGGCTCTGTCAGACCGACCTCGTGCCGTCGGTCGGACCGCTGCGTGTCGGTGCGTCTGATGATGGCACGGTACGGGTCGGTCAGATCGGGGGGTTGCCTCCGGTCAAAATGACGGCTCCTGGAAGATGGTCTCCGGGCTCCGGCAACCGTATTGACGTAGAAAATTGCAACGAGAATTCTTGGCGAAGAAGGGAGAGATGAAACATTGCATAAAACACCAAGAAACCAAGGGCAATTAAGCCAAGAGACCGAATCACCGGTAAAAAACCCGATAAAACAATAGAAATTTGTTACATGGATGAAACAGACGATTCACGAGCGAATCGACAAGGATTTACCGTGATTACGATGCGGCAGATGGATGGTTTCCAGCGCAAACTAGCAAAGATGTACCTGCTAAATTAAACCTAGGGAAAGAAAGGTAAATTGAAAGGTAAAAGTACGATTCAAGGAAATATATTGGATATATTAGGGTTTTTTGGGGGGTCTCCTTAAATCAGCCTTGTCTCTATTTATAGAGGTTGGACATGAGTGCTTGTGGTCTAATCTGAGTTAGATTCGAGTCGAAGTCATCAAAAATTAATTAGGGATAAAAATACCCCAAAATCAACTAATTGGACCCAGACTCAGGTTGGGCCGGACTGACCGAACCCATATGGCCGGTCAGACCGAGCCTACATGGCCGGTTTGACCGGCATGTGCCAGATCTTGGCATATTTTCAACCAAATTTACCAAAATTGATATTTTGACAAATTTAGCCATCAATGCCATTTTTTGCTATCAACACATGCCCCCTACGTTTTGGCAAACTTTAGTGGGCCAAAAGCACAACGAACTAAGGGTGATATGCTTCATATCGCCCTTTTGACACTTCAAGCATTTTGCCACACATTTGGAAAGTACTTTTTAAAATACCTACCATTCAAAGCTCTATGAAATCGCTCTCCTTGCAGAGACTCTAGCAAATATGCATTACTTGAAGCGATTTCAACAACTCTAAAAGGACCGTCCCAACTAGGCGATCGTTTACTAAACTTTGGGCTTTTAGTGCCTAAAGGAAAAATCGTCTTCCAAATCAAGTCACCAACTTGAAACGATTTCACTCTCACCTTATTGTTATAATCTCTAGCCACTCTTTTTTGTCTCTTTCTATTGCCTCTAGAGCTCTTAATCTCTTATCGGTCATCTCTTCCAAATTATCCTTCAAAAAAGTTTCATACTCATCGACCGATAAGCCATCTTGTTTAAGAAACCTCAAAGAGCCAAGATTCACCTCTACGGGTAGAACAACCTCTTGTACATACACCAACTCATATGGACTTACCTTGGTAGCACAATGCTTTGCAATTCTACATGCCCATAATGCCTTAGAAAGCACTTCATGCCACCTTCTAGGAAATTCTTCATTTTTTCTTAATGAACTTAATCATAATTTTATTACTAGACTCGGTCTTACCATTGGTCGGAGCATAGTATGGTGAAGAGTTTATCAACTTTATACCATAAGATTCGACAAAATCACATACTTCTTTAGAAACAAATGAAGCACACTGATCTGTAGTAAGAGTTTGGGGAATACCAAATCTATGTATAATGTGCTTCAAGATGAAATCAATTACCTTGTTCTGCGTCATGTTCTTGAGAGGCACGACCTCGGTCCACTTGGTGAAGTAATCTGTAGCCATCAACACGAACCGATGCCCTTTTGAAGAGGAAGGATAAATTTGGCCGATGAAGTCTAAGGCCCAACCTCGGAACATCCATGGTTTGATAATAGGATTAAGTAAAGACACAAGAGCAAGCTGAATATTACCAAACCTTTGACAGGCTTCACATCCTCTATAATACTTAAAACAATCCTCAGTCATAGCCGGCCAATAAAAACCTGCAGTTTTGAGCATCCAACTCATTTTCTAGGCCGACTGATGAGTACCACAAAGACCTTCATGTACTTCACCCACATCAAGTCTAGATTGATCAGATCCAAACATCTGAAAAGTACTCCATCAATAGTTCGACGATACAACTTATCATCGAGTAATACAAATTTTAACGCTTGTCGCCAAATTTTCCGATCAACCCACTTGCTAGGATCTTTCAAATATTGAGTAATTAGAGTTCTCCAATCATCCTCGTGGTTTTTTGAAGTACTCACCAAATCCTCATTTGAATTGGCGTTCAAATCATAAATCTCAACCTGTCCCTCGTGCCCCAAACCATCCTGGCACAGGGCGGTCAGACCGCCATAATGGGCTGGTTAGACTGACCATTATCAGATGATTGGTATGGGGTGGTCAAACTGGCCTGGCATGGCCATTCCGACCGACTATATACCTGTGGTCAGACCGACCATGTCAGGCCGGTCAGACCGATGTGCTCTGACTCACATGGTAAAACAAAACCAAGCATCGGCTTTCCTTGTGCGAAAAATTTACCTCTTTTAATTTGGTAACCAGATGCTTGCTGAGCCAAGTCATTTGCTACTGAATTGGTTTCTCTAGACACATGTGAAATCTCAAAATCATCAAAAGTAGCAATTATGTCTAGACATTTATCCAAGTAGCTATTTAGTAAACCATTAAAACATTGGGCATCTTTAGCTACTTGTTGAACTACTAACAGCGAATCACCACATGTATGAACATATTTAACACCCATAGAGCTTAAAAATTCATGTCCTAACAACAAAACTTCATATTTATCTTGATTATTAGTACAAGGAAACTCTAAATGGGCCGAGGTTTCGAAACTCATACCACTGGGTGATATGAGCATGACTTCAACACCTTGGCCATTCTTGCAAGCCGAACCATCAAAGTAAAGTTTCCATGGTATTACCTCAATCAAAGTAGTATCACTACTCCAATTGACATCCACATGGTGATCAACTATAAAATTTGCGACAACTTAGCCTTTCATAGCTTTCAAGGGTTCATAAGCCAAATCGTAGTCAATCAAAGCATAAGCCCACTTTCTGATTCTCCCACTGAGAATTGGCTTTTGCAACATGTACTTTATAACATCAATTTGACAAGTAACAATACATGTGCCAAATAGAAGATAATGACAGAGTTTGGTACATGCATAATAAAGTGATAAACACAAACACTCTAAGAACGCGTACCTTGTCTTGGCGTTCAATAGGCGACGACTCAAGAATGTGATGATGTACTCCTTTCCATCCACTTCCTGAGTTAGCACGGCTCCTATCACGCTATCTTCTACAGCAACATATAGCCAAAACAGAATCCCGACTTTCGGTGCTCTTACCACAGGTGGTGATGACAAGCACTCTTTATTTTCTCGAACATACATTGCTGACTTGCCCCACAAGTGAATTTTTTTTGAAGCAACCACAAGTGAATTCGGCTTTGTTCTTTAACTGAAGTATGGGGACAAAAGCATCGATCTTTCCAGACAAGTTAGATATGAAGCGGTGCAAATAATACACCTTGCCTAGCAGTTTTTGCACATATCTCTTACATGTCGGCGCCTCAAAGTTCTTAATCTTCTCAAGTCTTTTAGGATCAATCTCAATACCCCTCTCATGAATCACGAATCCTAAGAATTTTCCCGCCAACACGCCAAAAGCACACTTGAGCGGGTTTATTTTTAAGCCATACTGATGCATCCTATCAAAAGCAACTCTCAAATCAACTAAATGTTTCTCATAGCATCTGATTTGACTACAACATCATCTATATAGACCTCTAGCATAACTCCTAGCAAGTCTTGAAAGATTAAGTTCATATCATGTTGATATGTAGCGCCATCATTCTTTAAACCAAAAGTCATCACAACCCACTCAAACAAGCCGACAAAACCAGGGCATCGAAAGGCTGTCTTATAGACGTCCTCTTCGGCCATAAAAAATTGATTATAACAAGTGTTGACATCAAGAAAACTTAGTACCTTGTGTCCTGAAGCATCATTGATCAACATGTGGGCTATCAGCATGGGGTACTCGTACTTCAGAGTGGCCTTGTTCAAATCCCTAAAATCAATGCATACCCGCATTGCCTAATAAACTCAGTCTTGAGTAATTGTTATATCTCCTCTTTAACTCGGTCATACACGGCCGAATTAAAGTGATGAGGGGGCTGTTTATAAGGCATGAACCCGGGTTTGATAGGCAACCAATGCTCCATGAGCTCACGGCTAAGTCTGGGCATCTCACTATACTCCCATGAGAAACAATCGACATACGATCGAAGTAATTTTATTACATCGACCTTTTCATTAGCCTACAAATTTTTATTTACAAAAGTCAGTCTTGGAATACTACCATCACCTATATCAACCTCTTCTAGAGGGTCGGCGACGCAAAACCTTGACCTAACTTTTCTACTTCGCTAAAACCTTGACCTAACTTTTCTACTTCGCTAAAACCTTGACCTAACTTTTCTAGAGGGTCGGCGACGCAAAATCTTTAGAAGACCGATAGTGCTCTACACGAGATTTTAGCCAATCAAGATTACTTTTACTAGACATGACTAGTAGTTTATAGACAATCATGCTACACCATCCGACTTTACAGACACTAGAACAAAACATCCCTAGACACGCTAACAAAGTTGTAAATTGAAAGATCTCTACCTGACAAGCATTCTACTTTATTGTGGATGGCGTCGATAGACACATCGGCCAAAGCAACCTAGGCCGAATTTTTTGCTGGTACGACCTCTACATCATCGCCATCCCACTAAATCAAGCACTGGTGCAAAGTAGACGGAATACAACAATTTACGTGAATCCAATCACGCCCAAGTAGCACACTGTAGTTAACTTGCACATCGACGATGAAGAACGCCATCAACAACGTCTTGTTGCCCACCGTCAGCTCTAAAGAAAGCACACCCTTGGCCTTGGAGCTCTCATCGTTGAGCATCAAGTTGGTCCTCATCAGGTCATCTTCATTTTTGCCGAGCTTCTTCAGTAGAGAGTACGGCATCAAGTTGATAGTGGCGCCTCTGTCTACAAGCATCATCGAGATCGGCTTCCCGTCGATGTGCCCCTTAACGTAGAGAGGCTTCAAGTGACGAGCCGTATCCTCGGGCTTCTCGAACATAGCTTCCTAGTCCCCTTAGAGACGGGAGTGTAGTCATCGTCCATCAGATCATCCTCCTCATCGGTCTGAGTAGGAGTCGGGTTGTTTATGACAACCGGCTTCATCTTCCAAACCTGTTTCGTTGTTGGTCGGGGACGGATCTCCTCGAAAATGGCGCCCCGCTCGTCGTCGGCCTTCATCTCGTGCATCTCCTGGGCTCGAAGACATTGTAGCCGCCTCTTCTAAGAATTGGTCATACCTGGAGGTGCCCACGAAGTTATGGCTTACTTCCGGGCACCACAAACTTGCTTCTGGAATTTTTGGCCGAATAGGAATTGCCCGGATCGGTCTCGACAATTTTGCGCTTGGCTGAATTTTGTTCCTGTGCACTATCGGTCGGACCGGCCATAGATGGCTGGTCTGACCGATTGGTGTCAGGCGCTTGCAAAAGGTTGGTCAGACCAGCCATAGTAGACCGGTCAGACCGGGGTACTGAGGGTGGTCTGACTGGCCTTGTGGCTGCGGTCGGACCGACTGGTCCCAACTTGATCTCCTTTTACGGTTCAACTCCGTCTTGTTCCGAGGGGCCACCCTTAGGGATGGGGACTCCATGGGACCCTACCTTGATGATGATATTCTCGTTTACCACCTCCAGATGTCCTCGTGGCATGATGAATAGTCTGCCGAAGATATCACCTCTTGGCACACTCATCTGATCCTACATGTTATAAAATCCGGAGGGCACGAATGGAGCAACATAATATGGGGTAGGGTACACGGGAGGTGGAAAGTAACACTTATGCCTCATCAAGTAGACATAGTGTTGACACGGAAACGTGCCCCCACACTTGGGTCAGTCTAGCGATCCAAAAGTGCACGGATACTTAGGGACATGCCTAAGCGTGACGTAGCACCGACGCCGCGTTCTGACTACCCTTAATAGTGATAAGGGGGGTGGAGTTGCCAGGCAACCAGATTACACAAAATAATCCAATTAGCCGAAAGAAATAGGTTAAACAGGTTAAAATCAGCAAACCAGTCGGAGTCCTACTGGTTCGAAGTCTGATGCGAAGGGTGCGCTGAAGGGTACCTTCGGCGTCTGGTGCGAAGTGCTCCGCCGAAGGGTGCTTCGGCGTTCGGACTAGCGATGGCAATGGGGCCCCGTTCCCCGATCCCCGACGGGGATTTCCTCTATTAGGGGAAGGGTATGGGGAAATCTCATCCCCGCGGGGGGACAAACGGGGAAAAATCTATCCCCGTCGGGTGAAGCGGGGACGGGGACGTTCCTCTACTCCCCATCCCCGTTCCCCGTTAATATACCCGTGAAAATTAAATGTGGGTCCATATTATATATATACATATGTATGTATATGTATGTGTATGTGTGTATATGTTTGTGTGTATATATATGTATGTATATATATATGTGTGTATGTATATGTATATATATATATATGTATATGTATATATATACCTAAACGGGGATTTTCTCCCCGACGGGTACCCGAATCCCCGACGGGGAGCGGGGATGGGGAAAATCTATCCCTGAAGCCGGGGACGGGGATGGGGAACGGGGATTTTTTTTGTCTAGCGGGGACGGGGACGGGGACCCCTCCTGTGGCGCCCCGATTTATAAAATCGAGACATTATTGAATTTCAGGAGAAAAACAATAATACAAGAGGTTCATCATGCGACAATGTACATACGACAACATCCATGGTACGCAGACCATATTTATTACATCAAAGTTTTAGTAAAAACAGTAATAAAAATAATTAGAAAGCGGCATGACGAACATCTCCTTCAGGATCTTTCTTCTCGACTGGGTCGCTACTCCAGACCGTCTTCATAGTAAGCATCCTCTGTGGGGTCCAACGGGTATGAGTACAAAAAGTACTCAACAAGCCACCGCAAATGCAAGTAGTAATGCAGGATAATAAACAAGGAAGGGTAATGGCTAACATTGCAGAAAAGTGCAGTTTCAATTATTGCATTTAGTGTAATCACATTTTAATCATGCGGAAAAGTAAACATGAATATCAATAACATCAACTAACTCGAGGAGTACGTTTTACCTCCTCGCACAATAGTCCTTACATGTCAATCCATCATGCACATACATATCCAAAGTAAACTAACTGGGGGATGTCACGCAACCCGCCCTTGACCGCGGGCTCGGCTTTTCGAAAAGATTTAAGACTCTGATCAGAGATGTACTACTGTATCCACAAGGCACGCACTCATCCCAAACGAGATGACCCATACCACGGGAACTCGTGCCAAAACCTCGGCATGAAATGTTCCAAGCGATAACCACCCGCTCTAGGTTTCGCCGGCGTGCTGGGCCGCATCCCGGCTAACGTCGCACCCCCTTTTGCGCCACATTGGTACAAGTCACCCGCAGGTGCAACTTGACCCATCTCCAAATGGTGGCCTCGGTTTGGAACAACCCATACCTTAGTTAGGACTTAACCACTAGACTTGTGGTTAGTACGTAAGTGTATTGCAACGGATCCCTCAGACCAGTCCTTATAGTGCCCCGGGTGCTACCGACCAATGCCCTAGCTTGCACCCGGAACCCACCATGCATTCACCCACAACCACAACTCCAACACCGACAAAATTCCATAGATAAGAAACAATGGGGATCATATAGTAGAACCATGTACTACGACTCATTTTTATCCTATAGCGATTGTGTCGATACATTGGACACTAGCTAATAACATTAATCATATGGTGACAAGGAGTTTAGGCTATAGAGCATGTCTTGGGTTGTACATCAAGGTCGGGGGATCCTAAATAAATATATTGTAAGGGTTCATTTGACTAATGCATATATAACCTATGTGTTTTAGCGATAGTTTAATCAAAAATTGGTTCAATATGCTCAAAAGATTGGTTTGGTGACTTGCCTTGTTCAGCAAAAGGAGAGGGAGGGACTTCGGGGAAGTACTCCGGCTCCTCGGCGATGTCGTAGTCTTTTTGATATAGTAAAGTAAAATAAAAAGAACACAACATTCAATCAAACAATATAACATTACATTATAAGCACATAAGTTAAAGTTGGTTTGATTATAAATAAAATAAATTCAATGGTTAAGGTTCTCTGGTTTATTTTATAATTAAACTTTAAAGGAATTAAAGAGTTGTCCTTTTTTGAAAAGGGTGTTTAAATGTGATTATTGCCCTATTAAGTTCTCAAATAAATGTGAAATGAAAAGTTCATGTTAATTTGGTGGTTTTTCAGTAAATGGACAGAATGGAAATAAATCTAAATTTTTCTGAAGTTTAAACATTTGAATTTATATTTTAACCCTAAAGGCATTTGAATATTCATTTAAATAAACATGAAAAGTCGAAGTAAACCTACTGTTTTTATTGCATAAACATGTAGAGAATAATATTATGAATTTTCTGAAATTGGAATGGTAATTTTTAGAGTTCAAATGCGCTAGATATGAATTTTACAAGGTTAAAAGTATTTCTGAAATTCATTTTCAATTTTTAAACCCCTCGGGTCCACGGTGAGCCAGGCCCACGGTGAACCCGCGCACTGTGCGCGTGCATCGGGTCGATCTGGACCGTTGGATCCAGATCCAACGCGTGCAGGCGAGGCGGGGCGCGTAAGTCGACGTGGACGGCCAGGATTAAAACGTTTGAACCGGTATGCGATGGACGGCTTAGATGCGATGCGGGGTTTTAAAACTAACGGACGCACGAGATTAAAACGTACCCCTTCGCACAGATCTAACAGATCAGATTAAATCGCACGCGGGAATTAATCGTCACCGTCGGATCCAGATCGCACGGTCGCGCGTGAATCCGACACGGCACGGGTACTCGACCCGTGCCGGTCGTCTTCTCCGACGACGGCGAGCGGTCCAGCGGCCACGGCGGGCGACGGCGGTCGATGCTAGGGCCTAAAATGGAAGGAGGGCAATGAGGGGGTCACGAAGGTACCTCGGCGGTGAGAAAAGGTCGACGGAGCTAGGCCGGCGACGAGCGGAGGCGGTGGAGGCGTTCGGGTCCTTGGCGGCGACGGCGATCCGGCGGGGTTCGTCGTCGACAGAGTGGTGGCCGAGGTCGGTGAGGTCCCGGCGGTCACGATGGTGCGGTCGGCGTGGACGGAGAGGGGCTCCGGCAACGGCGAGCGGCGGCTGAAGTGCGGGCGGCGGTGGGGAGTAAAAAGGTGAATTGGGGCGCTCTGGTTGGTTCTCGCAGTGATAGGGCGTAGGGGTGCATTGTGGACGGCCAGGGGCTTTATATAAGGTCGTCGGCGGGGGCAGAGGGGGCGTAATCGGGGGAGGCCAAGAGTAATGGCTCTATTCAACGCCGGCGAGCTCCTGCCGTGCATGCGAGCGCCAATCCGGGGGCGATGACGCGGTGAAATAAAGGGGGAAACGGTCGGCCGGGCGCGGGGAGCTGTTTAATGGCGTCAATTCAATGCGGGAGGGGCCAGCGAGGCGGATCCGAGGCGGGGGTCGTCGGCCGGCGCGATTTGGGGGCGACGGCGCGAGGTAGACGATGGGTCTGACAGGCGGGGGCCACTGGCCAGCGGGCGCGAGCGAGCGAGCGGGAGGGCTGACAGGTGGGACCGCGGTGTCGGGTGCGCGCGCGAGGGGAGGAAATCGGCGCCGACAGGTGGGGTCGGGTTGTCAGCCTAAGGCGCGCGAGGTAACGGGCTGGGCCGACCGGGAGAGAGAGAAAGGAGGGAGAGGGCCCAATACTGTTTGAAACTATTTTCTGATTAAAAATAATTGCAGAAATTGATTTAAAATAATAGGGCTACTTCCCTGCTTGGTAAAAATTTATAAAAATTCTCAAAAATACATCTTGGTCTTAGGATCATGTACAAAAAGTTTCACCTCCTAATTTGGCCATCTACTCTATGCTGTAGTTCAATTTGGTATAAAAGGGTATTTAAAGTATTTTCAGAAATATAAATTCCAGGAAATTGAATTTAATAATATTTTTATTGTATTGAAAATTTGGGGTGTTACACCTCCCCGCTGGGGATTCTCCCCATTGCCAATACTGTTTGAAACTATTTTCTGATTAAAAATAATTGCAGAAATTGATTTAAAATAATAGGGCTACTTCCCTGCTTGGTAAAAATTTATAAAATTCTCAAAAATACATCTTGGTCTTAGGATCATGTACAAAAAGTTTCACCTCCTAATTTGGCCATCTACTCTATGTTGTAGTTCAATTTGGTATAAAAGGGTATTTAAAGTATTTTCAGAAATATAAATTCCAGGAAATTGAATTTAATAATATTTTTATTGTATTGAAAATTTGGGGTGTTACACCTCCCCGCTGGGGATTCTCCCCGTTGCCATCCCTAGTTCGGACTAGTCCGGCTGAAGGTAGACTCCGAACGGATCTGTACACGGTGATCATCTCTGAACAACGGGGTTCGGCGTGCGATCTCTGATACAGCGAATTACAGAGTAGTGACACGAAGGCCACACGCAGGTGCAACTTCGTCTAGTGCGGAGTATGTTCGTGGCGAAGTCTGTCACGACGAAGTATGCTAGCGGAGCCTGTTGTTGAAGCCTGCGGTCCGGTCGAAGGGTGTCCTGAGGACCTCCAGAACCAATCTCTCAGCTCCGGACACCTCCGGCGAAGGAGCTCCGAACGTGTGAACCTGCAACAGAGACGATGCGAAGTACCAATTCGGCCTTAGGACCGAATCTTGCGGGATGTTGCACGGGTGGTGAAGGTAGCAATCTATTACGCAGATTAGCGGATACTTCACAGGTGAAGTAACAAGGCGATAGCAATATGTTATGTAGATTAACGGGGACTTCACATGCGAAGTACCAAGGCTTACCGCTATTCCGTAGCGGTGAACGGAGGGCTTCCAGGCAAACCCACGAAGAGGTACAGAAAAGTAAAGGTAAAAGTAAAGGTACGATCAAAGCATGGCTTTGGTTTGGTTTGAGTTGGGGGGGCTCTCCACGCCGACCATGCCTCTCTATTTATAGGGGTTTAACTCCCAATCTAATCTGCTATTAATTCAGCTAGATAGAGATAGAGATTGAGCTGGCGATGTAAACAGCTCTATCTCTACCGAGGTGGGTTTCGGCCAGGCCCGTCAAGGCCTGCTCCTCGGGTCGAAGCTTCGGTAGCGTGGGCTTTGGCCAGGCCTGTTGAGGCCCTCTCCTCGGGCCGAAGCTTCGACAGCGTGGGCTTCGGCCATGCCCGTCGAGGCTTGCTTTCAGGCCAAAGCTTCGGCAGCGTGGGCCTCCGAAGGTTTCCTAGCCGAAGCCCATGGGCTGGCTAGAGGCTTTCGGAGCCCATAGCTCAATGGACTTCAGCCCTGTAGGGTTTCGGACAGACCCTGGACATGTGTACTTTTGGCCCAAATCACCAAAAATTGAGATTTTGATAATCTAGCCATTAATGCCATTTTTTGCTATCAACACATGCCCCCTGCCTTTTAGTGAACTAGTGAACTAAAAGCATAACGAGCTGAAGACGATACCATTCGTATAAACCGACAAAACCAGGGCAACGAAAGGCAGTCTTATAGACGTCCTCTTCGGCCATAAAGATTTGATTGTAATCGGCATTGCCATCAAGAAAACTTAGTACCTTGTGTCCTGAAGCATCGTTGATCAACATGTCGGCTATTGGCATTGGATACTCGTCTTTCGGAGTGGCTCTATTTAGATCCCGGAAATCAATGCATACTCATATCTTGCCGCTCCTTTTTTTCTCTACAGGCACAATGTTAGCAACCCATTCTGCGTACCTGCATGGCTTAATAAATTCAGCCTTGAGTAGTCGCTCCACTTCTTTAACTCGGTCATAGACGACCGAATTAAAGTGACGGGGAGGCTGTTTATAAGGCCTAAATCCGGGCTTGATGGGCAGCCGATGCTCCACGAGCTCACGGCTTAGCCCTGGCATTTCACTATACTCCCATGCGAAACAATCGACATACGACCGAAGTAACTTTATTACTCCAGCCTTTTCATGGGCTGCAACTGTTGGTTTACAAAAGTCGGCCTGGGGATGCTACCATTACCTATATCAACTTCCTCCAAGGGATCGGCTGACGCAAAACCTTGTCCTAATTTTTCTAATTCACTAAAGTCCTCGATGGCTTTGGCAATACCGTCTTTGTTAGACCGATATTGCTCCACGCGAGACTTTAGCCAATCTAGATTATTCTTGCTAGACATGACTACTAATACAAAAATAGCCGTGCTACTCTAGCCGGCTTTACAGACACTGGTACAAACCGTCCTCTGGATACACTAACAAAGTCATAATCCGAAAGATCTCTACCTGATAGACACTCTACTTTGTTATGGACGGCGTCGACTGATACATTGGCCAATGCTACTTGGGCCAAAGTGTCACGCCCCGATTTAATAAATCAGGACCTTTATTGAAATTCCAAAGAAAATCAATAAACCAAGATGTTCATCAAGCGACCACGTACAATACGGGCAAGCATTCACGGTTCGTAGACCACATTATTACAAAAGTGAATGAAAGTGAAGAGAAACTAATAAAATCAAGGGGTCCTAGATGAACGCCTCCTTCCAGTCTCGCCTTGACTGGGTCGCTACTCCAGACCTTCAACCTCCTCGTAGTAGACGGGCTCTGATGGTGTAAGTCAACGGGGTGAGTACAGATGTACTCAGCAAGCCACCGAATGCAAATATAATGCAAGATAATAACAAGGGAGATAGTGGCTAATTTTTGCGGAAGAAGCATAATTGTAAAGCATTAAATGTGATCAATTTATTAGTACTGAAATGTAAACATGTGTATGCATCATCATCTTCTAACTCGAAGAGTACGTTTTACCTCCTCGCACAATAGTCCTTACTTGCCATGAATAACTCAACCATTCAAACATTAGTAAACTAACTGTGAGTAGTCACACAACCCGCCCTTGACCGTGGGCTCGGCTTTTCGAAAAGATTAATTTTACTCTGATCAGAGATGTACCACTGTACCCACAAGGCACGTACTCATCACTTACACCAAAGTGTAACGAGATGACCCATTTCACGGGAACTCGTGCCAAAACCTTCCATATGGTTCGCCTCGATTCAGATGCACCCTCTTATAGGTTTCATATGGTGCCCCGACGCGTCGGTGCCTCACCATACCCCCCTTGAGCCTCGTCGGTACAAGTCGCCCACAGGCTTGCCCCTTGCCCCCTCCACTATGGTGCATCGAGTCGGAGTGTTCCACACTTCCAGTTAGGACTTACCCATTAGACTTGTGGTTGGTACAAAAGTGCTTTGCAACAGATCCCGCAGACCGGTCCTTATAGTGCCCCGGGTGCGACCAACCAATGCCCGAGCTTGCACCCGGAACCCACCATACTTATAACTTAGCCAACTCCAACAGAGTCCAGAGACGAGAATAACGGGGAAATTCATATATCAGAATCCAGCTATCTACGACTCATTCTTTTCATCCTATAGCAGTTGTGCTGGTACATTGGGCACTAGCTAATATAATATTTGTAGAGTGACAAGGAGTTAAGGCTCAATAAGCATGGCTTGGGTTGCACACAAGGACGGGGATCTAATAAATATAAGTGTAGGGCTTGATATTGGACTAATGCAATATTAACCTATGAGTTATAGCGATAATTTATTAAAACATAGGCTCAATGATGATCAACTGTTTCCACAGGGGTGGTCGATGACTTGCCTTACTCAGCAAAGGGTGAAGGTGGAACCTCGGGATAGAACTCTGGATCTTCGACGACGTAGAAGTCTTCTCGATACAGAAAAGTAAATAAACATTCAATAAACAATCCAAAACCAATCATACTAACAAACATGTTTTGTTGGATTAAGTAAAGGAGATAGAGTCTTAGAGTTTAAGGAATTGTTACTGAAATATTTAAGATTGAATTCTAATGGGATTTCTAAATTTATGACTTGATGTAATTATTTTTCCTAGGGGTTTTTACCTTCCCTTTTTAGAGATGAACTAAAAAGGTATATAATAACATTATTATTGTATTAAAAATAGTGAACTCAAGTTGTTAGGTTTTCTGAAGTTATTATATAAGTTGTCATGATATTTTTTTGTAAAGTGTTGCATTTTTATTATATGAGTTAATCATTTATCTTAAAGGGCCTTGGAAATGTTATTTAATTAAATGAAAGGGGCAAAATGAATCATTATATTTTTATTGGCTTATAAACAGTGTAATGGAGTCATTATGTCCCCAGAAATTAATATATACATTCTCTAAAAACATGATGACAGCATGTGATTTTATTATTTTGAAATAAAAGCATCACCACTTAATCAAGGTAACTAGACAAGTAAAAGCAGGGACTGCGCAAAGCTTATCAATTTCTACTCTAGACAGACAAGTCCAGTTCAAGTGGAGCAGTGAAAGCAGACTTGATAAACAATGAATTGTTGTTGTTCTTTTTAGAATGCCAAGGGTTATTTGTTTATCTACCTTATACTTTCCAATCAGGCCAAGCCTAGGCATGAAAGCCATCAGAAGCTTAAGGCGGTGATTTTGGCATACACTACACTATCCCAGTTCAGACCAATGTACAATGGTAAGCAGTCTAAAATAGAGTAGTGCGACAAACAAACCCACCTGGATCTTTTTGCTTTGAAGCATGCAAATCATGGATTTTTGGAATTTTGATTAAGTGAACAAATTGGTTAGCACTTGATGAATATCCATGAGTAAGTAGAACAATTTTTCAAGTTGCATTGTTTAGCATCCAGAGAAAAATGAGTCTTGCTAGCAAGCAGATAAAAGATAGCTAAAGCAGTCCTGCCCAAACATGCTAGATTCAAGACTAAGCAGTGAGCATGATTTGATTTTGGAAAGAGAAATCATGCACATAATGTTTCAGATATATTAAATAAAGCTGAGCTGACATGATTTCATGAATTAAATTCAGGCATATAAGTGCAAAAGATGTAAATGCAATTTCACACACAGTGAGCATATGCAAGACAATCAAAACTGCTCCCTCTCACAAAATGTCGTAAGGGTGACAAACACCAAGTTCCCCACGCAAGTAGGCAAAACGAGAAGCATCGAGGGGTTTTGTGAAAATATCGGCTAGCTGGTGTTGGGTATCAACATATTGAAGTTCAATATCATCCTTCTCATTATGATCTCTGAGAAAATGATATCGCACATCAATATGTTTGGTTCTGGAATGCTGAACCAGGTTGTTTGCAATACAAATAGCGCTAGTGTTATCACAGAAAAGTGGAACACTCTTATAATCTAACCCGAAATCCCGCAAAGTGGAAACCATCCACAAAATCTGAGAGCAACAACTAGCTGCAACAACATATTCGGCCTCAGCCGTCGATTGTGCAACACTAGACTATTTATGGGAAGACCAGCAAACTAGAGAGGTACCCAAAAAATGACAAGTACCAGATGTGCTTTTCCTATCAATCCTACACCCAGCAAAGTCCGCACCAGAATAACCTCGAAGACACAAATACAAAGACGCAGAATACCAAATGCCAAATTCGAGAGTATGTTTGAGATACCTAAGAATGTGCTTTACCGCTTGTCGGTGCGAAGCTCGTGGTGAAGCTTGAAAATGAGCGCACAGACACACTGCGAAGTGTATGTCTAGCCTCGTAGCAGTCAAGTAGAGGAGGGATCTGATCATGCTTTGGAACTCCTTCTGATCTACGACTTCTCCATCCTCGTCAGGTTCCAATGCTACAGACGTAGCCATTGGAATGGCAAGGGGCTTCGCATCAGCCATGTCGAACTTTTTGAGCAGGTCCTTAGTGTACTTCGTCTGGTGGACGAAAGTACCTTGTTTGCTTTGCTTGATTTGCAAACCAAGGAAAAATGTGAGCTCGCCCATCCTGGACATCTCGAACTCCCTACTCATGGCATCTGCAAACTCGGCAACCAAAGCATTAGAAGAGCCACCAAAGATGATATCATCCACATAAATCTGAACTAGGAGAAAATCTTTGTCATGCTTGAGAGTGAACAGGGTTTTATCAACAGATCCCATCAAATACCCCCGCTCAAGCAGAAAAAACTTAAGTCTATCATAACAAGCCCGGGGGGCCTGCTTGAGTCCATAAAGAGCCTTATGAAGTTTAAGGATTTTATGTGGGTATTTGGGGTTTTCAAAATCAGGGGGTTGTTTTACATAAACATCTTCGCCTATGAAGCCATTAAGAAAAGCACTTTTAACATCCATTTGATAGAGTTTGAAACCACGGGATGCCGCAAATGCAAGTAAAATCCTAATGGCCTCAAGACGAGCAACATGTGCAAAAGTTTCAGTAAAATCAATCCCTTCTAATTGAGAATAACCCTGAGCTACAAGTCTAGCCTTGTTTCTAACTACAGTCCCATCCTCCCCTTGTTTGTTTTTGAAAATCCATTTTGTTCCAATGAAATGTACATTTGGTGGAGGATCAACTAAAGTCCAGACTTGGTTTCTCTCAAAATTTTCAAGTTCTTCATGCATGGCATTGATCTAACTAGAATTAGAAAGTGCATGACTAACATCTAAGGGCTCGAAAGAAGCAACAAAAGTGGAATCAATGAAATGAGCATGAGAACGTGTTACCCTTTGATCAAGCTCACCAATGATCTGCTCGGGAGGATGCATCCTTTGAACATGATGTGGAGCCTCACGACGAGATGCAGTCTCCCCCTCAACTTGGGCGTTTGAGTGGTCCAAGATGACGGATGTCGAGGTAGTTGCTTCGGGACCTTGTGCCAAAGTGATCGAAGCGGGGTCGGCTTCGGGGGTTGATGTCGAGGGTAGTAGGGGTTCATCCTCGAACTCTCCGAGATCTTCTTCTTCAAAGATGGTCTGTTCCATGTCGTGCTCATTTGCCTGTTCAAGAGCAGAACTAACAGAGGGGGTTGATTCATCAAAAGTCACATCACATGACTCGATGACAGTGTTAGTCTCCAAATTATAAACACGATAAGAATGACCATGTGTAGTGTAACCCAAAAAGATCCCGTCAGAAGAACGCGACTCAAATTTGTCCAAATTAGCACGTTTTAGGATAAAGCAATGACAGCCAAAAACTCGAAGATGAGTAACCTTGGGCTGTCTCCCAAAACGTAGCTTATAAGATGTTAAGTTCAAAATTGAGCGCAAGAAAATTCGGTTTGAGATGTAACATGCAGTATTCATGGCCTCAGCCCAGAATTTTCTAGGAGTCCTGTGCTCATCGAGCATCGTCCTAGCCATCTCAACCAAAGTGCGGTTCTTTCTCTCAACAACACCGTTCTGTTGAGGAACCCGCGGAGCAGAGAATTGATGTTCTATGCCATGCTCCATGCAAAAGTCAACAAAGAGATTGTTCTTGAACTCAGTGCCATTATCACTTCGAATGAATTTCAATGCACCAGGGAGTTCAGTGAAAAGTCTCAAAGCCAAGCTCCGAAAGTGCGAAAACACTTCATCCTTGCTGGCAAGAAAGAAGACCTAAGAGTAGCGAGAGAAATCGTTGACAATGACTAACACATACCACTTGCCGCCTAAAGAACTAACTCGAGAAGGACCTACAGTGTCCATGTGGAGAAGTTCTCCGGGTTGTTCAGTCATCACTGTGGTGACTAGCGAATGAGAAGCGGCAATCATTTTTCCATGTCGACAAGGAGCGCAAACTAAATTCTTCTCAAACTTGAGCTTGGGCAATCCTCGGATCAGACCTAGGGCACTCAGACGAGCGAGCAACTCAAAGCTCATATGCCCTAGTCTCCTATGCCACTTCCAAAGCTCAGAAGTAGAATGTGCAACAAGACAATGAGAAGAACCAGATGACTCAGAAAAATCAGCTCCAAAGACTCTCCCAACTCTAAAGATCTTACACACAACAACGCCATCAGAATTGAGTACTTGCGAAGTATCGCGATGGAATCACACTTCGAAGCCCTCATCAAGCAACTGAGATACAGAAAGCAAATTGTATCCCAGGTTCTCAACCAAAGCAACATCTTTGAGAGTGAAATTCGAGTTGATTCTTACCACACCTTTACCTTTCACTCTACTCCTTCGATTGTTGCTGAAGGTGATATGTTCCCTTTGCTTGGTTGTGGTGAGGCTGGAGAACCATGCTGCATCTTCGGTCATATGGCGCGAACAACCGGAGTCCATGATCTATGTGCCCTCCAAGCCTCGGTCCAGCGCCTACACACGATAAGAAAATCTCGATCGCTCAGTGCTGGGGTGAGTGAATATATGACGAGGCATCCACCACTGAGTGATACGAGTAGTAGGCACAGTAAAAGTAGACTGTCTACGCACAGTATAATTAGAATGATGCAAAGTGTGAGGTCTACCTCCATGCTGAGATCTAAAAGCATGATGAGGTCTCCTACTCAGACGGGGTACAAAGCTACTCGCCCGAAGTCTACCACCATATGGAACATGGTGAACACCTCGAGGAGCAAAACCTCTCCGAGAAGCACGAGGAGCCTCGAAAACAGGACGAGAGTAAAACTCAGACTCATGCATACCTTGAGATGGGTAATGCATCTCCTAGAAACTCATCGCCTGAGAGCGTCGCTCATCCTTGATGCGACGAAAACAGAACCCAACCAAATGACCCGCCCGCTAATAGTAGGAACAATGAAAAACTCTCCTAGGGGCACTCTCATGGGTCATAGGAGCAACTCTCACAGGCTCCTTGGGCTTCTGCTGAGTGGTTTTCTTGGGAGGGATATTTTCTTGGCAGGAGGAGTGGTTTTCTTTGGAGTCCAGGTAGGCTTTTGGCTGATGGAGTGTCTAACAGAGCTCTCTCTTTCTCTAAGGTAGTGGGTGAGGTAAAAATAGTTTTATTCTTACTGTCTGAAGGAATCCTCTCAAAACCTAAACCTATAGCTACCCCTACTCTGTCAGCACACATCTTGGTTTTAGCCAAGAGCAAGTCCATCCTACTCTTTCCCTCAGTGCATTTGTTAACCACAGAAAGAAGGTATTCATTTTCAGTCATAAGGTTTTCAGCTCGCTCTCTAACAGTGCCTAGCTGGTCCTTAAGGGTTATGCAAGTGTCACACACAGGTTGCACATCCTTATAACTACCGGCCCTCTCCAATCTAGCCTCTAAATCCTGAACATGCTTATCCCGTAAATTAATGCTCTCACATAATAAGGGACAGTTCATGCATTCATTTAAAACATTAGGACTAGAATCCACCAACAAAAGCTGCTTCTGTGTAGTCTCAAGCTCAGATAGAGTTTGAGCATGTATAGAACGCAACTGAGCAAGCTCACCCATGACAACAGTGCAAGATTCACATTCAGCATCATTAACTTTAGACTTAAGCATGGCATAATCAGTAGAAACAGATTCTAGCCTAAGTCTAAGGTCTTTTCTATCTCTAGCAGTTTGCACAAGTAATATATCCTGACCAAGAACTACTTCATTCAGCTCATCTAGTTTAATTGAAAGCTGGTCATAGGATAGAGGTACCTCAGATGAGTCAAGCTCATCGCCGCTGTGATCGCTGTCAGCCATGAAGCAAAGGCCAGTGAAATCTCGTCCCTTCTTGTCCTTCTTCTCCTCCTTTCTTGGAGACTCCTCCTCCTTAGAGCTCGACTCCTCAGTTGAGGAAGTGTCGATGTCGCTGAGAGCAGCAACAAACTCTCTAGAAGCGGCTTTGGCTACCCTCTTAGCCACCTTGCCGCGCTTGCCCTTCACAAAGGGTTTCCTCTCCTTCTTGTGGTATTTGGGGCGCTCACTCTCATCTCTCTTCTTGAGTTTAGGGCAATTGGCCTTGATGTGAGAAGTGTCGCCACACTCAAAACAATCACTGAAACCACTTCTCCTCTGATCTCGTCTCTCATGGTGAAAACGGGTGAACCTTCTAGCAATGAGAGCAAGTTCATCATCATCCAGAGTGTCCACCTGCTCCTTAGTGACGGAGACCAGGGAGGACAAAGCAAAACCATCTGCAAGAACACAAGTGCCAGATGTGCTTGGTTCTGCAGTGGTGCCACGGCTAGTGCTAGAAACCAATGCCAATGGCTGTGGCAAGGAGTTCCTATGCACTGCAAGAGATGCCTTGGCAATCTCTGTGGACTTCAGCTTGCTGAAGAGCTCATCACAGGTCAATGTGTCATAACCTGCGGACTCCTCAATGCTGGATATCTTCATTTCCCATATGCTACGATCAAGAGCATAGAGAAGCTTGATAGCCCTATCATGATCATTGTAAGCAAGCGTCCCGTTGGACCACAAGTTACTCACTATCGCGTCAAAGCGAGAAAATATGGCATCTATAGATTCACCAGGTGCCTGCACAAACAGCTGATACTGTTGATTGTATGTGCTTTGGCGCCTGGCCTTAATCTGTGTAGAGCCCTCATGAAAAATAGTGAGTGTAGTCCAAATTTCCCTAGCTGTCCTAAGGTGCTGCACCCTATCAAACTCACTCCGGCTCAAACCAATGAACAATATATTTCTAGCCTTGGAGTTGGCATTATACTGATCCTTCTCTGTTTGAGAGGTGCGAGTTTCAGGGATGGAGTATTGTGAGTCCACAATCTCCCAAATTGCATTTCCTTGGCTTAGCAAGTAAGCCTCCGTGCGCACCTTCCAGTATGCAAAGTTCGCCCCATCGAACAGAGGTATTTTACTAACTCTGTCCATGTCGCCAACAGATCACAAAACCGGTTAAGGTCAACTGGTGATCTTAACCTGCTCTGATACCAATTGTTGGACCGGAAACGGTGACCAGAGGGGGGGCGGTGAATGGGAGCTTTTAAAATTTTAGACTAAAAATAGCCTTCTGTTTTAATTCTATCTTCTACGGAACAGGCTTCGAACACAGCCTTCGAAGTTCTGGTTCGGAGGTATTTTACAGCTCCAAAAACAGGCTTCGCAAGGAGCAAAAGTTCGAAGCCAAGAAGACTTCGCTCCACACACAACCCCGAAACCTCAGCTCTGCTAAGTCAGTGCAGGCTCCGCACACAGGGTGCCTTCGAGCAGGCTTCGCACTTCACCCTTCGCAAGAGCAGACTTCCCTCTGCGGGCTTCAACCAAATACTCAGTGATAGCAACTAGTGCTGGGCTTCGTACTTCGAAGGTCTAAACGCACACAAATAGAATTTACTAAGGGCTTCGACACGGGAAGAAAAACGGGCTTCGATTAGTGCTTCGCTAGTAATCAGAGAGGTCTAGCCTCTAGTTTACACAGAGCGAACACACATTGAAAAACACACTTCGCTCAAACACGCTTCGCCCAAACAGGCTTCTCACACACCTCTCCAGAAAAGCTCACAAGAAATTGGAGTACAGAGAAACCGAAGCATGCAGAGAAGTATGCATACAAGCTCAAGCAGTAAATGAACACAGAGTCAAAGCTTCAATGCTTGAACAGGGAACACAAAATGAACTCATAGATCTGAATACACAGTATGTGGCGGCTAGTACAGGAGCTCAAAAATAAATGCTCAAAGTGTTGATGTGACCTAACCAGCCTCCACTATTTATAGGCACTATTTATCCCTGTGAATATACTACTTTACCCCCAGGGTTTACACTGGTTTTGTCTCATCAGAACAGGGGGGTACAACTGGTAGTCTACTTTATTTGGAGGCTTCTTTTGTCAGCTTCGCAGAGGGGACAGTACCAGCTTTTGCAGAGCAGACGCTGTCAGCCTTTGTAGTTTTGGACCCTTCTGAAGCCCCCCTTCACACGGGAGGGGTGCGGTAGCTTCAGTGAGAAGCCTTGAGCCTGACAGCCTTCGCTTCACCGAAGTCAGCCTTCGATATAGTGACGGTTTTGAGCCGAAGCCATCAAAGCCCTTGGGCCTTCGCACCAACACCTTCGGAGTGGACCACCACGGCTTCACAGCTTCTCCCTCCAGAGCACTCTCCGAACACCTTGCCTCATTGCTGAGAACTTAGTCCACCATACTCCAAAGTCACTCCATTCGGAGTACCCTTCGAAGTGCCTCGCCTCCGAGGACTTCGTCTCGGAGTACCTTCACCTGGAGCCAGGCTCCGCACTCACTGCCTTTTCCTGGCGCACCTCGACTCGAGGTCCGACCTCGACCCCTTTGCAGCCTTCGTGACGGAGCTCCCTGCTCCCCTGGCATCAAGCCTCTCGCTTAACCCAGGTTCACTTGCTACGAACCGTCTATCGCCTCCGAGGTCACCTGCGCAACACAGACAAACAGACAAGTGTATCCAGTACCCCGGAGACCTCTCCGGGTAAACAACCTCCGATACACACTCCGGTGTACCGCCCAAAGTACCGAACCCTTCGGTACAACCCAGTCATCGTGTACTGTTGGACCCCTCCGACAAGCACACTCCGCTGCACCAGCTGCAGCAACCAGAGCCCACCGAACCCTTTGGTGAAACAGCCTCCAAACACCTTCGGAGAACCAACCTTCGAACCCCTTCGGAGGGACCCCTTCGAATCAGAGGGTATACTCTGTCAATAACTCATCACAGACTCCGATACCAACCCTTGGTTTCTCAAAATGGATGGTCCAGATTAGATCGCACTGAACCGGTACGCGTGGATGCACGAGATCGAGCGGGCGATTTAAGTGGCGATCAACGGCCTAGAGGCCTCAGTACCTATTTGACCGGATCCGAGGGCTCAGATTAGATCCCCTCAGGATCTAATCTGTGCCGCACAGATGTGATCGGACGGCTTAGGTGCTGTCCGGCACGGCATGGGCGTAAGGGGGCACGTACCCCCTTCGTCTCCAGCAACGGTGACCTCGGGTGCGGCGGCGACGGTGGCGGTGAGGGCCTAAGGGCCTAGATCTCGCCGGAAATGGAACGAGTGGAGCAAGGAGAGTGTGATGGTACCGAAGATGTCGACGGCGGGCTACTGATGGTGACCGGCGGCGAGGGTAGACGAAGGAGGGCCTTCAGGTGCTCGATGGCGACGGTGATCCGGCGGTCTTCACGGCCAACTGAGGGGTGGCCGAGGACGGGTTGGCTCCGGTGGTCACGACGGTGGCGACGGCGTGGACGGAGGAGGTCCGAGGCGGCGGTGAGCAGTGGCCAGAGGTGGAGCAGGAGAAAAAGTCCGAAGACCGAGTGGGAGCACTCTGAAGGCTACGGCTCGGGCTTAGGCGGTGTGGGCTGAGTGCAGCGAGGGGAAGGGTACTAATAGGGGTCGTCGGCGGTGGATATGGCAAGGGAAATGGAGGAAACCCGAAAGGGTTCCTATTTTCCGCCGGTGAGGGTTTCCTTTAGCTCGGCTAGCTTCCATAAGGGGTGAATCCGCGTGGCAAAAGAGGGAAAGTGATCGCCGGGGGTCGGGGAAAAGAAATCCAGGGGCAATTTGACGGATAGAGGCGGCCGGCGGTGAATTTTGAAGGTGGGGGTCACCGGCGATGGAAAGGGGGATCCCTTTCCATCGAGGAAGATGATCCTGACATGTGGCCCCCACCTGTCAACAGGCGAACAGAAAAGGAAGGGCCGACAGGTGGACCCTGGCGACCAGAGAGAGGGGTGCGCCGATGTGGCTGCCAGGTGGGGCCGAGCAGGGCGCGGGCGGGAGAGGAGAGAGGGAGCGTGAGCGTCGACAGGCGGACCCCGCATGTCAGTGGCACGCGGTTGGGTTGTGCCGGGCTGGAGATGAATTGGAGGTTGAGGCCCATTAAGATTTAAAATATATTTCTGATTTAAAATAATTCCAGTAATTCATTTATTTGTTTAAGGGTTGATCCACTATGGATAAAAATTTGTAAAAATTCTTAAAATTATGTCTTGTCCTCTAGTTTATTCCATAAATTTTCTAAGTCCAAATTCTGAATATTTCTCTCTGTTTGGCTTTAATGAAGTTCTTTTAGGTTTTTATTTAATAAATAATTCCATAAATTCCTTGAAGATGAAATTCGGCCAAGAGACTAAATCACTGGTAAAAAACCGATAAAACGATAGAAATCCATTACATGGATGAAACGAACGATTCACGTGTGAATTGACAAGGACTTACCATGATTACGACACGGCGGATAGATGGTTTCAAGCGCAAACTAGCAAAGATGTATGTGCTAAATTAAACCTAGGGAAAGAAAGGTAAATTGAAGGTAAAAGTACGATTCAAGGAAATAGATTGGATTTATTAGGGTTTTTTTGGGGGCGTCTCCTTGAATCAACCTTGTCTATATTTATAGAGGTTGGACAAGAGTGTGTGGAGTCTAATCTGAGTTAGATTCGAGTCCAAGACATCAAAAATTAATTAGGGATAAAAATACCCTGAAATCAACTAATTAGACCGGACTCAGGTTGGGCCGGTCGGACCGGGCCTACATGGCTAGTCAGACCGGGCCTACATGGCCGGTTGGACCAACCTATGCCAGGTCTTTGCATATTTTTGGCTTAATTTACCAAAATTGATATTTTGACAAATTTAACCATTAATGCCATTTCTTGCTATCAACAAGTTGCTAATCACGATGATCTTAATAATATATCAAAGTATCGAACATGCTTTATTTAAATGAACAGTATACAACATGAAAAATGTACAATAGCAAGAAATGTCGGACCTAACCGATGAAGCCTCAAACTACGACACCTAGATCACATCAATCTAAGAGATCAATCTGATGCGGCCTTAAACCTAGCTAATACATGGAGCTAAATCGATGACTATACTGTTTTGATGTTCACCTCAAGAGATCAAACTAATGCAATCATGAGGATACTGACCTAGTCGGTATGGTCATCGGGGGTGGCGGGAATCACCTCTTCACTGAAGATCGAAACGATGTAGCCCAACTCCAAGTGTCGAATCCCGCTGGGATTAACCTTGAAAAACTAAGGGTGGCAATGTGCCGAGTAGTTATTTGACAGAGATGTGTTTTTAACTTAGATAAGTTTACATATTTATAATCCGGAGACTTACTGTCCAAGTATTCTATCTTAATAGATTCTGGATAATATTAATCTTCTTATCACTTTTATCTCCATCGGCTCTTCCTATCCGGTCATGTTACACATGATGGATGGGATTCTTTGATCATCTTTGACCAGACCTCTTTGACTTCTATTGACCGTGCGACATATATGGTCGGTCCTAGGCTTCATCAAATCTTGGCGTCAACACATGCCCCCCAATTTCAGAGCATTAAATGACCACTAATGCTTCTAAATTATCGGCCATCATCTCCTTCCACCACATCTTCTTGAACGTCTATTCGCATGATCCTTTCATATTCATTAATTGCCAGCTGAAACCCTTCTTTTTCTAGTATTCTAAGACATCACCCAGGGTTCTGGCTTTGTACTGCTTTTGGATTTTATCCACCTCTTCTTCTTTCTTTGGCCATTCACAACTACGATGGATGTCGTCTGGTCTAACACATTTACTTTTCTTTTGTGGTGGCGTCAGACCAGGCTTCATTCCACACAATTTTGCATTGGTGTTTATCAAACCGAAGATTCAGTTCCTCTATTCCCGGACCTGCAAAGATTTTGGCCTTTCAAAAACTGTAACCATGATTACCTTTTGCCGAACATTGTAGGTGGTCCCCACTAAATCCAGCAGGATCGGCTTGACCCAGCTACCGATGAGTCATCATTTCACTTTATAAGTATCTTTGGCCACTCCCTTTCTCCTCATGCTTTGTGCCTACTGCTTTTGCTTTTGCCCCCCCCCCCACCGAGCTTACTATCGTCGGCTTCTAGTACTTCCTGCGATCACCACCACTCGCTGCCTTCTTCTTCGCTGATCCTAACTCCGGTGACGTTGAGATGACCACCATTAGCATGGTCCCCGAGGTAAGTCTCTGTAATTCTTATCTTTTCCTGCTTCTTTGGTTTTCCCTGGTTTGTTCATTTTTCTTTGCCACTTCTTCACTATTTTCTTAACATTTTCTTTGTAGAACTTATAGAACCAAGTTTCGATTCTCCTTGCTGACCACGTGACTCACCAATTTCTAGGTCCGATGGGTAACCCTGATTCCGTTGATATCATCAACGCAGAAACCAATCGGATCTCCTTCAAACATTCTACTATGCTTTCTTCTGATTGGCACCTTAGCTTGAGGGCTTTTCCTTCCACACTTCCTAGTTGGCATGCTTGGTACCTTAGGGTATCGGCCGTCAAGCGTCCGTCTTGGGAGGAAATCGACATCAGCCACTACATCGACCTTTCCCTCGCCGAACCCTATAAGAATGAGTCACTTTTAACACCCCAAATTTTCAAAGGAATAAAAATATTATTTGATCCAATTTCCTGGATTTTATTATTTTGAAAATACTTTTAAATACCCTTCTATACCATTTTGAACTACAACATAGAGTAAATGGCCAAACCAGGGGCTAAAACTTTTTATGTATGATACTAAGACCAAAATATATTTTTGAGATTTTTTATAAATTTTTACCGAGCTTGGAAGTAGCCCAAAAATTTTAATCTATTTCCTGGAATTATTTTTATTCGGAAATGTTTTAAAACAGTATTGGGCCTCCCTCCTCCCTCCTCTCTCTCCCGGCCGGCCCAGCCCATCACCCTTGCCCGCCTCAGGCTGACAGCCCGACCCCACCTGTCGGCGCCAATCGCCTCCCCTCACGCGCGCGCCCGACACCACGGTCCCACTCGTCAGTCGCCACCCTCACTCGCTCGCGCTCGCTGGTCAGTGGCCCCACCTGTCGGATTCGTCTTCCCCGCGAGATCCGCCCCCAAATCCCCCCCCCCTCGCCGGCCGACGCAATAATGCGCCTCGGATCCCCTGCCCCCAACCCCCTCCCCTCAAATTGAGCCCACCATTACCACCCCCGGTCCACGGCGACCGTTTCCCCCAATTAAACCCGACCGATTCGCGTCCAGGTTCGATGAATTGAACTCAACCCGAGCTCGCCGGCGTTTAAACGCGTTTTATTCCCGGCCACCGTAGATTACGCCCTCTCTGCCCCCGCCGATGGTCCTATTTAAACCCCCTGGCCACCCGCATTTCACCCCCACGCTCACACGCTGCGAGAACAAACAGAGACCTTGCATTCCGCGTTTTAGCGCACCACCGCCGCCCGTCCTCCAGCCGTCGCTCGCCGTCGCCGGAGTCCCCCTCCGTCCTCGCCGACCGCACCGCTGCGACCGCAAGGACCTCACCGACCCCGGCCACCACTCCGTCGTCAACGAACCCCGCCGGATCGCCGTCGCCGCCAAGGACCCTAACGCCTCCATCGCCTCCGCTCGTCACCGGCCTTGCTCCGTCGACCATTCGTCACCGCAAGGGTACCCTCGTGATCCTTGTACTGCCCTCCTTCCATTTTAGGCCCTAGCTTCGACCGCCATCGCTCGCCGTGGCCTCTGGCCCGCTCGCCGTCACCGGAGAAGACGACTGGCACGGGCTGAGTACCCGTGCCATGTCGGATTCACGCGCGACCATGCGATCTGGATCCGATGGTGACGATTAATTCCCGCGTGCGATTTAATCTGATCCGTTAGATCTCGGTGAAGGGGTACGTTTTAATCTCGTGCGTCCGTTAGTATTTAAAACCCGCGTTCGATCCCGTGCGTCCACGTGGTACCCTTTCGCGCGTTTTAATCCTAGCCGTCCGTTATCACTTAAGCACCCCGCCTCGCTCTCGCGCGTCGGATCTGGATCCAACGGTCCAGATTGGGCCGGACCACGCGCACAGTGCGCGGGTTCACCGTGGGCCTGGCTCACCGTGGACCCGAGGGGATTTAAATTTAGAAATAAATTCCAGAAACTATTTAAAACTTTTAAAATTCATATCTGGCGCATTTGAACTCAAAAAATTGTCATTTCAATTTCAGAAAATTTGTAAAATTATTCTCTACGTGTTCATACAATAAAAACAGTAGGTTTACTTTGGACTTTTCATGTTTATTTAAATAGGTATTCAAATGCCCTTAGGGTTAAAAATATAATTTCAAATGTTTAAACTGCAGTAAAATTTATATTTATTCCTTTCTGTTTATACACTAAAAACCACTAAGTATTCTCTGTAACATTCATTTTAAATTAATTAGAAAACTTAAGATGAGATTAATCACTTTTAAAACCCCTTTGTACCAAGGACAACACTTCATTATAATTCCTTTTAAATGATTTATAAAATTAATTTCAGAGGTACCATAACTTGATCTTCTTTAAATTAAACCAATTTTAACATATGTGCTTGTTGTGTGGTTTTATATTGTTTAATTGAATGTTGTATTTATTTTATTTTACTTTAATTATATTGGGAAGACTACGACAGCCCCGAGGAGCCGGAATATTTCCCGGAAGTTCCTCCCTCACCCTTCGCTGATCAAGGCAAGTCACCAAACCGATCTTTTGAGCATATTGAACCCATGTTTTATCAAACTATCGCTAAAACACATAGGTTATACATGCATTAGTCAAATGAAACCCTTACAATATATTTATTTAGGATCCCTCGACCTTGATGTGCAACCCAAGCCATGCTCTCTAGACTAAACTCCTTGTCACCATATGATAAATGTTATTAGCTAGTGTCCAATGTATTGACACGATTGCTATAGGATTCAAAATGAGTCGTAGAGATTGGTTCTACTATATGATCCCCGTTATTCTCATCTTTGGAATTCTGTCGGTGTTGGAGTTGTGGTTGTGAGTGGATGCATGGTGGGTTCCGGGTGCAAGCTAGGGCATTGGTCGGTAGAACCCGGGGCACTATAAGGACTAGTCTGAGGGATCCGTTGCAATACACTTCCGTACTAACCACTAGTCTAATGGGTAAGTCCTAACTAAGGTATTGAGTGTTCCAAACCGAGGCCACCATTTGGAGATGGGTCAAGCAGCACCTGCGGGTGGCTTGTACCGACATGGCGCAAAAGGGGGTGCGACGTTAGCCGGGATGCGGCCCGGCGCGCCGGCGAAACCTAGAGCGGGTGGTTGTCGCTTGGAGCATTTCATGCTGAGGTTTTGGCACGAGTTCCCGTGGTATGGGTCATCTCGTTTGGGATGAGTGCATGCCTTGTGGGTACATCAGTACATCTCTGATCAGAGTCATAAATCTTTTCGAAAAGCCGAGCCCACGGTCAAGGGTGGGTTGCGTGACATCCCACAGTTAGATTACTTTGAATATGTATGTGCATGATGGTTTGACATGTAAGGACTGTTGTGCGAGGAGGTAAAACGTACTCCTCGAGTTAGATGATGTTATTGATGTTCATGTTTACTTTTCCGCATGATTAAATTTGACTACACTAAATGCAATGACTAAAAATGTACTTTTCCGCTATGTTAGCCATTATTCTTCCTTGTTTATTATCCTGCATTATTACTTGCATTTGCGGTGGCTTGTTGAGTACTTTTTGTACTCATACCCGTTGGACCCCACAGAGGATTCCTACTATGAAGATGGTCTGGAGTAGCGACCCAGTCAAGCAAAGATCCTGAAGAAGGCGTTAATCATGCTTTTTAATTATTTTATTATCGTTGTTATTAAAACTCTTATGTAATAATATGGTCTGCGTACCATGAATGCTTGTCGTATGTACGTTGTCGCATGATGAACCTCTTGTATTATTGTTTTTCTTTGGAAAATTCAATAATGTCTCGATTTCGGTAAATCGGGGCGCTACAAGATGGTATCAGAGCCGACTTGACTCCCTCTCTACTTGATGTACTTGCTTTCACCTCCCTTGACATCACCTCTTCTTGCAATCCTCTCTCTTTCCACTCAATTAAAAGGTTTTCGGTGAACAGTCTTTAGTGTATGAACCTATTAGGTTAGTGTATGAACCTATCGGGTCACACACTTAAGGGGATGGATTAAGAAAACCACAAAGAATTGGTTCTTGCACAAGTGGGAGATTACAGGAATAGTGCCCGAGAAAATTCCGGTTGGATCGGAAGTTCCAATTTGGAATCAGAAGTTCCGATTATTTTCTGAACTGGAAACAGAGATCTCAAATCAGAAGTTCTGATAATTTCTAATTTAGATACAGAGAGTTCAAACCAGAAGTTCTGATGCATATCAGAAAAAATTGCACTGATCGGAAGTTCCGATAGGAGTATCGAAAGTTCCAATGGTTACTGAAATTACAGACAGAGAGTCCTAATTGGAAGTTCCAATCTGAGGATCGGAAGTTCCGGGGTGGGCGATACAGATTGGATCTGTTAGGCCCTAATATGGATTGAGGCCAGGACTCTCATCTTGTTGACAAGGAAACGTGCCCCCGCACTTGGGTCAGTTCGACGATCCAAAAGTGTGCGGATACTTAGGGACAAGCCTAAGCGTGACGCAACACCAATGTCACGTTTCGACTACCCTTAGTCATGATAAGGGGGTGGAGTCGCGAGGCAATCAGATCACACAAAATAACCCAATTAGCCATAAGAAATATACTAAATAGAATAAAATCAGCAAACCGGTCGGAGCCTGTCTGCTTCGAAGTCCGATACAACAAACTGCGAAATAATGACGCGAGGGCCATGCACGAGCGTAACTTCGTCCAGTGCGGAGTATGGTCGTGGCGAAGCCTGTCGTGACCAAGTGTGTTGGCGAAGCCAGTTGCCGGAGCCTGTAGTCCTACCGAAGGGTGTCCTGGTGACCTCCGAAACTGATCTCTCAGCTCCGGACACCTCCGACGAAGAAGCTCCAAACGTGGGAACCTGCAACAAAAGAGTGCGAAGTACCAATTCAGCCTGAGGACCGAATTCTGCTAAGTGTTGCACTAGTAGAAAAGGTAGCAATCTGTTACGTAGATTAGCGGATACTTCACAGGCGAAGTAACAAGGGTTACCACTGTTCCGTAGTGGCCGGCGGAGGGCTTCCAGGCAAACCCACGAAGAGGTACAGGAAAATAAAGGTAAAGTAAATACGATCAAAGATAGGGCTTTGGTTTGGTTTGAGTTGGGGGGCCTCTACGCTGGCCTCGCCTCTCTATTTATAGGGGTTAATCTCTGATCTAATCTGCTATTAACCCGGTTGGATGGAGATAAAAACTGAGCCGGAAACGCATACAACTCTATCTCTGCCGAAGTGGGCTTCGGCCAGGCCCGTCGAGGCCTGCTCCTTAGGCCGAAGCTTCGGTGGCGTGGGCCTCCGAAGGCTTCCCGCCCGAAGCCCATGGGCTGGCTAGAGGCTTTCGGAGCCCATTGCTCAATGGACTTCGGCCCTGTAGGGCTTCGGATGGACCCTAGACATGTGTATTTTCGGCCCAAATCACCAAAATTGATATTTTGACAATCTAGCCATTAATGCCATTTTTGCTATCAACACATGCCCCCTTGCCTTCTAGTGAACTGAGTGAACTAAAAGCACAATGGGCTGAAGACGATACCATCCATATCAGTTTTTCGACACTTTTATGATGTTTGCCACACACTTGGGAAATACCTTTTCAAGTACCTACCATTCAAAGCTCTTCGAAACCGCTCTCCCTGCAGGGATTCAAACACGTATGCGTTTCCGGGAGCGATTTTGACTATCTTAAAAGGACCTTCCCAACTAGGTGACCATTTACCAAACTTGGGACTCTTCGTGCCTAAGGGTAAAATCGTTTTCCACACCAAATCTCCTATTTGAAACGATTTTAGTTTAACCTTTTTATTGTAGGCTTTGGCTACTCTCTTCTTGTCTACTTATATGGCTTCTAAAGCCCTTATTCTATTATCGATCACTTCCTATAGATTATCCTTTAGAAGAGTTTCATACTCGTCGACCGATAAGCCATCTTGCTTTAACACTCTTAAGGAGCCAAGATCTACCTCTACGGGCAAAACGACTTCTTGTCCATATACTAATTCATATGGACTGACTTTGGTAGCACCATGCTTTGCAATCCTACAAGCCCATAGCGCCTCGGAAAGCACTTCATGCCACCTTTTAGGAAACTCTTCAATTTTCTTCTTAATAAGCTTAATAACAGTTTTATTACTGGACTCGGTCTAACCATTGGCCTGAGCATAGTACGGTGAAGAGTTTATCAACTTAATACCATAATATTCGGCGAAGTCCCTTACTTCTCCAAAAAAAAATGAACTACCTTGATCTGTAGTAAGAGTTTGAGGAATGCCGAATCTATGTATGATGTGCTTCAAAATAAAATCACGTACCTCATTGTGAGTCATGTTCTTGAGAGGTATGGCCTCGGTCCACTTAGTGAAGTAATTCGTCGCCATCAACACGAACCGATGCCCTTTTGAGGAAGGAGGGTGAATATGGCCAATGAAGTCTAAACCCCAACCTCGAAACGGCCATGGCTTGACAATAGTATTGAGCAATGAGGCATGAGCTAACTGGATATTGCCAAACTTCTGACATGCTTCACACCCTCTATAGTACTTGAAACAATCTTCAGTCATAATCGACCAATAAAACCCCGCTCTTTTGAGCATCCAACTCATTTTTTGGGCCGACTGATGAGTACCGCAAAGCCCTTCATGGACTTCTCCTGTAGCCACCTAGGATTGCTCATGGTCTAAACACTTCAATAGTACTCCGTCGATGGTTTGGCGATACAATGTGTCGTCTATCAACACGAATGTGAATGTTTGTCGCCGAACCTTTCGATCAACCCTTTGGCTAGGGTCTCTCAAATACCGGACAATTGGGATTCTCCAATTGCCCTTATAGGTTTCAGAGAGTCTCACTGGTCCACCTTCTGAAAAAACTTCTAAATTACTGACTTCGGAATACCCCCCGAGGCATTCCAGCTCCTGCCGAAGCCTGGCCGGGGTGGCCATTCGGAGTGTGCTGGGCCAAAGCCCTTCGGAGGGTTCGGACTCCGGGGAGCCTTCTCCGTGTAGGAGGCTTTGGCCTACAGACTTCAGCGTGCCAGCTCCTTCGGTCAACAGGATACTCCGATCCAGGATCCTCGATGCGTAGTGACCTTCGGTGACCAGAGGGGTTTGATCCGGAGGGTGTGCCTGCCCACCGCTACTGGCTTCGGCAGTGAGACCAAACACCAGCTTTTCCACTACGGAAAATTTTCCTCTCCTGACACATGAGAGATTTTGAAGTTATCAAAAGTAGCAACTATGTCTAGACATTTATCCAAGTAACTATTTAGCAAGCCGTTAAAACATTGAGCACTCTTAGCTACTTGTTGCACTACTAACAAAGAATCACCGTATGCGTGAACATGTCTAGCACCTACAACTTCTAGTAATTCAAGACCTAGCAATAAAGCTTTGTATTCGGCTTGGTTATTAGTAGAAGGAAATTCTAGTCGGGCCGAAGTTTCAAAGTGCATACCATTAGGTGATATGAGAACCACTCCAATACCTTGGCCACTCTTGCAAGCCGAACCATCAAAATAAAGTTTCCATGGCACCACCTCAACCAGGGCAATATTGTCACTCCAGCCGACATCTATGTGATGATCAACTATAAAGTTGGCTACGACTTGACCTTTCATCGCCCTCAGGGGCTTGTAGGCCAAATCGTACTCAATCAATGCATAAGCCCATTTTCCGATTCTTCCACTTAGAATCGGCTTCTGTAACATGTGTTTTATAATATCGGTTTGGCAAACAACAACACATGTAGTGGGGAGAAGATAATGGTGCAATTTGGTGCACGCGTAGTAAAGTGATAAACACAATCGTTCCACAAACGCGTACCTGGTTTCGGCGTCCAGCAGGCGGCGGCTCAAGAATGTGATGATGTACTCCTTCCCCTCTACCTCCTGGGTTAGCACGGCCCCAATCACGCTATCTTCAGCAGCGACGTATAGCCGAAACGGAATCCCGGCTTTTGGTGCTCTCACCACTGGCGGTGATGACAAGCACTCCTTGATCTTCTCAAAAGCACTTTGCTGGCTTGCCCCCCAAGTGAACTCGGCTTCGTTTTTCAGTCGGAGTATGGGGACAAAGGCATCAATCTTGCCGAACAAGTTGGATATAAAGCGACGCAAATAGTTCATCTTGCCTAGCAATTTTTGTACATCCCTTTTGCACGTCGGCGCTGCAATGTTTCTAATCTTCTCAAGTCTCTTAGGATCAATTTCTATGCCTCTCTCGTGAATCATGAAACCTAAGAACTTACCCGTCGACACACCGAAAGCACACTTGAGTGGGTTCATTTTCAACACATACTGTTGTATTCTATCAAAAGCAACCTTCAAATCGGCTAAATAGTTTCCCATGGCGTCCGATTTGACCACGACATCATCAATGTAAACTTCTAACATAACCCCTAGCAAGTCATGAAAGATTAAGGTCATAGCGCGCTGATACGTGGCGCCAGTATTTTTCAAACCAAAAGTCATGACGACCCACTCGAACAAACCGACAAAACCAGGGCATCGAAAGGCAGTCTTGTAGACGTCCTCTTCGGCCATAAAGATTTGATTATAACCAGCATTGCCATCAAGAAAACTTAGTACCTTGTGTCCTGAAGCATCGTTGATCAGCATGTCGGCTATCGGCATTGGATACTCATCCTTTGGAGTGGCTCTGTTCAGATCCCTGAAATCAATGCATACATGTATCTTGCCGCTCCCTTTCTTCTCTACACGCACAATGTTAGCAACCCACTCTGCGTACCTGCACGGCCTAATAAATTCAGCCTTGAGTAGCCGCTCCACTTCTTCTTTGAGTCGGTCATAGACGGTCGGGTTAAAGCAATGGGGAGGCTACTTATAAGGCCTAAATCTGGACTTGATAGGAAGCCGATGCTCCACGAGCTCGCGGCTTAGCCCTGGCATCTCGCTGTACTCCCATGCGAAACAATCGACAAATGACCGAAGTAACTTTATTACTTCAGCCTTTTCATCGGGCTGTAAATGTTGGTTTACAAAAGTCGGCCTTGGGATGCTACCATTACCTATGTCAACTTCCTCCAAGGGGTCGGCCGACGCAAAACCTTGTCCTAATTTCTCTACTTCGCTAAAGTCCTCGATGGCCTCGGCAATACCATCTTTATTAGACCGATATTGATCCACACGAGACATTAGCCAATCTAGATTACTCTTGCTAGACATGAATATTAATACAAAAATAGCCGTGCAACTCCAGCCGGCTTTACAGACACTGGTATAAACCGTCCTCCAGATACGCTAACAAAATCGTAATCCGAAAGATCTCTACCTGAAGGACACTCTACTTTGTTATGGACGACATCAACCGATACATCGGCCAAGGCCACTTGGGCTGAAGTATCCGCGGGAATGACCTCCACCTCATCTCCGTCCAACTGTATCAGGCACTAGTGTAGAGTAGAAGGAAAGCAACAGTTCGCGTGAATCCAGTCGCGCCCAAGTAGTACGCTATAGTTACCTTGTACGTCGACGACGAAAAATGCTTTTGACAACGTCTTGTTGCCCACCGTCAACTCCATAGAGAGTACTCCCTTGGCCTCGAAGCTCTCACCATTGAAGCCGTTGAGCATCAATTTGGTCTTCTTTAGGTCATCCTCATCCTTGCCAAGCTTCTTCAACAACGAGTAAGGCATTAAGTTAACAGTGGCGCCGCCGTCGACGAGCATTTGGGAAATCGGCTTTCCATCGATTGTAGGACTGAAAGTAGTGACCAGAGGGGGGGTGAATGGGTGCCTAAAAATTTATCGCTAAACGATATCCTAATCCATACACCCAAACCAACTTAACCAAACAAATAATATTAGCAAAGCAAATTACTGGAACTCAAGTTGTCTAGCCTAGAAATAACTGGTGTCCTAATTAAAATGATATCTAAAGATAAACTAAATAAAAATACTGCAGTAAATAAAAACACCTAGGTATCTCACAAAATATTTATATTGCAGTCTAGAAATAAAATACTGATCAAATGAATAAAACAGCAGGCAGACATGAAGACCAGAAAAGAAAACCTTCGCAGGCGTGATGATGACGTGCTCTGCTCCACCGTGACCGGCTGAAAACAGCAGCGGCTGCTGCCTTGGAAATCTATGTGCTTCGCCTTGGTTCTAGTGCCCTCTCGCTCGGTCTGCCTGTGCGTAGCTTCAAAAGCTTTCCCTGCGCCTGGCTGCCTTGAAAAGGGATCTCGCACAACAAGCACTGATTGCTTCAGCACGTGGGGCCGCCATGGGGCCGCCGTGGGACCCGCCCGTGGATTGCTTCCGCACACGGAGTTGACCGCCAGCGGATATCCTGGCGATGCGAGAAAACTTGCCGTGGGGAAAACTTTCACCGGCGACGATGAGGAAAGAAGCTGTGGCGACGAATAAAAACTTGATGGACTGTAGATTGATCTTCAGAATAAAAAATAACAGTCATCTATCCCCAAAGGGGATAGGGGCCTATTTATAGGCGACTCCTAATACATGAAAAGACTAATTTACCCAACACTGACTCTAAAATAAATTCCGAAAATTACTAAAATATTCTTAGAATAATCACCCGACTCAAATAAAAATATTCTGGACTGAAAAACTAAATTTTAATATCCTAAAAACAAAATAATCATAGGTTGTCAGTTTTGCGCTGAAATTGACAAAGCGTCCACCGTCTTCGCACCGGGTACCCGGATTGGGCCGACCCGACCCCGCAGCTTCCTCGGCCTGGCAATCGCTCGCCGCCCGTGTACCTGAGTAAAACCAAGTCAACAGACCAGTGGATCATCTGCCGCTCCTAGCCCATGTACCCGGATTAGGCGAGCCCGACTCCACGGCTCCTCTGCCCGGCCATCGCTCGCTGCCCGTGTACCTGAGTCACATGCGCCTCAGACTCGGCAGGTCTTCATATCTCTTTCTTTGACTTCCGTTGACAATCACTCATCACATCCGGAGTATCAAACCCATGTTCTTCAACATGGTTTCTCATAGATGTGACATCTGACGTAGAGAGGCTTCAGATGGCGAGATGAGTCCTCGGGCTTCTTGAAGATGGCGTTGCGCGGGCCGAGGTTCAATTGGGCGACCTTGGCCTCATCTTGTGGTAGTGCGAACTCGGCAGACAGTGTGATGATGTTGATGTCCATCACCTAGGGTGCGGGCCCTTCAGAGATGGGCGAGTAATCGTCGTCGAGCATATCATCGTCGTCGTCACTCGGACTAGGAGCCGAGTTGTTTATCTCAACTGGCTTCTCCCTCCATACCTGTTTTGTAGCTGGCCGAGGGCGTATTTCTTCGAAGATAGTGTCGCGCTCGGCCTCAGCTTCCCTCTCGTGCATCTCCTGTGCCCGTAGTCGTTGTAGGCATCTCTTCTGCGATTTGGACATGCCCGGAGGTGCCCAAGATGGTTGTGGCTTGGTGTCGGGTGCCACTGTTCGGCTTCCATTAATTCTGGCCAAAGTGGTACTTTACCCTTCGGCCTTGTGCACCCTGTGTTTGGAGAGGGCTTCGCTGCGAACCCTAACAGACGGACAGGCCTCGTTCGGCCGACCGAACCAGGCTTCGGCGCAGGGCTCAGCCGAAGCATGGGGCTTACCTCTGTCAGACCTCGGTGACAAAGTCTTCGGGATTGGGACTTCTTGAGACCCAACTCTAATGGTGATGGCTTCGAACTCCCTGACCTCGACCTCCGTGTGCTCGTACCCTTTGGCTTCGCTCTGCATGGTCCGATTCGGAGGCACCACGAACAGTCTGTGGACGATGCCCCCCTCCACTGCGTCTGTTTGCCCCTGCCATCCATAATATTCCGAAGGAAAACAAGGCATAGTGTTAGGTTGCGGAGGGTACCCTGACCCGGATACATACGGAGCCCATGAGGTCCCCGCCCAGTCGTACGGCAGAGGCATCAGTGGCTCTAGTGGCCTCGCCCACTATGAGCCAAACCCGTTGAGGAGCCATGCTAAATAGCGTGGGCCTCATGGCTCCAGAAGTGATGAGTCATTGTCAACAATAGTCAAAGAGGACTGAACAAGAGGAGATCTGCTGTTTCATGGGCCGCGTGTGACTCAGGTACACGGGCAGCGAGCGACTGTCGGGCAGAGGAGGCTGCGAAGTCGGGCTGGCCCAATCCGGGTGCATGGGCCAGAAGCAGTAGAAGACCCACTGGGCTGTTGACCAGGACTGACTCAGGTACACGGGCGGTGAGCGATTGCCGGGCTGAGAGAGCTGCGGAGTCGGGCCGGCCCAATCCGGGTACCTGGTGCAAAGCCGGTGGAGGCTTTGTCAGTTTCGGCGTAAAACTGACAACCGTTGATTCTGTATCCGACTGTCCAGAAGAGAAGTCGTAGTCGCTACAAAAACTTAGCTTCCGGATATGTCATCTGTAACTCTAGGCCCACAGTCAGTCAGTTGTGTCTGTAAAAATTCCTAAGGGCAGTAGAGTCTTTTCCTTTATTTTTGAGTCTGTAAAAACCCTAAGGGGCTGGTAGAATATTCCTAGTGTTGGGCTGCCTATAAATAGGACCCCAATCCCTAGGGTTTGGACTACCCTTTTGGCTGAAATCACATCTACTCTTTGGGTCATTCTGTCTCCCGTTTTCTCTCTCCTGTGTGCGCCGCCAGGGCTTGCCTCTCTCTGTTCATGCATTATTTTGACTCTAATCTCTTGGATGCTTTAATGCTTTGGTCCCTGGTGAATTTATTGGTTGCATATTGTTCGGTTTGGAGAGTTACTGCTTTGGCTACGGGCTGCTGAATTTATTTCTTGAGAAGAAGCTTCTTCTGCTGCTTCTGTTCTTCGTGAGAGGGAGTACTGGTTCTTGCTGTTGCAAGTAGTACTGCTACTGTAGCTACAGTACTTGCTGCCAGCTTTTTACCTTCTACTGTACTGCCTTTTTGATCGAAGCAGAATGGAGTAAATGCCTTTTTTACTGTTTCTGCGAGGTCATCTTTCTCTGTTCGAAGCCCCTCAGCTCCGTGAGGCAGGCTACGAACTAACACTTTCAAAACTATCGTTCAAACTGCGAACTTCGGTTTTTGTGTTTGAGTTGCTAGTTTCGAAGTTCTTCCTGTATGGACAGCATCGCATACTTCGAACAAACATACTCCGAATCTATCTGTTCGAAGTGCACACTTTGTTAGGCTTCGAAGTTGGGATCAAAGTTTGTCTTTTCTGATAGACTTCGCTTGGTTTTCTTTGTGGCGTGTCAGCCTTCGATTTTCCTTCCGAAGCTTTCCCTGTTCGAAGATAGAGTGTAGGCTTCGGATTTGTTTTTGTGTCACGTGACAAACTTCTCTTCTTTGCTCGAAGGTTGTCTGTTTGTGTGTTGTGTTCGAAGCTTTCTGTTCGAAAGTCGTGCTTCGAAGCTCTCGGTTCAAAGTAGTGTTCGAAGTTTTGTCTTCGAAGTGCTCACTTCGAAGTAGGCTCAGACTTTGTCACTTTGCTCCGAAGCTCTTGGTTCGAAGCTGTGTTCGAAGTCGTGTCTTCGAGGTACATACTTCGAACCAGGCTCCGGCACTGTTTTACTTCGCTCCGAAGTACACTTCTCCTCTTACCACTTCGAACTAGGCTAGATAGTGACACCTTCGGCATTTCGAACAGACTCCGTCACCAACTTCCGAAGCAGACCTCATCGTGCGAAGGGGGCTTCGCCAAGTTCCGAACAGGAGACAAATTTGGACAGTAACTTCTCTTTTCATTTTATACATACTTAGATCATTTCATTGAGAAGTTTAGGCCTATTACAATTTGTTCATCTGCCTAGTTGCACCACTTTAGTTTTACCCTGTTTATCATCAGTTGCTTCTAGGTTAGAAACCTTTAGACTTAGGCCTTCAGTTTATTTTCTGCTGCATAGTATTTTGAGGTGCGTTGGGTATTGGGAACAGGCCATTGATTCGAAAGATTTTTTAAGGCGCCCATTCACCCCCCCTCTGGTCGCTACTTTCGGTCCTACAAGTGGTATCAGAGCAAGGTTAGGGTTTTTCCATACCTTAACCGGTTCTAAACCCCAGTAGTGACTATGACGTCTCCTGGCAAGGTCCCGTCCTTGGAGGCCTATGGCTATAATTATTGGAAGACTCGCATGCGAGCCTATCTCATGAGCCAGGGTTCGGACATATGGGACATTTGCATTCACAGCACGTTTGTCATTCTGCCAGTTACTGAGCAAGGTACTGCTGGTATCATTGCTCAGCATCTGAGCAACAGTAAGGCTGTGAACATTTTATTTTCTGGTTTAGGTCCCACTGAATTTGAGCGAGTGAGTCATCTCTCCACTGCGAGAGAGATCTGGGCTACCCTCAAGGCACACCATGAGGGAACAGCACAGGTCAAGGCTCGGCTCTATCAGACCTACCGGCGTGAGTACGAGAACTTCACACAGAAGCCGGGTGAATCTGTTGAGGCTTTGTTTGGTCACTTTCAGTCGATCATTAACAAGCTTCGGGACAACAAGGCTGAGGGTGCTCAGTTAGTCTCAGATCACGAGCAGGCGCTCAAGGTCCTTCATACCTTGGACCCAAAGATCTGGGAGATCAAGGTATCATCTATCGTTGAGAGTACTTCTTACGATACCTTGACCATTTCTGAGTTATTTAGCAAGCTAAAGGCCACTGAGGTAGATATCCAGTTGAGATCAAATCTCACTGGCTCTGGATCAAAATCCATGGCCCTTGCTGCACCTTCTGTTGATCCCTCTGCTGTGAGCTGTGCTGGGTTCTCTTTGATGTCTATCACTGAGGACCAGCTTGAGTTGTTGGGAGATGATGATTTGTGTCTCTTTAACAACCGGGTGCGTCGTGTCTATGATAAAAGAATGTTCAAAAGACACGGCACAAAATCCGGATGCTTTGAATGTGGTGATCCAGGACACTTCATCGCCGACTGCCCCAAGCGCAGTGGATACAAGAAGGGCACCGGCAACAGCTTCCACGACTCCTGCAAGCACGAAAGCCCCTCCTTCAACAAGGGCAAGCCGAAGACTCGGTTCTTCAAGAAGGCCCTGAAGGACTACCGGCGAGAGAACAAGAAGCGCGACAAGGCCTTCTTCGCCGAGATGGAGAAGAACTACTCCAAGAGATCCACGTCTTCTTCCTCTTCATCGAGCTCAAGCGATGAGGAGATCGCCATCAAGAAGGGGAAGGACAAGGATGATCCGGCGGGCCTCTGCTTCATGGCCTTCGGAGAGAAGCCGAAGAGCCACTCACACCAGCGCCGAAGATCCCGCAAGAGTTTCTGCTCCATGGCTCTTGGGGATAGAGAAGAAAAGAGCTCCTCCGACGACTCTGACGACGACGATAGCAAGGTATCATCTTATGAGCGTGAAATTGTAGATTTACTTGAGAGCAATCGTCAGGAGTTGAAGTATCGGGAGAAACTGCTTAGGGGGGCTAAGAAAAGGATAGACGAGTTAGAGAGTGAGCTTGCCGTGGCCAACGGTAGAATTGAAAGTCTATCTTCTTCCCCTTGCTTGGGTGATAGCAGTGAGTGCCCGAAGTGTGAGGTGCTTCTGTGTGACCTGTCGACTCTGAAGTCTAGGTACACAGAAAGGGTTGATGAGAGGGACGCTTTGGCCACTGAGCTTGAAAGCGCTCAGCAGGAGCTGAAAGATGCTCAAGCCACTGTCGTCGCACCCTGTGTTGATTGCCCATCGCATCTAGCTGCCTTAGCTGAGCTGAAATCCAAGGGCGATGAGCATTTGGGTGATTTAGAGAGGTTGAGAGCTGAGCTTGCCCAGACTAGGCTAGAGCTTGAGACACTGTCAGTTCCACCCACTGTTTGTGAGAACTGCCTGTCTCTTAGAATGGAGTTGATTAAGGTAAAAGCTGGAAAGTCTGTTCAAGAAGAGAGTGAGTGTGAGACCTGCTTGTCTCAGGTGGAGGTTCTAGCTTCTTTGAGAGAGGAGCTAGCAGATTCTCAGAATGAGAATTTTTACCTCCGTTCTATCCTGAGTTGGATCAGTGCCAGAGAGCCACAGCTTGGCATGATGATCCAGCAGTTCAAGAGGCAGGATGGGTTTGGGGTAGGTTACACCTACACCAAGGCTGACTTTGAGAGTGCTATAAGCCGGGCAGTGGAGTGGAGTAAAATGACTCCAGAGCAGAGATATCCCAAGACTCACTCCACTGAGTCTTCCCAGGCTTGTCAGCCCAAGGATGGATTGATTCATGAGCCACCTAGAGCTCCACCCAAGAAACCTATCTGGGTTCCAAAGCCCAAAAATCTCCACACTTCTCTTGACTCACTTCCTGGACCCTCTCAGCCCAAGAAGACCACACCAAACACTACCAAGCCCAAGAACCCCAAGCCTCAACCACATCCCAAGAAGCCTACCTATCATTGTGAGTATTGTCAGAGAGACGGGCATCTTGCAGAGTTTTGCTTCAGGAGGAAGCGAGTTGAGAGAGCAGAGAGGGCTCGTAGTGATCAAGAGCAGTTCTACCAGCAGGGTGGTAGACTGCATGTTCCTCGGCGCGGGGAGAGGCTGGAGGCCAGGCCGCGTCGTGTAGGTGGTGGTAGAGGAGACGGTCTTCATGTCCGTGCTCCAGGTGGTGGTGCTTGTTCCGGCAGAGTTCCAGACCGTGTTGGCTACGGTTCTGGACCTCGTGGCCGCAGGATTAGGAAGAACCGTGGACCGCGCTTTGAGCCGCGTTTTGGTCCAAACTCTTTTGATGGTTTTCGCTTTCCATCTTTTGAGCAGATGGCTTGACACTGGTTTAGCTCTTTTGCTAAACCGGGTGCCGGACCATTTGCTCCCACTTACAGACATTGAATGTGCAGGACCGGGGACTGGAGGATGTTTGGATCATGGACTCAGGATGCTCTCGCCACATGACGGGACATCGCAGATGGTTCTCTAGTCTCACTCCCCCGAGCTCCAAAGAGTACATCACGTTCGGGAACAGCGGTCAAGGGAAAGTAAGTGGCATAGGCTCAATCAGCATTTCGGATCATTTCTCTTTAAAGAATGTTGCTTTGGTTAAAAATTTGAACTTTAATTTAATCTCTGTGTCGCAACTTCTTGAGGATGGTTTGGAAGTGCGCTTTAAGAAGGGCAATTCTTCTGTGGTTGATTCTAGAGGGTCTTTGGTTTGTCAGATTTTACCCTTCGGTAAAGTTTTTCGAATTGACTTCTCTAGTTCTTTTGGCCCTTCTCGCTGTTTGATTGCTGGATCTTCTTCTGAGCTCTGGAAGTGGCATAGGAGGTTAGGTCATTTGAGTTTTGATCTGCTAGTCAGGTTAAGCTCTATGGACCTCATCCGAGGATTGCCCAAGCTTAAGATAGAGAAGGATCTAGTTTGTCATCCCTGTCGTCATGGGAAAATGGTTGCCGCTTCTCACGCACCTGTGACTCAGGTGATGACTTCGTATCCGGGAGAGCTTTTACATTTGGACACTGTAGGTCCAGCTCGGGTACGCTCAGTCGGTGGCAAGTGGTATGCACTTGTGATTGTTGACGATTTTTCTCGATTCTCGTGGGTTTTCTTTTTGGAGTCTAAGGATGAAACCTTTCAATTTGTCCATGACCTGATTTTGAAGATGAAGAATGAGAACAATGGCCGGATGCGAGCAATTCGCTCCGATAACGGCTCTGAGTTCAAGAACTATCAGTTCGTCAGCTTCTGTGGTGATCAGGGTCTGGACCATCAGTTCTCTTCTCCTTACACTCCCCCACAGAACGGCGTTGTGGAACGAAAGAACCGCACGCTAGTTGAAATGGCCAGGACGATGCTCGATGAGCACAAGACTCCTAGGCGTTTTTGGGCTGAAGCCATGAACACGGCTTGCTATCTGGCCAACCGCATTTTTCTTAGAGCTTACATTGGTAAGACATCATATGAATTGCGTTTTGGCAGACAGCCCAAGGTGAGCCACTTGCGAGCGTTTGGCTGCAAGTGTTTTGTGCTCAAGAAGGGAGGGCATTTGGACAAGTTTGAGTCTCGTTGCTGGGATGGTGTTTTTCTTGGTTATGCATTGCATTCTCGAGGCTTCCGTGTTTGGAACCTCGAATCCCAGCTGCTTGTCGAGACGTGTGAGGTTTCTTTTGATGAGTCCTTGCCTTCGTTGACTCCTTCTTTTGAGCTTTCTGGTGATGATGAGCTCGGATAATCCATCTTCGAGGAAGATGAGGATACTCCAGCTGCTGTTGAGGGCGGGCCTTCTGCATCCCCCGCAGAGCCCACACCTTCTGTGACTTCGACTGATGATGAGGGCGGACCTCTGATCACTTCTTCCACTTCGATCGAGCCCCCTCAGTCAAGTCCAGAGGTGCCAGCTGCTGACTCCGGTGAGGTGACTTCAGATCACCAGGGAACCCGAGTAGTTCAGCGTGACCATCCCTCAGAGCTCATCATAGGTGATTTGACTGAGAGGACTTTGCGTTCTTCTGCCTCTCTCGCTGTGTTTGCTGAATCTGCGTTTGTTGCATCTTTTGAGCCCAGAGATGTTTCTCATGCTCTTTCTGATTCTAATTGGATTAATGCTATGCAAGAACAGCTTGAGAACTTTGTTCGCAATCGGGTTTGGACATTAGTTGAGCCGCCACCAAGATGCAACCCCATAGGCACCAAGTGGGTATTCAAGAACAAACAAGGTGAAGATGGGGTTGTGGTGCGCAACAAGGCTCGATTAGTTGCCCAGGGTTATTGCCAGAAGGAAGGTATTGATTTTGAAGAAACCTTCGCTCCTGTTGCCCGTCTTGAGTCCATTCGCATTCTTTTAGCTTTTGCCGCTTCGAAGGGTTTTAAGCTTTTTCAAATGGACGTTAAGAGTGCTTTTCTGAACGGGTTCATAGAGGAGGAAGTTTATGTTAGGCAACCCCCCGGTTTTGAGAACCCTAAGTGTCCTCGACATGTTTTTAAGTTGCACAAAGCTTTATACGGGTTAAAGCAAGCCCCCAGGGCTTGGTATGACCGGTTGAAGCAGTTCTTGTTGGGGAAGGGCTTTGTGATGGGTTCTGTGGACAAAACTCTATTCTTGCTCAGAGTTGCTTCAGATTTTTTAGTTGCTCAGATTTACGTGGACGATATTATCTTTGGCGGTACTACTGATTCTCTTGTGTCCAAGTTTTCTGAGCAGATGCACAGTGAGTTTGAGATGAGCCTCATGGGTGAGCTCAAGTATTTCTTAGGGCTCCAGATCAAGCAGACCAAGGACGGCACCTTCATCCACCAAGGTAAGTATACTCGTGACATGCTTAAGAAATTTGACTTTGGTGGTGAATTGAAGCCGCAGATGACCCCGATGGGTACTTCTGGGGGTCTGGATAAGGACGAGAGCGGTGTCAAGGTCAATGAGAGAGAGTTTCGAGGGATGATCGGTTCGCTGTTGTACTTAACGGCAACAAGACCGGACATACAGTTCGCCGTGGGACTTTGCGCGCGTTTTCAGTCTTCACCACGCGCGTCTCATCGGCAGGCTGTCAAGCGCATTTTCAGGTATCTCACCTATGCGCCTGATCTTGGTCTTTATTATTCAGCATCATCATCTCTTGATTTATCTGGCTTTTCGGACGCTGACTTTGGTGGGTGCCGGTTGGATCGCAAGTCGACTTCCAGTACTTGCCAGTTTCTTGGTTCTTCACTTGTATCTTGGTCTTCTCGAAAGCAATCTGGAGTTGCTCTTTCGACCACAGAGGCTGAGTACGTAGCTGCTGCTAGCTGCTGCTCACAGTTGGTTTGGATGATTTCCACTCTACGAGACTTTGGGTTATTCTTTCCTACCAGGGTTCCATTGTTTTGCGACAGCACTAGTGCTATTAGTGTAGGGAAAAACCCGTGTCTTCATTCAAAAACCAAACATATTGATGTGCGCTTTCACTTCTTGCGGGATCAATATGAGAAAGGTGTCATTGACCTTGTTCATGTTGATACCCATCATCAGTTGGCTGACATTTTCACCAAACCCCTAGATCAGTCTACATTTGAGCGCTTACGAGGGGATTTGGGTGTTGTGTATCCTTTCTAGGATATTTTGCGTCAGTTTTCTTTCTTATTTACTCTTTTCATGAGTCCTTTTGTGTGTGTTCATATCATACATATTCACATATCACACTTTTGAGCCTGCTTCTGTTATATGATTGAACTGCTTTACTTATTCTAGCTGGTACATGCTTTTGATTACATGTCGATGATCATGCATTGGTTCAGTTCATTTGATATATCTGATATCTGTCATGTGCATGGCTTTTACGCTTTCAACTTGAAAAATGATCACCTTTGCTTCTGGTAACTAGCATGTGTAGGCTGAGTGCTTTTGCTATCTGTTACATGCCTTGTAGCCAGTTCATCACATAGATGCAGATATGCAACTTGGACATCTTCATGCTTTAACATGGAAAATGTGCTATAAAAAAGATAAAAATTAAAATTGAATGAAAATTCCATTCCTTTTTATTCTTAAAGTGAAAAGATCCAAGTGGGTTTGCTTTGTCGCATTACATTGTTCTGGACTGCTTACCATAGCACTTTGGTATGAACTAGGACAGTGTAGTGTATGCCAAGACCAATGTCTTAAGCTTCTGATGGCCCAGCTCTGGCCGAGGCTTGACTTGGTCGGTTAGCATAAGGCTTGACATGCAAATAACCCTTGGCATAAATGAAAAAGGAAATTTGAAAAAGCCTGAGCATTTCAAAGATAACATGTTTGCTGAAGCACTTTGGTGTGGACAATGCTTAACTTGGTAGATTTCAGTTAGCTTCTGCCTCACATGTTTTACCTTGCCTGTTTACCGGAAAATGTGGTGATGCTTTTATTTGCAAAAATTGACAAATGCGTGCTAAAATGACTTTATTTAGATATCATCTCTTGCACTGATCATGCCATGTGTCTTAGACAGTATCTCTTTTGCTATACTTGTTAGATACTGTATTTGCAGTCAATCATATTTGAGAAGCATGCTTTCTACACTCCACCTGCACCCCAGTTGCATTCACTGCATATCTTGAGGGGGAGTTGCATTTCAGGGGGAGTCTGTGTCTCTTTTGAGTGCTTGATGAGTTCACTTGTCAACAAGGGGGAGAAAATTTGGGATCAGAGTTTAAGGGGGAGTTCTTACTCTGTTGATATCCTTGCTGTTCTGAAATCACACTCATTTTGAGCTTTTACGTTTTGGTTAACCATAATGACCGTTTCTTGCTTTTGGTTGGCTTTTGGTCATTAGGGTTAAACTTTTACCTTATTTTTCTTCTTCTTTGTTTCCTTGTGTTTTGTTTTCGTGTTTCCACATTTGTTCACAGGTGCTGAAGAGCTGAGAATTGAGGAGTGTTGACAATGCACTCATCAAGGGGGAGATTGAGGAGCCATGCTGAATAGCGTGGGCCTCATGGCTCCAGAAGTGATGAGTCATTGTCAACAATAGTCAAAGAGGACTGAACAAGAGGAGATCTGCTGTTTCATGGGCCGCGTGTGACTCAGGTACACGGGCAGCGAGCGACTGTCGGGCAGAGGAGGCTGCGAAGTCGGGCTGGCCCAATCCGGGTGCATGGGCCAGAAGCAGTAGAAGACCCACTGGGCTGTTGACCAGGACTGACTCAGGTACACGGGCGGTGAGCGATTGCCGGGCTGAGAGAGCTGCGGAGTCGGGCCGGCCCAATCCGGGTACCTGGTGCAAAGCCGGTGGAGGCTTTGTCAGTTTCGGCGTAAAACTGACAACCGTTGATTCTGTATCCGACTGTCCAGAAGAGAAGCCGTAGTCGCTACAAAAACTTAGCTTCCGGATATGTCATCTGTAACTCTAGGCCCACAGTCAGTCAGTTGTGTCTGTAAAAATTCCTAAGGGCAGTAGAGTCTTTCCTTTATTTTTGAGTCTGTAAAAACCCTAAGGGGCTGGTAGAATATTCCTAGTGTTGGGCTGCCTATAAATAGGACCCCAATCCCTAGGGTTTGGACTACCCTTTTGGCTGAAATCACATCTACTCTTTGGGTCATTCTGTCTCCCGTTTTCTCTCTCCTGTGTGCGCCGCCAGGGCTTGCCTCTCTCTGTTCATGCATTATTTTGACTCTAATCTCTTGGATGCTTTAATGCTTTGGTCCCTGGTGAATTTATTGGTTGCATATTGTTCGGTTTGGAGAGTTACTGCTTTGGCTACGGGCTGCTGAATTTATTTCTTGAGAAGAAGCTTCTTCTGCTGCTTCTGTTCTTCGTGAGAGGGAGTACTGGTTCTTGCTGTTGCAAGTAGTACTGCTACTGTAGCTACAGTACTTGCTGCCAGCTTTTTACCTTCTACTGTACTGCCTTTTTGATCGAAGCAGAATGGAGTAAATGCCTTTTTTACTGTTTCTGCGAGGTCATCTTTCTCTGTTCGAAGCCCCTCAGCTCCGTGAGGCAGGCTACGAACTAACACTTTCAAAACTATCGTTCAAACTGCGAACTTCGGTTTTTGTGTTTGAGTTGCTAGTTTCGAAGTTCTTCCTGTATGGACAGCATCGCATACTTCGAACAAACATACTCCGAATCTATCTGTTCGAAGTGCACACTTTGTTAGGCTTCGAAGTTGGGATCAAAGTTTGTCTTTTCTGATAGACTTCGCTTGGTTTTCTTTGTGGCGTGTCAGCCTTCGATTTTCCTTCCGAAGCTTTCCCTGTTCGAAGATAGAGTGTAGGCTTCGGATTTGTTTTTGTGTCACGTGACAAACTTCTCTTCTTTGCTCGAAGGTTGTCTGTTTGTGTGTTGTGTTCGAAGCTTTCTGTTCGAAAGTCGTGCTTCGAAGCTCTCGGTTCAAAGTAGTGTTCGAAGTTTTGTCTTCGAAGTGCTCACTTCGAAGTAGGCTCAGACTTTGTCACTTTGCTCCGAAGCTCTTGGTTCGAAGCTGTGTTCGAAGTCGTGTCTTCGAGGTACATACTTCGAACCAGGCTCCGACACTGTTTTACTTCGCTCCGAAGTACACTTCGCCTCTTACCACTTCGAACTAGGCTAGATAGTGACACCTTCGGCATTTCGAACAGACTCCGTCACCAACTTCCGAAGCAGACCTCGTCGTGCGAAGGGGGCTTCGCCAAGTTCCGAACAGGAGACAAATTTGGACAGTAACTTCTCTTTTCATTTTATACATACTTAGATCATTTCATTGAGAAGTTTAGGCCTATTACAATTTGTTCATCTGCCTAGTTGCACCACTTTAGTTTTACCCTGTTTATCATCAGTTGCTTCTAGGTTAGAAACCTTTAGACTTAGGCCTTCAGTTTATTTTCTGCTGCATAGTATTTTGAGGTGTGTTGGGTATTGGGAACAGGCCATTGATTCGAAAGAATTTTTTAAGGCGCCCATTCACCCCCCCCCCTCTGGTCGCTACTTTCGGTCCTACACCCGTTACCCGGAGGGGGGTTCAGTAGAGTTGATGGTATCTCGGACCACACCAGCGAAGGGTCCTGCCAGGCCGAAGGTACGTTCGGCCAGTGCGGGCCAAAGCCTCCCATCGGAGAAGTCCAACACAGTGCGGGGTTCGGCCATTGAGGGTCGAAGTTGCTGTATAGGGGGCCCGACCACTGGGGCTCGAAGCTGTTGTACGGGGGATTCGGCCATTGTGGCTCGGAACCACCGTGCGGAGTATCAGGCCACCGTGGCCTGAGGCCTCCATGCGCAGGGTCCTCCTGCTTCGGTCTGAAGCTACCTTCCAAGAGCCCCGGACCCTTCGGCTGCTTTAGCCTCTTAGTGTGTGGGCCTGCTCCCTTAGCCCTTTTTTGATGCTTGCTCAACAGTATGTTATATGTTACCTTCGGCCTCTTGTGAGCCTTAGCCGAAGGGGTATTAATGTTCTGTTTCCACACTCCTACCTCTGGGTTCTTCGGTATGAGCATGCGAGTGTGTGGCTCTCCAACAATTACATCCTTTCCCTTAGCTGACTCGGCCTGTTCCGGCCGAATCAACACCTTCTTTTCGCCGAGGTCGACGGCGTTGACGGGAAAAGGATCTTTATCTAGCTTCATCTTCGGATTATGGTCTATCTTCAATCGTCCTTCTTCTATGGCCGATTGTATCTACCTTCGAAAAACATTGCAGTCATTAGTATTATGTGAATGTGAATCAGGCCACTTACAGTATGGATGCTTCTTTAACTCATCGGTAGGTGGAATGACTTGACCCTTAGGTAACCTGAGAAGCTGACTTTTTAAGAGAAAATCAAATATTTTATCACATTTAGTTATATCAAACGAGTACTTGACCTCACTAAGTCGATTCTTTGTGGGGGATGGCCGTAACTCAGAGTAGGTGACAGGTTAATTTATTCTTAGCGTTCCACACCCATTCGACCGTGTACATATCGGCCGAATCCTCCTCTTCCGATTCTTCCTTGTGATAACGTTCCATGATGTGGATTTCATCCCTAGGATTGCTAAATGTCTTAATAAACTTTTTATCTTTGGCTCGGCCTTCCTGGACCAGAGCCTCATGTAAAACTTGGCTAACCTCTAAAAAGTTTTGGTTATCTAGCCTCTCTTTAATTTCGGAACGTAACCCGTTAAAAGCTAGCTCCGCTAGGTCCCTTTCCGAAATATTAAGGCTAAAACATCGGTTTCTAGTATCCCTAAAATGCCTGATGGACTCAGAGGCGCCCTCGCTAGATTTCTGCTTAACCGATGTCAAATGTGAGAGCCTAAGTTCTGTCTCACCCGTGTAGAAGTAGTCATGGAATTTCCGCTCTAAATCATCCCACGTCTGAATGGAGTTCAGTAGGAGCACCGAAAACCAAGTTAAGGCGGTGCCGGATAGCGAGAGAGAAAATAGTCTAACTTTTAGAGCATCTATCCCGCTAACTTCTCCACACTGTGCCAAAAATTGACTAACGTGCTCTAGTGTAGTTTTGCTACCGTCGCCATCGAACTTAGTGAATTTAGGGATTCTATAGCCGCGGGAGTAGGGTACTGTGTCAAGATGGTCGGGATATGGCTTACGGTAAACCCTAACCCGTCCCTTGGGCACGAAGCAGGCACACTCCCTAAATAGTGCGTGGACCCGCTCCTCTATGTCATCTTGGCATGTTTCTTGTGCGTGTCTCTCATGCGGGGGCGCGACACGTGGTGGGATGTTGGCGTGTCGGCCATGGGCCTCTTCCCTGCGCGCTATTTGTATGATGTGTTCGTATCCAGGCGCCTGCGCATGTGGTGCGGGCAGCGCGGGTATCGGCGCAGGTGGGGGTGCATGGTACACGGTGTTAGTTTGACCGTAGGTGTAATGATTAGTCTCGGCCATAAGTGTTGAGGCCGGAGACATGACAGTGCCATTGTTGTCGTTAGTTTTGCCGTATACGTGGTTTGCCGGAGGTGCTCTAGCAATAGGAACCAGGGGTATAGCCTCAATAAAGCCGAACCTCCTAAGATTCACCTCTACTTGGGAGCTGACTGCCGAATCTAAACGGTTGGCTAGCGAAGCGCTAACGGCTTGATTTACTGATGCGGCTATTTTTTGCTCAATCTCTAAAGAAGATAAACGAGGCGGTACAGGTGTTACCTGGACCTGAGCGAGGTCGGGGGTGATGATGTCGCGCTTGATGAAGCCAGCACGTGTCTTGACGTAACCCCCAAGCATCATGTCTTTGGAGTCCCTTTAACTTTGCCTCGATCTCTCCTTGGTCTTCTACGGGGATATCTTCAAGCGTGGGTGTCAAGATGTTGCGGTTGTCCATATCCGCGCCTCCTATTGTGTCAATCGGCGGTGTAGACATAGTAGTCGACGTAGATGTACCGGTGGCTGATGTAGATGTGCTTGTCATGTTGGCGTAGCCTTCCCCAGCGGAGTCGCCAAAAAGTGTGTTGACATGAAAATGTGCCCCCGCACTTGGGTCAGTTCGATGATCCAAAAGTGTGCGGATACTTAGGTACAAGCCTAAGCGTGACGCAACACCGACGTCATGTTTCGACTACCCTTAGTCGTGACAAGGGGTGGAGTCGCTAGGCAATCCGATCACACAAAATAATCCAATTAGCCGAAAGAAATATACTAAACAGAATAAAATCAGCAAACTGGTTGGAGCCTGTCTACTTTGAAGTCTGATGCGAAGGGGTCACCGAAGTGTACCTTCGGCGTCTGGCGCGTAGTGTTCCGCCGAAGGGTGCTTCAGCGTTCGGACTGATCCGGCCAAAGATAGACTCCGAACGGATCTGGACGCGATGATCACCTCCGAACCGCGGGGTTCAACGTGAGGTCTCCAATACAGCAAACTAAGGAATAATGACGCGAGGGCCACGCGCAAGCATAACTTCGTCCAGTGCGGAGTATGGTCGTGGTGAAGCCTGTCGTGATGAAGTGTGCTAGCGAAGCCTGTTGCCGGAGCCTGCAGTCCCGCCGAAGGGTGTCCTAGTGACCTACGAAACCGATCTCTCAGCTCCGGACACCTCCGACGAAGAAGCTCCGAACGTGGGAACCTGCAACAAAAAAGTGCGAAGTACCAATTCGGCCTGAGGACCGAACTCTGCTAAGTGTTGCACTAGTAGCGAAGGTAGCAATCTATTACGCGGATTAGAGGATACTTCACAGGCGAAGTAACAAGGCGATAGCAATCTATTACGTAGATTAACGGATACTTCACAAGCGAAGTAACAAGGGTTACCACTGTTCTGTAGTGGCCGGCGGAGGGCTTCCAGGCAAACCCACGAAGAGGTATAGGAAAATAAAGGTAAAGTAAATACGATCAAAGCTAGGGCTTTGGTTTGGTTTGAGTTGGAGGGGGGCCTCTACGCTGGCCTCACCTCTCTATTTATAGGGGCTTAATCTATGATCTAATTTGCTATTAACCCGGCCGGATGGAGATAAAAACTGAGCCAAAAACACATACAACTCTATCTCTGCCGAAGTGGGCTTCGACCAGGCCCGTCGAGGCCTGCTCCTCCGGCCAAAGCTTCGGTGGCGTGGGCCTTCGAAGGCTTCCCGGTCGAGGGCTGGCTAGAGGCTTTCGGATCCCATAGCTCAATGGACTTCGGCCCTGTAGGGCTTCGGACGGACCCTGGACATGTGTATTTTCGGCCCAAATCACCAAAATTGATATTTTGACAATCTAGCCATTAATGCCATTTTTTGCTATCAACACATCTCTATATAAAGAGAGGAGGAGAAAGTCTTGGCAATCAAGTTATTCATATTTTACATCAGATCTAAACCCTAGTCACCAAGAACTCCTCTCTCTTTCTTGATCTCAAGAGTTGAGATTGAGATCTCTCACGTTTCTCATGAGCGGTGCTAGCACGCCAGTGTGAGATCGATCTCATCCCTGTACGTGTGGATACCATGGAGGTGCTGCTCCAATAGCGACGCTCGTGAGCTTCTTCACGTGGACATCGTCGTCTTCGTCGATTGGATCGCTGGGGAATGAGCGGAGCAAGGCAAGGATAAGAGAGGACATGCTTCCCCAACATCTTCTTTCGCAACACCTAGCGCGTCTCACGTTAGAAGGTAATGATTCATGATCCCTCACGCGCATGGTTCTTGGGCTTTGGGGTGAAATTTTCGAAACTGTCGGCTAGCGTAGCTTCCCCATTCTCCAACAGTGGGATAGTGATGATACATAGATTAGCACATATGGCTGATGATGAGCATGTTTCACGGATCATAGACATGGGGATGTCAAATTAGAAATGTGAACACATGTTGGAGAAAATGGTGTTGGATAGGCCCACTTGAGATACTATTGGGATTATTATTGTAATGTGCCATCAGTTGTCATATCAAATAGTGTACCTACAGAGTCCTTTAACCTGAGATCATCAGTTGATTCCAGAATACGTAGTAATACACTTTGATACTTCCTAACACTATTCCGTAACTAGGTAGCCATAAGGGTTGTTTTCAGTTGTATTATGAAACATGACGTGGGATGTGAGAGGTCAAGATAGAATTTACCCCTCATTATAATGGAAGAGACGTCTTTGGGCCCCTCGAGGTAGTCGGATTGGAAAAGTGCATGGCCATGCCACTATAACTAAAGAGCTAGTCGTGGTTTGAATCTGTTACTTGATTGAGTGAAATGTCGAGCTATCCAACAAAGGTGGCACGAATCTCACCTTGAGCTTGACTGATGTCATGTGGTAAAGGGACTGGTGTATGCGTATATCAAGGTTCAATGGAAATTTGATTTTGTACGCTTTCAGGGGTAAATATGTGTTGCTAGGTACTACTATTGATTAGTGAGCTAGAAAAGTTTTCCGGGGATAGTCGTTTGTGTATGAACCTATCGGGTCATACACTTAAGGGGATGGATTAAGAAACTTGCTAAGAATTGGTTCTTGTGCAAGTGGGAGATTGAAGGAACTGTGCCTAAGAAAATTCTCAAAGGATAGGAAGTTCTGATTTAGAATCAAAAGTTCCAGTTATAATCTAAATTAGAAACAGAGAGCTCAAATCGGAAGTTTCGATGATTTATGGTTTGAGAGACCGAGGGCTAAAATCGAAAGTTCCGATTTGGAATCGGAAGTTTCGATTATTTCTGAATTCGAGAGAGAGAGTTCAAACCAGAAGTTCCGATTTGGAATCGGTTGATTGGAAGTTTCGATAGGGGTATCAGAAGTTCCGATGTGTTTCGGATTGCAAATCAAAAGTCCAGATCAGAAGTTCCGATAGGGGTATCGGAAGTTCCGATGTGTTTTTTGTTTAATTGACTAATTCAATTCCACAAGCACCGGTAGCTAGGTGTTTTTTTGAGATAGAAGACACAAAGACATCTTCCATTTCCATTAAAGAAATGACCACACACTACGAGTTCTTACAAGCAACAGCACCAAACAAACAAGTTTTGCCAACACATAAAGCGTGGTCACCAGAAATTATTACAGACCATCACAGTAACACCCTTCAACAGGTTCGGTAGAGATTAAACCATCGAAAAACATAACACCAAGCTTCCGGTGACAAAAAACACTCCTAGCTTTTATCAACCACACCAGACGATTCTTTGATAGATTCCAGCCATGCTTCTTTGTGCAGATTTCATTTGCCAGATGTTTGAGCAGGCGCACCCCTAACTCCAGATTTTTTTCCTTTCCCGCAGAGTTCTCTAAAATAGACCATGAAGATATCTAGTAAGAGATCAAATTAATTATAACCAGGGGTCATCAGGAAATTTGTCTTTGGAACATGCTTTATTTCTACACTTCTAAATGCTCCAAAAGATAGCAGCCAAACCTACTTTAGCCAACTTCTTGAAGTCTTTCCTTAGACAACTGAACCAAATTTGCCACACATGTTCAAAATCCACAAAAGGGCCAATATCAAAACAAATTTTGACCATCCTCAAAATAAATTTGGCAATAACGCAATCAAAGAACAAGCGTTGGACAATTTCATCAATACCACAGAAGGGGCAATTTTTAAGTCCACCTTTCCAACCTCTTTTAAACAAATTATCCTTTATTAAAATCTTGTTTTTCTTAGACAATCACAAGAAAATTTTGATTTTCAAATGAACTTTCAAGTCCCAAATGACATTTTTTACCCGAACCACATTTTGTACTTTCAAGGCATTATAGAAAGATTTCACATTAAAAACACCCTTCTTAGATAAGGTCCAATACACAGAATCAGGTTTATCAGTTAAAATCACCTTCCCACAAATTTCTCTCATTCTTATCCAAGACTGATATTTATCTCCGATTAGATCTCTCTTGAACTTAAGAATTGACCAATTACTCTCAAGAACGTTACCAACAAAAACATTTTTAGAAAAAGTAACACCAAAAAATCAAGAAACCGGTCAGCAAGAGCACCGGAGCCAATCCAATTATCTTCTCAAAATAAGGTACTCATCCCATTTCCAACTTTCTTCACACAAAACGGCAAATAATTAATTTTAAAAGTTTCTCGAAAATAAACTAGTCCGTGTGAAAATCCATTAATCTATGAGATGTTATTTGCTGGGATTTGAAAGCCGGTCGAGGATTTAACAAACGATTTGGAGCTGAAGGTAAAAGACGGAGCTAGTGGAGAGTGGAGACGTGGAGTAGTGCCTAGCGCTTCGGAGACGGTGATGCGACGGCGTAAATGGCCTGCAAGATGGTGGAGACGGTGACTGCAGTAGACACGATGACCACAAATACTTTGACCGGGCTGTTGATGTACTTCTTTATTTCCGCCCAGTCACGTAACTTTTGGTCTTGGCTGTGCCTCCTGAGGTTAACCAGCACATTGCCGATGGCCGAATTATCCTTGGTCTCGCTCCGCAGGTTCCACAGGCACAAATTCTTGAAAAATGCGATGATCTGCCAGCACAAAACGACCATCGATCGATCGATATTAATCGAAATATTCTTCATACATTAGCAGCGGATCGAGATTGAATGAAAAAAATACAAAAAGTCGATATCATGTATTGTATACAGGAAAATAGTTTTTCACCGAGTATCTAGATCTTTACTGAGGATAATTTTTTGGACGCTATTTTGTTCACCGAGTACTGACAAAATGTGCTCAGAGAAAGAAACCACTCGGCCAACTTTCGGAAATACTCTTGGCAAAATTTGACACTTAAAATACAACATATTCTATTCCATTTAAAATTTCTGTATTTTTTAGGTTAGTTTGCTATTTTTAATTCATTAAGTATTTTTCTAGAATTTAAATTGAAAAAAGATGAAATTTGAATTATATGTACCTGAAATAATGAACATAAATTTATAGAAAAATCATATTTATATTTTTGATACCATTTTTAGTTCTTATCCACTAAATTTAAATAATTTTTTAAAAAAACTAGGTTGCGACACTCAATTAGCAACGCGAAGTTTAATATTTTTTAATTATAAAAAATCAATTTAAGTCTGAAAAACATAAGACTTATCATGGTGATATATATGTGTGTGCTTTGATAAAAATTTAAAAATATTTCGATAAAGTTATCATATAGGATATTAACAAATAGAAGATTCTCCACGAAGGAATTAGAGTTGAGAGAATGCATGGGTTAGGTTTAAAAGAAAATATGTGGTTAAATCTTTGTTTAAAATTTGATTTTTTTACAATAAAAATATAATATATCTTGTCTCATGTAAAAATTTAGTAATTTTATGTATCGGTTTACTATTTTTAATTTATTAAGTGTGTTTCTACAATTTATATTGAAATAGGTCAAATTTGAACTGTAAGTGCATGAAGTAATGATCCAAAATTTGTAAAAAAAATATTCATATTTTTGAGTTCATTTGTAGACCTTATCCATGAAATAATTTTTTTAAAAAATCTAGGTTATGACATTCAATTGGCAATATAGAGCTTAATAGTTTTTAATTCTAAAAAAATCAAATGAAGTAAAAAAATATGATACCTATCATGGTGCTATGATATGATACATAGATATTGTGATAATTGATTTTTTTTGAGAAAGTTGTCACGTAGAATGTTAAAAAAGCCGAAGATTCAGCAATGATGAATCAAGATTTAAAGAAGAAATGCATTGTATTTGAAATCAAATCATCGGTTAAATCTTTATTTGAACTTGAAACTTTTTTTAGAATCAAAATATAACATATATTATCTCATAAAATATTGGCATTTTTCTAGGTCATTTAGCTATTTTTAGTTAATTAATTGTGTTTCTAGTATTTAAACTGAAACATGCCAAATTTGAACTATAAGTGCATCAAATAATAAACTAAATTGTCCAAAAAATCATATTAATCTTCTTAGTCCATTTTTAGGCCTTACCCACTAAATTTGAAAAAAAATTCACAAAAATTGTGAAGTCAAACAATGAAAAACACATTTGACAAAATTTAAAAAATAAAAAATATTTGTAGAGTGCCAAATTTAAGACATTGTACTGTTTGCACTCACAAATAAAAAATTTGCTCCCCACCATTTTTTCAGCACGCCGTCATTTTCTGAACTTCTCGCTGTTTTTTCTACTCTCCCTCCTTAAAATTCAAACTCCTTCCTCACATCTCCTCCTCCCCTCACACCTCACCCTCATCGCCGGTTTCGTCGTCGTGCCCTACCTGATCTCCAGTGCCCCTTCACCCCTGCCCTAGCCCCAACAATGTGCCCTGACCCCATGCCGCCACATACTTGTTTTTTATTTTTAGTTTTCTTGTTTACCAAGTACCATAATTTGGACACTCGGCAAACTATCCATCATGTCGAGTGCAAAATTTCATACTCGGCACATGGTTCGCCAAGTGTTCGATATAAAACACTCGGTGAATCTCTATTCGCCGATGATAGATTTGCCGAGTGTTATTCACTGGGTGCAACACTCGCGAACCATTTGACGAGTGTTTTTAAGAGTTCGCCGACACTCGACGAACTCTGTTTCCCGTAGAATTCACCTTAGCCAACTTTATTAGCAATTTAGCACGCCTCATTTCAAAATCTAAACATTAGCAATAAGGAAACAAAACATCGAATTACTTTGTACTTAACTGAAAAACTAAAAACTAAGAAAAAAATCAAAACTCATGTAGAAATTATGGATATATATATGTGTTTTGTTCTAACTTGAAGGCAGTCAAAATTTAAAAGGTATGTGCGATCACACACCTCGTACTTTCTAATGAACACACCTCGGGTAGTAAGAGGCATTGATAAATTTTTACGTCTCTTCATTATTAATAATTTAATATAAAAATGAAAGATATAAGGATTGAAAGAGAGTGAAAAAGTGACAGAAATCACGTGAGAAACTTTTTTTTAGCAAAGGGGACCTTATAAATTTGCTTCTCAAAGCTTGGAGCATTCATATTATATATAAGGGAAAGTATTATGTGCACATCGGCTAGCCGTGCACATGGTGCACATGTGAGATCTTCACCTTTAATTTGTAATCCAACGGACAACAGCTCCACCAGATCATTTTGCAGAAAACACCTCCCACCTCTCCCATTCTGTCATTTTGCGATAACCCCCAGCTACTGTTGTTCGTTGGATTACATATTAAAGGTGGAGATCTCACATGTGCACCATGTGCACGGCTAGCCGATGTGCACAGGATACTTCCCCTATATATAAATGGACGGGCAAATACCAATACCATAAAAACCCTAACGTACTACTGTAGGAGTACTATACCTTACTTCGAATTGTTTTATAAATTTTTTTAATTATATTTCTAGTTAATTGTTTCAACAAATTACAAAATTAATCTCTATCGTCATTTGATTTAACAATAGAGTTATTGTCGACTGTTGAAAAGCCGACATAATATAACAAACTTTTCACGGAATGGAACATTTCATATTATAAAAAAAAATCGTACCGTTTCTTGGCTTCCAAAGTTGTTGCATAGGATGCCCTTCTCCTGGAGAAGAGCGATGTCCTCCGTGCTGTTGATCAGGTTGTACATGAGGAATGCGTACGTCGTGAAGTAGTCTAGCGCCGGAGACGACGGCGTGCCCTGCTGCTCGTACGCGATGAGGTTCTGCAGCAGCGGCACCGTGGCCTTCTCGACGTACAGCGGCGGTATCTCCAGCTTGATCGCGTTGTCGTCCCTGATCCTCACGTTGAGCACCCCGGCGAGGTCCAGCGGCTGCGCCGCCCTGATCTTGACGCCGAATTCCTTCAGCTGCGCCGCCGACGCGATGTTCTGCTTCAGGTCGTTTATGTCACCTTTCTGACCGCTCCGGCGGCGACACCGGCACATGCACAGGCACCACCGCAGCAGTTTCATCAGGTAGAACGGGATGCCACAGACCAATAATCTTAGCAGGGAACGGCAGGGACCGGCACTCCTCTGGTCGTCTTCGGCGGCGTCCAGACTGACGCGGTGCGCGACGTGGACAAGTTGCAACAGGTGGTGGATCTCCTCGTCCGCGGCGATCTGCAGGCGGTCCAACGGGCTCTCGTTTTCGTCGAGCGCGGACTTGTACAAGCTGTCCAGCATGTACCACAGCGCCATGTCCTGCAGCGTGCGCCTCTTCTTCTCCGGGTCGCCGGCGTCCCTCTCCAGCAGCAGGTCCCGCGGCGTGAGGTGGCCGAACAGCTCGACCAGCACGAAGAAGGGGGTCTGGTTCTCGAGCAGGCCGAGGTCGATCCGCAGCTGCGCCGGCGCCCACCGCGTGCGGTGCAGATTCTCCTCGTCCACCCCCCGCGCGTAGTTGTACAGGTGCATGATGATGAAGCACCCGTCGTATAGCAGCATTGTCACCACTATGTCCTCTTTCATCTTCTTCAACGCGTGCTCGTCGGCATAAAAACTGCATTCGTCTCGAATACACATATTCATCATTCACAACTACAAAAATCATTTCTCATACGGGTATTTTGACATCTTTCTAGGCTTCTAGCTAGATGGATGCATGCATTTGTGATATAAGAAATGCAAAAAATAGTGTATTAACTAATATAAATGGATATAAAATAAAGCTTCGTTATACAAAATGCTACACTTTCTGCATATATACTTACAATTCCACATGTGTAGTTTTAGGTTGTTTTTAGACAACGAAAATATATTACTATACATTTTCGGCCTCTGCCATCCAAATATAGATCTGATAAATATTTGCAAGATTTAAGCACGAAAATACTTAAAATTGGATAAAACTAATATAGTGTGAAACCACATGTATTGATTAAATTGCGGTATTAAAGTAGTGCATTATATAAAACTAAAAAGATTAACTTAGAAATATTATGCAATATGAAGAATATATATTTATGAAGTAACATATTTTTCTTATATATAAATCACTTTTTAGCCATTAAATCAATCTCCATCAACTTGAAGTGTTCACTACCGGAAACGATAATTTTGCCGTGTGTCCAAGGGTTTAACAAGTGTATTCACCCACACCCCAACGGTTGCAAAACGATATATTTATGAATGTGTTGTTTTTGGTGAAATGTGATGTATGTGGATGTGAATGTGTACGCGAATTTTGTGAAATGTGGTGTGGACGTGAACATGTAGATGAATAGAATTTTGAATGTGTATAGATTTTGTAAAATTGTGAATAAAGTGAAATATAAACAAAAATTGAAAAAAATAGGACTGTGTTGAGTCTCACACTAGGCAAAGAAGCCAAATTGCACAGAATTGTGGCACATTGTGTAATTATGTGCATTCTAACACATTTTTCGGAGTGCCTAGAAAAACTTGGCAAACTTTTAGGGTTTACTAAGTGATGTTCCAGTCACTTGAGAAACCTGCCATTTTGAGGGTGTCCTAGAGAGTGACACATGTCCAAGTGCTTGGTCGAACATGTGGCATGCGGTAATGGCATGCTACCGCGGCACCACAAGGAGGCCTAAAGTTTGACGAGTGTACAAGGCATGAACGAAGCCATTAGACACTTTTATTTGCCACGTGTGGCATTGGACAAATGGATTTTCAAGTGCCTTATAAAAAACACTCCCATATTCTCTAACAAATATCACACTTGGCAAACCATTTATTGAGTGTTATTTTGTCTTCATCACCATGTGCCTTTGGTACACGACAAATTGCTGAATTCTGATAGTGTGAGATGTTTGTTATCTATTTAATTTTTTAGGTAAAACAAATCATCGCCAAATTTATAATTGAAAAGTTATACTTGGTTGTGATACCTACTAAAAGACCAGAAATATAATCATACTAAAGTCAACATATATAAAAGTATATATAAATTAATAAAAATTATTGTTTCTTTGCCTACACGAGTAGAGGCTGATTGTGGCTCACTAAATGCAAAAGGATCTCATTAGCTTGGCTCTAAAAAATAGTTTTCATTTCCTCTCGCTTTGCTCGCTTGATACGAGTAATTACCAAGCTAATAAAATTGTGAGTATATGATTAGCACTTATTAAATTATAATAATGTATTTCAAGTAATATTAAAGGTATAAGATCAACTAAGAGTTATAACAAAATAATTCATAGTAAATAACATAATGATTCATTGTTTATCTATTTTTATCTTATGTAACATATCAGCAACCAAACACTAATGTCTTACTTTAACCATATTATGCGGGTATTTTAAGAAATCAGATAAAGATACATGCATTACATATACATGTTAAGCATTAATTTATAGGTAATCAAATAAAGACATTACAAGACCTCACTAATACGAGTCAGACCAAGAAATTAATACGAGCATCAAATAAGACATCAATATATATATAATATATATATATAGAGAGAGAAATAGTAAAAAATAAGAAATTTTATAGTTTATGAGAAGGTAAGAGTTAATTTTATCTATTGATATCTCGAATATTAAGAAATACTAAAATTAACATTAAAATTGCGAAATATAATCAGTAAAATAACTCCAAAAACTAAGGGTGGCATTTGTGGTAACCGTTGTTACTCTTGTTACCTCTTGTATTAATTGGGGTAATTTTTTATCCATGTATATGGCATATATATACGTACCAGTCAACTTGTTCGACGATGTCGCCCTGCTTCTGTTTGTCGCTCTCAACGAGGTCGAGCAGCTTCTCGTAGTAGAGCTTCTTGAGCTTCTCGCCGGGGAGGCTGCTGCCCGCCTTCGCCCCGCGATGGTACGGCCCGATGCACACGAACTTTGGCGTGTACGCTTCCTTGTTGATGGAGCGCACCTCGTTGGGGATTCGCCAGAGACGGTAATCCTGCCGCCGCTTCACCGACGCCGCCGTACTGTACTGGAGCTCCGTCGCCGACGCCGTCCTGGTGTACGACAGGTTACCTGTGTGCAGCTTCACCTCCAGCAGGTGGCTGGCTGGCACCTGCTCCTTCTGCAGCTGCACCGCCTCCTCCTCGGATTCCATCTCAACGACGACGTCGACGCACGTGTGCATGGATGATGCAGCTGGAGTAGCCACGCAGCTAGTTAGCTAGTGACAAGCGTACGTGTATATATACACACGAGCTCGCTCGCTCGACGGAGCTGGACGAATCGGAATGTGAGATGGCGTGTCGCCGGCGGCGACCAGCCGTATAAAGCGGCCAGACGCATTTTTGTTTGGCGTAACACTGGTGCGATTATGTCATAATTAAAAAGGGAAAATCATCTCCTATATATAGCATTATAATTTCCAAAAATTGGGAAAATAGACCATTAATAATTATGGCGGTATAATTTCATGTAGCAATAACACAAGTGCCATATTTTTAAATCATAAAAATTTTAAAAAATATATGTCCAGTCTATAAACTTGCGTCGAGATGCATGTCAAATAGGTCCACATACCTAGAAAATACATATTATGGCACCTAAACTTGTGTAAGTGATCCAATCTGGCACCTATTCTTTTTTGTGTTTTGCCCCCTACTCGGCCTCATTCCACTCTTTTCACGTGTAGTTTATGTGTGGTTGATGTAATTCGTAAAGAGTGGGATGAGGCTGAGTAGGGGTCAAAACACATAAAAGAATAGACGTGAGCTGACTCATCGCCACATGGCAAGCCACATAGGTACGAAGAGGGTCAAACACGTGGTTGGACCAGATTGGATCACTTACACGAGTTTAGGTGCCCTAATCTGTATTTTCTAAGTTCATATACCTATTTAACATTTCGACGCAATTTTATGGACCGGTCATGTATTTTACTCTAAAAACTATAATAGAACATAGCTACACAATATTGCAAAGCTAATTAATTAAGATATATAGATGATCAATTGCAAAGCTATAGGATGTGGGCACGAAAAAAATCATGTGGGAGGGCCTCAAACCCACTCCTGTGCAGTTAGACCCTCCCCCGGATGGCTGCCACGTGGAGAAGATAAAATTCAATGGAGATAAAGCAAGGCGACGAGCGAGGAAAATGGCAGAGCGTCGGTGTGAGGTCCTGTGACACAGGCGACAAGGCCAGCGACGGCATGAGCTTAGGCGACGTGGGTGGTGCGACCTTCGGTGACGCAGACAATGTGAAGTCCGGTGGAGATCCAGCGCGGCGCCGATGGCACGAGGCCGCATGGCTCGAGTGGTGTGGCACCTTCGGTGGCCTCGCGTCTATAGCGACGTGGCTAGATAACCACGACGACGATGGGAAGTCGTGGCGACCTTGTAGATCTAGAACCTCACATCGTCGGTGGCCCCGCCTCCCTCCTCTGTGTGCTGCCACCACTCTCCTCCTCCGCGTGTGCCAGCGTCGGTGCCAACCACCTCCGGCCGATGCCCACATCGGCCCCCTCCTCCGCACAACCGCCCCCGCCCACCTCCAGCACCGCGCGGTGCCGCAGCCACCCAGCCACCCACCTCGCCGCTCCACACGGAAGCATTCCTACAAAAAGTGAGGGAGGAAGAGAGAAGTCTAGCGCTTTAAGATTGGTAAGAGGTGAGGTGTCAACAATCTTAAGATGGGGTCTCAAGAGAGAAATTGTGAGGCTCTTTCCCATACAATTTTTTTCCGATGTGGGCACACTAGCTAATATATTCCCTAGTTGCATATATGCTATACTTTGTCCTAGCTTATGTAGCTTGTCCCTTTAATCTCATCGTTCTTTTCTCTGCTTTTTTCCTCTTCACTATTGATAGGACAGCCGCCTGTCAATGCAAGCTTTACTCTTGTTTGTAGATACCTTGCTCAAGTAAGCTCAGGTTCTTCCTTAATGCTAGTGCATGCCATCTACATAGGCATATGTTCACTGTCACACACACACACACACTCACACACACAGACACACACACAGGATCAGGGGCGGATCTACAGTGGTGCATGGGGGTACAGATGTACCCCCAAAATTTTTCAGAAAAAAATAGATATATATATGCTTTAATTTTTATTGGGCCTAATTTATTCAATAGCCCAATTCACAAGCCCAATTCATCAGCCCATATCAGATTTTAACCTAAAACCTGTTCACTTCCAACTTCCAAGATTCAGCCTTCAGCCCCAAGCCCCCAATCAGCCGCCGCCTACCGCCCGCCGTGCACGGACAGCACGCCCGTCGCCCGGTCGCCCTGCGCCGACGCCCTCCACGCTCCAGGCTCCGCCGCTTTGCGGCTCTGGTCGCCCTGGGCGGAGTGGGTGCCCGTTGCCGGCACCCGCCACCTGGCAGCCGCACGGGCGGCACCGCCGGCACGGCGCACGGCCGGTCGGCCGCACGCCGCACGGGCGCAGTGCCGGCAGTGGCGCAGCGCGCCAGCGCGCACGGCCGCACCCGCACGCCCCCAGGCCCCAGCTCTCCACTCCGGCACTCCGCAGACCGCAGTGCCTGGCCGGCTGGCCCAGTGGCCCACGGCTCACCGCCGGTCCGCCGCTACAGCTATTCCAGTATTCCTCCGCCCGACGCAAGGTATAACATGTTTATGTTTGATTCATTGATTGTTTGTGTAAATAATTGATTTTGTATTTTGTATGGTGTATACTAAAATTCAGAAATTGTGATATATTTGTAGTAGATGGAAAATAAGAAGAAGAAATATGTGGATTTAAAATCTATGTGGGGCAAAGCAGAAAAGAAGCAACGATCTGACAACAATAATTCTCTTGAGCCTCAAGTTGGAAGCAATGATCCTAACCTTACATCTGCACCTACAATAGAATCTGATCCTAGAATTATGCACTTGTGTACAAGCTACTGAAATTGGTGTTAGTTCTTCCCGTAGCAACTGCAAGTGTTGAAAGAGTATTCTCAGCAATGAATTATGTGAAGAACAAGCTCAGAAATAAAATGGGGGATCAATTATTGAATGATTGCTTGGTAACATTTCTTGAACGGGATTTTTTTCTACAAGTTAATGATGAAGACATAATATCTCATTTTCAGTCAAGAAAATCACGTCGAGTTAAGCTGTAATAAGTAAGTATATAGGATTTGACAATATTTCTTACATATTTGCATTACTATTGTAATTGTGTTTGACTATTTAGATTGAGTATGTTTTTACTATATTACTTTTGTAATTGTGATTGTCTAATTTCTGCTATATTATATATGTGTTTTGTATTACATTTAATTTCGTACCCCCATTACAAAATTCCTGGGTCCGCCACTGCACAGGATTGATGCTGAAACTAACTAGCCTTAATTAAGACCGAAGCTTCATTTAGTATAGATAGATGCTATGCACGAATAATTTCATTCCATTCAATATGACATATATATAGGCCTGAACACGTACATAAAACATGTAGGGCGCGTTTTGTTGCTTAATTTTATGCATTTAGCGGCTTAAAAAACATCCAAGCTAGACTGATAAGACAGGATATATATAGAGAGATATGATGATAAGACAGTATATATATATATATAGAGAGAGAGAGATGCAAGTGTGACTTGTTAGAGCATCTCCATTGTAATTGCTTTTTTTGACTTGCTATTCATAGCAATAGCAAGTCTCCCTATTTCAATTGGCTTGCTATATTGCTACTCACTCCATTGTACTTGCTATTTGACTTGCTATTTTAGAAAACTTGCTATTTCTCTCATCAAACTTGCTACATGTAGCAAGTTTGGTGAGAGAAATAGCAAGCCCCCTAAAATAGCAAGTCAAATAGCAAGTACAATGGAGACAACTTTTTGACAATTCTTGCTATTTTTAAGGATAGCAAGTCGGATAGCAATTACAATGGAGATGCTCTTAGGATCTAAAGCACGCATGTAACGTGGAGAAATCCATACGGAAAAAATTACGGAAAATTATGGGAGACAAATCATAATAATTGTCATGAGATTACACGTACAAGGATAGTCCGTACACTACTACAAACCGTCACTGTAGTGGCGTTGGGCAAAACCACTGTAGTGGCGGGCTATTAGATGCCCGCCACTATAGTTGCTGGTGCTGACGGCAGCACCAGCGCCCGCCACTATTATTGGTAAAGTAGTGGCGGTCGGTGCTGACATCATCCTGGACCGCCACTATTTTACCAATAGCAGTGGCGGGCGCTGGTGCTGCCCGCCGCTGCTAAGATGGCCGCCACTAAAGTATTGATGACATCACTTGCGACCGTCACTACTATTCTAGCTATAAATGCGCAACTTCTTCCTCCCCGAGCTCTACCGGAGTTCGCATTTAATTTTGTCCGTACAATGGCGACAAAAATCTAGATAAAGAGGGGAGAGGCTTTGTTTTCGTTTCTTTTGAAGGATTTCATTCTAGGAGGTAAATCCATGCCGAATCTCACATTTATTTTGTATTTAATCATATATAATGAGTTATTAGCGTTTTACTAATTTAGGGTTTGTGAATAGAAATTTTCAAATAATCTTCCATTTACAGTGTTTCCGTCTCCCAAATGAACAAATATGACCCTCCTCACAATTATTCATTACTTGTATATTGATTTACATCATTTTAATCTCTTTTTTAATTTGATTTATGATTATAGATCTAGAGTTATGTTGCTTGGAGAGAGAGAAACCAATGTAGTTAATTTATTTAATATTTTTTTTTCTGCTTAATACATAGTTTGAATTAAAGCATTTTTAATTAATGTTGTTATGAGCGATAATAAATCAATATATTTTGAATTTGTAAATTACTAAAATTAGCAATAATGAATTTATCAATATTTTTCAAATAATATATGTTTTAGATGGAGTACAGGTCCTGGATGTACTCGTCCAACGACAGAGATGTGGTGGCATATTTTAACAGAGTAACTGAATTTACTGAAGCTGCCGCACAATATGCTTCCCATCAGAGTGAAGAGGCAATATATTGTCCTTGTAAAGTTTGTAAAAACGAAGTGATGTATCCGTGTTCAGATCGTGAAACCATACGATTTCACTTGTTGAAAAATGGTTTCATGAAGAACTATTATATATGGAAGAAACATGGTGAGATGGGTCAAAATCTTCCTGAAGATTCTGATGTGCCGCAAGATGCTCATCAACATAGAAGATGTGGTGATCATACATCCGACATAACACATGATGATGTTGATCAACATGATGATGATGACGCCTTTGATGTGGAGGAATTGATGCGAAATGTTGTGCCTGAGGTGTTGTTGCAGAGAACTACAACCAAAGGATACGATAACTTTGAAGCACTTGACAAAGCATCAAAAAACCTTCTTTACGAGGAACACCACGAATGCGATAAGCAGTATACTGTGTTGTACACAATTCTTTAGCTCATGAAACTGAAGGCCAGCAATGGATGGTCTGACACTAGTTTTTCAGATCTTTTACAACTCCTAAAAAAGGTTTTGCCAAAACCCAATGGTCTACCATCTGATACGTACCAAGCAAAGAAGATGATTTGTCGGTTGACTTTGGGCGTTCAGAAGATTCATGTATGCCCGAACCACTGTATCCTATATCGAAAAGAGTATGGATTGTTAGAGAGATGTCCGCAGTGCAACGCAAGTCGATACAAACGTCCAAATGACTGTGTGGAGGACTACAATGACCACCAGAAGAAGAATAATAAGAGGTTGCAGAAGAGGAATAAAAATGTTATTGAAGACCATCCTGAAAAAAAGTCAGAGAGGAAAGTTCCAGCCTTAGTAATGTGGTACCTACCGGTGATTGATCGCTTGAAACGTATGTTCTCTAATCCTAGAGATGCTGAACTATTAATCTGGCATTTCGCTGGGCGAAAGAAGGATGGAAAACTTTGGCACCCTGCGGATGCTAGGCAGTGGAAATCATTTGACCTGGCCCATCCAGATTTCTCGGACGATCCTAGAAATATCAGGATGGGACTTAACACGGATGGAATGAATCCCTTCGGTGAGATGAGGAACCCACATAGTACGTGGCTGGTCTTTCTATGCTTGTTCAACATTCCATCATGGTTGTGCCATAAAAGAAAATACCTTATGCTCACTATAATTTCTGGTCCAAAACAACCTGGCAATGACATTGATATCTTTATAGAACCTTTGATGGAGGATATGAATCACCTATGGGAACATGGTGTCTGTGTGTGGGATGAGCACAAGAAAGAGCACTTCAATCTAAGAGCCATAATCTTTTGTACCATAGCTGACAACCCAAGACGCATGTCCCTAACAGGACAGGTTAAAGGAAAGACTGCATGTGTAGTGTGTGTGGACCAGACAGAATCTATGCATCTTCCATCATTTGTTAAGACGATATATATGCGACACCGTAGATTTTTACCAAAAAACCACAAATATCGAAGAAATAGGAACCATTTCGATGGTACAATCGAGCTTGGACAGCCTCCACGACATCGAGATGGCAAATTTCTATTCGAAATGGTAAAGAATATCAAAGTTGTTTTCGGAAAGAAGAGGAAGAAATCTGAAAAAAATTCAAAGGACGCTCCATTTAAAAAGCAGTCAATCTTCTTTAGATATTTGCCTTATTGGAAAGAGTTGGAGATTGGTCATGCTATCGATACAATGCACGTTGAGAAGAATGTCTTCGAAAGCACCATCGGTATTTTGTTAGACATACCGGGCAAATCAAAAGATGGACTCAAAGTACGAAGGGACCTTCAAACTCTCGGAATTAGACCCGAGCTTCACCCACAGGAAAGGGCCAATGGAAAATTTTTCCTTCCGGCTGCTAGCTATAACCTCACAATTGACGAGAAAAGATCAATCTGCACGTGTCTACATGGAATTAGAGTTCCAACAAGATTCTCAACGAATATAAAGAATATTGTCTCCGTAGCAGATTTGAGGATGAGCGGCTACAACACTCATGATTGTCATGTTATGCTTGGGCTATTCCTCACCATCACAGTAAGAGGAATCAAACATTCATTTTTGAAGATGGTGATAACACGCATGTGTCACTTCTTCAATGTCATATCAAAGAAGGTGATCGACACTGAAGAGTTAAATGAATTACGTAAACAAATGAGGGAGACTATGTGTCAGCTTGAGATGTGCTTTTCTCCTTCATATTTTGATATTATGGAGCACTATATGATACATATAGTAGACCAAATCTTTGTTCTCGGTCCAACATACCTGCACAATATGTATGCGTACGAGCGTCTAATGGTTATCTTCAAGGGTTACGTACGAAATCATGCTTATCCAGAGGGTTCCATGATAGAGGGCTACACGACTGAGGAAGTCATTGAGTGCTACGCAGATTACATAAGAGATGGAAGACCAATAGGAGTTCCCGTGTCCCGGCACCATGGAAGACTCACCGGTAAAGGAACTAAAGGCAGGAAAATCATACGAGACAATAGTTACCAAACAATAAGAGAATCACATTACAGTGTAATGCATCGGTTGGCGATTATGAGACCATATGTTGAACAACACCTGCAAGAGCTTCGTGAAAAGAATGAAGATCGCGATGAACAATGGATTATGAAAGAACACAAAATTTATTTCACATCATGGCTGAGGGATCTAAACCTTTTGATTGGAGAAACCGACGAAGAGATGATGATAAATAAATTGTCTTACAGTCCATTGAGCATGGTTAAAACATGGCAAGCGTATGACATCAATGGTTTCACATTCTATACCAAAGCAAAGGATCAAAAGAGTCAGCGCCAAAATAGTGGTGTCAGAGGAGAAGCAGAAGATAGCACTGGACAAAAGAATGCTTACTATGGATACATCAAAGAAATATGGGAACTTAACTATGAGAACTCTATAGAAATTCCTGTATTTAAGTGCCAGTGGGTCAGACATCCAGAAGGTGTGGAGGTGGATGATTACGGGTTTACGATAGTTGACCTTAATAAGGTGGCTTATAAAGATGACCCTTGGATACTCACTCAATCTGTGGCACAAGTATTTTACATACTTGATCCTAAAGATGAGAAAAAATACATCATTGCTCCAGGAAAACAAAGAATTATTGGAGTTGATGGAGTCGAAGACGAAGAAGAATACAATCAATTTGATGAGGTGCCGTTTTTCATTGACATATCAAGGATCAATGTGGTTGAAGCAAAACTGTCATTTGGCAGTGTGATTCCTTATCTAGGCACCAATGGCGATGAAAAATTAGTGCAAGGCTAGATCATTTATGTTTAGCGTGTGTATTTGTAAAATCAATTATGTCATTTATTGTTAAAACATGTTCAAGATCAAATGAGGATTTAATTAAACATCAATAGAATTTTTTTTAAAATATTTAATGTTTGGGGCCAACAGCAAGGTTCAAATCTCAAACCGCTTGCCGGCAGCGAGGTTCGAACCTCGAACCACATGGCCCCAAGTGAGCCCCCCGCACCACTGCGCTACTAAGTGTTTCACATCATTGTAGGAAGTGTATTATATGCTATATATATAATCCCTACCTCTATTAGTAGTGGTGGGCTGGATGACGTCAGCATGCCCGCCACTACTAATAGAGGTAGGGATTATATATATAGACTACTAAGAGAAAATAGCAGTAACGGGCAGGATGACGTCAGCATGCCCGCTACTGCTAATACACCTATATATACTTTCCACTCCCGCCGTCCGAAAACCTAGTTTCATTTTCTAAACCCTAAACTCCCGTGTCGCCCCCCTCCTCTCATTGCCGCCGTCGACGTCCCGGAGCACGTCGCCGCTGCCCTCCGTCCGTCGCCGCCTTCCTCGGAGCCCGTCGGTGCCGCCCGTCGCCGCCAGTCAGTAAATGATTATTAACCAATCTTTGGTCTTATTTTATTCGATCTTAGGGTTAAAATGATTTCTAATTGTTATAATAATTTATGCATGGTAATATAATTTAGTATAATATTACTAGTAGAATGTACTATAACAATAATGTTTTTTAATGTACTATAAAAAATTTCTGAGAAAAAAATTTTCCACTATAACAATAATGTTTTTTAATGTACTATATTATTACTAGCTTAGGGTTTTTTAATGTTATATCAATGTGACAAAAAATTACAGATGCATATATGTTGCCATATATTCACGAGATTAATTAACCAAAGTATATGTTGCCATTCCCGACCCCCAACCTCTACCATAGTGCCCTCCTCGCCGGTTCACGATAGCTCCTCCTAAGATTGAACCAAACAGTGGATCCTCAGACTCTACATCAAGTGGCGTGTGTGAGGTTTGCAAATGCAGTAAACATAAGGTACATGGTATAGTTTGTAGTTGTTTGGCGAAGAAAGTGATTCTCATAATGGACTCCGACTCAGAGGACGACTCGCGATCGCCGCAACCAGATAGGGTAAGTGTTGGCAGACGGAAGAATGATGAGACAACCGGTGGTAGAGGGAAACATGCCGAGGCTAGCGGTGGAAAAGGGAAGCATGTAGAGCAATGCGGCAGCAAGAGGAGAAAGGAGGCAAGATCATCTTTTTATGCAAATTTTATATTTTTATCATCCAATTCAATCATTGATAAGTTGTTCTCACTATCGCTGTCGCGTGTATTTTCTTGTTCAGGAACATGGAGAGCAGTTCAGACTGCCTGATGATGCCGAGTTGGTTGAGGATTGGCAAGTTGAGGCTTTTAATCTGTTTAACCAGAAATAGGTTGGGTTTGTGCCGAGGAAGAAGAAGAAGCTCCAAACCATATCTTTCTTTTGGGTTTGACCAGTAGTGCGTTTCGATGTGTAAGCTGGTTTCCTCAGCCTGGACTTGTGTTTATTTACTTGCTTTCAAATAAACGTGATGTGTCAAGCGAGCCCCCGCACCACCGCGCTACAAAGTCTCGATCATATCGTAACAACATGACAAGTCTTGTCTTTTTTAGACTTTATTTGATTTTTTGAGGATTAAAAAACTATAAAGATACAAGTTGTCGATCGAGTATTTTGGCAACCTACATTTTTTATGATGGTTTTAAATTTATTGGATAATAACTAATAATAGAGTCAAAAACATTAATATGGTTTTTCTATAAATTTTGTAGTTCAAATTTAACTTATTTTGACTTTGATCATAAAAACACACTTAGTGAAATAAAAAAGAGTAAACTGAGAAATAAAAATACCAATTTTTTTAATACATGTCTAACGTAAACCAAGGCAAGAAATGCCATTTTTTAAAAAATTTATAAGTTATGATTTATTTTTATTGTTAAAAAAATCAAGTTCAAATGAGGATTCAAACATCAATAAAAAACGTGCTGAGAATTAGAACGGAAATGAAAAAAATGTTTGGAAGCCAGCAGCAAGGTTCAAACCTCAAACCGCCTGACGGCAGTAAGGTTCGAACCTCAAACCGCATGACCCCAAGAGAGCCCCCGCACCACTGCGCTAACAAGTGTTTCTCGACATTGTAGGCAGCGTATGCTAGATAATCCCTACTACCCATATTAGTAGTGGCGGGCATGCTGACGTCACCAGCCCGCCACTGCTAATCCTTTTAGTAGTGGCGGTCGCATGATGTCATCAGCCCGCCACCACTAAGTCGAGTGACGTACACTGAGGCAGAAAAATATCAACTTTTTAAATTTGATAAGTTATGATGTATTTTTATTGTTAAAAAAAATTCAAGTTCAACGAGGATTTAAACATCAATAAAAAGTGCTGAAAATTTAAAAAAGTACAAAATAGAAAAAATGTTGATTTGCACCAGCAGCAAGGTTTGAACCTCAAACCGCCTGTCGGTAGCAAGGTTCGAACCTCAAACCGCATGACACCAAAGCACCCCCGCACCACGGCGCTACAAAGTATTTCTTGGCAATATGTGCAGTGTATGCTAGATAATCCCTACCTCTACGTGGACTTTTTTGCATTTAAATACCAATTTCTGTTAATGAAAAATACCAATTTTTGCAATTAGAATATTGGTGTTGTATTTTTATTGTACAAAAAGTTTCAAGTTCAAAGGAAGAATCAACTATAGGTTTTGCTTTCAAACCTGAGTCATTTCATCTCTAAACCCTAATTCATCCCCGGAGAGAATCTTAGGTTTCTTAACGCCCTACATGATTATTTTATCGAAACAATTTTATTTTTTATGACAACATCTATGGATCGATCATATCATAACAACATGACAGGCCTCATCTTTTTTAGACTTTATTTTATTTTTTGAGGATTAAAAAACTATAAAAATACAAGTTATCGATCGAGTGTTGTGGAAACCTACATTTTTTATGATGGTTTTAAATTTACTGGATAATAACTAATTATAGAGTCAAAAACATGAATATGGTTTTTCTATAAATTTTGGTGAATTATTTCATGTCTTGTAGTTCAAATTGAACTTATTTTGACTTTGATCATAAAAACACACTTAATGAAATAAAAACAGTAAACTAAGGGAGAAAAATACCAATTTTTGCAATTAGAATATTTGTGTTGTATTTTTATTGTACAAAAAGTTTCAATTTCAAAGGAAGAATAAACTATAGATTTTGCTTTCAAACCTCAGTCATTTTTTCTCTAAACCCTAATGCGTCCCCGGAGAATCTCAGGTTTCTTAATGAAATAAAAAAAAGTAAAGTGAGGCAGAAAAATATCAATTTTTTAAATTTGATAAGTTATGATGTATTTTTATTGTTAAAAAAATCAAGTTCAAACTAGTATTTAAACATGAATAAAAAAGTCATGAAAATTAGAATAGAAATGAAAAAAATGTTTGGATGCTAGCAGCAAGGTTCGAACCTCAAACCGCCTACCGGCAGCAAGGTTCGAACCTCGAACCACATGGCACCAAAGCAAACCCCGCACCACTGCGCTACAAAGTGTTTCTCGACATGTGTAGCAACGTATATTAGATAACTCCCACCTCTCATAGTAGTGGCGGGTCGGGTGTAATCAGTGGCGGGCATGCTGATGTCACCTGCCCGCCACTGCTATTCCTTTTAGTAGTGGCAGTCGAGCACCAGCGAAGGACGGATTAGTAGTGGCGGGCTGGTGATGTCATCGCCCGCCACTACTAAGTGAAAATAGCAGTAGCGGGCAGGATGACATCAGCATGCCCGCCACTGCTAATCCTCCTATATAAATATTTCGCTCCCGCTGTCTGAAAACCCTAAGCCCTAATCTTCTCCCGCCAGTTGCTGCCGCTCCTAGAGCCCACGCCGCCGTTGTCGTTGTCGTCCCTGAAGCCCGTCATCACCGTCAAAGAGCCGTTGGTGGTCCCGGACCCCTCGCCACCACCTCGGAGCCGTCGCGGTCATCCTCAAAGCCCATCACCGGAGCCCGCGTCGGTGTACCCGGACCCCTCGCCGCCGCCTCGGAGCCGTCGCACACCACCATCCCTGCCCGGGAGCCCGCGCCGCCACCCTCGGAACCCGTCCTCGACGCACGCCGCCATCCCCGTCCTGGAGCCCGCGCCGCCACCCTCGGAACCCGTCGCCGCCGTCGCCCCGAACTTCGCCTATCACCGGAGCCCACGTCGCTGTCCCCGGACCCCGCGCTGCCGTCTTGGAGCCATCGCCGCCATCCCCGTCCCTAAGCACGTCGTCGTCCCCATTCAGGTTGCTAAACTTTGTACTAGTTTGATAGATTTACTTACTGCTTTCAGTCTCTAGATTTACCTAGTGCTTTTAGTCTCTAGATTTACTTAAGTGTGATTTAAGTGTGTTGAAAGTTTGTTTGATTGTGTTGTGAGTTTTTGACCTTGAAAAGAGGATTGTCCTAACTATGTTCTTCCTGAACTTATATGTGTTAGCCCATCTTCAATCATATTAATATAAACTGTTTTAGTTGGTAAATTTTGTAGTTTATTCTGAATATGGTCAAAAAGCTGAAAATGATTCCTGATTGCACCATTGATCCACTGTGAAGTGGTACTCTATGTGATTAACACTGATTTTGGCATTGAGTTATCTCATGTATGTCATACCACATTACCACTTTTTTGGGAATTGATTTTGGTACTGTGAAGTGGCATTGATTTTGGCATTGATTTTGGATGAAGTCTTCTATATCTAAGTTTGTGATATAGTCTTTAATTTGACTCATTGGAGCTAAATCTGTGATTAAGTTTGGAGGAGCGTTGGGTGTTTTGAAAGGGCCATCTAATTCGAAAGAATTTTGTCGAGGCGCCTATTCAGCCCCCCTCTAGTTCTTGAGTGTTCTTATCTTCTTGAGTGTATTCTTGAGAGAGGTAGGCCAACACAAGCTAAGTTAGGTTTCTAGGGTTTATTGTCCTTAGAGCATCTCCATTGTACTTTCTAAATGTGAATTGCTATTCAAATGGAGCTATATTTAATCAATTTATATACAATGGAGATGCTCTTACATTTGTGGATAGTTATCATTTGTAGAACCACTATATACTACTTTGTTACACCTATTTTGGCATTGATTAATGGAAATGTACCATTCACCCAATATATATTAGTCTAATTTTGGGTGAAGTCTTCTATATCTAAGTTATGTCATGATAAATATTGCATACCACATTACCACTTTTTTAGAACAACTTTTAGAGGCCTGTGATACAAATAGTAATTGAGTTATCTCATGTATGTCATCAAGCCGTGGGACACATCTATTCCTGTCAACAACTTCTTCTTTCTCGTGTTGCTGACAGGGAATGGATGTGCTCACGGTTCCATGGCAGCCATGAACATATTTGAAAAACAACACAAAATATGTTGAGGCCTCAACAACACAAGAGAGAGAACAACACAATCTTCTAACTTGAGGATTAATATAGTAGCTTCAGAAGTAATAGCAGTAGTAAACCGATCACAATGTCAAAGGTGGGAAATGTATGAAAACTCTTCTTGGCTACAGTAGTCAGCTATTACTTCCGAAGCCACTATATTAATTCTCAAGTTAGGAGATTGTGTTGTTCTCTCTCTCTAGTGTTGTTGAGACCTCAGCATATTTTGTGTTGTTTTTCACTCTAATGTTCCATGGCAACAAAATATGCTGAGGCCTCAACAACACTGTGATGAGTTTACTACTGCTATTATTTCTAAGGCTACTATATACTAATCCTCAAGTTCATGCATCCGGTTGAAGACCAACATTAGATTCTACAATTCCTTTTAGAGGCCTATGATGCAAATTTTTATTGAGTTATCTCATGTATGTCATCAAGCCGTGGGACACATCCATTCCTGTCAACAACTTATTCTTTCTCGTGTTGCTGACAGGGAATGGATGTGCTCACGGTTCCATGGCAGCCATGAACATATTTGAAAAACAACACAAAATATGCTGAGGCCTCAACAACACTGTGATCAGTTTACTACTGTTATTACTTCTAAGGCTACTATACTAATCCTCAAGTTTATTCGGCTGAAGACCAACATTAGATTCTACAATTCCTTTTAGAGGCCTATGATGCAAATTGTTAATGAGTTATCTCATGTATGTCATCAAGCCATGTGACACATCCATTCCCGTCAACAGCTTCTTCTTTCTCATGTTGCTGACAGAGAATGGATGTGCACATGGTTCCATGACAGCCATGAACATTTTGAAAAACAACACAAAATATGTTGAGGCCTCAACAACACTAGAGAGAGAGAACAACACAATATCCTAACTTTAGGATTAATATGACATCAGACCTTTTTTGCATAACCAAAATTCTGATACATTAGCCTCTTAACTATAAATAGTTTATCTATGGCAGAAGAAGGACGTTCCATCGAGGAGCTCATCTATGAGTCTCCCGCATAAACAAATAAAGAGGGTTCATCTGAAGGATCCTCCGATAGCGAATCTTCGTACCACTCTCCGGAGAATGAACATCTAATGGAGCCTAGGAAGAAGAGAACGAGAGAAGACGCCGATTAGGATTACATTCCTGAAGCTCAAGCGGAGGTAATTATTACGTTAGTAACAAGTCAGAGCAGCTTCTAACCGAGGATTACATTCCTGAAGCTCACATTGTCTATCATCGTAGGATCATCCAAAGCGAGGAAGCAAGCGTCGATTATTCCAAGTCGAGAAAAGAACAACTATTGTCCCAGCTATTGAGTCAGCTGAGCGAATAGATGTTGAGCCCGCTGCCACAACATCGTCTGCAAATGTGAAGAGGAGAGGGAAATGGGAGAAGAACAAGTTGCATACAGCTATCTATGAGGTTGAAGAAGTGCATGTTGATGGGGCTCCAAAGAAGCCAAAAGAAATTATAGCGAAGTGGCGTAACGACTGTGGATGTCTCGCCAGGGAGCGATGTAAGATAGTTTGGAAAAATTGGAAGACTGTCCCTGAAGCTACAAAAAACGAATTGTGGCAGCATATAAAAGCGCATTATAAATTCCCGGAAGACCGCTTAGAAGACGCTAAAGCTGCCACATTGAACACTATCGGGAAGGCTCTCCGTACATTTAGGACTAAATTGAACACACAATACCTTCAGAAAGATGAGTCGCCACTCAACGACTACGGCTTTATAACGCCAAATGAATGGAACGAATTCAAAATGCAGCATTGCTCGGAAGAAGCCAAACAAGAGAGCATCATGTTCAAAGAACTTAATAAGAAGAATAAGTTCCCACATAAACTTGGGCCAGGTGGATATAAGGCCAAGGAGGATGAGTGGAGTAGAAAGGAGGAGGAGGACCGTGCGGCTGGGTTACCTGAACAGTTTTCAGGTGCTGATCAGCGTACTAAGAGATGGCTCCTAGGTCGAGCTAAAAAAACACCCGAGGGCCAATATATGCTCTCCGACTCACGGACTAGTGAAGTATTCCAGAAAGCACAGGAAATCGCTGAGTTGGAGAAGACTGGAAAGTTCAAGCCCGAGGGATGTAATGACCAGCTTACATCTGCTCTCGGAAACGAGGAACATCGAGGGCGCACCCGAGGTGTCTCTTCTATAGCACCCTGGAAAAATACTTTCAAGAAACAGGAGGGTGCCACATACAAGAAGCGTCAAGCACGCACAGACGACGCCGCAGAGCGCCGTGCAGAGTGGGAGCGACACTTTTTTGAATTTATTAACGAGAATCCAAACATAATGCAGGCTGCAGCAGGACAAATAATTGTGCCAGAGGTACGACTCGACGTACCAAGCAGTGTTGGCTCAGTACAAGACATATTTCCTGTAAATTATATTAAAGAGGACACACCTTGCAGCCTGCATGTACCGATAGGGCGCAAAGGACATTCCCAAGAGGCTGCACAAGGCATTGCTATGCCTGGGGATTTATTTCACAATCGGCCTATTCTTGCTGACTATACCAAGGTTCAGGTCAATGAGATCATCAACGATAGATTTATTAATGACCCCTTGGATCTTCCAATGCCTGATGAGGGGATTGAGACAATCGGAGATGCTCTAAATAACTTTGTCCTATGGGCGAGCCGAGATACCAAATTACTGCAGACAAGTTCTCAGAGTAAATCGCTTATTGTCTCATCACAATCCCCTACATATCTTTCATCTCAGGATGTGCAAAATATAGGATCTTTATCACCTGTTGATGAGCGTGAGATAGAGGAAAAGGCAGAGGAAGAGCCAGTGCCCGATAAAGTGGCAGAAGTGATAGAATCGAAAGTGACTTCTGATCCTCAAGTGACAAAGCCAGTGCCAGTGCTTGAGTCCACTGATGAGCCCAACACAAATGTGCTAGAGCCAGATCAAATGCCATTGCTAGTTCCGGCTAAGCCTCAAGTGCTAGTTCCGGCTGAGCCTTAAGTGCCGGTGGCCAAGCCCATAACAAAAGTGCCAGTGCTAGTTGTCGAGCCTGAAAAACAAGATGCATTCCCAAAGCCAGCAATCCACAAGATAACTATTCAAGCTGGGCAGTGTTCTGTGCCGAAATCTGAGATGCATAAATTTTTTACTACTATGGGGCAAACACGTTCTATGCCCGAAGCGGCTCCCATAAAGGCTCCAGTACAAAAGCATGCGGGCTCACTTTCTGTTGATAAATGGACCTACGGAGACGAGGATTATATCGAATACGAACCAGGCAAACCATTATTACCCCAAGGAGTACTTAAGAGTATGCCTTGGATGATGAAAGCATTTCATGACTGGTACCTCGAAGCGTCTTCGTTAGGAGTAACACAAATAGAACTGAAGGTTCCACAAGAAATATTCAACTTCCCAGAGTTTAAGCTTGCACTATTTTTCGACGACTTCCATCGGATGTTTCGTCTGCAACGAACCGACATCACAAGCATGATGCTCTGGTGCATGTAAGTACTTTATACTTTGTCAATACAAAGCAAAAATAAATAATGTCTTATATTGACTATTGTTTCATAACATATGCAGTTGTAATTCATGTTGTGATGCGTCTAATATGTATGGGTACTTGAACCCATCATTAATAAGCCAAAGTGCGTTGAACCCGACACTAAACCAGAACGATAGCAAGTACTGGATTGCGGGTAAGAAAAAATTTCAAAGAAAGATGTTCAATAAAGACGAAGACACACTTAAGAAGAACAAAAGGAGTTGTGCCGCGTTGTATATTGCGCGGTGCATGGATCAATGGAAGGACAGAGAAATGATAAGTGAGGCATATAACTTTAAGTAAGTATACCCACTATATCCACTTAATCACGTTTTATCGATTATGAAGCTAACATAATCATATATTACTTCTTTCGATAGTGATCATTGGATTGCACTTCTGATATACCCAAAGAGCTCGAGGGCTTATGTGCTCGACTCGCTCGACAAACCCAAAAAAGAATATCAAGATATATTAAATGTTATTCAGAGTGCATACAGATACTACGTGGAAAAGTTAGGTGGCCCACATGTTCCACAGAGGCCGAAAGATATGCTTATCAAAACCAACTATCCGGTAATATTATATTTTTAAATTTCTTAATTCAATTGATAAAGCCAAACTATATATCGTTCTAACTTTGTCTATTTTGAAGTGTCACAAACAATCTCTTGGTTCCGTGCATTGCGGCTATTATACTTGTGATTTCATGAGCAATAACTTAGAAAAGTTTGGGCGGACAATATTTGAGGATACTAAAGAAGTAAGTTGATTTCTTGTGTGTTAATCTAATATAACTTGCAGCGTATGTACTTATATGTTACGTATGCAGGCGTCAGGTCCATCAACCATTGCCCAGAAGAGCCAACTCTCAGAATCACAAATGTACGAAATCGTATCAAGGATGTGCCATTTCACGATGCATGAGTTTCTTCATGAGCTTGGAGCATTTTTCGATCCTGAGAGTGAAGTGGCCAAGCATCCAACTCTGTATGATTGGGGCGGAAGAATGAAAAGGAAAACCAAGATATGAGTTGGCCTTCCAAGAAAACATAAACCACATGAGCATGTATTTATGAAACAACGGTTAATTTTGAAATTTTGATAGATGTAAACTTTTTAGACTTGATGTGTGATGAAATGTAAATTTGTAAATTGATGAGATGTGTTGTTGTTGTTGCTGTGTATGTAGATGGTTGTGTGAAGCATATAATGTAAACTTTGTAAATTTTTGTAAATTGATGAGATGGATGGTTGTTGTGTTGATGTGTTGCTGTTGTGGATGTACATGTGGATATGTGGATGTTTTGCTGCTGTGTATGTGGATGGTTGTGTGAAGCATATAATTTATGTGTTTTGGTTTGTGGGACTATGGATTATGGATCACAGCATTCTGTGTTATGGGTTATACACAGCAGTGGCGGGCAGATGAGGTCAGCGCGCCCGTTACTGCTGTTGACACAATGGTGGCGGGCGCGCTGACATCATCTGCCCGCCACTACTATTGATAACAGTAGTGGCGGGCAGATGAGGTCAGTGCGCCCATTACTGCTATTGACACAGTGGTGGCGGGCGAGCTGACCTCATCTGCCCGCCACTGCTGTTATCAATAGTAGTGGCGGGCAGATGAGGTCAGCGTGCCCGCCACTGCTGTTGACACAGAGGTGGCGGGCACTCTGCCCGCCACTGCTAACTAGGCATAGCAGTGACGTTAGAGCAGTGGCGGACTGGATGCCCGCCACTACAGGTCGGTTTTGCCCATCGCTACAGTATCACTTTGTAGTAGTGGTATTTATACACACATTTAGGCAAAGTGACTAAAATTTAATCACTTTAAAGGCTAAAGAACCAAAAACCAAGAATTAAAATGGACTAAAATATTTTAGCCCCATTCACTACGGGAAATGGCAAGTTTGCCCAGTGCCTGAAACTTTGTCGAGTGCATTTTTTCGGGTACTCGGCAAAGCTTGGTTTGTCGAGTGTTTTTTGAAAAACACTCGGTAAACTAAAAACACCTGGCAAAAAAAATATTTGCCGAGTTTTTTAAAAAAAACACTCGGCAAACACGATACTAACCAGCATCATGACGGCGTGATTGCGCGGGACGAAAAAATATTTTCAGGTTTGCCGAGTGTTTTTAAAATACACTCGGCAAAGACACCTAGTTCGCCGAGTGCTTTTTAAAAAACACTGAGCGGACCCAATATTTTTTTGTGTGTAAACCTTATTTCGATTCTACAGGATATTCCCAATTTGTTTTATCTTGAATTTTTTTCTACAATCCAAATACAACATATGTTATCTAATGTAAAAAATTCACATTTTTTGATTCAGTTTGTTATTTTTAATTTATTAAGTATGTTTTTAGGATTTAAATTGAAATAGGTGGAATTTGAACTACAAGTGTCTAAAATAATTAAGAAAAAATATATAAAATTCATATTTATGTAGCATAGTATATTATGAGTTTTAATGCACTAAATTTAAAGAATGTTTGAAAATTTTATGTTGCAACACTCTATCGGCAACGTCGAGCTTAATAGTTTTTTAATTCTAAACAAATAAATTAAAGTCTGAAAAATATGAGACTTGTCATGGTGTTATTATATGATACATAGATGCTGTAATAAAAATTTAAAAATGTTTTGATAAAATTATCACGTAGAGTGTTTAGAAATCGGAGATTGTGGGAGAAAGAATCAGGGTTTAGAGAAGAAATGAGATTGGTTTGAAAGAAGTTTGATGGTTAAATCATTTTTATACTACAAATTTTATCAATGAAAATAATGAAAAACAAATTTGAACAAATTTGAAAAATAAAAAAAATGTTTGCCGAGTGCCATATTCAAGACACTCGGCAAATATAAAATATTTGGCGAGTGTTGCACTCGGCGAAGACAAATTTTCGCTTCCCGCTCATATTTCTCGCAAAATTTTCAAAACCAGCGCCAATTTTTTCAAAACTTTCAATCTCTTTTTAAATACTCCCTACACCTCACCTCTCTTCTCCATTCTTCTTCCTCCCTTCTCCCCTCTCCATGAACCGCTGGTGGGTCGCCGTCGTCGTCGCCACGCCATCGCCGGCGCCGGCCCACCCCCAGCCTCACTTCCCCGGCCTCGCTGCGCCGCCCCTGGCCGCGCCCGCCTCAACCGCGCTCCGACCAGCCACGCGCCGCGCTGCCCGGCCGCGCCCGCCCCAGCCGCGCTCCGCGCCGCGCCACCACCCCATCGTCGCCACGCCCGACACCCGTTCGACGGAATGGCGCGGGCGGGCGGGCGTCCTATTTTTTTTATTTTCTGTTTTAAGTTTGCCGAGGGCCACATTTTGACACTCGGCAAATCCTCCGTCACGGTCATTTTTCTCCCATCAAATTGTTTTTTTACCGTGTGCCTTGTGTAGCACTCGGCGAAGGGTTTGTCGAGTGCCCCGAAAAAAAACACTCGGCAAAGATGAATTCACCAATGACGTGTATACCGAGTGGTGTTTGCCGAGTGCAAACATGGCTTCACCGAGTGCCTTTGGCACTCGGCAAACAACATGTTTCCCGTAGTGATTAGCCCCTAAGGAGCAACTAAAATATCTCTTTTTCCATCCCTACCTCTGCCATCCATGCATGCATGAAAAGCAAGGTGGGTATTTGACTCATTCTACACAACAATAAAGTCTTTAGTCACTGAATCTAAATAGGTGGTTGCTAAAATTTAATCACTGATTTTAGTCATTTTGCATTACCCTCTTGAATCCAAATAGACCCTTACTTGATTACGACTGTCTCTTTGAGATTATCTCTTTTAAGTTATAATATAAAAACCTCGCCTTACTCAAAATATCTATAAATATGTTTTTAAAAGAAAACATATCCAAAACCCCAAAGGGCTCCTAAGATCCACAAAAATTACTAAGTCTAGGTAATGCTTCAACTTAGAATTCAAAAGTGCATTCACTGTCACAGAATCACTTAAAAATAGCATCATATCAGTGTCGGTTATCCCAAGTCAATACTGAAGTTATATCACTACTGGTTTTAAAAATGGAAGTTGTTAAACTTTTTGAACTTTAACGGAATTGGCACTGTTACGCCACTATCAATGCTAGGAACCGGCTCTGATATTGCTGCAATAGTATCGGTTCTTAGCACAAACTGACATTGATGTATTATTGTTGATTCGTACAAGGAATTGACATTGTTGCGATGATATAAATCTTTCATGCACTACAACAATTTGTATTTCATTTGATCAACGGTGTAATACTAAATACTAAATAATAAATAGTATTTAAAAAAAATGCAGAGGTAGCCTTTTTAATAATAAATAATAAATGTTAAAAGGAAACGAAAGGAAATGATTTTTTAATAATAAATAATATTTTTAAAAGGTAAACTTTTTAAGAACAAATAATAAAACTTTAGGGTTTAGGGTTTACGATTATGGCTTAGTGTTTAAGGTTTAGGGTTTGTAGTTTAATATTTAGGGTTTAGGGTTTAGGGTTTAGGATTTAGGTTTTACGGTTATGGTTTAGTGTTTGTGGTATTGGGTGTGGGGTTTAGGATTTATGGTTTGTGACTTATGGTCTAGTGTTTGGGGTTTGGGGTATAAGATTCACTACTATAGAAAACCTATTAGTGATGGGTGATATATAATCTCTATTAGTGATGGACTACTCTTATTACGTTAATTAAGATAGGTAATTAGTGATTGATATTTACTCATCACAAAAGGGTCAACCTTTAGTGATAGATGACAATATTTATCTATCACTAAACGGGGCCTATCTGGTAACCTATCCAGGCTCACCACGGACCCGCGCACTGTGCGCGTGGACCGGACCAATCTGGACCGTCCGATCCAGATCGAGCGGCCAGGCGCGAGGTGGGAGGGGTTAAGTGACGATCAATGGTCGTGAGGCCTCGGTACCCCTACAGCGCGGATGGATGGTCAAGATTAAGTCCCACGGGGTTTTAATCCATGTACAACTCTGCCAGTTTAGGGCCACTATCTTCATATCTGGCTTGGGTCGTTGGGAGTCCGGTGATTAAGTCCATACCTATCTCTTCCTATTTCCATTTGGGCACTTTAATGGGATGCAACAATCCTGTTGGTCTTTGATGCTCTGTCTTTACTCGTCGGCAGGTGTCACATTCTGCTATGAACTGAGCAATCTCCTTCTTCATACTGACCCACCAATATCGTTCCTTCAAGTCTTGGTACATCTTTGTACTTCTGGGGTGGATGGAGTACAAAGTGTCATGGGCCTCCCTTAGAATAAGGGTCTTTATCTCTGGTTTATCGGGCACACAGATCCTAGTTCCGAACCATATGGTTCCATTCTCATCTTCTGAGAATCCTAGGGCCTTGCCCTGCCTCATATTCTTCTTGATTGCTGCTATATCCGGGTCTTCCAACTGAGCTTCACAGATCTGCTCGAACAGGACTGGTTTGGCCTCAAGGGTGGCTAGATAGGCTCCCATGGTTATCCCAAGGTTTAGCTTCTCCATCTCCTTATACAACAAAGGCGCATGATCTTGAACCATGATGGCGGTATAATATCCCTTATGACTCAACGCATCAGCCACCATGTTTGCTTTGTCGGGGTGGTAATGAATGCCTAAGTCATAGTCCTTTATCAATTCTAGCCATCACCTTTGCCTAAGGTTGAGATCCGGATGCGTGAAGATATACTTCAAACTCTTGTGGTCCGTGAAAACTTCGCAACGGTTTCCAACCAGGTAGTGCCTCCATATCTTCAGAGCGTGCACTACTGCAACCAATTCTAGGTCGTGGGTGGGGTAGTTCAGCTCATGTGGCCTTAATTGCAGGGAGGCGTATGAGACAACCTTTCTGTCTTGCATAAGAACACATCCAAAACCCTAATGGGATGTGTCGCAATAGACATGAAAGTCCTTCCTTATATCTGGTAGGGTCAATATTGGTGCTGACACCAATCGCGACTTGAGGGTCTGAAAGCTTTCCTCGCATTCCGGAGTCCATTCAAACTTCTCTTCTTTCGATAGCAACTTGGTCATGGGCTTCGCTATCTTAGAGAAATTCTCAATAAATCAATGGTAGTAGCCTGCTAATCCTAGAAAACTCCGTATCTCAGATACGTTGGTGGGTGGCAGCTAGTCCGTAACTGCTTCCACGGTGGCACCGTCTACCGCGATACCTTGTGCTGAGATAATGTGCCCTAGGAACTTTACTTCCGCCGTCCAAAACTTGCACTTGCTGTACTTGTCATATAGCTGATGCTCCTTGAGTTTTCCTAGGGTCAACCGGATGTGAGTTTCATGCTCTTCTTTGCTCTTGGAATAAATGAGGATGTCATCTATAAATACCATGATAAATTTGTCCAAGTACTCCATGAACACCTTGTTCATCTTATTCATGAAGAAGGTCGGGGCATTGGTCAATCCAAAGGACATGAGAGTGCACTCATAGAGTCCACAGCGGGAGGTGAATGCCATCTTGGGTATGTCTTCCTCTCGAATCCTTAGTTGATGATATCTGGACTGGCGGTTGATCTTGGAGAACACCATGGCTCCTTTCAGTTGGTCGAATAGATCGTCGATCCTGGGTAAAGGGTACTTGTTCTTGATAGTCACCTCATTCAAGGCTCGAGAATCGACGAAGATGACAGGGGCTCCCCACGGGGATGTGCTGGGTCTGATGTATCCCTTTCTCTCAAGGTCTTCTAGCTACTGCTTCATTTCTGCTAGCTCATTGGCGGCCATCCGATAGGGTCGCTTGGAGATGGGAGTGGTCCTGGGCACTAGGTTGATCCTAAACTCAATGTCTCTCTTGGGTGGCATCCCTGTCAAATCCTCCGGAAAGACATCCGGGTACTCACAGACTACAGGTATTTCTTCTAAGGTAATCTGATGTAGACGAGGTCTTCCGGACTTCTGGCTTGGCATCTGAAATGTGACGACAGTCCCTTCTTCACTAGTCACGGTCACCTGCCTTCGGACGCACCTTATCACTCCTTGGTGTTTGTTAAGCCAATCCATTCCTAAGATCATGTCCAAACCTTTGCATTCTATCATAATGGGGTCGGCCTAGAATATGGTTCCTTGGATATCTACCCATACCCTCGGACTATAAGAGCGAGCTTGGGTCTGTTTGCCTGGGGTGGCTATTAGCACCGGTCTTGCTAATTCGCACTTATTCAGGTCATAAGTTTCCACAAAACTTATTGAGATGAAAGAATGCGTAGCTCCAATGTCAAATAAAACCACTGCAGGGGCTGAATTTACTGTAAACTTACCCATGACTATCTTCGGTGCAGCCTGAGCTTCTTCGGCGGAGACGTGGTTGATGCGAGCGCGGATGGCAGGATTCGTCGCAACTCCTTGCGGACGCTTGGGATGGGGACACTGATGAGAGTAGTGTCCCTCCTGACGACAGTTGAAGAAGATGACTAGCTTGTCATGCTTGTCGCGCAATACCTCTACTTTCTTGGCAGGGGCGGGTGGAGCAGCTGGTGCGGCAGGAGCGGGGCGAGGATGTCCAGCTCCCGGGTTGTTTGCTGGTGGAGCTTGCCTGTAGACGGGGCATGGGTGATACTGGGGCACCGATGGGGAGATGCGTAGCGTGGCCTCTGCACCATTCCCTGGTTCTGGCGGAAGGCGATCATCATCTTCTTCTTCAAGTCGACCTTGTTCTGCTCGGTCTCTTGAATTATAGCCTTGTTTACCTACTTCTGAAAGTTGGCATAATCTCCGGAGACCAACTGAAGGGAAAGCTCGTCCTTCAGCCCCCAGAGAAACTTGGACTACCAGGTCGCATTAGTGCGGACTTCTTCTAGAGCATATCGGGCTAGCCGATTGAACTCATGCAGGTATTCCGTAACGGACCTGCTTCCTTGTTGCAAGTCCCGGAACTCCTACTGTTTTTGGGCGATCACGCCATCAGGGACATGGGCGGCGCGGAAAGCGGCGGAGAACTCTGCCCAAGTGAGGACATGACCCTCCGGCTAGGTCTCGCGCAGGTTGTCCCACCACTCTACGGCGGGACCCTAGAGCTGGTGAGCAGCAAAAGCCACTCTCTCCTGCTCGGTGCATGGCAGAAGATCCAGCTTCTTCCCAATGGTCCTCAGCCAATCACCCGCCTCCATCGGGTTGGTGGTGCTGGAGAAGATGGGTGGTCGGACATGTAGGAACTCTGAGAGTTGGGAGGCCGGTGCCGAGATAGCTGGTTGAGGAGGCTTTGGCTGATGCTGCAGACGGAAAAGTTGGTCTTGTTACTCCTGCATTTGGTTCTGTTGCTGCTGCATCTGGTTTAGCAGCGTAGCAATTAGTTGGTTTTGGTTGGCCATCATCTCGGCCAACGTGGGATGGTTGGTGACTCGGGCCTGCCGTTGTCCCGTCGCTCCCCACTGAGGCAAATTTCCGGTGTCATTCCCATTCTAAGGGGCATCGAATCCTTGGTTATTGGCCATCCTAGAGTGAGGGTTTCCAAAGATGACATATATCTTTAGAGGGAATGCAACTAAGCTTTTATTTCTCAAATTCAAAAGCCTTAAACATAGACTATTACATTCTGATTCTTATTTAGTCTTCACTCATGCCTTATATTTGACATGAGTGGCAATACAATCAAAACAAAACAAATGAAACAAGCAATCATAAGCTACGTCTAAAATAGCTCGGGGGAGGGCTCGATCATCGGCTCGGCGGGGACGGTCGGTGCATGGGTGGTGGAGCTGGAGGGCCCGACAGAAGAGGCGCTGCGTGAGATCCTCTTAGGCCTGGCCGAAGGGGTCCGAAGTGACTTCCGCTTGCGCGGCGGAAGGGGAGCGACCTCCTCTAGGTCCTTCTGCAGCTCCTCTACCTAGCGACGCAATTGTGCGGTGTCGGTAACACCTTGGCACAGAATCTCATTCTGATGCCTCAGCTCCTCTACCTCGGTGGCCAAGTGGCGCCCCTGCTGAACCTGGCGACGGAGATCGGCGTTCTCACGGTTCAAGCTCTCCAACGAGTGACGGTAATAGTCAATGGTGTCATGCTGGCTATCGGCGTCGAGGACGGCCTCTGTGTAGAGATCATCCATGGCCTCTAGGAGTCGCATGGTGCGGGCGATGGCAGAGTTGCGCTAGGAGAATGTGCTGACGTAGATGTTGCGATGGCTCCCTAGAGTGCGCATAGGCATGAAGCGATAGGCGGTGTCAAGAAGCTGGCCGTCGTAGACCAACCGCAGCTCAGAGAGGGCCTGAAGAGCGGCGCACTGGCTGGCCACCATGAAGGAAGGTCCTCCTACTCTGTGGGTGTAGAACGTGGGCTACGAGGTGGAGGGGCGGATGACGACTGTGACCTCACAATAGCTCTTGTTCGCATCGGGAAAAGATCCCATGGAACGCGGGCTCGTTCTCGAACCCGAGGAAGTCGACGAGCATGTGAAGCTCGCGAATGAAGCCAGCCACAGCCGCGGAGAGTCCCACTCATGGTATGAACCGGCATCTACAAAAGAGAGAATTTTTTGTAAAAACTCTAAAAAACAAGGTAGTAAGTAGTTTGTAATAAAAATATTTATAAGTCCTAGGGTTAGGTCTGTTTGGCTTCGTACAGTCAAGTCAGCTTTGATACCATCTTGTAACACCCAGATTTAATAAATCTAGACTTTTATTGAAATTCCATAGAAAATCAATAAAAACAAGACGTTCATCACATGACCGCGTACAATATGGCAAGCATTCATGGTTCATAGACCATATTAGTACAAAAGTGTTAAAGTAAAGAGAAACTAATAAAATAAGGGTCCTAGATGAACGCCTCCTTCCAGTCTCGCCTTGACTAGGTCGCTACTCCAGACCTTCATCCTCCTCGTAGTGGTCTATGTCAACGGGGGTGAGTACAATCGTACTCAGCAAGCCACCGGATGCAAATATAATGCAGAGTAATAACAAGGAAGGTAGTGGATAACTTTGCAGCAAAGCATATTTGTAAAGCAGTTAATGTGAACAAGTTATTAGTACAAAATTTAAACATGTGTATGCATCATCTTCTAACTCGAGGGGTACAGTCAACCCACCCTCGCTCAACAGTCCTTACATGCCATGAATAACACAAACATTCAAGCAATAGTAAACTAACTGCGAGAAGTCACACAACCCGCCCTTAACCGTGGGCTCGACTTTTCGAAAAGATTTAAACTCTGATCAAAGGTGTACTACTGTACCCACAAGGCACGCACTCATCCACGGACACCAAAGTGTATGAGATGAACCATACCACGGGAACTCGTGCCAAAACCTTTAGCATGGAACGCACAAATCCGATAACACCCTCTTATAGGTTTCATATGGTGCCCCGACGCGTCGGGCCAACACCATACCCCCCTTGAGCCTCGTTGGTACAAGTCACCTGTAGGTTGCCTCTTGCCCCCTCCACAATGGTGCTGAAAGTTGGTATGATCCATACCTCCAGTTAGGACTTACCCATTAGACTTGTGGTTAGTACGAAAGTGCTTTGCAATAGATCCCGTAGACCGGTCCTTATAGTGCCCTGGGTGCGACCAACCAATGCCCTAGCTTGCACCCAGAACCCACCATACTTATAACATACACAACTCCAATAGAATCTAGAGACGAGAATAACGGGGAAAATCATATAGTAGAATCCAACTATCTACGACTCATTCTTTTATCCTATAGAAGTTGTGTCGGTACATTGGACACTAGCTAATATAATATTGTAGAGTGACAAGGAGTTTAGGCTCAATAAGCATGGCTTGGGTTTACACACAAGGACGAGATCTAATAAATATAATTTAAGGCTTGAGATTAGACTAATGCAATATTATCCTATGAGTTATAGCGATAATTTATTAAAACATGGGCTCAATTATGATCAAAATGGGGGTTGTGACTTGCCTTGCTCAGCAAATGGTGACGGTGGAACCTTAAATAAACAATCAAAATCTCACAAAAGATAAACATACAAGTTTATGGTTTTTAAACAAAGGGAATAAAACCTTAAATATTCTGAAGTTAAGTTAAAAATATCAAGGGTATATTTTTAGGGGTTTTCCTGAATTATTTTAGTGAGGCCTCGGTACCCCTACAGCGCGGATGGACGGCCAAGATTAAGTCCCACAGGGTTTTAATCCGTGCCACTCATGCGCGATCGAGCGGTCGAGATCAAAACTAGCACGACACATGCAGAAGGGGTTAATTACCCCTTCTTCTCCGGCGATGGTGGCGCTCGGGCGTGGTGGCGATTGCATCGGTGAGGGTTCCGGGCCCTAATTCTATGAAGAAACAGAAAAAAGGAGGGAGGGGAGTATGACCGTACCGGAGATGGCGACGGCGGGATACAGGCGGCGACCGGCGACGAGGTGATCTAGTGGTGATCTGGCGTAACGGAGGCGATGCCGAGGTAGGGTGCATGATGGAGATCCCGGAGGTGGCGTCGGCGAGGTCAGCGGCGACTCGGGTCGTCGGTGGGTGGCGGCCGGAGTTGAAATAGGGGCGGCAGAGACTTGGCATTGTAGAGCTACAGGAGAGCGTGGCTAGGGCTAAAACGGGGTGGGCGGAGTGCGGTGAGGGCGAGGGGTTTAAATAAGGGCTCGTCGGCGTTTCTAAGGCAGGGGAAATGGAGGAAACACGAAAGGGTTCCTAATTTACTCTAACGAGGTTCCATAAGCATGGGCACTTGCCATTTAAGCCGAAAACACGTGAGCTAAAGGGGGAAAGTGGTCGCTAGGGGTCGGTAAGCCTTGATATGGGCCTAATTTTGTGTGTGGCAGCTGGCGGAGGTGGATTTGGCAGGGGATTCGTGGGCGATGGAAAGGGGGATCCCTTTCCATTGGGGAAGAAGGACCCGACAAGTAGGTCCCACCCGTCAGCGGCCGAGCGTGACACAACGGTGCTGACAAGTGGTCCCATCGGTCAGAGGCTGAGGACGCGGGTGCGAAACTGACAAGCGGGGCCGGAGTGGCGCGGGCGCGGAGGAAAGAGAGGGCGCGTGCGCCGACAAGCGGATCCCACCAGGCAGTGTCACACGGCTGGACTGGGCTGGGCTGGGGGTGAATTCAGAGGAGGCGGCCCAAAAGGAATTTAAATGTATTTTTTAATTAAAATAATTCTAGTAAATCATTTATTTGTTTAGAGGTTGAATCATTGTTGCTAAAATTTTGTAAAAATTCCTAAAAATATCTCTTGGTCTCTAGATTCCACCATAAATTTATCAGGTTAAAATTTGAAGTATTTCCTCTTGTTTAGCTTTAATAGGGTTCTTTTAGTCTTTTCTTTAATTAAATAATTCCTTTAAATTCCTGAAAATTCATTTTCCTTATTTTATTTATTTTTAAATTCCTGGGTTGTTACAGTTAGGCTGCGCTCAGCATACTGGTTTATTTTATTTAATACATTTCTTTTTGGCTAATTGGATTATTTCTGTGTGATATGATTACCTAGCGACTCCACCCCCCTTGCCACTGTTAAGGGTAGTCGGAACACGATGTCAATGTTGTGTTACGCTTAGGCTCGTCCCTAAGTATCTGCACACTTTTGGATTATCGAACTGACCCAAGTGCGGAGCACATTTTCGTGTCAACATGGTGTTAAAGTTCATTAAATGGAGACTTCATTGTTCTAAAATATAAGAAACGACTGACAAATATCCACCATCATTTTTTTCCAGGTATCATATATATTTAATTAACAATTTGTCAATCTAAATGAGATAAAAGGGGGCAAATGAAATAGCTGATGGTTAAAGAGAATGAGCATGCATAACTATAACAGGAACATCTGCATAATAAGTTATTTCTATTCATCTATTAAACACACACATGAATGGTCACCGTGTTGAACCATGCATACATAATCCCAAAAGAAATTCATGTATGCAGTAGTGCAGAATGGACCAAACAAGCATAATCAACTTATATATTTTTCATATTGATACAACACAATTGCACAAACATGTGGTCATCTGATGAAACTTGCCAATAACTTGAAGGGGAACTGTAACAGCCCCGGAATTAAAACAAAATAAAAGAAAAGAAATATATTAATAAAGGAATTTCTGAATTTTATTATTAAAGAAAACCCTTAAAGAGCCCTATTAAAGCTAAAAATGGATAAATAGTCAAATTTGGACTTCAGAAATTTGTGAAATAAACTAGAGGCCAAGAAATATTTTTGAGAATTTTTACAAAATTTTAGCAACAGTGCTTCAAGCCTTAAGCAAATATTTGAATTTCAGGAATTATTTTAAATAGAAAATACATTTTAAAGATTATTGGGCCGCCTCCCTCCTTTCCTCCCTCGGCCCGGCCCAGTCCAAGACTGCACCCGTTGACAGGTGGGGCCACCCTGTCAGCGCCGCCCGTCCCCTCTCTCCTCCACGCCACGCCCCTCCGGCCCCACCCGTCGGCCTCCCGCACGCCCCCTTCCCCTCTGACCACTCGGGCCCGCTAGCCAGCCCACCCCCCCTCGCTCTCGGTCTATGATAGGTGGAGCCCACCTGTCAGGCCCTTCTTCCTCGTTGGAAGGGGATCTCTCCCCTTCCATTTTTAGCCGGCGCCTCCCCCTTCCCTATTCCCGGGCGATCCCATTCCACTATGAACCAACGCGTATCCGGCGCAAATTGGAAGGTTTCCGTGCGGATGGAAACCTCGCCGACGCCAATTTTGGAAGCCCTCGGGTTTCCCCCATTTACCCTTCCAAACTTCACCGCTGGCGACGCTATAAGAACCCCGGTGCTCGCCGCAATCCCTCGAGCCCTCCCCATCCCGAGCCGCCGCCTTCTTCATTTTGGGCATTTCCCCTGCTTCGGCTCCAGCAAGCCCTCGCCGGCGCTCCGAGCCGCCACCACCCTCACCACTGGCACCTCTAGCACCACCGTAGACTGCTCGTCCTCGGCCACCTCCCCGCTGGCCTTGGAGACCACCAGAGCTCGCCGTCACCATCGATCCCGAGGAGCCCCGCCGCCTCCTCTCGTCACCGGGTTGCCGCCGGTCACCCTTTCCCGCCAACTCCGGTACGGTTGTGACCCTCTCCCCCTCCTCTTTCCATTTCTGTCAAGAAATAGGGCTTAGGGCCCTCGCCGCCGTCGCCACGCCCGCACCCGTGCGCCACCATCACCGGAGAAGACGGGGTACCTTGCCCCTTCACCGCGTGTCGTGCCGGACGGGACCGCAGCCGCTCGATCTGCAGCGAACGGCCAGGATTAAATCCTGGAATCGAGCGCTCGGATGTGTTTGACCCGCGGTTGACCGGTATAGATGCATCTCAGCCGTTCATAGTCACTTAAGTGCCCCGCCTCGCTGTCGGCCACCCGATCTGGATCGGATGGTCCAGATCAGGCCGGACCATGCGCATAGTGCGCAGGTCCATGGTGGGCCTGGCTCACCATGGACCCAAGCCTGTTTTCTGTTTAAAAGAAAATTCAGAAAATAGTTTAAACTTCCAAAATTCATATCTTGCTCAAATTAACTCCAAATTTCACCATTTTAATTCTGGAAAATTTGTCTTTTTATTCTCTACACTTTTATGCAATAAAAACAATATGTTTATTTGGCACATAATAATCTTATTAAATAATAAAGAAAAGTCCCCTTTAGGATTTAATTTTAAATAATTCAGAAAAACCCTTAAAAATTTATATATTAATTTCAGAGGACCTAATTACTCCATTCCACTATTATTAATACAATAAGAATAGAATGTTTATTTTGCCCATTCTAGTCTATTAAATAATATTGCAAAAGCCCTTCTAGGATAATTAAGTAATTCATATAATGAAAGTTAAACACTTTATAAAAATGTCATGACAACTTATATAATAACTTCAGAAAACCTAACAACTTGAGTTCACTATTTTTACTACAATTAAAATAATAATGTTATTCTATACATTTTTACTTCATCTCTAAAAAGGGAAGATAAAAACCCCTAGGAAAAATAATTACATCAAGTCATAAAATTCAGAAATCTCATTAGAAATCAATCTTAAAAATTTAAGTAACAACTCCCTAAAATTTAAGACTCTATCTCCTTTACTTAAATCCAACAAAAACATGTATGTTGGTATGGTTGATTGGTTTTGGAATGTTTATTGAATGTTGTGTTTACATTTCCGTATCGAGAAGACTACGACGTTGTCGAAGATCCAGAGTTCTATCTCGAGGTTCCACCTTCACCGTTCACGGATCAAGGAAAGTCATCGAACCCTCTTGTGGAAATAGTTGATCATCATTGAGCCCAGTTTTCATAACTACCGCTATAACTCATAGGATAATGTTGCATTAGTCAAATATCAAGCCCTACACTTATATTTATTAGATCCACGTCCTTGTGTGCAAACCCAAGCCATGCTTATTGAGCCTTAACTCCTTGTCACTCTACCAATATTATATTAGCTAGTGCCCAATGTACCGGCACAACTGCTATAGGATAAAAAGAATGAGTTGTAGATAGATGGATTCTGTTAGATGAAGTTCCTTGTTATTCTTGTCTCTGGACTCTGTTGGAGTTGGCTATGTTATAAGTATGGTGGGTTTCGGGTGCAAGCTCGGAAACTGGTTGGTCGCACCCAGGGCACTATAAGGATCAGTTTGTGGGATCAGTTGCAAAGCACTTCCGTACCAACCACAAGTCTAATGGGTAAGTCCTAACTTAAAGTATGGAACAAACCGACTCGATGCACCATAGTGCAGGGGGCAAGGGGCAACCTGCGGGTGACTTGTACCAACGTGGCTCAAGGGGGGTATGGTGAGGCTCGATGTGTCGAGACACGATACGAAACCCATAAGAGGGTGCTGTTGAGTTCGGGAGGACCATATGGAAGGTTTTGGCACGAGTTCCCGTTGAATGGGTCATCTCGTTACACTTTGGTGTAAGTGATGAGTGTGTGCCTTGTGGGTATAGCGGTACATCTCTGATCAGAGTATTTAATCTTTTTGAAAAGCCGAGCCCACGGTCAAGGCGGGTTGTGTGACTACTCGCAGTTAGTTTACTATTGTGTGAATGGTTGAGTTATTCATGGCATGTAAGGACTGTTGAGTGTGCTGGGGCTGACTGTACCCCTCGAGTTAGAAGATGATGATGCATACACATGTTTACATTTCAGTACTAATAAATTGATCGCATTTAATTGCTTTACAAATTATGCTTTTCCGCAAAATTAGCCACTATCTCCCTTGTTATTACTCTGCATTATATTTGCATTCGGTGGCTTGTTGAGTACGTTTGTACTCACCCCCATTGACTTACACCATCAGAGCCCGTCTACTACGAGGAGGATGAAGGTCTGGAGTAGCAACCCAGTCAAGGCGAGACTGGAAGGAGGCGTTCATCTAGGACCCTTTGATTTATTAGTTTCTCTTCATCTTTATTCACTTTTGTACTAATACGGTCTACGAACCATGAATGATTGCTTGTATTTGTACGTGGTCGCATGATGAACGTCTTGATTTATTTATTTTCTATGGAATTTTAATAAAGGTCCTGATTTATTAAATCGGGGCGTGACAGGAACACACATTTTATTTAATCTAGGAATGTTACAAAGATTACAATATTCAACCATGTAGTCCCAAAACCAAGAATTTGGAGAAGAAACAACCACGCAATGTTGTCATGGCAAGACCATTCAGTAGTATGAACCTTGGCAATGGCAGATCCCCAAGGATATCAGGTGACCACTACAATCACCATAAAAAGCACCCCCTATTGCACGCACACATGATACTACAACTGCCAACAATCAAACCATAATGGTTACCAAGTATGCCCATATGTCTTTAATGAACCTTTTGACAAATTTTAGATCCACGGCTCATGTACGTACAATTTGTCGCAAGTATACATTTGTATTTCATAGGAATACAAATTAGCAATCTCTATAGTATAGTGTTATTTATTACATAATTAGATTGTATCAGTATTGTTGGAACTACTCACTTTGCAAAGCAAGTGTTACTGGATGAACTGGATTAAACTTTGATGAAGTATGCTCTGAAGTCTCCAAACATCCTATTGTTAAATAGGAAATTATTAGTAAAATTCGATACAGGACTATATCTTTATGAATGATATTGATTAGGACTCAATTATTGTGCTTCTTGTTATTTTGAAGCATAATTCCTAAAATAATGTGGTTGTTAGCACCAATCATTGTCTAATAAAACACATGCCTAGTAAAGTAATCACCCTAAATTGCAACGACTATCATGTAAAACCTAAGAAATAAAAGAAAAAATTCCATTAGCTCCCTACATAAAAATTAATATTTGCTTATGAAGATATAAGCTAGTCAACACATAATTATAAATTACCTAGTGTCCATAAGAATGACCTCCTTGTACAGGCTTCTTATAATACGTTCTATTTGTGCCCAATGGAAACCACTCTAGCTATGTTTGTGCAAATAATTTAACTATAAGATGATATATATTGTTGTGAAAAATTATCTATTATCGATTCAATTTACAGTGTCATGCTAAAAAATTTACCTACGAACGTCTTATTTAGACGATGTTACACCTATTCAAATGGCATAAGATGCTTTGGGTAAGGAGAAAATAGAATTGGGAGATTGTAAGGCTCAACGTGGTGTCCTACCTAAGGACACACTCAAAAAAATTAGCTATGCTCCAGAAATGCAGCACCTCTTTAAGATTAGGTTGGAACCACACACGATGAATTGTGTTGTATTACATTTAACCTTTCATTGTTTTGCTCCAACTCAATGGCTTCAATTTTAGATCCCTATGTACAATGTTATGTTTATAATACATCATTTAATTACTATTGTAAAATCTTTATCAATGTGTGTGCAACTTATAGTATAAACCCTTGTGTTTCCTCATGTGCATCAGAATAGAACTTAACGTCCACTCTGACGACAATACTTCATGGATAGGCTATGTCTTCGAACTATATATCATCGAATTTCTTCAACCTTAACAAAAGAATAAGTTTTAGAAAAAAATTTCACCGTTGCATCTTAATTCGTTTTAGTACTCTAAACTCGCCTAGAAACCACATCAGTAGGAGCTGCACAATTTGCGTAAGTCCTCTTTCGAGAGAGAGGGGCATGGGCACTATTGATATCTCTACCAAGAAAATTAAACTATACTCTAAATTCAAAAGGTGGATTTTACATATAAGATAAGAGCTCATAGTTCTGTTGTGTCGAGAAATAAACATTAAAATAATCAAGTATGCATAACATTAAACATTATTGCACAAATATCAACAATGAACTATGTAAGTTTCAGTATCAGCACATTTAAGATATTACACAGTTTAGTGGATAAAAAATCCAAGCAGATATAGTAAAAGGGAAAAAGGTTCTGTAGACAAGATCAACTATGAACCCATAATACTTATATCTCCGAAAAAATAAAATTGTAATATATGGAATTTAGTTTAGATTTTTGACAATTTTAATAATAACAAGCATGGAAACAATAAAGTTAAGTCTTTTCAATTAGAACAACAAAGGAAATTTTAATATGACATTTCAATATTTTTCCAAAGCACGTACGTCAAACAGGGGTTCAAACTAGACACAAGTGTAATACAATTTTCAAATTTCTTAGCTCAAACGAGAAATAGAAAATTCGGGGTTCAGTGATCTGAACTTTTGAACATGATGTTTTTTTGAAAAAAAATACTTTATTAACTGTAAATAATTGAACTGAAGATGACTATATAAACAATAAATGTGCTTATTATGAACATAATATAATGCATCAAGTCATTTTTATCATGAAAGAATGTCTAGAAGTTTTCTGTATGAAATGCATAAGCTATGTGAAATTAGGGAATGCATGCTACGTTCCTATTTTAATACGTGTTTTTGGTGTTCACACTGATTTATCAATAATGTTTATTGCTTATGTCTTTCTTCTAAGAAAGGGCCAAAATTATGCTCTAAGGCCTTGTTTGGTATCCTCAAATCTCAGCCCAATCCACATGGATGGGTTGGGATTTTGAAATAAAATCTCGGCCCATCCACATGGATTGGACCGGGATATGAAGCCTCCAAACAGGTCGTAAGATTACAATAAATGCTCCTTTGCTGTCAAAATTGCAAATTCAGGAACTCTAGATGGGCATCCAAGAAACTGATTAATGCCCTCGTACCTGTTGATTCTTCTTTCTTGCCAAACCAGTTGAAAGATCCAACCAAAGTATACACTCTGACCAAGGCTGCCTCTGTTATGGATTTCTCACGGATCTACATTGAGAATAAATCAGAATTGCTTAGATAAATAATCAGATTTCATATCTAGGCCACTTTACAACAAATACTCCTTCGCTGTCAAAATTGCAAATTTAGGAACTCTAAATGGGCATCCAAGAAATTGATTAATCCTTTGGTACCTGTTGATTCTTCTTTCTTACAAAACTAGATGAAAGATCTAACCAGAATAGACACTCTGTCCAAGGCTGCCTCTTGTACAGATCTACATTAAGAATAAATCAGAATTGCTTAGGTAAATAATTAGATTTCATATCTAAGCCACTTTACATAGTTACAAGAAATGCTCCTTTGTTGTCAAAACTGCAAATTCAAGAACTCTACTTTGGGAAATTGTTTGGTATGGACAAAGTATATTAGTGTTGTTCTTATACTTGAGGACAACTCATTCTACTTTCATGCTTTGTTTACTGAAGTTAAAAAATGGTCAAAATCATGATTGTGGCCAATAACAGAAATATTTGAAGCCCAATTATTGTATGTAATCCTATTTCTTGTGATGATGAAAATTTGGAGTTAGCACTGCATGGTTCTTTTCTTCCAGGTTGTCAGTTCCGATCAACACACTTGTTTCACTTATAGAAGCGTATATTCAACATTTGTAAAGTAATGAATTTATTAAATTGTGGTGATCTTCCAATTCAACAAACTCTTCTGAAGTATTTCTAATTGCCAACATTTGTAGCCAAATATTTGTAACAAAAAATAGAACAGTAGAGCATGGACAACCAAAACATAGGCTATATCAAAATGAAGTTTAGAACCACATCGGAAGTTCACGTGGATAATTGGTGAACTCTCTCCTATAAAATAGGAAGCGGACAAATAAAAGGAAAACGTGGGTAATTGGTGAACTCTCACCTCATCGCTCCCTCCACTCGGGTGGTTTCCCCCATTGTCGCCACAACCTCCCACATGTGTGTGCCTTCTCTCTCCCCCTCCTTTTATTCCCCACCTCCCCGCTGTTGGTGTGGGCTACCGTGCGGTGGTGGTGGCCTGCCTTTCAGAGTAAATGTGATGATTCAAGATGGCATGCGGCAGTGATTCAGGTGACGACGCCGCACACAGGTAGAGCGTGGCTGGTGTGGGATGACGTGTGGCAGTGGTGGCCTAACTTTTAGAGTCAAGGCGCCAATTCAAGTGACAGTGCCGCGCACAAGCGGAGCGCGACTAGTGTGGGCTCCAACAAATTCTCAATATTTGTCCAAGCCCTCCATTCTCACAAAACAAAAAAGAAGGCACCAATAACCAATCTCATCTTTTAGAATCAAGACAGTACAGTGGTAGATTGAAATTGCAGACACTATACTATTGATTTTGCCGGTGTACAAACAATTAATCGACATGTCTAAAAAACTACATATGACTAAGAGGGCTATTTCACTATTTATTTCTTAATTTATGGAGGTATTTTGTGTCTGAGATTTTCATCTTTGTATACCAGCAGAGTGATTTCCAAAATTTTCAATCCTTCCTGATCTTGAAGATGATCACCGGAATGGTGAGTGGGGAAAATTCATGCATTTCCTCCTGGACAATCAGAGGGTAACTATTATTTCCATTGTGGGGATATTTATTTATAATTGCTCATTTGCTCTTGTAAATACACAAGATAAGTTATATTTTTAGTGTTAATTCTTTCTTTAAGTAAGATGGGACTGAGGATTAATCATGTTACTTCCTGAAAGATTACACTACGATTACTAAGGCCTTGTTCGTTTTGGTAGGGAATAACCGGGATTGGGCCGCAATCCACGGGGAAAATCCCGACCTAGAAAAAAACCCAGACCATTAAAAAAGAGTATTCGGTTAGCCCACTCGAGATTTTATTCCCGGCCCAACACTAAAATTTTTCCCTCACTTGGGCCGGGAATTTACCCACCCCAGCCTACTAGAGGAAAATTTCCCCCCAACTCTACCCGCAGCCGCGCCTGTCCCCCTACCCCGTCGCCGCGCCTGTCCCCTACCCCGCCTCCACGCTCGCCCCGCCTCCACGCCCGCCTCGCCCCGCCTGCCCCGTTGTCGTGCCTGCCCCACCCCGTCTGTCCCGTCGTCGTGCCCGCCCCGAGGCGCCCGCCCGGCCTGCCTACCCCGCCGTCGCGCCCTACTCGCCCCGCCTCCACGCCCGCCTACGCGCCCGCCGCGCCCACCCCGAGCACCGACGCCCACTAGCCGCCGGCCACCGTGCAGACTGGCCACCCCGCCACGCCCTTCTATGCAGACCGTAGTAGATATTTGGTGAGCGACAACTTTTCTTTCGAGCCGGTAAATCAGCCATGGTTGCTAGGAAAGAACATATATGGTGTATTTGTTTCTGAATCTTGTATGTGGTAGCTGCTTTTGTGTCTATTGTTCTCGTAGGTAGGAGTGCTTTGAGAATATATCTTGCTTTCAATAGTTTCGTGTCTATATTTTTCAGGAAAAAACTTTTCTTTGATTTGCATCTACGATGCGTCTTCAGTACATTGATCTTGCTTTTTGTGATTATTATGTGATTAATTTGTTTCAACATGATGGTTAGATATCATAAACCCCAAAGGGATTTAATCCTAGCCAAAAGAACACATAATTAGGGCTTGTTTGGGAACTTCCAATCCCAGCCCATTCCCTGGGGATGGGCCGGGATTTTAAACTAAAATCCCGGCCCATCCCCAGGGAATGGGCCGGGATTGTGGGCTCCCAAACTAGCCCTTAAAGGGAGGGGTTTAATCCCAAGGGAAATTAATCTAGGAGAGGGATTGAGTGACATCCTCATGTCACTCAATCCCTCCTAGGATAGAATCCATTTGGGGATTAAATCCCTGTCAACCGAATAGGGTAGGTGTTGGATATATAGGCAGGGTTTTCTTCCCTTGCAACTGATTAGCACTTGTAGTTCTATTCCATTGTCTGTAATGTGTAGCCCTTATTCTTTTTCGGTATTTCTTGAAGGCTGGTGTTGTTAGATTCAGCTCCTTCACTTTCCACATTCTTGCACCTCAATCTTGTTTATTTATGTTGGTTTATTATCTCGATAGATGCAATTGGAGTTTACTTGTTTATTTTCTTTATTTAGATTATGATGAACTTGTTATCTGCATCTGCACATTGTATTTATGGAAGCTTTCTGTATAGGTGGTTCATATCAGTTAAAATAACACCTTGGTTTTTATATTTGCCATCTTCAGAAGTTCCCTAAATGTTTAGATAGATGCCAAGATTTTCCCCATCTAGACAAGGTACATATCCAGTTCATATGCATCATCTGCATATTTGGTGAATAACAAGCCTGACGAGCCAATAGGTGTTGTTTTTTACAGGTACCATCTATTGATTAATTAGTAGAAAAGAAATGAAACATTAATTAGTAGAAAAGAAATGTTTCATTGACTCCATAAAGAAAAAGGAAAACAACTACTAGGCAAACATCAATAGCATTGTTCATACGATGAAAGATAGTATTGGTCATTCAATCTGAAGCTCAGGCAACTTTGGCCAAAGTAGTTTTTATTTCTTCCCCTTACATCACAGGTCAATTTCGTTCATTCTCTTATTGACAAGCACCCATCTTCATTCACTTGTAATTAGTAGAAATGGGTCGATGTACTTTTTTATGAGTAATGATTAAGGTTAATGTATAATTAAATACATTGTTTTTTATCATTGCAATATTACTAAACACGTTTGAATAAATGTCATGCTTTAAACAGGTGTTTACCATTAAGAATAAAATTCCATTATAAAGCACGGGCATTAGTGTGTGTACATATATGCCACCATTTCAATTACTGTGTTTTGTATTGCTCATACTTTAGCAGTTAAGCCTAGTAGCAGCAAACGACGAAGGGGTGCTGTATAAACTTTTAAAGGTGGCACACAGCACACTAAACTTGGGGACATTGTGAACCATCTGGGCTACTACCAGTGCCAAGCTCTTTGCGTCGCCTCGCATTCGTGCATATGTCCAAGCAGGGTTCCTTTAGGGCTTTGTCAGTATCAAGAGATGGAGGTGGCACCCCAAAGTTGAACTGGAACAAATGACAGCATGCACTTGAGTATTCAGTCATGCCTTCATTATAACATTTGGTTTCACCAAGAACAATCTTAGCATATATCTTGCATGTCGAAAAGAATTTTGTTTTAGCATAATATGCTGTCAATCATGAAATAAATTACCTGGCAGCTATAGTCTTCAAAATTTGGTTCCATATAAAGATCGACACCCATGTAATCCTTGAAGAAAGTCTGGAAAATAGAAAGTGACGTTCATACAAGGACTGATAAAATCAAATCTGGATTAAAATGTTTTTTTCAATATCTATAGTCCATGATAATGCGGCATCAACAGCAGTAATGCAAATAGAAGGAGGCATTCCATACAAATAAATTCAGCTCAATCAGCTATTCAGATTACAATTACCTTGAGACTTAAGAGACATAAAATGTGATTGTTGTTCCATAAAAAACTCGGAAGTAAGATGTAAACAAATGGACAGACCTGAGTTGGCAGTTTGCAGGTGTTGATACAAATACCAAGGCATTTGCTCTCTTCTAAATACTTGCACTTCTCAACGAACACCTGACAGTTTCCATCATCCGATGTCCATAAACTGAAAATCTCATTGCATGAAAGATAAACAAAAGTAGGACAAGATTGATACCCCACTTGACAAGGATTTTCCATCAGATAATGTTACAGAATTCACTGAACATGGGCCCATGAGCCACTGGCATGAAAGCGCTGTCGCTCTAGCTTCACATCACAAATGTATCACAAGTAATTAGAAACCAGCAAAATCAATCACGCAAACTCAAAAGAAAGTAACAATTCTATTGATTCCTCCTATTGGGGACTAAGCCTTGAGAGTCCAACGGAAGTGACAGAAATTTGTGACTTCAGGGAACCCACCAACCATGATGGAAGCTAGTTGACCATTAGCAATTGGCGCTAAAAGAGCTTTGAAAAGAACAAGCAACAGGGGTGGAAACAGTGATTGAAGTACTCGAACCTGAAATTTATGATAACAGATGCAGAGAAGCAAAACTGATTTTAGTCTTTAAGGGATACAGAGAACCAAAGGGCATGATTAGGAGGGGCAAGCAGAAGTTACATACAGCGGATTGTTCGGTCTCCAAAGCACTCTTCCCCTTGATCATGAGGTGGTTGGCAACTTCAATCAGGCCAGTGTACCCAGGCTTTTCAGAATCCCATCCAACCTCCTACAGCTTTACAGGAGAATTAGAGAAATTACCAAATGTACAAACAAGCACAACACAGAGTGAAAAAATGTGTAGTCCTTTATTGGCCTACAGACTACAGTTACAGCAATACACTATACACTACTCAAGAGAAATAAGCAATCTTGTGCTGCCAGGGGAATTAGGAGTAGCTAGTTTATACATGAACATCATTCATAATTATGGCATCGTCAATTACTTACACTCATACTGTCATGGGTTGAACCCATTACAGGATAAACACCGCTGAGAGAATAGCTGAGTGGCGGCGGCTGCTAGGGATGACAGGTAGAGGAAATATGAGAGATTAGATTTTTTTTCTTTCTTCTTTTTTGATTACTTGATCAATACAACCCTATTTATAGAACATATAAGACCTAACCGAATAAATAATTGAATTTATTATGACTTTGGTACTCTAACCATTAACAAACTTGGACTCTAATCCACAGAGTGTATTGTTCACATGGATGGGACCGGGCCTGGCAGCTCCTGGTCCATAGCCCATGACACTACATCCCTCCTTTTGAGCAGCTCGTCCTCGAGCTGTAGTATGACCTCAAACATGACTCAATGCCTAACACAATTAAGACTCAAGCCTTTTACATCTCAACTTAATACATTATTGAAAACTAAAAACAAATCTAAGACTATTATGGATCATTAAGCCTTCCTTCTAGCTTGAGGTGGATCTTCTTCTCGGTACCATAAACGTCAAACACTTGATGGAGTACCTCCTTGGTAGCTAGGCAGAGTAGATGGCACACCATAACATTTTATGATGAACTTACATAGTTTTAAGATCAACACCAGAAGCCATGGTAAGTGAGTGGCTCTGATACCAAATTGTCATGGGTTAAACCCATGACAGGATAAACACCACCGTGAAGATAATTAGACAACACCGATAGCTTAGAATGAGAGGTAGATTTAGGTTGAGAAGACAGACATTGGGATGAGAGATTATACTTCTTCTTTCTTTTTTTATTACTATATCAATGCAACTCTATTTATAGAGCCTACAAGACCTAACCGAATCCATTATGACTCTAGGACTCTATCCATTACCAAATTTGGACTCTAACCAAACTTGGACTCTAATCCGCCGCATTGCTACAAGACCGCGGTGCTGTTCATGTGAACAGTACCCACGATGTATTCACCTGTGCCTGGTAGCTTCTGACCAACAGCCCATGACACATACAATTATTGTTTGGAAAAATTGATCGCTTTTCAGTAACTATGCTCTTCACAGCTGTGTCACTGTGTGTAGCGCTCTGTCCGAACGGTTGCGACAGATCAAGGAAGAAATATGGGTGTGGGAAGTAGTTGGTCTTTTGTCAATGGAATTTTTGTCTTTAGTTTGTGCATCCTTTTATCTGGAAGACACAATTCTATGAGAACTCCCTTAGGAATTAATTAATTTAACCATGCTAGGGGATATGAATGGGGGAAATCACTGTTAAATCAATTAATTAATTTAACCAAGCTGTGCATCCTTTGCCAAAGATAAGGTTGATAAGGGGAAGGAGTGGTCTGTGGCTCTGGGCGGATGGAGCTCACCTCCACCATCTTGGCCCGGAAGAAGGCGAGGAGGAGGTTGTCGACGAAGGAGGGCGTGTACTCGCCGCCGGTCTTCCCTGAAGGAGATGCCACATCCGCCTGCGCAGAGGGAAACAGATCAAGAAACTCTAGCATAGCAGCAGAAGCGGCAGTAGGCATCTAGTTTATCAATTTGATTACCGACGGCGAGGAGCATCGGAGCAAGGAGCTAGGCCGGCAGCCGAGACCTCGAGAGGAGGAGGAGGAGGAGGAGGAGGAGGAGAGAGGGGGCCAAGGTGGAAGGGCGCGGAGGAGGCGGGGAGGAGACGCAACCGCCATGTGCAACCGCAGGCGGGGCGGGCGCGAACTCAGCCACGGCGAAGAAGGTGAAACCAATCAATCCGCGCCGGCAGCCGGCAGCCGGCAGGAGCAAATCGGTGGTGGTGGGCCGACGTGGACCCACATGTCAGCAACCAATCAGTCCCTCCGTTCTGTTTGTTCCAAGAAAAAATTGGAAAAAGTATTCATTCGTCATTCTAGATTTTAGGTTTTAACTATTCCGTATTTGTTACCGTAGTATTTACCTTCAATTATTTATTACTTTAAATTTGCACTGTTTGATTATTTATTAATTTACTTATTTTAATTATTTTTAATTTTATCTATTTATTTTATCTTCTAACAATATCAACTAATGGAGAAGTATATGTAGCAAGGACGGTGTCGAGCAATAGGAGGCATCGTCAAGATGGATCCGCTAACAACATTGGGTAGCGGGAATTCATTGATATTATTTAAAGATGATGACAAATTTACCGTTTTATATTGGCTAAAGTAAGAATACAAAACTAAAAATAATTAAAATTTATAGAGTGACAAATAATCAAAGTTGGCAAAATTTGAGTGGCAAATAACCAAAACTAATGTTTAGGATAGTAAATAATTCTAATACAAAGTTTGAGTGCGTCAAACTATCAATTTCGTCTCTTTACTTAGGTGGTGTTTGGTTCACTGGACTAAAGTTTAGTTCGTGTCACATCGGATGTTTGGATATTAATTTGAAGAATTAAACTTGAACTGATTATAAAAATAATTACAGAATTGGAGGATTATTCATGAGATAATTTTTTAAATCTAATTAATCCATGATTAGCGAATATTTACTGTAGCATCACATTGTCAAATCATGACGTAATTAGGCTCATTAGATTTGTCTCGCGAATAATCCACCGATTATAAAATGGGTTTTATAAATAGTCTACATTTAATACTCCAAAATAACATCCAAACATCCGATGTGTCGGGACTAAATAACTAAATGGAGCCTTAATTTATACTTTAGTACATATCAGTCGCCTCTCGGCTGAAATGTTAGAAGGTTTTATCGGATTCATCTAATGTAGGATTGATAGATCGACGTTGATAATTTAGGCTTTTAGATGAATTTTTTTACGGTGTACCGAAATATTATCAGCCGTCCAATCAGATGACTCAGATTTAAATTAAGTGACATATTATCTCTAGAAGGCAACATGTCATATAATCTTTCTTTTCATAAGTATGGGACCCATATGGATGTAAAATAAATTCTTTCGGTGTGGCCAAAATAATTTAAAATCCTTTAATTTATGTGGGACCATATGCATAGAAATTATTTTCCTAATTAAGTAACGTATTTTTATAAATCAAACATGCAAACTTAGAAAGTAAAATAAATAATTCAATAGAATATTGTTAGTGTCCTTTTTGGTCACACGCATGATCTGAAAAATCTGCTTAACTTCAGTGCAGATTATACAACGTAGCATGGCTTAGGCGTACAACTTTTGGCAACGTAGTAGCAGGCATAGGCTGTTATCAAAATGTCAATAGGCTTTGGCCCAAGGGCTTTGGAAGCTCATGCGTTAATGGTAAAACAGTGGGCAGCCAGCAGGCAGTTGCATCTACGCCGCAACGTTGAGCTTCAGTTCAATCCGGCAAAAGGCGATTGAAGAACTTCGCGGCAGCGCCGGCGCCGGCGCCCAGTCCGGCAATCCTCACGGCAGTAGCTAGCCGGCAAACGGCAGCAACGGCCATGCTCTGACAATTTTTCATTGCATAAGTTTTTCGTAAGTCATCTTTCATTCGTTGTATCAGGCTCATGTTATAATTAATCGATGACATATTATAATCAAAATTCTCTTTTTAATTACAATTCTGGTAGCGGTTAGAACTAGTTGTTGATTTGTTTAATCTTTAATCATGAAGAGGTTACGAAGTATTGATAATTTTTTTAAGCAAGTTAATTCAAGTTTCGATGGTGCTAAAAATCCCAATGTGACTATTGATCAATCTATTGAACAAGACCAATCAGTTAATGTGCAAACTCCTAATCAGATTAATTTTGTACTACCACAAGATAAACAAACAGTAATTTTAACTATAGCATTTGAGAAAGAGCCAAGTAAACGTCTTCAAATTTAAAAACTCCCTCCTACGAAACCCTCCTACGAAACAAACAAGATGAAGTTAAGTGATTTTATATATGCTCTTATTGATATTGCTAAAAGATTTATTATTGATATTGTGACTTGTAAGTTGGCGCCCTCATGTCCAAATCTTGGTTTCGCCCCTGGATACACCAAGATAAATCGGCGATCTCATTGACCAGGTCAATGCCTTAAAAGATCGACGCGATGTAGCTTTGATGAACACTGACCTAGCCGATATGAATGTCGGGATGGCGGGACTCACCTCTTCGTCAGAGATTAGAACGATGTAGACTAGTACCGAGTGCCAAACCCTATAGGAATTAACCTTGGGAACCTAAGGGTGGCGATGTGCCGAGAAGCAGTTTTGTTGTTGTTGATTGTGTGTCTAAACCTAGCTAATAATTACATATTTATAGTCTAAAGACTTTTTGTCTAAGTAACTTCTATTACCGTAACCGATTCTGGTTTATCTTTATCTTCTTTTATTTCTATTGGCTTCCTCTTATCCGGTTATTTGTAATAGAACGGATGAGCTTCTTTAACCAACCTTTGCCAGACTTTCTTAACTTTTGTTGATCGTACGACATTTTTAATGGGCCTAGGCTTTGCTAAATCTTAACATTAACAAACATATGTTGGTGCTCACAATTAATTTTCAAGTTTGGTTGAAATTAAGTTAGAAAATTAAAATTTAAACTATATTCTTATTATAGATATGCATAAATACGACCGAAAATAAAAAATAATATATTCAAACGTGACATATATTGTGAAGAATATATAAAATATTTTGCATATCATAATTGGAGTAATGTATCATAATTAGTTGAAATAATTATGCTTGTCATTTTATTGATTAGTACGATATTAATCAAAACGATCATGTGATTTATGTTCCTTAATCAGCGCAGAAAAATATGGAACGATCAATTAAATACAAGCAGTACATACCCAATCAAAGTTTTTCGTGAGTATTTTTCCTTAAATTACGTTGTAAGCACCGGCAGGTTTACCCATATTATAATTCATTTAATTATTTTAATCCTGCTTAATAAATGGTTCAAATTAATTTAAACATTTACACTCAGGTAACGGGGCACTGCCCCCTTTAGATTTGATTGATCTTTTCAATAGAACAGAATTAACTGACTGTTTCTCATGTTTTTTTTTCATGAACAGTATTCGATCTCGCAGAAAAAGGAAAACTTTTTACGGCGAAATTTGCCGTTCGGTTAATCTAGTCCTACAATGATTTGTCCTCGATGGAGGCCGTCAGGACGGGAAGAGCAGTTTCAGGTCGTCGGTGGAGTTGGCCAGCCAGCGGCAGTACAGGACAGCGGCAGCGGCGGCCGCCGCCGCCGAGAGCACGGCCAGGGCGCCAAAGTGCGAGGCGTCCCGGGCGACCACCGCCACCGCCATCATGGCGAGCTCCGCGAGGCTGGCGACGGCGATCTCCGTGGCGCCGATCAGCTTGGCCTTGCCCGCCGGATTCCCCATCTGCACCACCTGCAGCCCGATCGCACTGTACGCCATGTGCCCCAGCCTCGACGCCACCTTCAAACCACGCATGCATCGCGCGATCGAATTCAAGCAGCGATTTTTTCTTGAAGGGTAAATGGTAATAAATTCTTGCAACATTCGCCAATCATCTTACGATCAATCCGAGGAAGCCGAAGAGGGCGCCTCGCCTTGAGACGGCGCCAGTGAGGTAGACGACGACCGCCGCACCGAGCAGCGTGCTCTGGGCGATCAACCCGGCCGCTCCGGCCTGCAGCCACAAGTCCACAACTAGCGTGAGACCTCTTCGGCTCTCCTGTCCTATCCTGCTTCGATCAGAACTGGCAGGAAAAAGAGACGGAACCTTGAGAATGCCGAGCTCCCGGACGAGGCTTGCCGTCATGAACGTGGCGAGGATCCCCACCAGCGCCGACAAGCCGCCGAAAGCACCGATCACCGACGGGCTCACGCCTGCCATTAACAAGAGCTCGATGATATCTTGATCAGCAATGGCAACCAACCACAACCAGATCGAGTCCAGAGGCCATGTGCGTGAAGCATGCGTACCCTGATGGATGAGGAAAGTAGTCATCAGAGCGCCGGGGGCGAGGGCGACGTTGAAGCAGACGAGCACGTAGGCGAGGCTCGCCGGGAGCACCGGCTGGTTCATATACTCTCTCCACCCCTGCCTGGTGGTCGCCACAGCCTCTTCCACTGTCACCCGTTTCATCACGAAACGAAATCAGAATGGCAAGAAATCTTCTATCTGAACATGTGATTGAATGAATTCATGCATGAATCCCTCTTACCAGCTTTGCCAATGCTGAAAGTAGTAGCAACAACGGGTGAGCTTGCATTTTCAGGGTGATCGAAGATACCGTCGGTGAGCCGGTTCATCTCCCCTACCAGGAAAATCTGCGAATTTTAAACTAACAAATCGATTTTTTTCCTGAACTACTGAATGATAATGTCACAATATCTTCAGAAGTATAGTCTAAATTGATAGCTAGAGTACCAGCAGAGGCAGTGCACACAGTGAGATGACGCAGGATAGCTTGATGCAGGTGAGTGGGTCGTTCTTGGCGAGCAGAAACGCGAAGATGGATGCACCTGCCGTCTGCGGCCACACGAAAATCATTATGACGACGCAGATTGCGTGCAGTTTCATGATTCATACTCAAGAATAAGAAAAGATGGCTTTTTTCAGATACAGAAATTGCTGACCTCGCAGAGGAGATCGACTCTGCCGAGCGTCGCGTTGGCCTTGGCGAGCGCCACCGGCCTGCCTGCCCCTGCTAGCTTCAGTCACAGAATCCATGAAAGGAGCTGAGGTTGAAGAAAGCGGCGAGAGATGTAACCAATGGAGGTGGGTGAGTGTTTCAGGCTGCTCGGTCGATCACCTGCACGACGAAGTCGCGCTCCGCAACGATGCCGAGCACGACGCAGGAGAGCCTGTCGACGGCGGTGGACACCACCAGCACGGCAAACCACGGCCGCAGGAGAAGCAGATGATGCGCCGGCGTGACGGTTGCAGCGGGAGAGGCCGCCGCTCTTGCGACGGTGAACGCGTAGGCGATTGTCGCCGCCGATACCAGATGCGCCACGGTCTGGCACGACACGATGATGTGGAGGACACTCTGTTATTGCAAGAAAGATCTATTCTTGAAGCAGAAATCTGAAGTTTTTGAGACGATCAGTCGGCACCTGTATCGCGCTGAGAGATCGGTAGGCTGGGATCCGGGGGAGTGAGCTGATGACCTCGCCGACCAACGGGCCGGCGGCGAACACGACGAGCTGCACGCGAATCGGATGCCGTCAGAACTCAGAACGTAACAATCCGTATGCATAACTGGAGTCAATGGTACCTTGGTGAAGAAGCCGAGGACGGCAACGGGTAGGAGGCTCGTCGGGTGCAGCATGGCGATGGTTGCGGGCCAGGTGAAGTTCCAGAGCTGCTCCGTCGCGTTTCCGGCGAAGCAAGCCAAGTACAGCGCTGCGGGTCGACCAGGATTCAGGAGACGCGTAATTAAGCTTCAGAGAAGCAGCACGCAGTACATTAATTACTCAAAAAAGAATCAAAATGTGTTGCTTGCTACGTAGTAGCTTTGTACGGACGTACCGTTCATGGCCGCTGGGTAAGCAGGGGTTTCTTCTTTAATGTGACCATCCTCTTTGCTGCCTCCCTTGTGGAGAGCATGGAATTCGACATTATTCAGAAGGCGCTACTCCTGACCGTCAAGCGGACAAGAAGACATCTTAGGGAAGCAATTTCGATTGGAGACAGAGATTTACCGGCAATTTGGTGAGGAGAGAGAAAGCGGCGGAGCCCGACGCCGGCTCCGGCGCATCGTCACTGAGCAAGCTGAGCTCCGTCCGGAGGACTACACCCGAGGACAGCTGAACAAACGCCATGCCATCGTCGCGCTCTTGAGTTTGGTTAGCAGCGCCCTCGTCTCCGACGACGGCAAGCGCGGGTCCGGAGCTGGAGGCGGCACGGTCGGAGGAGGAGCAGCCGGTACCGAAGAAGAGGCGGCGCGACGTCAAGCAGCGCCTAGAATTACAGCACGGGATGGGAGGGGAGAGCTGGGCCGAAGTCGCGACACGGCGGCCGGAGTTCAGAGAGAAGACTGCCCCTAGTGCCTTGCCACCGTAGTAGGAGCAGGAGGGAGGCGGCGAGAGCACCTTGGACATGGAGGCGCAGGCGCGCATGGCGGGAGCTAACAAGCTGAAACGGATAGGGAGGCTGAGCATGGATATGGCCTATGGGATTCTTTATTTTATTTTTTTTCTAATTTACAGAACTAACCCTGACTAAAAATTTGCACAAATAGTTGCCCGAACATCATCAGTAAAATCGCCCTTTGAGGTTTTTTAAAACTACATTTTTTTAGGTTCACTACTGATTCGAGTGCTTCTATCAAGCTAACTTCTTCCTTTGTAAGAGTAGATTCAAGGTAGAACGTGCACATAGGACCTCAAACAACACAACACCAAAGGAGTAGACATCAAATTTCTCAATGAGCCCACGAAGTGATACTAGATGACGATGGTGGAGAGCTTCGACAACATCTCAATCCCGGTTTGGAACTCATGCAGCCTTGATCTTCACTATATAGTCACATAGACATTTGACCCCTGAAACAAAAACAAATAAGATCAAGAACACAATTAGTAATCGAAACCCGAAGAACATAAGTACCTTCAATTCTACCTATCGCCGCTCCTAGGGTGGCTAAGTTAGCCGATGCACCATCAATTGTCAGCGCTGCCGACCCCAGAGCACCTAGCACAGCCTCGACACTGATTCCCACTACTGCATCCGCTCCCAACGTGGCTAGGCCGACCGCCGAACCACTAAGACACAGTGCCACCGCCCCAAATCTTAGGCACGGATACTTAGGGACAGGCCTAAGCGTTACGTGTCACCGACGTCGTGTTCCGACTACCCTTCGTAGTGATAAGGGGGTGGAGTCGCCAGGCAACCAGATTACACAAAATAATCCAATTAGCCGAAAAAGATAGATTAAACAGAATGAAATTGACAAACCAGTCGGAGCCCTGTCTGGTTCGAAGTCTGATGCGAAGGGTGCGCCGAAGGGTACCTTCGGCGTCTGGTGCGAAGTGCTCCGCCGAAGGGTGCTTCGGCGTTTGGACTGATCTAGCCGAAGGTGCACTTCGAACGGATCTAGACGCGATGATCACCTCCGAACAGCGAGGTTCAGCGTGATATCTCCGATACAGCAATCTATGAGACAATGACGCAAGGGCCACGTGCGAGTGCAACTTTTTCCAGTGTGGAGTATGATCGTGGCGAAGCCTATCGCGACGAAATATGCTGGTGAAGCCTGTTGTCGAAGCCCGTGGTCTTGTTGAAGGTTGTCCTGGGGACCTCCGTAACCGATCTCTCAGCTCCGAACACCTCCGGCGAAGGGGCTCTGAACGTGCGAACCTGCAACAGAGACGATGCGAAGTACCAACTCGACCTGAGTACCGAATTTTGCTAAGTGTTGCACGGATAGCGAAGGTAGCAATCTATTACGCAGATTAGCGGATACTTCACAGGCGAATTAATAAGGCGATAGCAATCTATTGCATATATTAACGGATACTTCACAGGCGAAGTAACAAGGATTTACCACTGTTCCGTAGTGGCCGACGAAAGGCTTCCAGGCAAACCCATGAAGAGGTACAGGAAAGTAAAGGTAAAAGTAAAGGTACGATCAAAACATGGCTTTGGTTTGGTTTGAATTGGGGGGGTTCTCACGCCGGCCTTGCCTCTGTATTTATAGGGGTTTAACTCCTAATCTAATCTGCTATTAATCCGGCTAGATAGAGATAGAGATTGAGTTGGCAACGCATCCAACTCTATCTCTGCTGAGGTGGGCTTCGGCTAGGCCCGTCGAGGCCTGCTCCTCGGGCCGAAGCTTTGGTAGCGTGGGCTTCGGCCAGGCCCGTCGAGGCCTACTCCTCGGGCCGAAGCTTCGGCAGCTTGGGCCTCCGAAGGCTTCCGAAGCTTCGGCAGCGTGGGCCTCCGAAGGCTTCCTGGCTGAAGTCCGTGGGTTGGCTAAAGGCTTTCGGAGCCCATAGCTCAATGGGCTTCGGCCCTGTAGGGCTTCGGACAAGCCCCGGACATGTGTACTTTTGGCCCAAATCACCAAAACTTGATATTTTGACAATCTAGCCATTAATGCCATTTTTTTCTATCAACACATGCCCCCTGCCTTTTAGTGAACTATTGAACTAAAAGCACAATGAGCTGAAGATGATACCATCCATATCGGCTTTCCGACACTTTATGATGTTTGCCACACACTTGGGAAATACCTTTTCAAGTATCTACCATTTAAAGCTCTTCGAAACCGCTCTCTCTGTAGGGATTGCAATATGTATGCGTTGCTGGGAGCGATTTCGTCTATCTTAAAAGGACCTTCCCAACTAGGTGACCATTTGCCAAATTTGGGACTCTTCGTGCCTAAAGGCAAAATCATTTTCCATACCAAGTCTCCTATTTGAAACGATTTTGGTTTAACCTTCTTATTGTAGGCTTTAGCTACTCTCTTCTTGTCTACTTCTATGGATTCTAAAACCCTTAATATCTTATCGGTCACTTCCTCTAGATTATCTTTTATAAGAGTTTCATATTCGTCAATTGATAAGCTGTCTTGCTTTAACACTCTTAAGGAGCCAAGATCTACCTCTATAGGCAGAACGACCTCTTCTCCATATACCAACTCATATGGACTGACCTTGTTAGCACCGTGCTTTGCAACCCTACAAGCCCATAACGCCTCGGAAAGCACCTCATGCCACCTTTTAGGAAACTCCTCAATTTTCTTCTTAATGAGCTTAATCATGGTTTTATTACTAGACTCGGCCTAACCATTAGCCTGAGCATAGTAAGGCGAAGAGTTTATCAACTTAATACCATAATATTCGGCGAAGTCCCTTACTTCTCCAGAAACAAATGAACTACCTTGATCCGTAGTAAGAGTTTGGGGAATGCCGAATCTATGTATGATGTGCTTTAAAATAAAATCGCGTACCTCGTTGTGAGTCATGTTCTTGAGAGGTACGGCCTCGGTCCACTTAGTGAAGTAATCTGTTGCCATCAACACAAACCGATGCCCTTTTGAGGAAGGAGGGTAAATCTGGCCGATGAAGTCTAAACCCCAACCTCGAAACGGCCATGGCTTGACAATAGGATTGAGCAATGAGGAAGGAGCCAACTAGATGTTCCCAAACCTCTGACATGCCTCACACCCTCGGTAGTACTTGAAACAATCCTCAGTCATAGTCGGCCAATAAAAACCCGCTCTTTTGAGCATCCAACTCATATTTTGGGCCGACTGATGAGTGCCGCAAAGCCCCTCATGGACTTCTCCTGTAGCCACCTGGGACTGCTCATGGTCTAAACACTTTAATAGCACTCTATCGATGGTTCGGCGATACAATGTGTCGTCTACCAACACGAATTTAAACGCTTGTCGCCGGACCTTCCGATCAACCCTTCGGCTAGGGTGTAGCGCCCCGATTTATCAAATCGAGACATTATTGAATTTCAGAAGAAAAACAATAATACAAGAGGTTCATCATGCGACAACGTACATACGACAATATCCATGGTACGCAGACCATATTTATTACATCAAAGTTTTAGTAAAAACAGTAATAAAAATAATTAAAAAGCGGCATGACGAACATCTCCTTCAGGATCTTTCTTCTCGACTGGGTCGCTACTCCAGACCGTATTCATAGTAAGCATCCTCTGTGGGGTCCAACGGGTATGAGTACAAAAAGTACTCAACAAGCCACCACAAATGCAAGTAATAATGTAGGATAATAAACAAGGAAGGGTAATGGCTAACATTGCAGAAAAGTACAGTTTTAGTTATTGCATTTAGTGTAGTTCACATTTTAATCATGCGGAAAAGTAAACATGAACATCAACAACATCAACTAACTCGAGGAGTACGTTTTACCTCCTCGCACAATAGTCCTTACATGTCAATCCATCATGCACATACATATCCAAAGTAAACTAACTGGGGGATGTCACGCAACCCGCCCTTGACCGTGGGCTCGACTTTTCGAAAAGATTTAAGACTCTGATCAGAGATGTACTACTGTACCCACAAGGCACGCACTCATCCCAAACGAGATGACCCATACCACGGGAACTCATGCCAAAACCTCAGCATGAAATGTTCCAAGCGATAACCACCCGCTCTAGGTTTCGCCGGCGCGCTGGGCCGCATCCCGGCTAACGTCGCACCCCCTTTTGCGCCACATTGGTACAAGTCACCCGCAGGTGCTACTTGACCCATCTCCAAATGGTGGCCTCGATTTGGAACAATCCATACCTTAGTTAGGACTTACCCACTAGACTTGTGGTTAGTACGTAAGTGTATTGCAACGGATCCCTCAGACCGGTCCTTATAGTGCCCCGAGTGCTACCGACCAATGCCCTAGCTAGCACCCGGAACCCACCATGCATTCACTCACCACCACAACTCCAACACTGATAGAATTCCATAGATAAGAAACAATGGGGAATCATATAATAGAACCATGTACTACGACTCATTTTTATCCTATAGCGATCGTGTCAATACATTGGACACTAGCTAATAACATTTATCATACGGTGACAAGGAGTTTAGGCTAGAGAGCATGGCTTGGGTTGCACATCAAGGTCGGAGGATCCTAAATAAATATATTGTAAGGGTTCATTTGACTAATGCATATATAACCTATGTGTTTTAGCGATAGTTTAATCAAACATGGGTTCAATATGCTCAAAAGATTTGTTTGGTGACTTGCCTTGATCAGTGAAAGGCGAGGGAGGGACTTCCGGGAAGTATTCCGGCTCCTCGGCGACGTCGTAGTCTTTTTGATATAGTAAAGTAAAATAAAATGAACACAATATTCAATCAAACAATATAACATTACATGATAAGCACATAGGTCAAAGTTGGTTTGATTAAAAATAAAATAAATTCAATTGTTAAGGTTCTGTGATTTATTTCATAAATAAATTTTAAAGGAATTAAAAAGTTGTCCTTTTTAGAAAGGGGTGTTTAAATGTGATTATTGTCATATTAAGTTCTCAAATAAATTTGAAATAAAAAGTTCATGTTAATTTAATGGTTTTCAGTACATGGACAGAAAGGAAATAAATATAAATTTTTCTGAAGTTTAAATATTTGAATTTATATTTTAACCCTAAAGGCATTTGAATATTCATTTGAATAAACATGAAATGTCCAAAGTAAACCTACTATTTTTATTGCATAAACATGTAGAGAATAATATTATGAATTTTCTGAAATTGGAATGGTAATTTTTAGAGTTCAAATGCGCCAGATATAAATTTTACAAGTTTTAAACCTTTTCTGGAATTTATTTTAAAATTTAAACCCTCTCGGGTCCACGGTGAGCCAGGCCCACGGTGAACCCGCGCACTATGCGCGTGCGCCGGATCGATCCGGACCGTTGGATCCAGATCCAACGTGCGCAGGCGAGACAGGGCGCTTAAGTGAAAACGAACGGCCAGGATTAAAACGTGCGAAAGGGTACTACGTGGACGCACGAGATCGATCGCGGGTTTTAAATGGAAATGGACGTGCGAGATTAAAACGTAACGCTTTGACCAGATCCGACGGTGCGGATTAGATCACGTACGTGGGCTCACACGCGCCATCCGATCGCGATCGCACCGTCGGGATAAGATCCGACGCGGCACGGGTACTCGACCCGTGCCGGTCGTCTTCTCCGGCGACGGCGAGCGGACCAGGGGCCACGACGAGCGACTAGGGTCCTATCTAAGCCTAGAAATGGAAAGAGGACACTACGGCGGTCACGACGGTACCTTAGGCGAGGCGAGGGGTCGACGGGGCGTGGCCGGCGGCGAGGGTAGACACGGAAGGTTCCTCGGGTGCTTGACGGCGATGGCGATCCGGCGATCTCCTTGACCAGCGGAGGCGTGGCCGAGGTAGGGGACGTCCTTGCGGTCACGACGGTGGCGGAGGCGTGGGTCGGGATGGTCCGAGGCGACGGTGAGGGGCGGCCGGAGGCGAAGCAGGGGGAAAGCGCTAAAAGGCGAATGGAGGGTGCTCTGTTCGTTCTCGCGGCGATTGGGCGTGGGGGTCGAACGCGGCGGAGGCCAGGGGTATAAATAGTGGCGTCGATGAGGGTTAACGGGCACCGCATGCAAGGAAAGCCGAGGAGGGCTTTACTCACCGGCGAAGGCGCGACCATGCGCGTGAAGGCGATCCAGGGGCTTAAACGCGTGCCTTAATGTCCTTAAATGGCCGGCGAGCCTTGGGGAAGTTAATGCCGACATCGGCTTAACGGGAGGGGGAGCCGGCGAGCGGATCCGAGGCGGGGTTCTCGGCCGACGGGATTTGGGGGGGGGGGGGTTTGGCGCGAGGTTGACGACGGGCCTGACGAGCGGGGGCCACTGGCCAGCGGGCGCGAGCGAGCGAACGGGAGGGCTGACGGGTGGGGCCACGGTGTCGGGTGCACGCGCGAGGGAAAGGGTTCGGCGCCGACAGGTGGGGCCAGGCTGTCAGCCTAAGGTGTGCGGGGTAACGGGCTGGGCCGGCCGGGAGAGAGAGAAGGGAGGGGGGGAGCCCATTACTGTTCCTAAGGTTTTCAGATTTAAAATAATTGCATAAAATGGATTAAATATTTTGGGGCATTTCCATAGTGGATAAAATTTTGTAAAATTTCTCAAAAATATATTTTGGCCTTGGGAGTTTATACAAAAAGTTTCAACTCCTGGTTTGGTCATTAACTCTATGATGTAGTTCAAAAGAGTATAAAAGGGTATTAAAAGTATTTTCAGAAATATAGAATCCAGGAAATTGAATTAAATAATATTTTTATTGTTTTGGAAATTTGGGGTGTTACAAACCTATCCCCATTACAAAGAATCTCGTCCTCGAGATTGGAACGTTACTCGAATAACTCGGGGTATTGGGCTTTTAGTTCGTCTTCCTTTTCCCAAGTGGCTTCTTCGGCGGGATGGTTGTTCCATTGAACCTTGCAGAAGCGAACGACGCGGCTTTTGGTTACTCTCTCCTTGGTTTCCAAGATCTTGATGGGTTTCTCTATGTAGGTCAAGTCTTCCTGGACGTTGAGCTGTTGAAGGTCGGCTTGCTCGGTGGGTACACGGAGGCACTTCTTCAGCTGAGAGACGTGGAACACATCATGAACTCCTGCCAAGGATGGAGGCAGTTTAAGTTGATATGCCACTTCTCCTTGTCGTCGGAGGATCTAAAAAGGTCCGACGTAGCGGGGTGCTAGCTTGCCTTTCATGTTGAACCTTTGAGTACCACGGAGGGGAGTGACTCGAAGATAGACATAATCGCCCTCCTCAAAGGCTAGATCTCTTCGACGGTTGTCGGCATAGTTCTTCTACCGGGATTGGTCTGCCTTCAATCGGTCTCTTATGATCTTGACCTTCTCTTCAGCTTCTCTTAATAGATCGGTCCCAAACAGTTGCGACTCTCCGGTTTGATCCCAGAGCAACGGCGTTCTGCACTTACGTCCGTAGAGTGCTTCGAACGGGGACATTTGCAGGCTGGCTTGATAGCTGTTGTTGTAGGAGAACTCTGCATATGGTAAGTTCTTGTCCCACATTCCGCCAAAGTCTAGAGCACAAGCTCTAAGCATATCCTACAATATCTGGTTGACCCTTTCGGTTTGACTGTCGGTCTGTGGATGATAGGCGGTGCTAAAGTTCAGCCGGGTGTCGAGTTCATCTTGAAGGTTCTTCCAAAACTTGGAGGTAAACTGACTCTCGCGGTCAGATACAATCTTCTTAGGAACTCCGTGAATGCACACGATCCGGGTCATATACAACTCAGCCAACTTGGCGACGGTGTAAGTTGTCTTGACCAGAATGAAGTGAGCTACCTTGGTGAGTCGGTCGACGATCACCCAGATAGAATCGTGACCAGCTTGGGTCCTGGGCAGTCCCGTGATGAAGTCCATTCCTATCTCCTCCCACTTCCATTCAGGGACCTTGAGAGGTTGAAGAAGTCCGGCAGGTCTTTGATGCTCTGCCTTGACTCGCCGGCATGTGTCGCACTTGGCCACATACTCAGCTATTTCTCTCTTCATGCTGACCCACCAGTATTTCTCCTTCAGATCTTGATACATTTTGTACTCCCGGGATGGATGGAGTATAAAGTATCATGGGCTTCCTGAAGGATGAGGGTCTTCAATTCAGGCTGGTCGGGTACACATATCCGGTTTCCGAACCAGATGGTACCATGCTCGTCCTCGGAAAATCCGGGGGCTTTACCCTTCCTCATGTTCTGCTGGATCTCCAGGATGTCCGGGTCTTCCTTCTGCTTTTCTCGGATCTGGTCTATTAAGACAGGCCGAGACTCCAAGACAGCGAGGTACGCTCGAGTGGTGATCCCTAGGTTTAGCCTTTCCATCTCCTTGTAAAGTAAAGGAGCTTGGTCCTGAATCATGATGGCATTGCAGTACCCTTTTCGACTAAGGGCGTCTGCCACCACATTCGCTTTGCCCGGATGATAATGGATGCCCAAGTCGTAATCCTTGATCAGTTCCAACCATCTCCTTTGCCTGAGGTTCAGATCTGGTTGGGTGAATATGTACTTGAGGCTCTTGTGGTCGGTGAAGACCTCACACCGATTCCCCACAAGGTAATGTCTCCATATCTTCAAGGCATGAACCACGGCTGCTAATTCCAGGTCGTGGGTTGGGTAGTTCAGCTCATGCGGTCTCAGTTGCCGGGAGGCGTAGGATATCACTTTCCCTTCTTGCATTAAGACGCATCCCAACCCTTGACGAGAGGCATCACAGTAGACGTGGAAGTCTTTCCGGATGTCTGGCAGAGTCAGAATAGGGGCTGACACTAGCTTCTTCTTGAGGGTCTGGAAGCTTTCTTTGCAGTCGGGGGTCCATACAAACTTCACTTCCTTCTGCAAAAGTCTGGTCATGGGCTTGGTGATCTTGGAAAAATTCTCGATGAACCGGCGGTAGTATCCGGCCAATCCGAGAAAACTCCGGATCTTGGTCACGGTCGTGGGCTGCAGCCAGTTGGTTACTGCTTCAACGGTGGTTGGGTCCACTGCTATTCCTCCGGCAGATATAACATGGCCGAGGAACTTCACCTCTGACGACCAAAATTCACATTTGCTATACTTGGCATACAGTTGCTGCTCCCTTAGCTTTCCGAGGGTCAGACGTAGGTGAGTTTCGTGTTCTTCCTTGGTCTTGGAGTAAACGAGGATATCGTCGATGAATACCACGATGAACTTGTCCAAGAACTCCATGAATACATTGTTCATCATGTTCATGAAAAAGGCCGGGGCATTCGTGAGTCCGAACGACATCACGGTGTACTCATAGAGTCCATAGCGGGAGGTGAAGGCAGTCTTGGGTATGTCTTCTTCTCTAATCCTCAATTGGTGATAACCTGACCTGAGGTCGATCTTGGAAAACACCGAGGATCCTTTCAGCTGATCGAACAGGTCGTCGATCCGAGGCAATGGGTATTTGTTCTTGATGGTTACGTCGTTCAAGGCTCTATAGTCCACGCACATCCTCTTGGTCTTGTCCTTCTTCATGGCAAATATAACCGGTGCACCCAGGGTGAGGTACTCGGTCGGATGTACCCTTTCTGCTCTAGGTCTTCGATGTTGCTCTTGACTTCGGCTAGTTCATTAGCGGCCATCCGGTACGGACGCTTGGAGATTGGAGTGGTCCCGGGGACAAGTTCGATTCTGAATTCGATGTCCCGCTTGGGAGGCATTCCGGGTAGGTCTTCAGGGAAGACATCCGCAAACTCCTTGACTATGGGTACCTCTTCAAGAGCTATCGAGCGAAGGGATGCTCCGAGTGGTTTGCGACTGGTCATTTGAAAGGTGACGGCTGTGCCTTCAGGGTTGGTCACCGTGACGGACTTGTTGGCACAGTCGATCACTCCCTTGTGCTTCATCAACAATCCATCCCTAGTATAAGGTCGAGTCCGGTGCATTTTATGAGGACTAGCTCAGCCCGAAATAATACTCCTTGGATGTTAATCTGAACCTTAGGGCTGTATAAGCGGGCTAAGGTCCTGTTGCCGGGAGTGGCAATCACCATGGGGATGTGTAGAGGGAGTACGTCCAGTTCGTTTGTTTTCACAAAATCTTCCGAGACGAAGGAGTGTGTTGCTCCAGAGTCAAATAATATTACGGCCGGTACGGAATTCACAGTAAACGTACCGAGCACGACTTCAGGAGCCTCCTGAGCTTCCTCCGCGCTGATGTGGTTGACGCGGGCACGAACCGCCTGGTTGGGTACCACGCCTTGGGTCTGCTTGGGGTGAGGACACTGGTGCGAATAGTGCCCTTCCTTACGGCAGTTGAAGCAGACGACCGGCCTCCCTTGGCGATCCTTCAAGATCGGGGCCTTGGCGGCTGGTGTCGGCTGAGCGGCCGGAGCTGGTGGAGCGGGGCGAGGATGCCCGGCGTTGGATCCACCGGTGGCGTGAGGTGGCCTGAAGGCGGGCCGAGGATGGTAGGCGGGTGCTGGTGGCGGAGGGACGAAGCGGGGCCTCTGAGAGTTCGCCTGCTGGTGCTTGAAGGCGATCGTCTTCCTCTTCTTGAGGTCCAGCCTGTTTTGCTCAGTCTCTTGGATGAGCGCTTTGTTGACTAGCCATTGGAAGTCGGCGTAGTCGGTGGCGACGAGCTGGATGGACAGCTCATCCTTGAGTCCCCGGAGGAACTTGGCTTGGCGGAGGGCGTCGGTGCGCACTTCCTCCGGTGCGTAGCGGGCGAGGCGATTGAACTCATGGAGGTACTCCATGACGGTCCGGTTGCCTTGTTGCAGGTCGCGGAACTCCTGCTGTTTCACCGCGATGACACCGGCGGGGACGTGGGCGGCATGGAAGGCGATGGTAAACTCCGCCCAGGTCACCACGTGGCCCTCCGGCTGGGACTCACGATAGTTGTCCCACCATTCAGCGGCGGGACCCTGGAGCTGATGAGTGGCGAAGGCCACTCGCTCCCGGTCGGTGCAGGGGAGGAGGTCAAGCTTCTTTCCGATGGTACGAAGCCAATCTCCGGCCTCCATCGGGTTGGTGGTGCTTGAAAAGATTGGCGGACGCACGCGCAGAAACTCCGAGAGTTGTGGAGCGGGTGCGGGTGCTGGTGCGTGAGGGGCAGGCTCCCCGTTCTACAGTCGGTCCAACTGAGCTTGTTGGTGCTGCATCTGTGTGAGGAGGGCGGTGATCAGTTGGTTCTGATTCGCCATCATCTCCGCCAAAGTGGGGTGGTTGGCGGAGGGTGACCCAGACTGACGCGGGCCCGTTGCACCCCAGTTGGGTACAACACCCTCGGGCGCATCACGGCTTCCTCCTGCTCCGTTGTTGGAGCCGGTGTTCTGGTGGTCGGCCATCTTCTGAATTCATAAGGTTATAAGGCAAAAGGATGACAACACAATTAACGAGAATAACTTATGCATATATAAATCAAGTGGTAAAATGTTCATTACAATCAAGTTCTTATTCTACCCACAACACATTCGTCGTGGGTAGCACCACATACAAAATTATGCTTTTACTTAAAATAGCGACTCTTAACGCCTACTCGCCACCAGAGGCGGTCTCCATGCTCTCGGAACCACGAGTACGCGGCTCTAGAGGGATGGTGGGTTCGAGAAAATTCTCGATGATGGAGTCGGAGACGAGGCCGGGGCGTGGTGCAGGGGCGCTGGTGGAGGGTCTGGCGGGGGAGGGTCGTGGCGGGATCCTCTTGGGGCGAGGGAGGGGCTCACGGATGGGCTTCTTCTTCCTCGGAAGAAGAGGAACCATCTCCGCAATATCCTTCTGCAGCTGCATGATCTTGCGCTGCAGCTCGCTGTTTTGTTGGATCAAGTTCTTTGTTTCTTCACGAAGGAACTCAACCGCCTCATGGTGCTCATCGGCGTCGAGCACCGCTTCGGTATGGAGATCATCCATAGCCTGTAGAAGACGTGACTGCCGGGCCATGACCGGATCACGCACGGAGTGAACTCCGAGGTAGATGCTATGGTGGGCGCCGGGAGTACGCTTCGGTACAAGCCAGAAGGACGAGTTCTGAAGACGATCATCGTAGATCATCCTCAGCTCCATGAGGGCCTGGAGGGCGACTCGTTGGCACGCGACGTCGAATGTCGGGCCTCCAAGTGCTGTGGTGTAGGGCGGCAGGTGTTGTCCGGAGCCGTGGACGGTGAGGGAGACGTCGCAAGGCCCGGCGAACTCGTCAGGGTACACTCCTTGGAATTCGGGTTCGAAGAGGAACCCGAGGAAGGTGAGCATCATACGGAGCTCCCGGACGAAGCCCTCGTAATGGCGGCAGTAGCTGTGCACTTGGTATACTGGCATCTACAAAACAACAAGTTGAATAAAAGTGAGGAGAGGGACAAAGTTTATAAAGTAGATTTTCGAGAAATAATTTCCTGTGGCTAATGGCTAGGCAGGTCTATTTGGCTTCCTACAGTCGAGTCGGCTCTGATACCATCTTATAGCGCCCCGATTTATCAAATCGAGACATTATTGAATTTCAGAAGAAAAACAATAATACAAGAGGTTCATCATGCGACAACGTACATACGACAATATCCATGGTACGCAGACCATATTTATTACATCAAAGTTTTAGTAAAAACAGTGAGAAACCAAGGGTGGTTTCGGTGTTTGTGATGAGTGATTGACTGGATTTTCCCCTCTGTTCGAAGGATACCTCCGAAGGGGCTTCGGAGGTGGTACCTCCGAAGGGTGTTCGGAGGTGTGTCACCGGAGTGTGTTCGGTGTTTGCTTGCTGCAGCTGTGCAGCGGAGTGTGCTCGTCGGAGGGGTCCGACAGTACGCGATGACTGGGTTCGTACCGATGGCTTCGGTACTTTGGGCGGTACACCGGAGTGTGTGCCGGAGGTTGTTAACCCGGAGAGGTCTCCGGAGTACTGGATACACTTGTTTGCTTGTCGGTGGTGCGCAGGGACTTCGGAGGCGACGGACAGGGTTCGAGCCAGGTGAACCTGGGTCAAGCAGGTGGCTTGATGCCAGGGGAGCGGGGAGCTCCGTCACGGTGGCTGCGAAGGTGGTCCGGGTCGGTCCTCGGGTCGAGTCGTGCCAGGTGAAGGCAGAGAGTGCGGAGTGTGGCTCCGGCTGAAGGTACTCCGAGACAAAGTCCTCGGAGGTGAGGCACTTCGAAGGTACTCCGGATGGAGTGACTTCGGAGTTGGATGGATCAAGTCCTCTGCGGAGGCAAGGAGTTCGAAGTGTGCTCCGGAGGGAGACACTCGAAGGTTACCCGACGAAGGTCTCAGAAGTCGAGGCGCATCGAAGGCATGGTCCGGGTGAGGCTCGTCGTGGAGTGTGCTCGGGGAGAGGCACTGCGACGGAGTGCTCATGGAATGCTTCATGCGAAGGCCTTGGACGAAGGAGGGACTTCGAAGGGTGGTACTCCGAAGGTGGGCTTCGGAGTGAGGTTGACTTGAGGTGCTTCGGCCATGCATGGCTTCGGTACACGGACGGACGGTGTTCGAGCTCGGAGTAGCTGCGAAGCCGTGGTGATCCACTCCGGAGGTGGTGGTGCGAAGGCCCAAGGGCTTTGACGGCTTCGGCTCAAAACCGTCACTGTATCGAAGGAATTCTTCGGCGGAGCGAAGGCCAACAGGCTGCAGGCTTCTCGCCGAAGCTACTGCACCCTCCGGTGCGAAGGGAGGTTCCAGAAGTCAACTCTGTAAAGGCTGACACTGTCTGTTCTGAAAAAGGCTGACACTGTCCCCTCTGCAGCTGACAGAGAAGCCTCCAAAAATAAAGGTGGACTACCTTTTGTACCCCTTAGTTCTGTAGAGACAAATCTGTTGTAAACCCTAGGGGTAAAGTAGTCACTTCCTTAGGATGAAGCCGTGGGCTATAAATATGGGGGCTCGGTAGGTAACATTTAACACTTTGAGCATTTACTGTTGAGCTCCTGTAGACAGACCTCACTGTATTCATTCTGAGTTCAATTCATTTTGTGTTCCTTGTTCAAGCGGCGAAGCCCTGCTTCTGTGTGCTTTTGCTTGAGCTCGTATTGCATACTTCGCTAGTTTTAGTTCACCGAAGCCTGTCTTGGCGAAGGGTGTTTTTATCACGAAGTGTGTTTTACAGTGTGCTGTCGCTCTGTGTAACACGAGGCAAGACCTCGCTGCTTACTAGCGAAGCCTTGTTCTGTTCCCGTAGTGCTTCTTGTGTCGAAGCCCTTAGCGTAGTCCATTTGCGTGTGCGTGTAGACCTTCGGGTACGAAGCCCAGCACCCGTTGCTGTCGCCTAGTACTTGGTCGAAGTCCTCAGAGGGCTGTCCACTCTTGCGAAGGGTGAAGTGCGAAGCCTGCTCGAAGCACCTCGTGTGCGGAGCCTGCACTGACTTAGCAGAGTAGATTTTCGAGGGTTGTTAGTGGAGCGAAGTCTTCTTGGCTTCGAACTTTTGCTCCTGCGAAGCCTGTGTTCAGAGTTGTCGAAGTACCTCCGAACCAGACCTTCGAAGGTTGTGTTCGAAGCCTGTTCCGCAGAAGACAGAACAGAACCGAAGGCTAAGTTTTTAGCCAGATTTTTTAAAAGCTCCCATTCACCCCCCCTCTGGTCGCCGTTTCCGGTCCAACAATTGGTATCAGAGCGGGTTAAGATCACCAGTTGACCTTAACCGGTTTTGTGATCTGTTGGCGACATGGATAGAGGCAGTAAAATTCCTCTGTTCGATGGGACAGATTTTGCATACTGGAAGGTGCGCATGGAGGCTTACTTGTTAAGCCAAGGAAATGCAATTTGGGAGATTGTGGACTCACAATACTCCATCCCTGATACCCGCACCACTCAAACCGAAAAAGATCAGTATATTGCCAACTCGAAGGCAAGGAACATTCTGTTCATTGGTTTGAGTCGGAGTGAGTTTGATAGGGTGCAGCACCTTAGGACTGCTAGGGAAATTTGGACAACACTCACTGTCTTTCATGAGGGCTCTGCTCAGATCAAGGCCAGGCGCCAAAGCACCTACAATCAACAGTATCAGCTGTTTGTGCAGGCACCTGGTGAATCTATTGATGCCATGTTTTCTCGCTTTGACGCGATAGTGAGTAACTTGCGATCCAACGGGACGCTTGCTTACAGTGATCATGATAGGGCTATCAAGCTTCTCTATGCTCTTGACCGTAGCATATGGGAGGTGAAGATATCCAGCATTGAGGAGTCCACAGGCTATGACACTCTAACCTGTGATGAACTCTTTAGCAAGCTGAAGTCCACAGAGATTGCCAAGGCATCTCTTGCGGTGCACAGAAGCTCTTTGCCACAGCCATTGGCATTGGTTTCTAGCACTAGCCGTGGCACCACTGCAGAACCAAGCACATCAGGCACTTGTGTTCTTGCAGATGGTTTTGCTTTGTCCTCCCTGGTCTCCGTCACAAAGGAGCAGGTGGACACTCTAGCTGATGATGAGCTTGCTCTCATTGCCCGGAGGTTCACCCGCTTTCATCATGAGAGACGGGATCAGAGGAGAAGTGGTTTTAGTGGCTGCTATGAATGTGGCGACACCTCTCACATCAAGGCCAATTGCCCCAAGGTCAAGAAGAGAGATGAGAGTGACCGCCCCAAATTCCACAAAAAGGAGAGGAAGCCCTTTGTGAAGGGCAAGCGCGGCAAGATGGCTAAGAAAGTAGCCAAGGCCGCTTCCAGAGCTTTTGTTGCTGCTCTCAGCGACATCGACACATCCTCAACTGAGGAGTCGAGCTCTGAGGAGGAGGAGTCCCCAAGGAAGGAGGACAAGAAGGACAAGAAGGGACATGACTTCACCGGCCTTTGCTTCATGGCCGACAGCAATCACAGCGGCGATGAGCTTGACTCATCTGAGGTAAACCTATCATCTGACCAGCTACTAATTAAATTAGATGAGCTGAATGAAGTAGTGCTAGGTCAGGATAGATTACTTGTGCAAGCCGCTAGAGAAAGAAAAGACCTTAGACTTAGGCTAGAATCTGTATCTACTGAATATGCCATGCTTAAGTCTAAATATGATGATGCTGATTGTGAATCTTGTTCTGTTGTCATGGGTGAGCTTGCTCAGTTGCGTTCTGTACATGCTCAAACTCTTTCTGAGCTTGAGACTGCACAGAAGCAGCTTTTGGAGGTGGATTCTAGACCTCATGATATTATTGATTGCATGAACTGCTCTTTATTACGCGATAGCATTTCTTTACGTGATAAGCATGTTCATGACTTGGAGGCTAGATTGGAGAGGGCCGGTAGTTCTAAGGATGTGCAACCTGTTTGTGACACTTGCATCACCCTTAAGGACCAGCTAGGCACTGTCAGAGAGCGAGCTGAAAACCTTATGTCAGAAAATGAATACCTTCTTTCTGTGGTGAACAAATGCACTGAGGGGAAGGGTAGGATGGATTTGCTCTTGGCCAAGACCAAGTTGTGTGCTGATAGAGCCGGGGTAGCTCTAGGTTTGGGTTTTGAGAGGATAGCTTCAGACAGTAAGGCAAAAACTGTTTTTACCTCTCCTACCACCCTAGAGAAAGAGAGAGCTCTGTTGGACACCCCTCCAGCCAAAAAGCCTACCCATCCACCAAAGAAAACCACTCCTACCAAGAAAAATCCTCCCAAGAAAACCACTGTGAAGAAACCCAAGGAGCCTGTGAGAGTTGCTCCTGTGACCCATGAGAGTGCCCCCAGGAGAGTGTTTCACTGTTCTTATTGTCAGCGGGCGGGTCATTTGGTTGGTTTCTGTTTCCGTCGCATCAAGGATGAGCGACGTGCACAGGCGATGAGCTATCAGGACATGCATTACCCATCTTTAGGTATGCATGAGTCTGAGTATTACTCTCGTCCTGTTTTCGAGGCTCCTCGTGCTTCTCGGAGAGGTTTTGCTCCTCGAGGTGTTCACCATGTTCCATATGGTGGTAGACCTCGGGCGAGTAGCTTTGTACCTCGTCAGAGTAGGAGACCTCGACATGCTTTGCGTTCTTCGCATGTAGGTAGACCTCGCACTTTGCATCATTCTGATTATTATGTGCGTAGACCGTCTACTTTTACTGTGCCTACTACTCGTGTCACTCAGTGCTGGATGCCTCGCCATTATTTTACTCACCCCAGCACTGAGCGATCGAGGCGTTCTTATCATGTGTAGGCGACAGATCGAGGCTTGGAGGGCACGTGGATCATGGACTCCGGTTGTTCGCGCCACATGACCGGAGATGCAAATTGGTTCTCCAGCCTCACCACAACCAAGCAAAGGGAACATATCACCTTCGGAAACAATCGAAGGAGTAGAGTGAAAGGTAAAGGTGTGGTAAGAATTAACACGAACTTCACTCTCAAAGATGTTGCTTTGGTTGAAAATCTGGGATACAATTTGCTGTCTGTATCTCAGTTGCTTGATGAGGGCTTCGAAGTGCGATTTCATCGCGATACTTCGCAAGTGCTCAATTCTGATGGCGTTGTGGTGTGTAAGATCTTTAGAGTTGGGAGAGTTTTTGGAGCTGATTTTTCAGAGTCGTCTGGTTCTTCTCATTGCCTTGTTGCTCATTCGACTTCTGAGCTTTGGAAGTGGCATAGGAGACTAGGGCATATGAGCTTTGAGTTGCTCGCTCGTTTGAGCGCCCTAGGCTTGATCCGAGGATTGCCTAAGCTCAAGTTTGAGAAGAATTTAGTTTGCGCTCCTTGTCGACATGGAAAAATGATTGCCGCTTCGCATTCGCCAGTCACCACAGTGATGACTGAACAGCCCGGAGAACTTCTCCACATGGACACTGTAGGTCCTTCTCGGGTTAGTTCTTTAGGCGGCAAGTGGTATGTACTTGTTATTGTCGACGATTACTCTCGCTACTCTTGGGTCTTCTTTCTTGCCAGCAAGGATGAAGTGTTTTCACACTTTCGGAGCTTGGCTTTGAGACTGTTCACTGAACTCCCTGGTGCATTAAAATTCATTCGAAGCGATAATGGCACCGAGTTCAAAAATAGTCTCTTTGTTGACTTTTGCATGGAGCATGGCATAGAACATCAATTCTCTGCTCCGCGGGTTCCTCAACAGAACGGTGTTGTTGAGAGGAAAAACCGCACTTTGGTTGAGATGGCTAGGACGATGCTTGATGAGCATAGGACTCCTAGAAAATTCTGGGCTGAGGCCATGAACACAGCATGTTACATCTCAAACCGAATTTTCTTGCGCTCAATTTTAAACTTGACATCTTATGAACTACGTTTTGGGAGACAGCCCAAGGTTACTCATCTTCGAGTTTTTGGCTGTCGCTGCTTTATCCTAAAACGTGGTAACTTGGATAAATTTGAGTCGCGATCTTCTGACGGGATCTTTTTGGGTTATACTACTCATGGTCATTCTTATCGTGTTTATAACTTGGAAACTAACACTGTCATCGAGTCATGTGATGTGACTTTTGATGAATCAACCCCCTCTGTTAGTTCTGCTCTTGAACAGGCGAATGAACACGACATGGAACAGACCTTATTCGAAGACGAAGATCCCGGAGATTTCGAGGATGATCCCCTACTACCCTCGACATCAACCCCCGAAGCTGACCCCGCTTCAACTACTTCGGCACGAGGTCCCGAAGCGACTACCTCAACATCGGTCATCTTGGACCACTCCAACGCACAAGTTGAGGGGGAGACTGCATCCCGCCGCGAGGCTCCACATCATGTCCAAAGGATGCATCCTCCCGAGCAGATCATTGGTGAGCTTGATCAAAGGGTAACACGTTCTCACGCTCATTTCACTAATGCTGCTTTTGTTGCTTCTTTCGAGCCTTTAGATGTTAGTCATGCACTTTCTGATTCTAGTTGGATCAATGCCATGCATGAAGAGCTTGAGAATTTTGAAAGAAACCAAGTCTGGACTTTAGTTGATCCTCCACCTAATGTTCATTTCATAGGAACAAAATGGATTTTCAAAAATAAACAAGGGGAGGATGGGACAATTGTTAGAAATAAGGCTAGACTTGTAGCTCAGGGCTTTTCTCAACTAGAAGGGATTGATTTTACTGAAACTTTTGCACCTGTTGCTCGCCTTGAGGCCATTAGGATTTTGCTTGCCTTTGCGACATCCCGGGGATTCAAACTCTATCAAATGGATGTCAAAAGTGCTTTTCTTAATGGCTTCATAGGTTAAGATGTTTATGTAAAACAACCCCCTGGTTTTGAAAACCCCAAGTACCCACATAAAGTCCTTAAACTTCATAAGGCTCTTTATGGACTCAAGCAGGCCCCTCGGGCATGGTATGATAGACTTAAGTCTTTTCTGCTTGAGCGAGGGTATTTGATGGGCTCTGTTGATAAAACTTTGTTTACTCTCAAGCATGGCAAAGATTTCCTTCTAGTGCAGATTTATGTGGATGATATCATCTTTGGTGGCTCTTCTCATGCTTTAGTTGCCGAGTTTGCAGATACCATGAGCAGGGAGTTTGAAATGTCAATGATGGGTGAACTCACCTTTTTCCTTGGTTTGCAAATCAAGCAAAGCAAACAAGGTACTTTTGTCCACCAGACAAAGTACACCAAGGACCTGCTCAAGAAGTTCGACATGTCCGATGCGAAGCCACTCGCTACTCCAATGGCTACATCCGTAGCATTGGACCCTGACGAAGATGGAGAAGCCGTAGATCAGAAGGAGTTCCGAAGCATGATCGGCTCCCTCCTCTACTTGACTGCTACGAGGCCGGACATACACTTCGCTGTGTGTCTGTGCGCTCGTTTTCAGGCTTCACCACGAGCTTCGCACCGCCAAGCGGTTAAGCGCATTCTAAGGTATCTCAAACACACCCTTGAATTTGGCATATGGTATTCATCGTCTTCATCTTTATGTCTTAGAGGTTATTCAGATGCGGATTTTGCTGGGTGTAGAATTGATAGGAAGAGTACCTCTGGTACTTGTCATTTTCTGGGTACGTCTCTGGTTTGCTGGTCTTCCCGCAAACAGTCTAGTGTTGCACAATCGACGGCTGAGGCCGAATATGTTGCTGCAGCTAGCTGTTGCTCTCAGATTTTGTGGATGGTTTCCACTTTGCGGGATTTCGGGTTAGATTATAAGAGTGTTCCACTTTTCTGTGATAACACTAGTGCTATTTGTATTGCAAACAACCCGGTTCAGCACTCCAGAACCAAACACATTGATGTACGGTATCATTTTCTCAGAGATCACAATGAGAAGGGTGATATTGAACTTCAATATGTTGATACCCAACACCAGCTTGCCGACATTTTTACAAAACCCCTCGATGCTTCTCGTTTTGCTTACTTGCGTGGGGAACTTGGCATTTGTCACCCTTACGGCATTTTGTGAGGGGGAGCTGATTTTAATTGTCTTGCATATGCTCATTATGTATGTAATTGCACTTACATCTTTTGCTATTATATGCCTGCTTTTAATTCAAAGAAATCATGACAGCTCAGCTCTATGAAATATGTCTGGAACACTGATTGTGCATGATGTTTTATTTTCTAAAAATCAAAACTTGCTCACCGCATAATCTTGTATCTAGCTTGTTTAGGGTGGACTGCTTTTAGCTATCTTTTATCTATTTGACAGCAAGACACTGTTCTTTGGATGCTAAAATTTGCAACTTGAAAAATGTGTTCATTATTCATGGATATTCATCAAAATATTTCATTCATCTAAATCAAAATCACAAATCCATGATTTGCCTGGTTTAAATGAAAAGATCCAGGAGGGTTTGTTTGTCGCACTACTCTATTCTAGACTGCTTACCATTGCACTTTGGTCTGAACTGGAATAGTGTAATGTATGCCAAAATCACCGCCTTAAGCTTCAGATGGCTTTCATGCCTAGGCTTGGCCTGATTGGAAAGTATAAGGTAGACAAACAAATAACCCCTGGCATTAAGAAAAGAACAACAAAATTAATTGATCATCGAGTTTGCTTTCACAGCTCCTTTTGATCAAGACTTGTCTGTCTAGGGTAGAACTTGTTAGCTTGGCGCAGTCCTTGCCTTCTCATGTCTAACTACTGTGATTAAGCGGTGATGCTTTTACTTCAAAATGACAAAATCACATGCCATCATCTTGTTTCACAGATTGTTAAATTGAGCTGAGCACATGATCATTTGTGTTAATTTTGGCATATTTTTGCATTATATGTCTTTGCAATTCTATTCATTTCGCAGCTTTGCATCTTTTGAATGCTCCTTGATGCTTGCATTGCCAAAGGGGGAGAGATTTTGCTATGTTCTCTGCTGCACAAAGGCATTATTTCTAAAGGGGGAGAGATTTTTGACATAAAGAGGGAGAAAAATTTGCTCAACTCAGGGGGAGTTTTTATCCAAAGGGAGTTTTGCCGAAGGGGCTTTTACTCTTTCACAAAGGGGGAGAAAAATTCTTTTATCAAGTGACATGCTCTTGCTCTTTTCTGAGTTTTTATGGTCACTTGTGTGCTGAAATTTTTAAATTTTCTTGAACTTGGATTTGATTGTCAATGCACTCATCAAGGGGGAGATTGAGAAACCAAGGGTGGTTTCGGTGTTTGTGATGAGTGATTGACTGGATTTTCCCCTCTGTTCGAAGGATACCTCCGAAGGGGCTTCGGAGGTGGTACCTCCGAAGGGTGTTCGGAGGTGTGTCACCGGAGTGTGTTCGGTGTTTGCTTGCTGCAGCTGTGCAGCGGAGTGTGCTCGTCGGAGGGGTCCGACAGTACGCGATGACTGGGTTCGTACCGATGGCTTCGGTACTTTGGGCGGTACACCGGAGTGTGTGCCGGAGGTTGTTAACCCGGAGAGGTCTCCGGAGTACTGGATACACTTGTTTGCTTGTCGGTGGTGCGCAGGGACTTCGGAGGCGACGGACAGGGTTCGAGCCAGGTGAACCTGGGTCAAGCAGGTGGCTTGATGCCAGGGGAGCGGGGAGCTCCGTCACGGTGGCTGCGAAGGTGGTCCGGGTCGGTCCTCGGGTCGAGTCGTGCCAGGTGAAGGCAGAGAGTGCGGAGTGTGGCTCCGGCTGAAGGTACTCCGAGACAAAGTCCTCGGAGGTGAGGCACTTCGAAGGTACTCCGGATGGAGTGACTTCGGAGTTGGATGGATCAAGTCCTCTGCGGAGGCAAGGAGTTCGAAGTGTGCTCCGGAGGGAGACACTCGAAGGTTACCCGACGAAGGTCTCAGAAGTCGAGGCGCATCGAAGGCATGGTCCGGGTGAGGCTCGTCGTGGAGTGTGCTCGGGGAGAGGCACTGCGACGGAGTGCTCATGGAATGCTTCATGCGAAGGCCTTGGACGAAGGAGGGACTTCGAAGGGTGGTACTCCGAAGGTGGGCTTCGGAGTGAGGTTGACTTGAGGTGCTTCGGCCATGCATGGCTTCGGTACACGGACGGACGGTGTTCGAGCTCGGAGTAGCTGCGAAGCCGTGGTGATCCACTCCGGAGGTGGTGGTGCGAAGGCCCAAGGGCTTTGACGGCTTCGGCTCAAAACCGTCACTGTATCGAAGGAATTCTTCGGCGGAGCGAAGGCCAACAGGCTGCAGGCTTCTCGCCGAAGCTACTGCACCCTCCGGTGCGAAGGGAGGTTCCAGAAGTCAACTCTGTAAAGGCTGACACTGTCTGTTCTGAAAAAAGGCTGACACTGTCCCCTCTGCAGCTGACAGAGAAGCCTCCAAAATAAAGGTGGACTACCTTTTGTACCCCTTAGTTCTGTAGAGACAAATCTGTTGTAAACCCTAGGGGTAAAGTAGTCACTTCCTTAGGATGAAGCCGTGGGCTATAAATATGGGGGCTCGGTAGGTAACATTTAACACTTTGAGCATTTACTGTTGAGCTCCTGTAGACAGACCTCACTGTATTCATTCTGAGTTCAATTCATTTTGTGTTCCTTGTTCAAGCGGCGAAGCCCTGCTTCTGTGTGCTTTTGCTTGAGCTCGTATTGCATACTTCGCTAGTTTTAGTTCACCGAAGCCTGTCTTGGCGAAGGGTGTTTTTATCACGAAGTGTGTTTTACAGTGTGCTGTCGCTCTGTGTAACACGAGGCAAGACCTCGCTGCTTACTAGCGAAGCCTTGTTCTGTTCCCGTAGTGCTTCTTGTGTCGAAGCCCTTAGCGTAGTCCATTTGCGTGTGCGTGTAGACCTTCGGGTACGAAGCCCAGCACCCGTTGCTGTCGCCTAGTACTTGGTCGAAGTCCTCAGAGGGCTGTCCACTCTTGCGAAGGGTGAAGTGCGAAGCCTGCTCGAAGCACCTCGTGTGCGGAGCCTGCACTGACTTAGCAGAGTAGATTTTCGAGGGTTGTTAGTGGAGCGAAGTCTTCTTGGCTTCGAACTTTTGCTCCTGCGAAGCCTGTGTTCGGAGTTGTCGAAGTACCTCCGAACCAGACCTTCGAAGGTTGTGTTCGAAGCCTGTTCCGCAGAAGACAGAACAGAACCGAAGGCTAAGTTTTTAGCCAGATTTTTTAAAAGCTCCCATTCACCCCCCCTCTGGTCGCCGTTTCCGGTCCAACAAACAGTAATAAAAATAATTAAAAAGCGGCATGACGAACATCTCCTTCAGGATCTTTCTTCTCGACTGGGTCGCTACTCCAGACCGTCTTCATAGTAAGCATCCTCTGTGGGGTCCAACGGGTATGAGTACAAAAAGTACTCAACAAGCCACCACAAATGCAAGTAATAATGTAGGATAATAAACAAGGAAGGGTAATGGCTAACATTGCAGAAAAGTACAGTTTTAGTTATTGCATTTAGTGTAGTTCACATTTTAATCATGCGGAAAAGTAAACATGAACATCAACAACATCAACTAACTCGAGGAGTACGTTTTACCTCCTCGCACAATAGTCCTTACATGTCAATCCATCATGCACATACATATCCAAAGTAAACTAACTGGGGGATGTCACGCAACCCGCCCTTGACCGTGGGCTCGGCTTTTCGAAAAGATTTAAGACTCTGATCAGAGATGTACTACTGTACCCACAAGGCACACACTCATCCCAAACGAGATGACCCATACCACGGGAACTCATGCCAAAACCTCAGCATGAAATGTTCCAAGCGATAACCACCGCTCTAGGTTTCGCCGGCGCGCCGGGCCGCATCCCGGCTAACGTCGCACCCCCTTTTGCGCCACATTGGTACAAGTCACCCGCAGGTGCTACTTGACCCATCTCCAAATGGTGGCCTCGGTTTGGAACAATCCATACCTTAGTTAGGACTTACCCACTAGACTTGTGGTTAGTACGTAAGTGTATTGCAACGGATCCCTCAGACCGGTCCTTATAGTGCCCCAGGTGCTACCGACCAATGCCCTAGCTTGCACCCGGAACCCACCATGCATTCACTCACCACCACAACTCCAACACCGATAGAATTCCATAGATAAGAAACAATGGGGAATCATATAATAGAACCATGTACTACGACTCATTTTTATCCTATAGCGATCGTGTCGATACATTGGACACTAGCTAATAACATTTATCATACGGTGACAAGGAGTTTAGGCTAGAGAGCATGGCTTGGGTTGCACATCAAGGTCGGAGGATCCTAAATAAATATATTGTAAGGGTTCATTTGACTAATGCATATATAACCTATGTGTTTTAGCGATAGTTTAATCAAACATGGGTTCAATATGCTCAAAAGATTTGTTTGGTGACTTGCCTTGATCAGCGAAAGGCGAGAGAGGGACTTCCGGGAAGTATTCCGGCTCCTCGGTGACGTCGTAGTCTTTTTGATATAGTAAAGTAAAATAAAATGAACACAATATTCAATCAAACAATATAACATTACATGATAAGCACATAGGTCAATGTTGGTTTGATTAAAAATAAAATAAATTCAATTGTTAAGGTTCTGTGATTTATTTCATAAATAAATTTTAAAGGAATTAAAAAGTTGTCCTTTTTAGAAAGGGGTGTTTAAATGTGATTATTGTCATATTAAGTTCTCAAATAAATTTGAAATGAAAAGTTCATGTTAATTTAATGGTTTTAAGTACATGGACAGAAAGGAAATAAATATAAATTTTTCTGAAGTTTAAATATTTGAATTTATATTTTAACCCTAAAGGCATTTGAATATTCATTTGAATAAACATGAAATGTCCAAAGTAAACCTACTGTTTTTATTGCATAAACATGTAGAGAATAATATTATGAATTTTCTGAAATTGGAATGGTAATTTTTAGAGTTCAAATGCGCCAGATATAAATTTTACAAGTTTTAAACGTTTTCTGGAATTTATTTTTAAATTTAAACCCCCTCGGGTCCACGGTGAGCCAGGCCCACGGTGAACCCGCACACTGTGCACGTGCGCCGGATCGATCCAGACCGTTGGATCTAGATCCAACGTGCGCAGGCGAGGCGGGGCGCTTAAGTGAAAACGAATGGCCAGGATTAAAACGTGCGAAAGGGTACTACGTGGACGCACGAGATCGATCGCGGATTTTAAATGGAAATGGACGCGCGAGATTAAAACGTAACGCTTTGACCAGATCTGACGGTGCGGATTAGATCGCGTACGTGGGCTCACACGCACCATCCGATCGCGATCGCACGGTCGGGATCAGATCCGACACGGCACGGGTACTCGACCCGTGCCGGTCGTCTTCTCCGGCGACGGCGAGCGGACCAGGGGCCACGGCGAGCGACTAGGGTCCTATCTAAGCCTAGAAATGGAAAGAGGACACTACGGCGGTCACGACGGTACCTTAGGCGAGGCGAGGGGTCGACGGCGCATGGCCGGCGGCGAGGGTAGACGCGGAAGGTTCCTCGGGTGCTTGATGGCGATGGCGATCCGGTGATCTCCTTGACCAGCGGAGGCATGGCCGAGGTAGGGGACGTCCTTGCGGTCACGACGGTGGTGGAGGCGCGGGCCAGGACGGTCCGAGGCGACGGTGAGGGGCGGCCGGAGGCGAAGCAGGGGGAAAGCGCTAAAAGGCGAATGGAGGGTGCTCTATTCGTTCTCGCGGCGATTGGGCGTGGGGGTCGAACGCGGCGGAGGCCAGGGGTATAAATAGTGGTGTCGGCGAGGGTTAACGGGCACCGCATGCAAGGAAAGCCGAGAAGGGCTTTACTCACCGGCGAAGGCGCGGCCATGCGCGTGAAGGCAATCCAGGGGCTTAAACGCGTGCCTTAATGTCCTTAAATGGCCGGCGGGCCTCGGGGAAGTTAATGTCGGCATCGGCTTAATGGGAGGGGGAGCCGGCGAGCGGATCCGAGGCGGGGTTCTCGGCCGGCGGGATTTGGGGGGGTTTGGCGCGAGGTTGACGACGGGCCTGACGAGCGGGGGCCACTGGCCAGCGGGCGCGAGCGAGCGAACGGGAGGGCTGACGGGTTGGGCCACGGTGTCAGGTGCACGCGCGAGGGAAAGGGTTCGGCACCGACAGGTGGGGCCAGGCTGTCAGCCTAAGGCGAGCGGGGTAACGGGCTGGGCCGGCCGGGAGAGAGAGAAGGGAGGAGGGGAGCCCATTACTGTTCCTAAGGTTTTCAGATTTAAAATAATTGCAGAAAATGGATTAAATATTTTGGGGCATTTCCATAGTGGATTTTGTAAAATTTCTCAAAAATATATTTTGGCCTTGGGAGTTTATACAAAAAGTTTCAACTTCTGGTTTGGTCATTAACTCTATGATGTAGTTCAAAAGGGTATAAAAGGGTATTAAAAGTATTTTCAGAAATATAGAATCCAGGAAATTGAATTAAATAATATTTTTATTGTTTTGGAAATTTGGGGTGTTACATAGGGTCTCTCAAATATTGGATGATTGGACTCTCCAATCGCCCTTACAGATTTCAGAGGGCCTCGCCGGTCTATATTCTGAAAAAACCTCTAAAATATTGACTTCGGGGTGCCCCCCGAGCCATTCCACCTCCGGCCGAAGTCTAGCCGAGGTGGTCATTCGGAGTGTTCCAGGCCGAAGCTCTTCAGAGGGTTCGGACTCTGGAGAGCCTTCTCTGTCCGGGAGGCTTCGCACTATGGGCTCCAGCGTGCTAGACCCTTTGATCGGCATAGCACTCCGATCCAAGGGTTTCGCCGTGCGGTGGCCTCCGGCGACCCGAGGGGTTCGACCCGAGGCGTGCGCCTACCCACCTTTACTGGCTTCGGCAGTTAGGCTGAACACCGACTTCTCCAATACAGAAAATTTTCCTCTCCTGACTTGGTAGCTAGATGCTTGTTGAGCCAAATCATTGGCGACTGAATTGGCTTCTCTCGACACGTGAGATATTTTGAAATCATCAAAAATAGCAACTATGTCTAGACATTTGTCCAAGTAGCTATTCAGCAAGCCATTAAAGCATTGAGCATTCTTAGCTACTTGTTGTACTACTAATAATGAATCACCATATGCGTGAACATGTATAGCGCCCACATACTCTAGTAGTTCAAGACCTAGCAACAAAGCCTCGTATTCGGCTTGGTTATTAGTGGAAGGAAACTCTAGTCGGGCCGAGGTTTCAAAGCGCATACCATTAGGTGATATGAGAACCACTCTAATACCCTGGCCACTCTTGCAAGCTGAACCATCAAAATAGTTTTTCCATGGTACTACCTCAACTAGAGCAATAGCATCACTCCAGCTAACATCTACGTGATGATCAACTATAAAGCTGGCTACGACTTGGCCTTTCATTGCTCTTAGGGGCTCGTAGGCCAAATCGTATTCAATCAACGCGTAAGCCCATTTTCCGATTCTTCCACTTAGAATCGGCTTCTGTAACATGTGCTTTATAACATCAGTTTGGCAAACGACAACAATGTGGTGGGGAGAAGATAATGGCGTAACTTGGTGCACGCGTAATAAAGTGATAAACATAATCGCTCCACAAACGCGTACCTGGTTTTGGCGTCCAGCAGGCGGTGGCTCAAGAATGTGATGATGTATTCCTTCCCCTCCATCTCCTGGGTTAGCAAGGCTCCAATCACGCTATCTTCAGCGGCGATGTATAGCCGAAACAGAATCACGGTCTTGGGTGCTCTCACCATGGGCGGTGATGACAAGCACTCCTTGATCTTCTCAAAAGCACTTTGCTGGCGTGCCCCCCAGGTGAACTCGGCTTAAATTTTTAGCCGGAGTATGGGGACAAAGACATCAATCTTGCTGGACAAGTTAGATATAAAGCGACGCAAATAATTCAACTTGCCTAGCAACTTTTGCACATCTTTTTTGCTTGTCGGCGCTGCAACGTTTCTAATCTTTTCAAGTCTCTTAGGATCAATTTCTATGCCTCTCTCATGAATCATGAAACCTAAGAACTTACCCGCCGACACACCAAAAGCACACTTAAGTGGGTTCATCTTCAACCCATATTGTCGCATCCTATCGAAAGCAACCTTTAAATCGGCTAAATGGTTTCCCATAGTGTCCGATTTGACCACAACATCATCGATGTAAACTTCTAACATGACTCCTAACAAGTCATAAAAGATCAAGTTCATAGCGCGCTGATACGTGGCGCCGACATTTTTCAACCCAAAAGTCATGACGACCCACTCGAACAAACCAACAAAACCAGGGCATCAAAAGACAGTCTTATAGACGTCCTCTTCGGCCATAAAGATTTGATTATAACCAGCATTGCCATCAAGAAAACTTAGTACCTTGTGTCCTAAAGCATCGTTGATCAGCATGTCGGCTATCGGCATTGGATACTCGTCTTTTGGAGTGGCTCTGTTCAGATCCCTAAAATCAATGCATACCCGTATCTTGCCGCTCCCTTTCTTCTCTACACGCACAATTTTAGCAACCCATTCCGCGTACCTGCACGGCCTAATAAATTCAGCCTTGAGTAGTCGCTCCACTTCTTTTTTAACTCGGTCATAGACGGCTGAATTAAAGCGGCGGGGAGGCTGCTTATAAGGCCTAAATCCGGACTTGATGGGTAGCCGATGCTCCACGAGCTCACGGCTTAGACCTAGCATTTCGCTATATTCCCATGCGAAACAATCGACGTACGATTGAAGTAACTTTATTACTTCAGCCTTTTCATCGGGTTGTAAATGCTGATTTACAAAAGTCGGCCTTGGGACGCTACCATTACCTATATCAACTTCCTCCAAGGGATCGGCCTACGCAAAACCTTACCCTAATTTTTCTACTTCGCTAAAGTCCTCGATGGCTTCAGCAATACCGTCTTTATTAGACCGATACTGCTCCACACAAGACTTTAGTCAATCTAGGTTATTCTTGCTAGACATGACTACTAGTACAAAAATAGCCGTGCTACTCTAGCCGGCTTTACAGACACTGGTACAAACCGTCCTCCGGATACACTAACAAAGTCATAATCCGAAAGATTTCTACCTGATAGACACTTTACTTTATTATGGACGACGTCAACCGACACATCGGCCAAATCTACTTGGGCCGAAGTATCCGCGGGGATGACCTCCACCTCGTCGCCGTCCCACTGTATCAAGCACTTGTGTAGGGTAGAGGGAATGCAACAGTTCGCGTGAATCCAGTCGCGTCCGAGCAACACGCTATAGTTACCTTGTACGTCGACGACAAAAAATGCTATTGGCAATGTCTTGTTGCCCACCGTCAACTCCATAGAGAGTACTCCCTTGTCCTCAGAGCTCTCGCCGTTGAAGCCGCTGAGCATCAAGTTGGTCTTCTTTAGGTTGTCTTCGTCCCTGCCAAGTTTCTTCAACAATGAATAAGGCATTTGGTTAACAGTGGCGCCGCCGTCGACGAGCATCCGGGAAATCAGCTTCCTATCGATGTGACCCCTGACATAGAGGGGCTTCAGATGGCGAGCCGAGTCCTCAGGCTTCTCGAAGATGGCATTGCGCGGACCGAGGTTCAATTGAGCGACCTCGGCCTCGTCCCGTGGCAGGGCGAACTCGGCAGGAAGCATGACAATGTTGATGTCCATCGCCTGGGGTGTGGGTCCCTCAGAGACGGGCGAGTAATCGCCGTCGAGCAGGTTGTCGTCGTCACTTGGACTAGGAGCCGAGTTGATTATCTCAACCGACTTCTCCCTCCATACCTATTTCGTAGCTGGCCGATGGCGGATCTCTTCGAAGACAGCGTCGCGCTCGGCCTTAGCTTTCTTCTCGCGCATCTCCTGTGCCCGCAACCTTTATAGGCGTCTCTTCTGTGATTTGGACATGCCTAGAGGAGCCCAAGATGAGTGAGGCTTGATGTCGGGTGCTACTGTTCGACTTCTGTTAATTCTGGCCAAAGTGGTACAGTGCCCTTCGGCCTCGGGCACCCTATGTTCAGAGGGGGCTTTGCTGCGAACCTCATCAGATGGGCAGGCCTCGTTCGACCGACCGAACCAGGCTTCGGCGCAGGTCTCGGCCGAAGCATGGGACTTACCTCCGTCATACCTTGGTGACAAAGCCTTTGGGATTGGGACTTCCTGAGACCCGACTCGGATGGTTATAGCTTTAGACTCTCTGACTTCAGCCTCCGCGTGTTCGCACCCTTCGGCTTCGCTCTGCATGGTCTGATTCGGAGGCACCACGGACAGTCTGTGGACGATGCCCCCCTCCGCTATGTCTGTTTGTCCCTGCCATCCATAATACTCCGAAGGAAAATAGGATACAATGTTAGGTTGCGGAGGGTATCCTGACCCGGATACGTACGGAGCCCACGGGGTCCCCGCCTAGTCATACGGCAGAGACATCGGTGGCTCTAGTGGCCTCGCCAACTGTGAGCCGAACCCGTCACCCGGAGGGGGGTTCGGCCAAGTCGAAGGTGTCTCAGACCACACCAGCTAAGGGTCCTGCCAGGCTGGAGGTATGTTCGGCCAGTGCGGGCCGAAGCCTCCAATCGGAGATGTCCAATACGGTGCGGGGTTCGGCCATTGGGGGCCGAAGTTGTTGTATGGGGGACCCATCCACTAGGGCTCGAAGCCGTTGTATGGGGGGTCGGCCATTGTGGCTTGGAACCACCGTGCGGAGCATCAGGCCACCGTGGCCCGAAGCCTTCGTGCGGAGGGTTCGCTGGCTTCGGCCCGAAGCCACCCTCCGAAGGTATTGGTCCCTTCAGCTGTTTTAGCCTAGCGCGCGGACCTGCTTCCTTGGCCCTTCTCTAATGTTTGTTTAACATCACATCATATGTCACCTTCGGCCTCTTGAGAGCCTTAGCCGAAGGGGTATTAACGTTCTTTTTCCACACTCCTACCTCGGGGTTCTTTGGCACGAGTGTGCGAGTGCGTGGTTCTCCAACAATTACATCCTTCCCTTTAGCTGACTCGGCCTGTTCTGGCCGAATCAATACCTTCTTTTCGCCGAGGTCGATGGCGTTGATTGGAAAAGGATCTTTATCCAGCTTCATCTTTGGATCATGGTCTATCTTCAATCGTCCTTCTTCTATGGCTGATTGTATCTGCCATCGAAAAACATTGCAATCATTAGTATTATGAGAATGTGAGTCATGCCACTTACAGTATGGATGCTTCTTTAACTCGTCGGCAAGTGGAATGACTTGACCTTTAGGTAATCTGAGAAGTTGGCTTTTAAGAGAAAATCAAATATTCTATCACATTTGGTTACATCAAACGAGTACTTAACCTCACTAAGATGATTCTTTGAGGGGGATGGTCGTAACTCGGAGCAAGTGACAGGTTTATTTTTAGTGCTCCAAACCCATTTGGCCGCGTACATGTCGGCCGAATCCTCTTTCTCTGACTCCTCCTCATCAGAGCGTTCCATGATGTGTATTTTGGCCCTAGGCTTGTTAAATGTATTAACAAATTTCTTATCTTTGGCTTGGCCTTCTTGGACCAGAGCCTGCTGTAGAACTTGGCTAACTTCTAAAAAGTTTTGGTTATCTAATCTTTCTTTAATTTCGGAACATAACCCGTTAAAAGCTAATTCTGCCAAGTCCCTTTCTGAAATATTAAGACTAAAACATCGGTTTCTAGTATCCCTAAAACGCTTGATGTACTCAGAGGCGCTCTCACTAGATTTTTGCTTAACCGATGTCAAATGCGAAAGCCTAAGTTTTGTTTCGCCTGTATAAAAGTAATCATGGAATTTTCACTCCAAATCATCCCACGTTTGGATGGAGTTCGGCGGGAGCGCCGAAAACCAAGTGAAAGTAGTGCCGGATAGCGAGAGAGAAAATAGTCTAACCTTTAGGGCATCTATCCCGCTAACCTCTCCACACTGTGCCAAAAATTGACTAACGTGCTCTAGTGTGGTCTTGCTACCCTCGCCATCGAACTTAGTGAATTCAGGGATCCTATAGCCGTGGGGGTAGGGTACCGTATCAAGGTGGTTGGGGTAGGGCTTACGGTAAACCCTAACCCGTCCCTTGGGCACGAAGCCGACACACTCTCTAAATAGCGCGCAGACCCACTCCTCTATATCATCTTGGTAGGTTGTTTGCATGCGCCTCTCATGTGGGGGCGCGACACGCGGTGGGATATCGGCGTGTCGGTCGTGTGCCTCTTCCCTACGTACTATTTTTATAACGTGCTCGTGTCCGGGCGTCGGCGTGTGTGGTGCGGGTAGCGTGGGTATTGGCGCAGGCGGTGCATGGTATGCGGTGTTAGTTTGGCCGTAGGTGTAATGATTGGTCTCGGCCATAAGTGTTGAAGCCAGAGACATGATTGTGCTAGTGCTGTCGTTACTCCTACTGTATACGTGGTTTGTCGGAGGTGTGCTAGCAATAGGAACTGGGGGTACGGCCTCAATAAAGCCGAACCTTCTAAGAGTCGCCTCTACTTGGGAGCTGACAGCTGAATCTAAACGGTTGGCTAGCAAAGCGCTAACGGCCTGATCTACTGATGCGGCTATTTTCTGCTCAATTTCTAAAGAAGATAAATGAGGCGATACAGGTGTTACCTAGACCTGAGCGAGGTCGGGGGTGACGATGTCGCGCTTGATGAAGCCCGCGCGTGTCTTGACGTTGCCCCCAAGCATCATGTCTTGGAGCGCTTTTAACCTCGCCTCGATATCTGCTCGATCTGCTACGGGGATATCTGTCGCGCCCCGATTTAATAAATCAGGACTTTATTGAAATTCCATAGAAAATCAATAAAACAAGACGTTCATCATGCGACCACGTACAATACGGGCAATCATTCACGGTTCGTAGACCGCATTAATACAAAAGTGAATAAAGATGAAGAGAAACTAATAAAACAAGGGTCCTAGATGAACGCCTTCTTCCAGTCTCGCCTTGACTGGGTCGCTACTCCAGACCTTCATCCTCCTCGTAGTAGACGGGCTCTGATGTTGTAAGTCAACGGGGTGAGTACAGATGTACTCAGCAAGCCACCGAATGCAAATATAATGCAAGGTAATAACAAGGGAGATAGTGGCTAGTTTAGCGGAAGCAGCATAATTGTGAAGCTTTAAATGAGAGCAATTTGTTAGTACGGAAAAGTAAACATGTGCATGTGTATCATCATCTTCTAACTCGAGGGGTACAGTCAGCCCCACCTCGCTCAACAGTCCTTACGTGCCATGAATAACTCAACCATTCAAACAATTGTAAACTAACTGCGAGTAGTCACACAACCCGCCCTTGACCGTGGGCTCGGCTTTTCGAAAAGATTGAATTACTCTGATCAGAGATGTACCACTGTACCCACAAGGCACGCACTCATCACCCACACCGAAGTGTAACGAGATGACCCATCACACGGGAACTCGTGCCAAAACCTTCCATATAGTCCTCCCCGACCCAATAGCACCCTCTTATGGGTTTCATATGGTGTCCCGACGCATCGGAGCCCCACCATACCCCCCCTTGAGCCTCGTCGGTACAAGTCGCCCGCAGGCTAGCCCCTTGCCCCCTCCTCTATGGTGCATCGAGCCGGAGTATTCCATACTTCCAGTTAGGACTTACCCATTAGACTTGTGGTTGGTACGGAAGTGCTTTGCAACAGATCCCGCAGACCGGTCCTTATAGTGCCCCGGGTGCGACAAACCAGTGCCCGAGCTTGCACCCGGAACCCACCATACTTATAACCTAGCCAACTCCAACAGAGTCCAGAGACGAGAATAACAGGGAAATTCATATACAGAATCCAGCTATCTACGACTCGTTCTTTTTAACCTATAGCAGTTGTGCCGGTACATTGGGCACTAGCTAATATATTTATAGTAGAGTGACAAGGAGTTAAGGCTCAATAAGCATGGCTTGGGTTTGCACACAAGGACGGGGATCTAATAAATATAAGTGTAAGGCTTGAGTATTTGACTAATGCAATATTAACCTATGGGTTATAGCGATAAGTTATTAAAACATGGGCTCAATTATGATCAACTGTTTCCACAGAGATGGTCGATGACTTGCCTTGATCAGCAAAGGGGGAGGGAGGAACCTCGGGGTAGAACTCCTGCTCCTCGATGAACTCGTAGTCTTCTCGGTGCGGAAAAATAAATAATTCATTCAATAAACAGATCAAATCCACCAAATAGAAGAACATACATGGTTGTGGGTGAAGTAATATTTATTGTTCTGAGTTTTTGCATATAACAGTGAATTTTAACCTTTTTAGGATTTTTCATAATTTATTTTGTTGAATTAATAATTTATCCCTAAGGGGTTTTTATTCTTTTATTTGCTAAAAATATTTTGGGTAACAGTAACATATTGTTTTTATGGCATTAATGTGTAGAGAATATTATTCTGGATTTAACAAAATTTGAATGGTGAAATTTGGAGTTAAAATGTGCAAGATATGAATTTTCAAAGTTTACATCAATTTTCTGGATTTTATTTAAACTAAAAACAGTCCCTGGTCCACGGTGAACCAGGTTCACCGTGAACCCGTGACTATGCGCGTGGACCCGAGCGATCTGGGTCGTTGGATCTGGATCCAGCGGTCAGATGCGAGGCGGGTGGGTTTAATGATTTTGGACGGCTCAGATTAAAACGTGGCGAAAGGGTATACGTGGACGCACCAGATGGATCCGGGGGTTTAAGTGACGATCGACGGCTGCGATCGCCCCGTACCCCTTTGACCAGATCTATCTGTGCCCTTCGTTTGCGACCGTGCGGCTCAGATGGAATCCGGCACGGCACGCGCTAAGGGGTCGAGTACCGCCTTCGTCTCCGGCGACGGCGGGCTCGGGTGCGGCCACGGTGGCGACGGCGAGGGCCTAGGGGCCTAGCTAGGGCCAAAAATGGAACGCGGAGAGGATGGCGATCACGATGGTACCTCTGGCGGTGACGGAGGGCGACGGACGGCGGCCGACGGCGAGGGTAGACGAAGTAGAGCGTTCGGGTGCTTGTCGGTGATGGCGATCCGGCGGTGTCCACAGCCAACGGAGGGGTGGACGAGGACGGGCGGTGGTCGACGATCACTCCGGTGGCGATGGCTAGGGCGAAGGGGGTCGGGATCGACGGCGATCGCTCGCCGGAGGTGGAGCAGAGCCGAAGCTCGAAGAAGAGGGCGACGGCGCTCTGGAAGGCTTCGGTTAGGGCTTAGGAGGTGTGGGCTGAACGCGGCGAGGGGAGGGGCTTTTATAGGGGTCGCCGGCGTCAGGATGGCAGGGAACCGAGGGGATCCCGAGAGCTCCGGCGATCCCTTACCAAAAGCTCCGGGTAGCTTTCCTAAAGCGTAAAAACGCGTTGCTATGGATGGAAAGGAGGCGGTGGCATGCGGGGGAGGCGATCCGGGGGTGATCCGGGCGATCGCGGGTTGCCGGCGGCGAGAAGCAGAAAGGGATCGCCGGGAAGAAGGAAGGGGGCGATCCCCTTCCATCGGAGACGAAGCATCTGACAGGTGGCCCCCACCTGTCAGCGACCGAACCAGGAAAGGAAGGGCCGACAGGCGGGCCACGGTGGTCAGAGAGAGGGAGGCGGGGGTGTGAGACTGCTGTGTGGGGTCAGGCGGGGCGCGGGCGGGAGGAGAGAGGGGAGGCGAGCGCCGACAGGTCGGTCCCACCTGTCAGTGGCCCATGGATGGGCTGGGCCGGGCTGAGGGAGGTTTCGGGGTTGAGGCCCATGAAGGATTAAAATTGATTTCTGATTTAAAATAATTCCAGTAATTCATTTATTTGATTAAGGGTTGAATCACTGTTGGTAAAAATTTGTAAAAATTCCTAAAATTATATCTTGGCTTCTAGTTCATCTCATAAAATTTTCAAGTCCAGATTTTGAGTATTTCTCCCTGTTTGGCTTTATTTGGGTTCTTTTGTGATTTTCCTTTAATAAATAAATCCAGAAATGATTTAAATAATATTTTTCCTTTATTTTAATCCTTTTTAATTCCTGGGGTGTTACAATCCTATCCCCCTTACAGAGAATCTCGTCCTCGAGATTCGGATCAATCCTGGAATAGCTCAGGATGCTGTGCCTTGAGTTCATCTTCCTTTTCCCATGTAGCTTCTTCTACCGGATGATTGCTCCACTGCACTTTGCAGAAGCGGATTACTCGACTCTTGGTGGTTCTTTCTTTGACTTCCAATATCTTGATCGGCTTTTCCACATAGGTCAGATCTTCTTGGACATCCAACTGCTGAAGGTCCACTTGCTCTGTGGGGACGCGAAGACACTTCTTGAGTTGGGAAACGTGAAACACGTCATGCACTCCAGCCAATGAGGGCGGTAATTCCAACTGATAAGCTACTTCGCCTTGGCGTCGGATAATGGGGAATGGTCCAACATATCGAGGGGCCAACTTTCCTCTCATGTTAAACCGTTGAGTACCACGGAGAGGCGTAACTCGTAGGTAGACATGATCTCCTTCTTCAAAGGCTAGGTCTCGGCGACGATTGTCTGCGTAGCTGTTCTGTCGTGATTGGGCTGTCTTGAGTCGATCTCTGATGATCCGTACTTTCTCTTCAGCTTCACGAAGAATGTCTGTTCCGAATACTTGGGATTCACCGGTTTGGTCCCAAAGTAGTGGCGTTCTGCACTTACGTCCATATAGGGCTTCAAAAGGAGACATCTGAAGGCTGGCTTGATAGCTGTTGTTGTATGAAAATTCAGCGTACGGCAAGCTCTTATCCCAAGTGGCTCCAAAATCCAAAACACATGCTCGAAGCATATCCTCTAATATTTGGTTTACCCTTTCTGTTTGTCCATCTGTCTGAGGGTGGTAGGCGGTACTGAAATTCAATCTCGTGCCCATCTCCTCTTGAAGGTTCTTCCAGAAACGAGAGGTAAACTGACTTCCTCGGTCAGATACTATCTTCTTAGGCACTCCATGAAGACATACGATCCGGGCCATATATAGCTCTGCAAGCTTGGGGCCACTAAAGGTCGTCTTGACGGCTATGAAATGAGCTACTTTCGTAAGCCGATCGATGATCACCCAAATAGAATCATACCCAAGTTGGGTCTTTGGTAATCCGGTGATGAAATCCATACCGATCTCTTCCCACTTCCATTCCGGCACTTTAAGTGGCTGTAACAATCCTGCAGGCCTCTGATGTTCAGCTTTTACTCTTCTGCAGGTGTCACATTCGGCGACAAACTGGGCAATCTCTCTTTTCATGCTAACCCACCAATAACGTTCCTTCAGATCTTGGTACATCTTGGTACTGCCGGGATGAATGGAGTACAACGTCTCATGGGCTTCTCTTAGGATAAGGGTCTTTATCTCAGGTTTATCCGGCACACATATCCGGGGTCCAAACCAGATGGTGCCATTCTCGTCCTCTGAAAATCCGGGGGCTTTCCCTTGTCTCATGTTCTTCCTAATGGCAGCTATATCCGGGTCCTCCAACTGAGCTTCACGGATTTGTTCGAACAAGACAGGTTGAGTCTCCAAGGTGGCTAAATAGGCTCTGGTGGTCACTCCAAGATTCAACTTTTCCATCTCTCTACATAACAAGGGTGCGTGTTCTTGAATCATCATGGCTGTGTAATATCCCTTGCGACTTAAGGCATCAGCTACCACATTTGCTTTTCCGGGGTGGTAGTGAATACCTAAGTCATAGTCCTTGATTAGTTCCAACCATCGTCTTTGCCTCAAGTTCAGGTCTAGCTGTGTGAAGATATACTTCAAGCTCTTGTGATCCGTAAAGATCTCACATCAATTTCCAACCAAATAGTGCCTCCAAATCTTAAGGGCGTGCACTACGGCGGCTAATTCCAAATCATGGGTCGGATAATTCAACTCATGAGGTCTCAACTGACGGGAGGCATAAGAGATAACCTTCCCATTTTGCATAAGAACACATCCCAATCCTTGGCGAGATGCGTCGCAATAGACATGGAAGTCTTTGCGGATATCCGGTAGGGTCAGTATAGGTGCAGACACCAAACGGGTCTTGAGGGTGCGGAAGCTTTCCTCGCATTCAGGAGTCCATTCAAACTTCTCTCCTTTCTGCAACAACTTGGTCATTGGCTTGGCTATCTTAGAAAAATTCTCGATGAATCTTCGATAATATCCGGCCAAACCCAGAAAACTTCGTATCTCAGATGCGTTCGTGGGTGGCAACCAATCCGTAACTGCTTCTACGGTGGCAGGGTCTACTGCGATTCCTTGCACAGAGATGATGTGTCCAAGGAACTTTACTTCTGCCGTCCAAAACTTGCATTTGTTGTACTTGGCATACAATTGGTGTTCCCTTAATTTTCCTAGGGTTAACCGGAGGTGAGTCTCGTGCTCTTTCTGGTCCTTGGAATAAATGAGGATGTCGTCTATGAAGACCACGATGAACTTGTCCAAATACTCCATGAACACTTTATTCATCATATTCATGAAGAATGCGGGGGCGTTGGTCAATCCAAAGGACATAACCGTACACTCATATAATCCATAACGGGTAGTGAAAGCAGTCTTGGGTATGTCCTCCTCTCGGATCCTTAACTGATGATAACCAGAACGCAAGTCGATCTTCGAGAATACTGTAGCTCCTTTTAGCTGGTCGAAGAGATCATCGATCCGAGGTAACGGGTACTTATTCTTGATGGTTACCTCATTCAAGGCGCGATAATCCACACACATACGCTTTGCCTTGTCTTCTTTCTTCTCGACGAAGATGACGGGAGCACCCCATGGTGATGTGCTAGGTCTGATGTAGCCTTTCTTCTCGAGATCCTCCAACTGCTGTTTCATCTCAGCTAACTCATTGGCGGCCATCCGGTATGGTCGCTTATAAATAGGGGTGGTTCCGGGTACCAAGTCAATCCTGAACTCGATGTCCCTCTTGGGTGGCATCCCTGGTAGATCCTCTGGGAATATGTCCGGGTACTCACTGACTACTGGTATCTCCTCCAAGATAATCTGATGTAGTCTTGTCCTTCCGGCCTTCATGCTGGGCATCTGGAATGTGACTATAGTCCCTTCTTCATCAGTCACAGTCACTTTTCTATGGGCACATTCTATCACACCTTGGTGTTTGTTTAGCCAATCCATCCCTAGGATGAGATCCAAACCTTGGCATTCTATTAGAATGGGGTCGGCCCAAAATATCGTGCCTTGGATTTCTACCCATACCCTTGGACTAAAGGAACAAGCAAGGGTTTGCTTGCCCGGGGTAGCTATTAATACTGGCCTGGGTAGTTCACTTATGTCCAGGGCATTATTTTCCACAAAAGCAGTTGATATAAAGGAGTGGGTAGCTCTGGTGTCAAATAATACCACTGCAAGCGATGAATGAACCATAAACTTACCCATGACAATCTCTGGTGCGGCCTGAGCTTCCTCGGCGGTGACGTGGTTCACCTTGGCGCGGACGGCGGGGTTGGAGGCGACGCCTTGAGCACGCTTGGGATGAGGGCACTGATGGGAGTAGTGTCCCTCCTGGCGGCAGTTGAAGCATACCACAGGCTTGCCATGCCTGTCTCTCAAAACCTCCGACTTCTTGGCCGGGGCAGCTAGGACGATTGGTGCGGCGGGAGCGGGATGAGGTTGGCTGGCTCCGGCATTAGCGGCTGGTGGCGCCGGACGATACACTGGCCGGGGGTGGTACTGCTGTGCTGGTGGAGGTGGAGCAAAACGGGGTCTCTGGGCCATGCCCTGGTTTTGCCTGAAGGCAATCATTCGCTTCTTCTTCAGATCGACCTTGTTTTGCTGGGTCTCCTGCATGATGGCTTTGTTCACCAACTTCTGGAAGTTGGTGAAATCTCCAGAGATGAGTTGTAGGGACAACTCGTCCTTCAGTCCCCTAAGGAACTTGGCTTGTCTGGCCGCATCCGTACGGACCTCCTCAGGTGCGTACCTGGCCAGTCGGTTGAACTCGTGCAAGTATTCTGTTACGGACCTGCTCCCCTGCTGCAGGTCCCTAAACTCTTGTTGCTTCTGAGCTATAATGCCGTCGGGGATGTGAGCGGCACGGAAAGCAGCTGAGAACTCTGCCCAAGTGTGGGCGTGGCCCTCGGGCAGAGTCTCGCGGTGATTGTCCCACCATTCTACGGCGGGACCATGAAGCTGGTGGGTGGCGAAGGCCACCCTCTCCTGCTCAGTGCAGGTCAGGAGGTCGAGCTTCTTCTCGATAGCTCGCAACCAATCCCCAGCCTCCATGGGGTTGGTGGTGCTCGAGAAGGTCGGTGGGCGGACTCGGAGGAACTCCGAGAGCTGCGACGCGGGAGCGGGAGCTGGTGTGGCAGGTCGGGGCAGCTCGGGCTGTTGGTGAAGGCGGAAAAGATGCGCCTGCTGCTCTTGCATCTGCTACTGCTGCTGCATCTGGTGCAAAAGGGCTGAGACCAGCTGGTTCTGGGTGGCCATCATCTCAGCCAAAGTGGGGTGATTGGCGACCGGGGCTTGCCTTTGCCCGGTGGCTCCCCATTGTGGCAGGTTGCCACTATCTCCTCCGTTCTGAGGAGCGTCTGAACCCTGAGTGTTGGTCATCCTGGAGTTTTCAGAGTATACACATTTATTTTAGTGAACTTCTTTATATTTTATTTCAAAAGGGTACCGTTCTTGCGGTTACATTTATTTATTTCTTCATTCATGCCTTATGTTTTGACATGAATGCTAATACAAGCAAGCAATAATAAAAATAACAATCAATCGTAAAACTACGTCTATGGCAGCTCGGGGGACGGCTCGATCTCGGGCTCGTGGGAGACGGTCGGGGTCGAGGAACTGGACGGTCCGGCGGGTGGTGCGCTGCGGGAGATCCTGTCGCGCCCCGATTTAATAAATCAGGACTTTATTGAAATTCCATCGAAAATCAATAAAACAAGACGTTCATCAAGCGACCACGTACAATACGGGCAATCATTCACAGTTCGTAAACCGCATTAATACAAAAGTGAATGAAAGTGAAGAGAAACTAATAAAATCAAGGGTCCTAGATGAACGCCTCCTTCCAGTCTCGCCTTGACTGGGTCGCTACTCCAGACCTTCATCCTCCTCGTAGTAGACTGGCTCTGATGGTGTAAGTCAACGGGGTGAGTACAGATGTACTCAGCAAGCCACCGAATGCAAATATAATGCAAGATAATAACAAGGGAGATAGTGGCTAGTTTAGCGGAAGCAGCATATTTGTAAAGCATTTAATGTGAGCAATTTATTAGTACGGAAAAGTAAACATGTGAATGCATCATCATCTTCTAACTCGAGGAGTACGTTTTACCTCCCCGCACAACAGTCCTTACATGCCATGAATAACTCATCCATTCAAACAATTGTAATCTAACTGCGAGTAGTCACACAACCCGCCCTTGACCGTGGGCTCGGCTTTTCGAAAAGATTAAATTACTCTGATCAGAGATGTACCACTGTACCCACAAGGCACGCACTCATCACCTACACCGAAGTGTAACGAGATGACCCATCACACGGGAACTCGTGCCAAAACCTTCCATATGGTCTTCCCCGACTCAACAGCACCCTCTTATAGGTTTCGTACCGTGTCTCGCCATGTCGAGTTTCCACAATACCCCCTCTTGAGCCATCGTCGGTACAAGGCGCCCTGAGGGCTAGCCCCTTGCCCCCTCCACTATGGTGCCGTGAGACGGAGTGTTCCACACTTCCAGTTAGGACTTACCCATTAGACTTGTGGTTGGTACGGAAGTGCTTTGCAACAGATCCCGCAGACCGGTCCTTATAGTGCCCCGGGTGCGACATACCAAAACCCGCGCTTGCACCCGGAACCCACCATACTTATAACATACCTAACTCCAACAGAGTCCAGAGACAAGAATAACGGGGTATTTCATATACCAGAATCCATCTATTCTACGACTCATTCTTTATATCCTATAGCAGTTGTGCCGGTACATTGGGCACTAGCTAATATAATATTTGTAGAGTGACAAGGAGTTGAGGCTCAATAAGCATGGCTTGGGTTTGCACACAAGGACGGGGATCTAATAAATATAAGTGTAGGGCTTGATCTTGGACTAATGCAATATTGTCCTATGAGTTATAGCGATAATTTATTAAATCATGGGCTCAATAATGATCAACTGTGTCCACAAAGGTGGTCGATGACTTGCCTTGCTCAGCAAATGGGGATGGAGGAACCTCGGGGTAGAACTCCTGCTCCTCGACGAACTCGTAGTCTTCTCGATACGGAAAATAAACAATACATTCAATAAACAGATAAAATTCACCAAATATTCAACATACACATTTGTAGGTTTTATTATGTGAAGTAATATTTTTAATATTTCAAGGTTTTGTACCAAACAGTAAAGTTTAATATTTTAGAATTTTCCCAATTTATTTTCTGTATTATTAATTTTAACCCTAAGGGATTTTTATCCATTTATTTATTAATAATATTTTGGACAACAGAAACATACTGTTTTTATGGCATTATTGTGTAGAGAATAATATTCTGGTTCTAACAAAATTTGAATGGTGAAATTTGGAGTTAAAATGAGCAAGATATGAATTTTTGAAGTTTAAACTATTTTCTGAATTTTATTTAAACAGAAAAACAGTCTCTGGTCCACGGTGAACCAGGTTCACCGTGAACCCGTGACTATGCGCGTGGACCCGAGCGATCTGGGCCGTTGGATCTGGATCCAGCGGCCAGATGCGAGGCGGGGGTTTTAAATGAGTTTCAACGGCCCAGATTAAAACATACCGAAGGGGTACGCGTGGACGCACAGGATTAAGTCGCGTTTTTAAGTTAGATCCGACGGCTACGAACGCGTGGTACTGCTTTGACCGGATCCGAGGGCCTGGATTAGATCCCGAAGGGATTTAGTCCTAGCCCTCCGATCTGGATCGGACGGCCTCGATCGCGTCCGGCACGGCACGATGTAAGGGGGCGCGTACCCCCTTCGTCTCCGGCGACGGCGGGTTCGGGTGCGACCATGGCGGCGGCGACGAGCGCCTACAGGCCTATCTAACGGCAAAAATGGAACGGGGAGGGGAGGGCGGTCATGACCGTACCTCTGGTGACGACGGAGGGCGATGGACGGCGGCCGGCGGCGAGGGTAGACGAGCAGGGCGTTCGGGTGGTCGACGGCGACGGCGATCCGGCGGCGTCCTCGACCAACGGAGTGGATGCCGAGGTGGGGCGGTCGACGACGGACTCGACGGTGGTGGTGGCTAGGGCGGCGGGGGTCCGAGACGGCGGCGATCGCTCGCCGGAGTTGAAGGAGGGGAGGAGCTCGCAAAAAATGGAAGAGGCGCTCTGGAGGGCTAATGCTCGGGCTACGGCGGTGTGGGCGAAGGGCGGCGACCACGGGGGCTTTTATAGGGTCGTCGGCGGCGCCTAAATGGAAGGAAACCGAAGGTTTCCCTCTCCCTCCGGCGATCTCATTCCATAGGCTCCGGTTAGCTTCCATTCTCGCGAAACCGCGTCGGCCATGGATGGAAAGGGTGCGGTGGTGACCAGGGAAGGTGATCCGTGGTCGGATTGGGCGAATCGAGGTGGCCGGCGGCGAGAACCGAAGGTGATCGCCGGGAGGAAGGAAGGGGGCGATCCCCTTCCATCGGAGACGAAGGTCCTGACAGGTGGGCTCCACCTGTCAGTGAGCGAACGGGAAAGGAAAGGGCAGACAGGCAGGGCCGGGCGGTCAGTGGGCGCAAGGTGGCTGACGCGTGGGTCCAGGCGGGGCGCGGGCGGGAGGAGAGAGGGGAGGTGAGCGCCGACAGGCGGGTCCCGCTTGTCAGCGAGAGGGCGGTGATGGGCTGGGCCAAAAGGCCGCTGGAGGGAGTTTCAGGGTTTCGGCCCGTTTAGGATTAAAATTGATTTCTGATTTTAAATAATTCCAGAAAATCAAATATTTGATTAAGGGTTGAATCACTGTTGATAAAAATTTGTAAAAATTCCTAAAATTATATCTTGGTCTCTAGTTCATCTCATAAAATTTTCAAGTCCAGATTTTAAGTATTTCTCCCTGTTTGGCTTTATTTGGGTTCTTTTGGGATTTTTCCTTTAATAAGAAATTCAGAAATGATTTAAATAATATTTTCTTTTTATTTTATTCCTTTTTAATTTCTGGGGTGTTACAATCCTATCCCCCTTACAGAGAATCTCGTCCTCGAGATTCGGATTCATCCTCGAATAGCTCAGGATGCTGTGCCTTGAGTTCATCTTCTTTTTCCCATGTAGCTTCTTCTACTGGATGATTGCTCCACTGCACTTTGCAGAAGCGAATGACTCTACTCCGGGTGGTCCTTTCTTTGACTTCCAATATCTTGACCGGCTTTTCCACATAGGTCAGATCCTCTTGGACATCCTACTGCTGAAGATCCACTTGCTCCGTGGGGACGCGGAGACACTTCTTGAGTTGAGATACATGGAACACATCATGCACTCCAGCCAATGAGGGTGGTAATGCCAACTGATAAGCCACTTCGCCTTGGCGTCGGACAACGGGAAATGGTCCAACATATCGAGGGGCCAACTTTCCTCTCATGTTAAACCGTTGAGTTCCACGGAGAGGTGTAACCCGAAGATAGACATGATCTCCTTCTTCAAAGGCTAGGTCTCGACGGCGATTGTCTGCGTAGCTCTTCTGTCGTGATTGGGCTGTCTTGAGTCGGTCTCTGATGATCCGTACCTTCTCTTCAGCTTCACGAAGAATGTCGGTTCCGAATACTTGGGATTCACCCGTTTGGTCCCAAAGTAGAGGCGTTCTGCACTTACGTCCATATAGGGCTTCAAAAGGAGACATCTGAAGGCTAGCTTGATAGCTGTTGTTGTATGAAAACTCAGCATACGGCAAGCTCTTGTCCCAAGTGGCTCCAAAATCCCAAACACATGCTCGAAGCATATCCTCTAGTATCTGATTTACCCTTTCTGTTTGTCCATCTGTCTGAGGATGGTAGGCGGTACTGAAATTTAATCTCGTGCCCATCTCCTCTTGAAGGTTCTTCCAAAAACGAGAGGTAAACTGACTTCCTCGGTCAGATACTATCTTCTTGGGCACTCCGTGAAGACATACAATCCGGGCCATATATAGCTCTGCAAGCTTAGGGCCACTAAAGGTCGTTTTGACGGCTATGAAATGAGCTACTTTCATAAGCCGATCGATGATCACCCAAATAGAATCATACCCAAGTTGGGTCTTTGGTAGTCCGGTGATGAAGTCCATACCGATCTCTTCCCACTTCCATTCAGGCACTCTAAGTGGCTGTAACAATCCTGCGGGTCTCTGATGTTCAGCTTTTACTCTTCTGCAGGTGTCACACTCGGCGACGAACTGAGCAATCTCTCTTTTCATGCTAACCCACCAATAGCGTTCCTTCAGATCCTGGTACATCTTGGTACTGCCAGGGTGAATGGAGTACAACGTCTCATGGGCTTCTCTTAGGATAAGAGTCTTTATTTCAGGTTTATCCGGCACACATATCCGAGTTCCAAACCATATGGTGCCACTCTCGTCTTCTGAAAATCCGGGGGCTTTTCCTTGTCTCATGTTCTTCTTAATGGCAGCTATATCCGGGTCCTCTGACTGAGCTTCACGGATCTGCTCAAACAAGACAGGTTGGGTCTCCAAGGTGGCTAGATATGCTCCAGTGGTTAGTCCAAGATTTAATTTTTCCATCTCCCTACATAACGAGGGTGCGTGCTCCTGAATCATCATGGCGGTGCGATATCCCTTGCGACTTAAGGCATCAGCTACCACATTTGCTTTTCCGGGGTGGTAGTGTATACCTAGGTCGTAGTCTTTAATCAATTCCAGCCATCGTCTTTGCCTCAAGTTCAGATCTGGCTGTGTGAAGATATACTTCAAGCCCTTGTGATCCGTAAAGATCTCACAGCGATTCCCAACCAAATAGTGCCTCCAAATCTTGAGGGCGTGTACTACGGCGGCTAATTCCAGATCATGGGTCGGATAATTTAACTCATGAGGTCTCAACTGACGGGAGGCATAAGAGATAACTTTCCCATCTTGCATAAGAACACATCCCAATCCTTGGCGAGATGCGTCGCAATAGACATGGAAGTCTTTGCGGATATCCGGTAGAGTCAGTATAGGTGCAGATACCAAACGAGTCTTGAGGGTGCGGAAACTTTCCTCGCATTCAGGAGTCCATTCGAACTTCTCTCCTTTCTGCAACAACTTGGTCATTGGCTTGGCTATCTTAAAAAATTCTCGATGAATCTTCGGTAATATCCGGCCAATCCCAGAAAACTTCGTATCTCAGATACGTTCGTGGGTGGCAACCAATCCGTAACTGCTTCTACGGTGGCAGGGTCTACTGCGATTCCTTGCACAGAGATGATGTGTCCGAGGAACTTTACTTCTGTCGTCCAAAACTTGCATTTGCTGTACTTGGCATATAATTGGTGTTCCCTTAGCTTTCCTAAGGTTAACCGGAGGTGAGTCTCGTGCTCCTTCTGGTCCTTGGAATAGATGAGGATGTCGTCGATGAAAACCACTATAAACTTGTCCAAATATTCCATGAACACTTTATTCATCATATTCATGAAGAAGGCAGGGGCGTTGGTCAATCCAAAGGACATAACCGTGCACTCATATAATCCATAACGGGTAGTGAAGGTCGTCTTGGGTATATCTTCTTCTCGAATCCTTAACTGATGGTAACCAGACCGCAGGTCGATTTTTGAGAATACCGTAGCTCCTTTGAGCTGGTCGAAGAGGTCATCGATCCGAGGCAACGGATACTTATTCTTGATTGTCACCTCATTCAGGGCGCGGTAATCTACACACATACGCTTTGCCTTGTCTTCTTTCTTCTCGACGAAGATGACAGGGGCACCCCACGGTGATGTGCTTGGTCTGATATAGCCTTTCTTCTCAAGATCCTCCAACTGTTGCTTCATCTCAGCTAATTCATTGGCGGCCATCCGGTATGGTCGCTTGTAAATAGGGGTGGTTCCAGGCACCAAGTCAATCCTGAACTCGATGTCCCTCCTGGGTGGCATTCCCTGGTAAATCCTCTGGAAACACGTCCGGGTACTCACAGACTATCGGTATTTCTTCCAAGGTAATCTGGTGCAGTCTTGGTCTTCTGATCTTTAGTCTTGGCATCTGAAATGTGACGGCAGTCCCTTCTTCGCTGGTCACAGTCACTTTTCTCTGGGCACATTCTATCACCCCTTGGTACTTATTTAACCAATCCATTCCTAGAATGAGATCTAGGCCTTGGCATTCTATTAGGATGGGATCGGCCCAAAATATGGTGTCGTGAATATCTATCCATACCTTTGGGCTATATGTTAGGGCTAGGGTTTGTTTTCCTGGGGTGACTATTTGTACGGCTCTGGGTAGATCTTCGGTGTTTAGATTGTTCTTTTCCACAAAATCAGTTGATATGAAGGAGTGCGTAGCTCCAGTGTCAAATAAAACCACTGCAAGTGCTGAATGTACCAAGAACTTACCCTTCACTATCTCTGGTGCGGCCTGAGCTTCTTCAGCGGTGACGTGATTGACTCGGGCGCGGATGGCGGGGTTCGCGGCAACTCCTTGTACGCGCTTAGGATGGGGGCAAGCATTGGAGTAATGCCCCTCCTGACGGCAGTTGAAACAAACCACGGGCTTGTCGTGCTTGTCGCGCAGGATCTCTGCCTTCTTGGCCGGGGCAGCTGGGGCGGTCGGTGCGGCTGGAGCGGCACGAGGTTGGCTGGCTCCGGCATTGGCAGCTGGTGGCGCCGGGCGATACACAGGCCGGGGGTGGTACTGTGGCGCTGGTGGGGGTGGAGCAAAACGGGGTCTCTGGGCCATACCCTGGTTCTGCCTGAAGGCTATCATCCTCTTCTTCTTCAGGTCAACTTTATTCTGTTGGGTCTCTTGCATAATCGCCTTGTTCACCAATTTTGGAAGTTGGCGAAATCTCCAGAGATGAGTTGTAGGGACAACTCGTCCTTCAGTCCCCTAAGGAACTTGGCCTGTCTGGCCGCGTCCGTACGGACCTCCTCTGGTGCGTACCGGGCCAGACGGTTAAACTCATGTAGATACTCAGTGACAGATCTGCTCCCCTGCTGCAGATCTCGGAACTCTTGTTGCTTTTGGGCAACGATGCCGACGGGGATGTGGGCGGTACGAAAGGCGGCCGAGAACTCCGCCCAAGTGGGGGCGTGGCCCTCGGGCAGAGTCTCGCGGTGGTTGTCCCACCACTCCGCGGCGGGACCATGAAGCTGGTGGGTGGCGAAGGCCACCCTCTCCTGCTCAGTGCAGGTCAGGAGATCGAGCTTCTTCTCGATCGCCCGCAACCAATCCCCAGCCTCCATGGGGTTGGTGGTGCTCGAGAAGGTCGGTGGGCGGACTCGGAGGAACTCCGAGAGTTGAGTCGCGGGAGCGGGAGCTGGTGTGGCAGGTCGGGGCAACTCGGGCTGTTGGTGGAGGCGAAAGAAGTGAGCCTGCTGCTCTTGCATCTGCTGCTGCTGCTGCTGCATCTGGTGCAGGAGGGCTAAGACCAACTGATTTTGAGTGGCCATCATTTCAGCCAAGGTGGGGTGGTTGGCGACCGGGGCTTGCCTCTGCCCGGTGGCTCCCCATTGTGGCAGGTTGCCACTATCCCCTCCGTTCTGAGGAGCGTCTGATCCCTGGGTGTTGGTCATCCTGGAATGTTCAATGTATACACATTTATTTTGATGAACTTCTTTATATTTTATTTCAAAAGGGTACCGTTCTTGCGGTTACATTTATTTATTCTTTCATTCATGCCTTATATTTTGACATGAATGCTAATACAAGCAAGCAATAAAAATAACAATCAATCGTAAAACTACGTCTAAGGCAGCTCGGGGAACGGCTCGATCTCGGGCTCGTGGGAGACAGGCGGGGTCGAGGAACTGGACGGTCCGGCGGGTGGTGCGCTGCGGGAGATCCTCTTGGGCCTCACTGTGGGAGTCTGAATGGGTTTCTTCCTGCGAGGCGGAAGAGGCGCGATCTCTTCAATGTCCTTCTTTAACTCTCTGAGCTGCTGACGGAGCTGGGTGTGGACCATGGCGCCCTGGCGTAGAAGCTCGTTCTGACGCCTCAACTCCTCCACCTCAAGGGTCAACAGAGGGTTCTGCTCTAGCTGTCGACGGAGCTCGGCGTTCTCCCTGGTCAGGTTCTCCGAAGTGTGGCGGTAGAAGTCAATGGTGTCGTGCTGGCTGTCCGCGTCGAGGACGGCCTCCGTGTGGAGGTTGTCCATGGCCTCCAAGAGTCTCATTGTGCGGGTGATGGCGGAGCTGCTCTGGGTGAGGGGGCTGATGTAGATGCTGCGGTGACTCCCGGGTGTGCGCATGGGCATGAAGCGGTAGACGGTGTCGCGGAGGTGGCAGTCGTAGACCAGTCGAAGCTCGGCGAGGGACTGGAGAGCGGCTCGCTGGCTGGCCACCACGAATGAAGGTCCTCCAACTCCATGGGTGTAGAAGGGTGGCTGCGTGGAAGAGGGGCGGATCACAACCGTGACCTCGCAGTAGCTCTCGTTCGCATCGGGAAAAATCCCGTGGAACGCAGGCTCATGGGGAAACCCCAAAAAGTCGACGAGCACGCGAAGCTCGCGGATGAATCCGGCCTCGTCACGAAGAGTCCCGCTCATGGTATGAACCGGCATCTACAAAAGAGAGAAAATTTTTGTGAAAAATCTCAGAAGATGAGAGGATAAGTAATTTTTTTTTGTAAAATATAGTGAATATATATATAAGTCCTAGGGTCAGGTCTGTTTGGCTTCCTACAGTCAAGTCGGCTCTGATACCATCTTGTCGCGCCCCGATTTAATAAATCAGGACTTTATTGAAATTCCATCGAAAATCAATAAAACAAGACGTTCATCAAGCGACCACGTACAATACGGGCAATCATTCACGGTTCGTAGACCGCATTAATACAAAAGTGAATGAAAGTGAAGAGAAACTAATAAAATCAAGGGTCCTAGATGAACGCCTCCTTCCAGTCTCGCCTTGACTGGGTCGCTACTCCAGACCTTCATCCTCCTCGTAGTAGACTGGCTCTGATGGTGTAAGTCAACGGGGTGAGTACAGATGTACTCAGCAAGCCACCGAATGCAAATATAATGCAAGATAATAACAAGGGAGATAGTGGCTAGTTTAGCGGAAGCAGCATATTTGTAAAGCATTTAATGTGAGCAATTTATTAGTACGGAAAAGTAAACATGTGAATGCATCATCATCTTCTAACTCGAGGAGTACGTTTTACCTCCCCGCACAACAGTCCTTACATGCCATGAATAACTCATCCATTCAAACAATTGTAATCTAACTGCGAGTAGTCACACAACCCGCCCTTGACCGTGGGCTCGGCTTTTCGAAAAGATTAATTACTCTGATCAGAGATGTACCACTGTACCCACAAGGCACGCACTCATCACCTACACCGAAGTGTAACGAGATGACCCATCACACGGGAACTCGTGCCAAAACCTTCCATATGGTCTTCCCCGACTCAACAGCACCCTCTTATAGGTTTCGTACCGTGTCTCGCCATGTCGAGTTTCCACAATACCCCCTCTTGAGCCATCGTCGGTACAAGGCGCCCTGAGGGCTAGCCCCTTGCCCCCTCCACTATGGTGCCGTGAGACGGAGTGTTCCACACTTCCAGTTAGGACTTACCCATTAGACTTGTGGTTGGTACGGAAGTGCTTTGCAACAGATCCCGCAGACCGGTCCTTATAGTGCCCCGGGTGCGACATACCAAAACCCGCGCTTGCACCCGGAACCCACCATACTTATAACATACCTAACTCCAACAGAGTCCAGAGACAAGAATAACGGGGTATTTCATATACCAGAATCCATCTATTCTACGACTCATTCTTTATATCCTATAGCAGTTGTGCCAGTACATTGGGCACTAGCTAATATAATATTTGTAGAGTGACAAGGAGTTGAGGCTCAATAAGCATGGCTTGGGTTTGCACACAAGGACGGGGATCTAATAAATATAAGTGTAGGGCTTGATCTTGGACTAATGCAATATTGTCCTATGAGTTATAGCGATAATTTATTAAATCATGGGCTCAATAATGATCAACTGTGTCCACAAAGGTGGTCGATGACTTGCCTTGCTCAGCAAATGGGGATGGAGGAACCTCGGGGTAGAACTCCTGCTCCTCGACGAACTCGTAGTCTTCTCGATACGGAAAATAAACAATACATTCAATAAACAGATAAAATTCACCAAATATTCAACATACACATTTGTAGGTTTTATTATGTGAAGTAATATTTTTAATATTTCAAGGTTTTGTACCAAACAGTAAAGTTTAATATTTTAGAATTTTTCCCAATTTATTTTCTGTATTATTAATTTTAACCCTAAGGGATTTTTATCCATTTATTTATTAATAATATTTTGGACAACAGAAACATACTGTTTTTATGGCATTATTGTGTAGAGAATAATATTCTGGTTCTAACAAAATTTGAATGGTGAAATTTGGAGTTAAAATGAGCAAGATATGAATTTTTGAAGTTTAAACTATTTTCTGAATTTTATTTAAACAGAAAAACAGTCTCTGGTCCACGGTGAACCAGGTTCACCGTGAACCCGTGACTATGCGCGTGGACCCGAGCGATCTGGGCCGTTGGATCTGGATCCAGCGGCCAGATGCGAGGCGGGGGTTTTAAATGAGTTTCAACGGCCCAGATTAAAACATACCGAAGGGGTACGCGTGGACGCACAGGATTAAGTCGCGTTTTTAAGTTAGATCTGACGGCTACGAACGCGTGGTACCGCTTTGACCGGATCCGAGGGCCTGGATTAGATCCCGAAGGGATTTAGTCCTAGCCCTCCGATCTGGATCGGACGGCCTCGATCGCGTCCGGCACGGCACGACGTAAGGGGGCGCGTACCCCCTTCGTCTCCCGCGACGGCGGTTTCGGGTGCGACCATGGCGGCGGCGACGAGCGCCTACAGGCCTATCTAACGGCAAAAATGGAACGGGGAGGGGAGGGCGGTCATGACCGTACCTCTGGTGACGACGGAGGGCGATGGACGGCGGCCGGCGGCGAGGGTAGACGAGCAGGGCGTTCGGGTGGTCGACGGCGACGGCGATCCGGCGGCGTCCTCGACCAACGGAGTGGATGCCGAGGTGGGGCGGTCGACGACAGACTCGACGGTGGTGGTGGCTAGGGCGGCGGGGGTCCGAGACGGCGGCGATCGCTCGCCGGAGTTGAAGGAGGGGAGGAGCTCGCAAAAAATGGCAGAGGCGCTCTGGAGGGCTAATGCTCGGGCTACGGCGGTGTGGGCGAAGGGCGGCGACCACGGGGGCTTTTATAGGGTCGTCGACGGCGCCTAAATGGAAGGAAACCGAAGGTTTCCCTCTCCCTCCGGCGATCTCATTCCATAGGCTCCGGTTAGCTTCCATTCTCGCGAAACCGCATCGGCCATGGATGGAAAGGGTGCGGTGGTGACCAGGGAAGGTGATCCGTGGTCGGATTGGGCGAATCGAGGTGGCCGGCGGCGAGAACCGAAGGTGATCGCCGGGAGGAAGGAAGGGGGCGATCCCCTTCCATCGGAGACGAAGGTCCTGACAGGTGGGCTCCACCTGTCAGTGAGCGAACGGGAAAGGAAAGGGCAGACAGGCGGGGCCGGGCGGTCAGTGGGCGCAAGGTGGCTGACGCGTGGGTCCAGGCGGGGCGCGGGCGGGAGGAGAGAGGGGAGGTGAGCGCCGACAGGCGGGTCCCGCTTGTCAGCGAGAGGGCGGTGATGGGCTGGGCCAAAAGGCCGCTGGAGGGAGTTTCAGGGTTTCGGCCCGTTTAGGATTAAAATTGATTTCTGATTTTAAATAATTCCAGAAAATCAAATATTTGATTAAGGGTTGAATCACTGTTGATAAAAATTTGTAAAAATTCCTAAAATTATATCTTGGTCTCTAGTTCATCTCATAAAATTTTCAAGTCCAGATTTTAAGTATTTCTCCCTGTTTGGCTTTATTTGGGTTCTTTTGGGATTTTTCCTTTAATAAGAAATTCAGAAATGATTTAAATAATATTTTCTTTTTATTTTATTCCTTTTTAATTTCTGGGGTGTTACAGATCCTCTTGGGCCTCACAGTGGGGATCCGAAGGGGTTTCTTCCTGCGAGGCGGAAGAGGTGCGATCTCCTCTATGTCCTTCTTCAATTCCTCGATCTGGTAGCGGAGATGTGGGTTGGTGGCGACACGCTGTCGAAGGAGCTCATTTTGACGCCGCAACTCCTCTGCCTCGGCAGCCAAGCGGTGTTCCTGCTGGATGCGGCGACAAAGCTCTCCGTTCTCGCGGTTCAGATCCTCGGAAGAGTGTCAGTAGAAGCTGATGGTGTCGCGTTGTCCATTGGCGTCCTGCAGTGCCTCGTAATGGAGATCGTCCATGGCCTCCAACAAGCGCATGGTATGACCAATCGCAGAATGGCGCTGGGAGAGTGTGCTGACGAAGACACTGTGTGGACTCCCTGGGGTGCGAAGAGGCACGAAGCGAAAGTCCGTGTCGTAGAGCTCGCTGTCGTAGATCATCCGGAGCTCCGTGAGTGCCTAGAGAGCGGTGCGCTGGCTGGCAACCAGGAAGGTAGGTCCCCCTCCGCGGTAGGTGTGAGCGGTCTGAGGGGAAGGCTGGACGACGACAGTGACCTCGCAGAAGCTCTCTTCCTCGTCGGGGAAGACTCCATGGTACATCGGCTCATGCTCAAATCCGAGGAAACTGACGAGCATGCGTAGCTCGCGAATGAATCCGGCCTCGTCACGAAGGTTCCCATTCATGGTACGGACCGGCATCTACAAAAGAGAGAAAATTTTGTAAAAATCTCGGAAGATGAGAGGATAAGTAGTGTTTGTAAGAAAATATAGTAAGTTTAAATTCTAAGGTCAGGTCTGTTTGGCTTCCAACAGTCAAGTCGGCTCTGATACCATCTTGTCGCGCCCCGATTTAATAAATCAGGACTTTATTGAAATTCCATAGAAAATCAATAAAACAAGACGTTCATCATGCGACCACGTACAATACGGGCAATCATTCACGGTTCGTAGACCGCATTAATACAAAAGTGAATAAAGATGAAGAGAAACTAATAACAAAAGGGTCCTAGATGAACGCCTTCTTCCAGTCTCGCCTTGACTGGGTCGCTACTCCAGACCTTCATCCTCCTCGTAGTAGACGGGCTCTGATGTTGTAAGTCAACGGGGTGAGTACAGATGTACTCAGCAAGCCACCGAATGCAAATATAATGCAAGGTAATAACAAGGGAGATAGTGGCTAGTTTAGCGGAAGCAGCATAATTGTGAAGCTTTAAATGAGAGCAATTTGTTAGTACGGAAAAGTAAACATGTGCATGTGTATCATCATCTTCTAACTCGAGGGGTACAGTCAGCCCCACCTCGCTCAACAGTCCTTACGTGCCATGAATAACTCAACCATTCAAACAATTGTAAACTAACTGCAAGTAGTCACACAACCCGCCCTTGACCGTGGGCTCGGCTTTTCGAAAAGATTGAATTACTCTAATCAGAGATGTACCACTGTACCCACAAGGCATGCACTCATCACCCACACCGAAGTGTAACGAGATGACCCATCACACGGGAACTCGTGCCAAAACCTTCCATATAGTCCTCCCCGACCCAATAGCACCCTCTTATGGGTTTCATATGGTGTCCCGACGCATCGGAGCCCCACCATACCCCCCCTTGAGCCTCGTCGGTACAAGTCGCCCGCAGGCTAGCCCCTTGCCCCCTCCTCTATGGTGCATCGAGCCGGAGTATTCCATACTTCCAGTTAGGACTTACCCATTAGACTTGTGGTTGGTACGGAAGTGCTTTGCAACAGATCCCACAGACCGGTCCTTATAGTGCCTCGGGTGCGACAAACCAGTGCCCGAGCTTGCACCCAGAACCCACCATACTTATAACCTAGCCAACTCCAACAGAGTCCAGAGACGAGAATAACAGGGAAATTCATATACAGAATCCAGCTATCTACGACTCGTTCTTTTTAACCTATAGCAGTTGTGCCGGTACATTGGGCACTAGCTAATATATTTATAGTAGAGTGACAAGGAGTTAAGGCTCAATAAGCATGGCTTGGGTTTTCACACAAGGACGGGGATCTAATAAATATAAGTGTAAGGCTTGAGTATTTGACTAATGCAATATTAACCTATGGGTTATAGCGATAAGTTATTAAAACATGGGCTCAATTATGATCAACTGTTTCCACAGAGATGGTCGATGACTTGCCTTGATCAGCAAAGGGGGAGGGAGGAACCTCGGGGTAGAACTCCTGCTCCTCGATGAACTCGTAGTCTTCTCGGTGCGGAAAAATAAATAATTCATTCAATAAACAGATCAAATCCACCAAATAGAAGAACATACATGGTTGTGGGTGAAGTAATATTTATTGTTCTGAGTTTTTGCATATAACAGTGAATTTTAACCTTTTTAGGATTTTTCATAATTTATTTTGTTGAATTAATAATTTATCCCTAAGGGGTTTTTATTCTTTTATTTGCTAAAAATATTTTGGGTAACAGTAACATATTGTTTTTATGGCATTAATGTGTAGAGAATATTATTCTGGATTTAACAAAATTTGAATGGTGAAATTTGGAGTTAAAATGTGCAAGATATGAATTTTCAAAGTTTACATCAATTTTCTGGATTTTATTTAAACTAAAAACAGTCCCTGGTCCACGGTGAACCAGGTTCACCGTGAACCCGTGACTATGCGCGTGGACCCGAGCGATCTGGGCCGTTGGATCTGGATCCAGCGGTCAGATGCGAGGCGGGTGGGTTTAATGATTTTGGACGGCTCAGATTAAAACGTGGCGAAAGGGTATACGTGGACGCACCAGATGGATCCGGGGGTTTAAGTGACGATCGACGGCTGCGATCGCCCCGTACCCCTTTGACCAGATCTACGGGTGAGATTAAATCCCGAAGGGATTTAATCTGTGCCCTTCGTTTGTGACCGTGCGGCTCAGATGGAATCCGGCATGGCACGCGCTAAGGGGTCGAGTACCGCCTTCGTCTCCGGCGACGGTGGGCTCGGGTGCGGCCACGGTGGCGACGGCGAGGGCCTAGGGGCCTAGCTAGGGCCAAAAATGGAACGCGGAGAGGATGGCGATCACGATGGTACCTCTGGCGGTGACGGAGGGCGACGGACGGCGGCCGGCGGCGAGGGTAGATGAAGTAGAGCGTTCGGGTGCTTGTCGGTGACGGCGATCCGGCGGTGTCCACGGCCAACGGAGGGGTGGACGAGGACGGGCGGTGGTCGACGATCACTCCGGTGGCGATGGCTAGGGCGAAGGGGGTCGGGATCGACGGCGATCGCTCGCCGGAGGTGGAGCAGAGCCGAAGCTCGAAGAAGAGGGCGACGACGCTCTGGAAGGCTTCGGTTAGGGCTTAGGAGGTGTGGGCTGAACGCGACGAGGGGAGGGGCTTTTATAGGGGTCGCCGGTGTCAGGATGGCAGGGAACCGAGGGGATCCCGAGAGCTCCGGCGATCCCTTACCAAAAGCTCCGGGTAGCTTTCCTAAAGCGTAAAAACGCGTTGCTATGGATGGAAAGGAGGCGGTGGCATGCGGGGGAGGCGATCCGGGGGTGATCCGGGCGATCGCGGGTTGCCGGCGGCGAGAAGCAGAAAGGGATCGCCGGGAAGAAGGAAGGGGGCGATCCCCTTCCATCGGAGACAAAGCATCTGACAGGTGGCCCCCACCTGTCAGCGACCGAACCAGAAAAGGAAGGGCCGACAGGCGGGCCACGGTGGTCAGAGAGAGGGAGGCGGGGGTGTGAGACTGCTGTGTGGGGTCAGGCGGGGCGCGGGCGGGAGGAGAGAGGGGAGGCGAGCGCCGACAGGTCGGTCCCACCTGTCAGTGGCCCATGGATGGGCTGGGCCGGGCTGAGGGAGGTTTCGGGGTTGAGGCCCATGAAGGATTAAAATTGATTTCTGATTTAAAATAATTCCAGTAATTCATTTATTTGATTAAGGGTTGAATCACTGTTGGTAAAAATTTGTAAAAATTCCTAAAATTATATCTTGGCTTCTAGTTTATCTCATAAAATTTTCAAGTCCAGATTTTGAGTATTTCTCCCTGTTTGGCTTTATTTGGGTTCTTTTGTGATTTTCCTTTAATAAATAAATCCAGAAATGATTTAAATAATATTTTTCCTTTATTTTAATCCTTTTTAATTCCTGGGGTGTTACAATATCTTCAAGTGTGGGTGACAATATGTTGCGGTTGTCGATATCCGCGCCTCCTATTGCGTCCATCGGCGGTGTAGATGTAGAAGTCGATGTAGATGTACCGATGGCCGATGTAGTCGTACTCATCATGTTGGCATAGCTCGTCCCCAGCAGAGTCGCCCAAAAGTGTGTTGACACGAAAACGTGCCCCCACACTTGGGTCAGTCCGACGATCCAAAAGTGCACGGATACTTAGGGACAGGCCTAAGCGTGACGTGGCACCGACGTCGCGTTTCGACTACCCTTCGTAGTGATAAGGGGGGGTGGAGTCGCCAGGAAACCAGATTACACAAAATAATCCAATTAGCCGAAAAATATAGATTAAATAGAATGAAATTGACAAACCAGTCGGAGCCCCATCTGGTTCGAAGTCTGATGCGAAGGGTGCACCGAAGGGTACCTTCGGCGTCTGGTGCGAAGTGCTCCGCCGAAGGGTGCTTCGGTGTTTGGACTGATCTAGCCGAAGGTGGACTCCGAACGGATCTAGACGCGATGATCACCTCTGAACAGCGGGGTTCGGCGTGATATCTCCGATACAGCAATCTATGAGACAATGACGCGAGGGCCACGCGCGAGTGCAACTTCGTCCAGTGCTGAGTATGATCGTGGCGAAGCCTGTCGCGATGAAGTATGCTGGTGAAGCCTGTTGTCGAAGCCTGTGGTCTTGTCGAAGGGTGTCCTGGGGACCTCCGGAACCGATCTCTTAGCTCCGAACACCTCCGACGAAGGGGCTCCGAACATGCGAACCTGCAACAGAGATGATGCGAAGTACCAACTCGGCCTGAGGACCGAATTTTGCTAAGTGTTGCATGAGTAGCGAAGGTAGCAATCTATTACGCAGATTAGCGGATACTTCACAGGCGAAGTAACAAGGCGATAGCAATCTATTACGTAGATTAACGGATACTTCACAGGCGAAGTAACAAGGATTTACCACTGTTCCGTAGTGGTCGACGGAGGGCTTCCAGGAAAACCCACGAAGAGGTACATGAAAGTAAAGGTACGATCAAAGCGTGACTTTGGTTTGGTTTGAATTGGGGGGTTCTCACGCCGGCCTTGCCTCTGTATTTATAGGGGTTTAACTCCTAATCTAATCTGCTATTAATCCGGCTAGATAGAGATAGAGATTGAGTTGGCAACGCATCCAACTCTATCTCTGCTGAGGTGGGCTTCGGCTAGGCCCGTCGAGGCCTGCTCCTCGGGCCGAAGCTTTGGTAGCGTGGGCTTCGGCCAGGCCCGTCGAGGCCTGCTCCTCGGGCGGAAGCTTCGGCAGCGTGGGCTTCCGAAGGCTTTCGAAGCTTCGGCAGCGTGGGCCTCGGAAGGCTTCCTGGCCGAAGTTCGTGGGCTGGCTAGAGGCTTTCGGAGCCCATAGCTCAATGGGCTTCAGCCCTGTAGAGCTTCAGACAGGCCCTGAACATGTGTACTTTTGGCCCAAATCACCAAAACTTGATATTTTGACAATCTAGCCATTAATGCCATTTTTTGCTATCAACACTATCCCATCGCCACCATTGAGTTCTCTCGCCAACTGCCCTAGCACCACCAACCATCTCTCCATCTTCGTGCGATACACGTTGATTTGTTTCAACACAGCCATCCAATATAGAATGGAAAAAGTGAACCGATAAGTTCTGTAATGGCACGTGGGTAAATTACTCTGAACTCTATGTTCTATTTTAAAAAATAAATCCATAGAGCACCTCTAAGAGCATGTTTAGATGCTAGGTATTGGTCTAGAATTAAAGAATTGGAATTTAATTCTTTATAGTGGGCTATTTTGGCAACTTTGGAATTAGAATTATCAAAGTCTAGCTAGAATTAAACTTGGAATCCACATGTAGGCTTAATTCCTCTTCAAAAATAAAGAATTGGCTGGAATATGCTCATCTCTTCCACAGTGACTGCCACCACCGCCACTCGAGCGATTCCGCGCACCACATCCCACTCTTCTCCTGACTCCACCGTCCCCACCCCATGGTATCTCCTCCTAGTCACAACACATAGTGGTGTTGGCTCTATTTCACTCTCGGAGGAGGCAACGACAACCCTTGGTAAGAGAACCCCCTTCTCTCCTACTGTGCTTTCTCCCCCGCATGGTTCCAGTTGATCTCGACTTATGGTGGTTTAGTTTGTGTTTGCAGGAAGTTCTTCATCAAAGAGATGCCTCTATAGCTCCCTCCCACCACTTCTCACTACGACATAAACGTATATTAGTGACGGACATGTCGCCAATCACCCTTATTGCATCAGTAAAGCCCTAACATTAGTGACAGGTAAACACCCATCACTAAAGGGTCCCTTTAGGTCCACGCCTCATCCGGCATGTCCCATTTTAGTGACGGGTAACCAATGTCACCCATCACTAAAGGTCATATTTAGTGACGGGGAGTATTTTACACCCATCACTATTGTGAATTGAACCTTTAGTGACAGGTTAGCATGTTCACCCATCACTAATGTTATGGTCATATTTTAAAAAATAATTATTTTTAGGTTGTATCCTGAATCAAAGCTAGGATTTAGCGGTCAAATTTTTAAATTGCAAACAACACAGAATTTATCACATAAAATATAACACATAATTCATCACAAAATACCAGCATCATAGATTGCATTGCACAAACAAAGCATCCATAAAAAAATTGTATTCCATATATTTTTCACAAAATGTTTGCAAGTGTTACATGATAAATTGAAACATTAATTCTGGTCGTTATAATGGAAAGCACCATTCTTTGCGAAGACTTGTTGCACAAGGAATACCGCTAGTCGTGAACGGATCTCCTACGATGACTTTGAAGTGCTCTCCTCGTTGGATGCCATGGTCACACTACAACAAAACAGGAAATTTTCGTCGGCAATTTTAATTTTCGTCGGCTTTCGGAAAAGCCGACGAAAATTAATTCACTTCCGTCGGCCTATAAGAGCCGACGAAAGATAAATTAACTTCCGTCGGCTTTCACTATGGCCGACGGAAGTTAATTAACTTCCGTCGGCTTTAGCTGCGGCCGACGGAAGATATTTTTCCGCGACATGTTTTCCAGCCCGCGCCCTGTTTCCCCCCCACGGCCCACCCATTTTTTCTCACTGCACCTAGGTTTTTCCGCTCGCCCGCCTCCCTCCCTTGCCTCTACGCCTCCCGGTCGCCGCCTCCGCACCTCTCTCCGCCCTCCGCTCGCCGCTCGCCGCCCGCCACCCCACCACCACCTCCGCACCTCTCTTCGTTCCTCCGCGCGCTGGCACCGCCGGTCCGTGGCCCTTGCCTCCTCTCGCGGCCCATCCGCGTCGCGCCCTCCCCGCTCGCCTCGCTCGCGGCGCCGCGCCGCCGCTCCTCGTCGCCTTCTCCCGAGCGCTCCGGCTCCGAACTCTCCACCGCCCCCACAAGAGCCTCCACGACCGCTGGGACGAGGAACTTCAGTGCCACGTCATCAACGAGGACCTGGTATGAGCCCTCCCCGCGCCTATATCTCGATCCTAATCTTTGTTCAGTTTTGCATTCCTAACTACTGGGTTCATAATCTCATCATTTTCCGTAGAGCTTTCCTTTTATTTAACCTTCCATCGTCAAATACGCAAGCCTTTTGTGCATTCTGGATATAGTTGGCTGTAGATTGGGGCTTGGGTTCTAAATTGGAGGAGTTACCCCAGTTTGTATGTAAAAAGTGTAAATGTTGTTATCTCTCTGGTGGATTTACTAAAAACTAAGGTGTAAACATACTATAAATTTATCTACCATCGATGATTTGGAAAGCATTGGATTACCAGAAAAAATGTATGCACGGTTAGGTCCCCTTTATACGGCTTTGGTCTATTCATAATGTTTCCTACTGCTAAAAATTATGAATCTACCTTGAAACCTTTTCTGCCGACCTGCTATTTTGGTAATTATTAGTAATCTCAATAAAATTAGCAGCAATATGTTATTTCATATTTAGCTAGTAGGTTATTCTAAATGTTTCAACTTTTCATGAGATGATAAGTATGTTAGCATTATTCCACCCATTTTTTCAAGCCATACTAAGTTCTGAACTATTATGTTGAAAAACAGTGTGCACTTTTTGTTGATTTGTTTCTTGTTTATGGAAAAATAGGATAATTTTCATTGTAAATTAACTATTATTTTGATGATGTGCTGATTATTATGCCTTCTATTTGCAGTTCACTTTTGCATCTATGTGCATACCTCAATCGTTTACAGTTTAACTTTCCAAAAGAAACTGCATACCATGTGAGAACTCTTGCCTGCTCTGTGGCAAGGCTTGATAAGGTGAAAGCTGTTAGAGTATATTGTTTGACATTCAAAGTTTCTTTGTTTTTATGTACAATTTGGATACTTTTATTTTGGAAACAAGGAAAAATAGCTTATATGTTTACTTCTAGATTCCTATCTTATCTGCTACAGGGAAGAATACTCATGGAGATCAACTACAATGCTTGCTTATGGTTCAACTGAAGCTTCTATAAGGTTGCTTTGGAATACTCTTCAAAATTAAACTCTGACTATTGATTTCTCATACTCTATATTGTTGAAGCTATAAAACGACATCATGTGAAACTGTCAAAGTGAACTGCTGGATGCTGGATGCTGGATGCTGGATGCATAGGATTTGATTAATTGCTGGATGCTGGTCACAACTTGTATAGTTTGGTTTTCTAATATACATGCACCGTTGCAAAAATACAAATGCATGTGGAGGTATTTATTATACATATGACAATATTGATTGTCCTTATTCATCTTGTATGGTCCTTATTCAGGCTCTTTTGCATGCCAGAGGTAGATTACATTAGTTGCCCTGGTTTGGTGCTGTACTGATTGAATATGTGGGAGACTGAAACTTTTGCTTGGTAGTCATTTTGCAAATTTTCTTTTTTTTTGGATTTTTTAGTTAACTTCCGTCGGCCAACATTAGCCGACGGAAGTTATTGGCCCGTCGACAGAAAAAAAAAATAATAATAATAATTTTCGTCGGCTAGGATTTGGCCGACGGAAGTTACCGATTTTCCTGGTAACTTCCGTCGGCTAGGTTTGGCCGACGGAAGTTAGCTAACTTCCGTCGGCCGCCGACGGAAGTTAGCTAACTTCCGTCTACCCGCTTCCGTCGGCCAAAGCCGACGGAAGTTAGCCTTTTGCCGACGGAAGTTAGCTTCTTCCGTCGGGAAATGGCTAACTTCCGTCGGCTTTGGCCGACGGAAATTTCCAGGATTGTTGTAGTGTCATCCTCCTAGTGGAATCGCAGCCGGATAGGAGACCATGGTTCAATACTCAATCTCGCCCATCATAGCCCACCACTACATCCCCCATCGTCATCGCTGCGTTTGGAGTAGGGTAGGGACCAGCCGATCAGTGCACACGTGCCAAGGGGTATGTAACCATCTCTCCATCCGATTGTCCATTGCTTCTTTGATTCACCTAAAATCAAATTTTCTTGGTGTCTTTTAAAAAAATGAATTTTTCCTGGTTGTAGATCAGTATATAAGTGCCACTACTACTAGCATACAAATCTCTAAAGAGGATGTGTACAATGCATCGCCTACTGTTTTTCCTTTTCTTGCAGAGAATGTATACAATCTGGATCGATACACAAGGTTCCTTTACTAAAGAGCATTGAATCTAGACGTCTTTGATCATTACAAGACATGGAGGCAGTTGATTGTGGGCAGCTTGCTGATCTCCCAGTAATGAGTATTATTATTTCACTTGTAAGATTGGGATTTCAAACCGCTCCAGCTAAGTTTTTCATTCTCATATCTTTCAGCATGGTAGAATTGTTTCATTTCTACCTGTCATAAGCTACATACTACAAAGTCCTAAGAACCAAAAGGAAGAAGTTCTTGCACAATCAATTTACCCCCAAACACATTAGTTCTTGAAGGAAATGTTTGATGTTATTAACATTCAGTATGTCATCAACATTTTATTGTTGCAAAATTGCAATTAATTTATGATCATTAGATGGCCAACTTGATGCATTTTGGCAATAATGGTGCATTTAAACAACAAAACCTAATCATGATGATGTTATGTGGAGAAGTTTTTGATTACGTTAACATGTTATGGATCTTTTTTGTAGCTCATATTTTCTTGTAATAATGTAATTAATCTTTGGTTTGATCATCCGAACATGTCTTGGAATTAGTTCTCATATTTTAATTATGTGGAATGTCTAAACAGAAATATTGAATTTCAATTAAATTCTATACAATTCAATATTTTATAGAATCTGAAATGGATTTTAAATCTTTCAATACCTAAGATCTAAATGGGGTCTAAGATGAGGAGCAGAGTTCTAAGTCTTTATTTTTCACAGATCTGAAAATTAAGATCTAAAACTGAACTTTTCTCGGATCTTGAAACTGAGATGAGCGATGCCAAATCCACCATACATACAAAACGCTTACTCTAGGCCTATGCCCAATCTGAGCCATCAGTCTCACATCGGACGGTCCGAATCCACCTAACTAAAGATAGGAGAAGAAGAACTCACGAGGCCATGACATTCTGGAGGGGAAAATAGCAGATATACCTCAAACTTGAAGGGTAGTTGCATATTTGCCCCATAGTTGGCACACTTTGAAGATTTGCCCCAAAGTTCATCTAAAGACTTTAATATTTACCCCATTCCCAATTTAGAACTCATTTTAATTTATTTTTCTATTTTTCAGCATATCAAATGTTTGTTCTGCCCTTTCATGTTCTAGCTCTCATTTGTTTGCTAAAGGACCATCAGCCACTATTGGTTTGGTTCGATGCCCCGCCGCCCCCGCACATCGCAGCCACTCAGTGGCCCGTGCACTATCGTCGTCACTGTCGACCCCACACCCCCGACCTCGCATATGTGCAGCCACTCCATGCACTGTTGCCGCCACCCACGCCCCACTGTCGTCGACCCCAAGCCCAAGCCCCTGACCCCGCATGCCACAGCCACTCCATGGCCCATGCGTCGCCGCCGTCGTTGTAGGCCCTGTGCCTTGTTGTCGTCGACCCCGCATGCACATAGCCACTCCGTGCGCCATCGCCGTCGCCGCCAAGCCCGCGCCCTGCTGTCGTTGACCCGCACCTCGACCCTGACCCCACATGCCGTAGACACTCTATGGCCCTTGCGCCGTCGCCATCACTATCAGCCCTGTGCCTTGCTATCGTCGACCCCGCACCACTGACCCCGCATACACATTGCCACTTCGTGCGCCGCCGCCATCGCCGTCGGCCTCGCGCCCCGCTGACGTCGATCCCGCACGCCGTCGATGCTGAGTGCGCCTACGGATCGACATGGTGAGGAGCATTTAGCAAAAGAGACATTTTCATGTGCTGTAAATCAAGAAAAAAGTAAAAATATGGTGAAATTGCTAGATAAGGCAAATCAACAAGTTTTCATATGAAGTGTAGGCAAATTTGCAAACTATATAAAGTATAAGACAAATTTTAAAGTGTTAATTGTTTCCGTGCCACCGTTATTTTCCAATTCGCCAGAAATATCATTAAAATTTCGATATTTTCTCATATGCCATTACTATTTCAAATCCACTATTTTATGCCATTTGGGTCCACCTACAGAATTTGAATATTTGCTCATATGTCATTACTATTTCCAATTCACCATTTTATGCCATTACTCTTTTATGAATATTTAGACCCAAATGACATAAAAGAGTGAATTTGAAATAGCAATGATATATAACAAATACTGAAATTTTAATAGTATTTCTAACGGATTGAAAAAGAACTGTGACACAAAACCAATTAATCCAATTTTAAATAATTTTAAATGGTTTCTCGTACAAATCTGCTATTTTCCCCATTCTGAACTGCGTGACACATGACTCACGAGGCAAAGCTGGATGCTTCCATCCTCCCAGGTCTCCTCTCTCCTCCCTCTTCCCTCCTCCGCACGCGTGGGTTTGTGAGCTGGGCTCTCTCTCCCTCCCACCCTTGGATTGGTGTTCTTGATTCGGTGGCCGGCGGGGATTGATCGCAATGGGAGGGCGGCCCGAGAATCGAAGACTGATGGCTGGCTGTTGTTGAATAGGTGGGTTGTTCTTGTTTCTCGTCGGGTTACTCTGGTGATTTGTTGGATCTATTGTTCTCGGGGCTGATTTGGGCGGAAAGGCGCGGTTTTCCTCCATCTTTTCTGTGTCAGTGAAAGGCTTCTTTCGCACGGTGAATTAATGCTGTCAATAAAGCCGTGATATTTTTTATCTGGTTGGGTTTTGTTTTTCTGGACCAGAAAAGCGGGGGCTTTTGCAGTACCATTTTCCACTAAGAACTTGTTCCCCAATTTCAGTCAATTTCACCTCTTTGTGAGTAACGTAGTCGATTTCTTTATTCTTTTACGTGCATTGTGCGTGTTCTTTTGTCCCTTCTCCCGTCTGATTCGTTGAAAGTTTGCTCGTTGAAGCGGTGTGCTTGGATTAATGCTTATCTTTCTCTGTTCTCTCGTCATTTCTCCTTGTTTCTAGGTGGCACTAGGTCAACAAGCTTGAGACCTATCGTCAATTTTGTTCCCTTGCCGGCTATTTAGGTTCCAAATTAAATGTTCGTTTGTTCCCTTCTGCTTCCCTAGGTTTAGCCGACTCCGGGGACTCCCTGCCCCAATTCATTGATGCGTTTCTTCCTCACATAGGATGGCTTCAAATGCCAAATGGTAGTTCCAACTTCCAAGTTCCAACCATAATCAGGTGCTGGTTGTTTGACTGCAACAGTTTAGCTTAATTAAGAAAAAATTTAAAAAAATAGGCAGACACAATTGCAAGGTCGCTTCTGCACGGCCATGTGTAAGCAATGGGACGCTTTATGTGTTTGCAAAGGAGCGTGTGAAAGGGAAGGAAGCGAGGCAGACTGACGGAGGCGGCTTGCATTTAGCGTTCAAGGAGGATCAGGTCTCAGAGCTTTGCGTGATTCTCTCCCGTGTTCTGCCTAATTTAGGTAGGCTGGTTTTTGTTTTTGACTTTTTCATCTTTACCACGTTGTTTTCCTTTGCACGAACTGTTCTTAGAATGTAAGGAAAAGTCCCCCCTTTATCTGCCGCCTCCGTTTGCTGAGCCCGACCATGTTTTCTTTGTGCGTTGCATGCCTCATCTTCATGTCGTGGCCAGGCTTTGCTGGAATCTGATTGCTTTGATGGTTTGGTAATTCAGGTGGATAAAAGTTTGAATTTTGTTTCCCTTGTTTGATCTTCTGAGCTCAGCTGTCTCAAATATGGATATGGATTTTTAACTAACCAACCTAACTTGTGGCCTAACTTGTTTGTGCAGGCAAGCAGCATTTGAGTAGTTGTCTCCTGAGGAAGAGGAGGGATTCCTAGTGTGTTGTTGATTCATTGTAACAGAGACACACTTTTTTGATGTTCTAGAGCCTAGTTTTTTTCCAGTTCCCATGGATGCTAAGGATGCTCTGATTGATCTGGAGAGTGGAAACAATGTTTTCATTGTCAAGCATAACAACGGAGTGGATGTTAATTTTGCTGCTGCCCAAGAAAGAACAGCACAAGATGGTGCACGGAATTGTGTCATGGGCACCAATGGATGCCTGAGAGATGATATCAATCAGCACATGGGTTGCTGTCCGTCCTCTACAGAAGATGCTGCCAAAAATGGCGATGACTGGAAGTCTGACGGCGAGGAGAAATTCAGCCTTTTGGATACTTCCGGAGGCGAGAAGGCAAAGAAGAAGCGTTCCAAGAAACCACCACGGCCACCACGGCCACCAACACCCACACCATTAGATGTTTCGGACAAGAAGCTCCTCAATGAGCTGAGTGAGCTTGCTGTGTTGAAACGGGCAAGGATTGAGCGGATGAAGGCTTTGAAGAAGATGAAGAACACCAAACCATCTTCAAGTAGCAACTTATTTCCCCTGATCATTTCCATTATCTTCTGCCTCATCATACTCTGGCAAGGTATACCGAATTAGTTAACTAGTAGGGGTAATGACATGTCATATATGCCTTGTTTGTATGAAAGAACAAAATTTGGTTTCACTAATGAATAAAACCTTGGTTGATCTCATACATCTCATATTGATATATGTTACTGGAATTTAACTGTATATACTTGGCATTGATATATTTTCTAGTCTTTGGCGGTAAACATGCATGGTTATCATTATCACTTACAACATCGTATCGTTATACATTCACTAGGATCCACTATCGAGTAATCACAGTGTATCACCATTTGCTTGTTGCTTTTACATAACATTTATGCTAAGAGATAAATCTTTCAAAAGGCTTGGTTGGACTGGACATGACATATTTCTACTTGAGTTTGTCAAACCAGAGTGGTGATTCACTTGACATCATCTGAAATTGTCATGTACCTTTGAGTAAGGTGATTAGATGATTTACTTGTTTCATATATCTACATGGATATCTTTTGTAAATTCAATTTTCTGCTTCTGCTATTAAAACTTATGCAGTTCAATTTACGGCATATTAATTTTCTTCACTCTTCTACCATGCAGAGTATTTTAGTCCAGTTTGTTGGCTTGTTGCTAAGATCTTTAAAGTCTGGTCAAAGAGAAAACTCAGAAATCACTAGACTACTTCACAATATTTTGATGCTCATAATGCAATTGCCCTAAAGTTCCTTATTTTGATGCCACAGGGTTTTTCTCACGACCACCAGTGTCGGCTGTACACTTCCATGGATCACCTGAATCGCCAGTTAGAGCACATAGCAGTCTGATCTCCATTCGGTTCTACAAGAAGAACCATTCTAATACCAGACCTCATAGTTCCATCTCAGCAGTTCCCAAGTATGTGAACTTTGCCTTTCTAAAGAAATAAAAAAAATGCTCTAACAATATATCATATATGCTAGTATGCTACTCGGATTCAAGATCTAGACCTGGTTGTTGCCACCTGTTTTTGCATCAAAGTCTGTTAGTTTACTATTTTTTACTGTACTACACGGTATGCTTGATCTACTGCTTATTTTGCTAGTTTCTTCTACCTTCGCAGAAATGCCGAGACACCGTGGAGGCTGGAGAGCCATAGCAAAGGGAGAAAGGTCGTGGGATGAACATTGCAGCCGAGCATGATCCCTCACCATGATTGCCGGTGCAACAATGTGTTCCAAGTTGCCATTTTTAATCCTCATCACGCTAGGTTGATGTAAATTACAAGACTGTTAGCGCTTCTCAATGCATCCTCACTGTAAATGATGACTCTTTAGTGTTTGTGCCTCTCTGGGTTCTATGCTAACCAATGTACCTGCCAGTGGTCATGGCACTTGGTAAGAGCAAGATGTCTCATTACAATAATAAAAGGTTGCTCTTAATAATATGATCTGGTCTGATCTACCGTCTATCTGGTCTTGAAATCTGAACCTTGAAGTGTGTATATTCTTGTCTGTTCATCTGAAGAGGGGAGCAGAAATTCTGAACCCTGAGCTGAGCTAAACTGTTTGCTGCTCTGGTCGGTGTGGTTGATTTGCAGGAGGGATCTAAATGTATAGATTCCAGATCTACACACAGTGGACAGCACGGCGTGTCAGCGCTTGCAGTTGTATAACAATTTTGTTCTTCCAAATGGCTGAGAAATATGTTTGGGATCAGTAATTCAGATCCATCTCATTTTGTCTCTAGTGTGTGTCCTCTCGATGTTAATTCCCACATGGACTGGACTCTCTGTTTGCAACACATATCATAACAATTATGATAGAAAAACTGTTTCTCTCGCTTATTCGCTCATGACCGAACAAACACACGAGATGGTCGTCTTAGTGAGTTGACTCGGAGTGTTGACTAGTACTTCAGTAAACTAACCAGTTTTGTCTGGAAAAAAGTTTTCCACACAAAAACCTCTTTAGGTGATTTATAGTTTTCACACGAGGACTATAAACTCCCTCTTAAGATTTTCCTTGAAATTTAGCTATATTCAAAAGTACATTCAATCAAATTGTTTAATTAAAAAGGAGAACAAATTCAATTAGCACTTGGCTTGTTATTTTATCTAACCACATACTCCATCAGCATAATGACCTTTAAAAAGGCGGTCATGTGCGCTCCGTTAAACTAATCACGAGATCAGCAGTAAATTTGTAATCTTATTAAATTCCTACGTACGTGTATATAATATTCATTTACATAATACATCATTGTTTAAATCATAATGCATGACCTTACTAGACTTTTCCTTTTGCGTTTCGTTCCGTAATGTAAAATCTGAATGGATTTTATGGAGCATAAAAATTTTAAAACAGAACTTTATTTCTAGCCCTTCGACATTGTTTCAAAAGATTTCATTTCTAAATCTTTACGTGCTCTCGGTTTATAAATTTTATTTCTTCAATATCCTTTACCTATTTCATTTCACAATACAACTTTCTTATTAAATATACAGTTTAATATTTTAATTTCACAATTAATTTATCAACTTTATAGTAAACATAAACATAATGATACGGAGAAGTAATTCGCTTCCAAGGCCGGGCCCACCTGATAGCCTGAAACAATGGCCCACTTAAATTCCCCAATCTATGGGCTTTCTTGGTCCGACCTCATTTTGGGCTCTGCACCGTCCGATCCGATATCGAAGGATGAAATCAATCCCGCCGTTCGTTTCCAACGGAGATGCTCTCGCGCTGCGCGCCATGTGATCGGACGAATGCCGCTTCCTCCGGCGGCTCGCCCGCCGCTACTTCTCCGCCGCGCCGGTGTCCATCCACTGGAATATTTTTTTTTCGGAGAAACCGTTCGGGGACGCACCATGAGGCAACCGTCAAGAGGCTCGCCGCGGCGGCCGGCGGGCGATGTGGATGGCGTCCAGTCCGCGCTGCAGGAGATGCGTCTGCGCGGGGTGGAGTGCACCGAGGGAGCCCTTGTCGCGGCCATCGGTGCCTTCGCCGCGACGGATCGGCGGACCGCGCTCTCAAAACGTTCTACCGCGCGCGCGACCTTGGCTGCCGTGTGCCCGGCGTGCGGGTCTACAATCACGTGCTCGACGCCTAGCTCAGGGAGAACCTGGTCGAGGCGGTCGTGCTCGTGCCGGTCTCCGACAACATGAGGAAGGCTGGCCTAGAGCCCAATGTGTACACCTACATCCTTCTCATCCACGGTCTGTGCCATAACGACCGGGTCGACGCCACGCGCAAGATGCTCGACGAAATGGCCGGGAAGGGGTGCCACCCGGATGAGGCGAACCATGGTACGATAGTTTCGGGGTATGTGCAATATGGGCAGGATAGAGGATGCCAGGAGTTTCCTGGCTGAGACGATGCCTGTGTGCGCGTCGTATAATGCTGTCGTTCACGTGCTCTGGTGAGAGTTCAGGATGCCCGAGGTGTTGTTGGTTGTTGACGAGATGGTGCAGAGGGGATTGCAGCCAAATGTCATCACTATAGTCGATACATTCTGCAAAGCCAATGAACTGAGGATGGCATGTGCCATTTTGACTAGGATGGTAAAGCATGGGATGCACTCCAAATGTTCCAATGTGTGTTAGCGAAAGATTTTTTTTGAGGATGGAAAGGTGCATGATGCTCTTGCCGTGTGGAATTGGATGGTGGGTGAAGGATGGGTGCCATGGACAATCTCTCACACTGTTCTGTGGTCTTTGATGTGTTGGTGATCAGAAGGGGGGCATTAGATGCTTTCAACAACATGAAAAGAAATGCTTGCTTCCCTAATGCGCTGTCCTACTCTACGCTCATTGATGGCTTTTCTAAAGCTGGAGATCAAGATGGAGCCATGTTCATATGGAATGACATGATAACTTCTGGTTTCAAGCCAAACATTGTTGTTTACACGAACATGGTTGATGTGTTTTGCAAGAAGATGATGTTTGATCTGGCAGAGAATTTTATTGATAAGATGTTAATGGACAATTGTCCTCGTAACACTGTGACATTCAACATGTTGATTGGAAGCCTGTGTGACTGGCGAGTTGGGAGAGCCATGGGATGAGAAGGCACGGATGCCATGATTGCCATCCAAATGGTAGGACTTACAACAAGTTGCTTCATGGTCTTTTCAGGGAAGGAAACCATGCAGACACATTTAGAATGGATATTGACATGTTTAACCATGAGATTGTGTTATGTTTAGTAACTTACAATATTGTGGTTAGTAGTCTGTGTCAAATGCTCATGAACAAACGAGCTATGTTGCTTCTTGGGAGGATGATGGTTCAAGGAATTCAACCTGATGCATTCACTTTCAATGCGATAATTCATGCTTCTTGCAAGGAAAGAAATGTCAAGATAGCTGCATGTATGTTGGGGAGAATGAATGCAGTGAACTGCCCACGCAACATAGTTGCGTATACAATTCTGATCTCAGAGCTTTGCAGTCAGGGTAATCTGGAAAATGCCATGGTTTATCTTTTAAAGATGTTATATGAAGGCACATGTCTGAATGAAGCATCATGGAATTTGTTGGTTCGTGGAATTTTTACAAATCTGAGCAGTACTGGACCAACGCACTTGATTGAGTACATTGTTGAAGATTTATAAGCGTAAAATCAGAGTCTAGTAGTGTTACCTCTTCAACTTGCCAGTGAACGGTTAAACTCACGAGCAGTAAGTTCTCTGATAGTTCCTGAACTGTTTTTAAACATTTTTTAGGGTTTGTCCAAGTTCACAAATTTGTGCATCTTCAGTTTGGTCAGTGTATGTAGTACAAAAAATATGAATATTGCTTGCGTTTTTCAAGTATACATTGATGCTTCTTTTTAGTCGATAATCTCCTTTTGCATACATGCTCAGCTCAAGTCATTAAAAGGACTTCAACAGTAAAATTTGTACCTCACCCACAGGTTTAATATGGATGTACACGCATTAGGAACAGGAAAATGATTGTGTTTTTAGTCAAAATATGCTATGGGCCTGGTACAGCCACGCGTGAACAGTACATAGTACTGTAGCAATAAACCTATATGGCAATTTAGTTGATCTATGATGGAGATATGGTTATTTTGGTATTACATTTATTAGTTAGGATGGTATTGATTTTAGTTGGGAACTAGAGATTAGATTGGTTTCCATAATAGTAGGGATTAGTTCTTGTTATGTCAAGCTAGTCCTCCTTATATATAAAGGGATCCTATATACTATTGTCATGGACTAGGGTTTGGGGCCTAGCCTAGCCAGCCCGTGAACAGTACCCATGTGGTTGTTCACATGAACAGTACCATCAGGTACTGTAGCTGATTAGGTCTCTATTAGAGTTATAGATTAGGATTTGTTAGTTATTCCAATTCAGTTTAGATTTCTTCCTAAAGGAGTCCTTAGAGTTTAGGGGTCTAGGCCTTATAAAAGGAAAAAGGAATAGCTGTAATCTTTATCAAGGAATAAAGATCTCCCTGATTAGGGCGAGATTTACCTTGTCAATCTGGCCGATACCAATTTGGTATCAGAGCCGGTTAGAACATCGACAACCATGTTCGGTTTCGCTCAAGATCTTGTGAGCATATCTGTTGATGAGAAGCTTGACTGACGGGCTAGATGACCACGATGAACGACCGCTGCGACACCCACAACTGCAGATTGACGCTGATCGAAAAAGAAATCGATAGAGCATTATATGGGGTTGTTGTCCTCACCAATGAGGGCATTGAGAACAAAGATGGCAAGTTGCTTCCTCGCCTAGAGAGTCCCAGCGATAGAGGCAACCACGGTGGTAACAGTGGCCACGGTGGCAACAACGACCGTGACGCTATAGATGCCTTGTCCCGGCATAATGAAGGGGCGACATCAGTCCCCCGCGCCCTCCCCCCCCCCCCCCCCCTCCCCAACTCGACCTCTTCGATACACTACGAGCGGAGGCCGACAATGATCCACAAGTGGGCGACTTACGTGCAACAATTACAGCAAGCGTGGTACAGGAGGGTTGGACAAGGGTAGATGAGTTGTTTTTTAAAGGAAAAGTGTTTGTACCAGGTGCCTCATCATAAGGGCCCTTAAATCTTGCATATGTACATGATTGCAATCGTGAAAGGAGTGAAAAGACTCTACATCAGTGGTGATCATCCTTCTATAACTTCCACGCGCAGCAGCGAGTCTGTGAATTTGTTCCACTGGTGAAAGCAAGGTTGAACAGAGGGTCTGGGAATTTTTTGATCCAGTGGACAGACGCACAGCAGCAGAGGCAACTTGAGAGCAGCTCGAAGAATTATGGAGCGCTTTGCAGCAGTACATCTAATGGACGAGCTGCTCAAAAAGAGGGGTGTAATGTCATGGGCTAGGGTTTTGGACGTAGCCTATCCAGCCCATGAACAGTACCCGTGCGGTACTGTTCACATGAATAGTCCACTGGGTACTGTAGCCGATTAGGTCTCTATTAAAGTTATAGATTAAGATTTGTTAGTTATTCCAATTCAGTTTAGATTTCCTCCTAAAGGATAGTAGATTAGATTAAAGGAGTCCTTAGAGTTTAGGGGTCTATGCCTTATAAAAGGAAAAGAGAATAGCTGTAATCTTTATCAAGGAATAAATGTCTCTCCGGTTAGTGCGAGATTTTCCTTGTCAATCTAGCCGGTACCAACTATAGTATCAATCAATCAATGAATATAGTTGTTAGGCTCACCCCACCTAGCCAACCCAACCATAAAACCTAGGCGTTATAGTGGGAGAGGTGGGGGCTTTTATTCATAGTCCAACATTCCCCCTACGGCGTGCGAGCCCGGCGTAGCCCACAGCAGGTTCTAGAGGCCCGACGTAGCCCGCAACAGGTCTCAGCACACTAGATAGGCGCAGGGGAAATCACGCAGCGGAAATGCGGAAATGCGTGGCCAGGGGGATTCGAACCCAAGACCTTGGCTCTGATACCATGTTAGGCTCACCCCACCTAACCAACCCAACCATAAAACCTAGGCATTATAGTGGGAGAGGTGGGGACTTTTATCCATAGTCCAACAATAGTTAATCCTAAGCATCAGAGCTTCTCTTAGCTTGATAGGGAGAAGCCCTACTGGAGCTATTAGAGGGTGAGTGCCCTATCCCCCGGCCTTCGGACCCTTACCCTAGTGTTCTCATAACAAAATACTTCTGTCCGAAATTTGATATCTTATTTAGCATCTTCTCCCTATATATAGTGTAGCACAAACTCCTGTAGTGCCGCCCATCATATTCCATTCATGTAAGTGGAGACAAGGAGGGATGATAGCTACACAAGGCACCAAACAATATACATTTTATTGAATTCATGTAATGTAACAAAGTTTGATTAAAGATTTACAATGGTATTCTGGCCTTTCATCTTCTGTCTAAATATAACATATCTCTTTACTTTGCTTTGGCAGCAACCCTCTGTTTCTCCAGTTTTTGGTACACTTCGTCAATCTCAGACTACATATAAAGAACAACAGATTAGGACTACTCAGCAAAAACTAGGAATGCCAGCAGCATGTAAGGAATTTACCCAACAAATAATTAGATACTGTTAGATAAACAAATATTACCTTGTAATATTTGAGCATGTTGCTTCTTCTCTTTTTCATTGTTGCAGTCACCAAATCCCTTTCAATGTCAAAAGGTATAGGGTCCAACACTACACCTTTGATGTACTCAAAACCTCGTTGCTGATTGGTGACATGCAATAAGGGTTACTATATCTTACATGATTCAAAACAAAGAGTCATAAAACTAAGAAATTTCTGAGTTCCTTTTTTTTTTCTAAATATCCACACCAGATAAAAATCCATGTTGAACATAATATTGGGATAATTGAAGGGATAACATGATGGAGCATGTGATATGTCCAGTTTCTCCACTGGGGAATTAATTAAGTAAAGGATGTACCTTGTTCTTCGCTGCAACAGATGCCAGCTCTTTCAGGATATACTCTTTAAAGCCTTCAGATTTGCAGATTTCATCAAAAGAGCCCTTGTAGCCGTTTGACTCTGCCCACTTTATGGTGTTTTCTTCATGCGGATTAACTACTGCGACTAACATTGATCTGAAGCTATCCCCATATACCCAGATCTAGAAAAAGAGCAGAAATGATAGTATAATATAGATTATAGGTCTAGAAAGATGCAGTATGGTCTCAAAACATAAGCATATGCTATATGCATGGGATTTTTAGCTTACATCTTCCACAATTGGAGGGAAACCATATACTTTCTCCAGGTATTCTACTGCAACGTACTCCCCTTGTGACAACTTGAATATGTTTTTCTTTCTGTCAATTACCTTCAATATTCCATCTGAGGTCATCTCTCCAATGTCTCCTGAGAAAAAAGAGTGTTTAGGATGTGAAAACCTACCTCAATCTTCTATTGTTGTCAAAACATGATTCTCACCTGTGTGAAACCATCCATCAACCACAGCCTCGTTCGTGAGCTCAGGATTTTTGTAATACCCGGTGAAGAAGTTTCCTCGGACGCAGATTTCACCACAGGAAGGAGTACCAAGTGGATCATAACCCATCTCAGGCACTTCTTCCAATCTCAATTCAGTGTAGGTTGCAGCTACTCCAACAGTTCCTAACAGGGACATGTCATCAGGGTAACAGATCGTGCTAGGTCCCAGTGTTTCTGTTAAACCTGTGAAAAGGCCACAACATCTAGCCTTAGACCTCTTTAACAGATTGACAGGTATTTCACAACTCAGCCATTTATATTCAGAATATTATGAGTATAAGAATTTTAGTTCTTGTAAGTATCTCTGTCAAGAAGGCAATAGATAATCAAAACATTTTACTTGTCACTAATAGTAAACAAGTCCAAATACTGTAGGTATCTCAAAGCACTTGAAGGGGTAAGTAATAGTCATCAACCATTGAGTGGTAAATTCTCTTAAACCTTGTGCTTGCACTGAAAAAGATGACATTCTGGGACTAGAACAGCACAAGTAAAACCTAGACTCAACCTAGATAAGGATCTGGCTGCCTGGCCTTATAGGTATTCCCTTCTCTTGTGAATATTGCCATAATAGGTCAACTATTCATCTCTGTGAATTTATGTGATAGTTTTTTCTATGGCTCATTACCTAAGCAAGTAGGAATTACCTTTTTATGCTTCTGAAAATAAAGAAAATGTAATAACAATTACTTTTCTGATAATACAGGAGAAATTTGAACAGTGGAAAATGTCTATCTGCATTACCATAGCCTTGGATAAAGTATGCACAGCTGGTTACTCTCAAGAACTCTTCAATCTCATTACTTAATGGAGCCCCACCCGAGATTAATAGGCGAAGGCGACCACCAAGCCTTGCCTTGACCTAGAACAGGGAATGACAACAAAGAGGCAGGTATGAAAGTTGTGAGTAGAGCTGCTACTGTTTTTTCCTCTGAAATAATTTGACAGTAGAGATTGTTGATAAGGAAAACAAAACCTTGCGAAAAGCCAGCATATCTGCAAAAGGTGAAGCAGTTTTGTATGTGTAGCCTGCTTTCATGTTTGCTAGTTTGCTGGATCACAAATGTTACATTGAGCATACATAATATAATGTACTGCCATAAGAAATTTATGATGCTAATCAACTTACCGGTTGTACAGAGCATTGAAAATTATCCTCCTAAGTGGTCTGAGTTCTGACAAGGCCTTTAAGATACCTAGAGCCAATTATAAATGGTCATGTGAGTTAATGAATATGAGTATGAGCTTAATCAATACCAACTTTATTTTATTTCAACCACCTTCATAAATTTTTTCATACACTCGAGGTACCCCAACTAGTAGAGTTGGCTTTAGCTCCATGAGATCATCTCGCAAGGCATTCAAATCCTGATCCAAGAAGAAATGTAACCATGTTATAATGAATTTAAGTATGATCACCTTAATAATGGAAATGCTGAAACAATAATGTGCTGTAATTGCTCACTCCATGGTAATAGCCAACTGACGCTCCTTTGTGAAAGAAATACTCTTCGATCATGCGGTCAAGGATGTGAGCAAGTGGTAGAAAGGAAAGAAAAACATCATCTGTAGTCATCTGTATACACAAAACCACACCTTTTGTTTGTATTATGCATAAGTAGAACCATCTGAGGCTGTAGATGTAAAACATTTTCCATCATCTCAAAAAATAAGTGAAACCATCTATTGGATCAGGCATTAGGTCTATTCAGATGGCCATATCTAGCAAAGGAGAGCAAGAATGACCTTATCATCGAACTGGTCCATGAAGAGGTCCACCCCTTTTACATACATGGCATGGCTCTCATGGCTAAGCATGACACCTTTGGGTTGTCCACTCGTTCCACTTGTGTACATGATGGTGCATGTATCATTTGGTTTTGGAGCGCATGGTTTAGCTGGGTTATCCTTTCCCTGAAACAGAATTCAAATACTGATCTATCAACACATTACTACAAAATTAGCAGTCCAGATAAATTTAACTAGGAATTTTCAGCTGGGTTAATGGTCAACGTCGTGCAATTTCTGGACCTACCATATTTAAGAAATCATTCCAAGAGTACAACTTCATCCCAATCTGATCGGCGCTTGTGATTTGTTCACTTGTTGCCGAAGTAAATGCAACCAATGCTGTAAACATATTTCAGTGGAGATTCTTTTTAGGATATGTAACATATAGTAATAGCAGAGACCCTTAAGTAGCAAAGTATACCTTGGCTTACCTTTTACTCTCTTGGCAGACTTGCAATTTGGGGACAGAATCTAAAAACAGGAAGTTTTGCCGTCAAAACTATATTCAGATCAAAGACACATCAAAGTTAAATTATCTGAACTGTACTTCTTTTATTTTCTTGTCCTGAGCGAAGATAACATCAATTTCAGCATGGTCAATAATGAAGTCGACAGCTCCTGCGCCTATGTTGACATGGAATAGTTGTTAGGGATAATGGATAATATAACTTCTGGCCAAAATACCAAATGTTGTGCATCTAATTTACATCAGTAGATCTGAAATCTTTTATGATAAGAGGCTAAGAGCCTTTAGTTTAGGGATTTTCTTACCTAAAGTATCATAGAGTGGGACGCAGATTAAGCTATAACCATTGCAAGCCTGCATAGTTAATCGAGGGAGTTATCATAATTTTTTACGATGGAATAATGTTAATGAAATCTTCAAAATTATCTTTCATATCATCCCTTCTCTCTAGCTACCTGCATTGCTGCTATCCACTGAGGGCAGTTTGAGCCATAGATTCCAATCCGGGAACCCTGATTAGAATCAAGCATATGAGCATCAGTGTCAAGGGCTGATGTATATGTTTCAAGCTCTCTTAAAAATACGCAGATGCCAATGATGAAAGAGAGTCTAGTATATGTTTCTGACTGGAGAAGTTTGCTTAAGTTTCATCTCTTACTGGCTCCACCCCCAGCTGCTGCAAAGCAGAGCCAACTTGCAGGACTTCCTCGTACACTTCCTTGTATGATTTCCATAAGTATGGCCCTATCTAGAAGATACAGAAAGCAGATCAGTTTTTCATCAGGAATATAGAAAATGAGAAGTAAGTCATGAAGCAGATAGAAGCTTCATGATCCTATCAGTTGTATGTGGGCATACCACTGCATCTTTAACTGGACGCCATCCGAGCATCCGGTTATCTGGGTACTTGCCTGCTGCTACTCTGCAGGAGGGTAAGTGAGTATGGGAACCAAGATTTCTGAGTTCCAAGTATTCTTCTCTACTTTTTTTTTGCATTCATCTTGTGAGAATTTCTGCTGTTAAGATTTCGTATCTTGCGTTTTCGCATGCAGGTAAATTTTCTAGCATGTGCAGAAGAAGAAAGAAGTGAAGATGTTGATTCAAGCATGTACCTGAACACATCCCATGAGGTTTTCATGTCAGGCTCAAGTTGTGGGAATCCATCCTTGGACAGTGCGCTCCGGAACACTGGCCCTACCGCCGGCCGGCCATCCTTCCCGGGCTTTCCATCCTCCACCTGAACCGTGAAAACTTTCTTCGTCCCTCCCTCCATGACGCAAAGTGATCCTGCCTTCGTGTATCAGAATTCAAGGTAAGCGACCAGTATTCATCAGAATTATGTGCTCCCTTTCTCCATTGTGAACTGATCAATGCATAGACCCAGCCACAAGCACCAAGAGGATGAAAACAAAACAAACTATTCGAGCATAATGGTGCCACGTACTCCTCAATAAGAAGAAAGGAACCGATAATTTCTTTTAACGCTGAGGAAAAAAAATAAATGTATGAGAAAACGAGTTGGACAGAGAGCGGTGAAACTTGAAAGCAATATCAGACCTATCGTTCTGACGTTCCTTGATTAGAAAAATGGGATCTTGTAAAGAACTATTTAAAGCAGTTATGTATGGCTGATGTTTCACTGTTTCAGTGGATTTCTTGTGCAGTCAGGCAAGACTCATTCAGACAAAAAAGCACAAGAAGAAGAATACTGTTCAATTAAGAAGAAAACCTAACCTTCTTCTTGGTTTTTTCTTTCCCCTCTTTCACTGTGTGTGTGTGTGTGTGTGTTTGTGCGAGAGAAAGAGGGAGCATGAAAGCAAACATGCAGAAGAGAAGGCTCAGAGCTTACAGAGAAGGCAGAGAGCTCTCGGATGGAATTGATAATAAAGCTGACGGGAAGAGGAGGAAGAAGAGTAGCAGAGCGTGGTATATATGCAACCCTAGATGGCGACGGATGATCGCCGTGGGTCTCCCCTATTTAGACTGGGAGTTGAAACAGCTTAACTACAGGTTACAGGTTCAGAGAGGGAAAATTTTGGGGAAGATTAGCTTCCAAAAATTAGGCTGGGTGTCCTTACGTGTGAACAATCCGATCAGCAAGATGAGGAGAGAATACATCACAATTTCACAATATTATTTTCGTTGAGAAACTTCTACTCGGGTATAGTTTAGAGTTTTCGGATAACGAAAAAAACATAATATATAGGAAAAAGATAAAATTCTTTATTGTTTGTGTTGAACGCGTTACAACGAGAAGATGATCATTTTATTTATAGACAAAAATCTCTAACTTATCTATAAGCGTGATTCTCTCCATGTGGGAGAGAATTCGTTGAAGATGTATAGATGTGCCGGAATTCGGTTTCCTAACACTTTTATGTGGCATCAAATGTGGTTGAGTGGGTGTTTGCAAGGTTATCAATACCGTTCTGTACCGGTCAGAATGGTTGATATGTACTATTCTACCACCCAAACCGGTATGTGTTAAGTGGCGTATCATTCTGTCCTCAATACCGGTTAATATCGACTATTCCGATATATTTGTGTAAATTTTGATACTTCAAAAACTATATCAGCTTTCTCACAACAACCCGTCCACTCTAACGGCATGACGTGCTCCGGTTTCTGAAGAAACGGGAGGCGCTGAGATTGTAGCACACGGAAAGCTAGAAGCTTGCAGAACTCGAAAAAGAACAGCATAAATTTGCTAGCGTCATGTATTATATACCACGGACATTTTTTTGTCTAAATACAAAGTTCGATCAATTAAGAAAACATTATAACTCAGTCATAATATTTAACGAGCGGCAAATAAAAATCTCATGCAGTAAAAGAGAGGAGACAGATGCTGTGCGGCGCACACACGAGCTAATTAATTTGATGTGGGGTATCTATTCTTGTGGGCTGTTACTCCTCGACAGATTTCAGCATCCGTTGCATCAAGTCGTGTAGATGGGAAGGTAGCTGAGTGCCTTTTAATGAACACATTCCTTTCTAATTGGGTTGCTGCTATCTGCAATATTAGGGATCTTGAGTTTCTTGCCATTCATGGAGGCTCGGTCGGAGGGCGAAATTAGATAGGATACGGTCATCTATTTTTTCTAGGATTTAACCATCTATTTTTTTTGTTTGGTTGGATTAATAGAGTTGTTCAATTTTTTGTTTGGTTAGATAAATAGAGACATCTAGTTTTTTGTTCGGTTGATGGGCAAACCTAATGAGCTGGGATAATCACTTCCTAAATTGAATGTATTCGGCAACACTGATCACACCCGCATTCAACAATTTTTATTGGACAAACTCATCCAACATATTTAAGAAATATTATCTGTCCATCTGTGCCATTGCTACCATTCAACTAAACAACCTCAAAACTTAAACGGATATCTCCCATCTATGAAAAATCGTTCAACCAAACGAATCATGATTTAACGCATTTGAAAATAAATATAAGATTACAAGTGGGACATGGAATGTGGTTGGCGATGGATGGCAGTTATGAAATCAGCTCCGAATCATCTTGCACCTAGAGCATTATCTGCATCTAACTTTGTTTTTTTAATGTGAAGACTAGCTTTGAGTGTAGGTGAACACCCCTCTAGCGCAATGAGTTTTTTTCATTGGATAAAAACAAAGCATAATCGGACAAATCCCCGGCTATCCTTGAAAGAAAAATGTGACATGCTGCAAGAACTTTATTGATTCCTCAGAAACAAGAACTTTATTTATTCTACCAAGTTAGCCTCTAAGTATTAGGCTGCACATAAGAAAATTTAAGAGGGTAATACTAGTACGCATAATATCCTATATATTCCTCTTAGATAGCATCATAGACCAATATTATAATCAGCTAGAAAACACGAAGATAATCTACATAGGGATAGATAACTCTTTGTTATTAAAAACTTTTCTGTTTCAACAACCACCACCTGCTTCATGCAGGCGAGTTGCAGCCTGCAATCCGAACTGAGGACGGGTTTTTGGAGTTAGCTCACCCTTGCGAGATCGCGACCCTTTGTCCCGCCCATTGTAGCACGTGTGTCGCCCAGGGCATAAGGGGCATGATGACTTGGCCTCATCCTCTCCTTCCTCCGGCTTAACACCGGCGGTCTGTTCAGGGTTCCAAACTCATAGTGGCAACTAAACACTAGAGAAGTGGGCTTTTATCCGCCCCTTCAGTACCGATTCAAATTCAAGACGGTACTAAAAGTTCCTTTTCACGGCCAAAATACTAAGAGGTCATATAAAACCGGTACTAATAAACAATTTTAGTACTGAGAGTCAGAAGACCGCTTGGTACTATACTTAGTAGTATAGGTCAACATCCCCAACCGATACTAAAATCTTGGGCTTTAATACTGGGTGGGGATACCAATCGGTACTAATAAACATGGCACCAAAGGGTCTCCTAACCCGGTACTAAAACTCTTTATTAGTGTTGGGTGATTTTGAGCTTGTGGGTGCTTGAAAGTTAGTAGCTCCATTTTTTATTGTAAGATCAACTTGGTGCTTAATTTGTGAAATGTGATACATTATCTTGATGGAAGTACAAGCAGATTTGTGAAAAATGTGATACTTTGATTACTACAACTTGTGATATGTCGGTGATCGAATAGAGATAGATTATAGCAACTATCGAAATTTCAATTATTTTTAGTGATTTCTTCTTGCGGGTGAATGAAGGTTAGTAGCTCCATTCTTTACTATAAGATGAACTTACTACTTGATTTGTGCAATGTGATCCATTATCTAGATGGACGTACGGGCAGATTTATGAAATGTGATACTTTGATTCCTACAACCTTGTTAATTCGTCTAGTTGTTTTTTCCTAGGTATTGTTCTTAAGAAATGTACATTATATAGAAATGTGGTGAAATTGCTCTTCAATGATCTAATTGGGCTATAATCTTGTTAATGTACATGAACCGATAGTGGACGTACGGCACTGACCACCGCTCCATAGAATTCAATCACAGTGTATGTGATTTTCTCGAAGCAGGCAAGGCCCAAAATCCTCCATTGAGTTTCATATGTTGTCCATGTCTGAGGATGTATTCCAAGACAAGTACCATTCACTTTCACTTGCTCGGGATTCATGCCTAATTATATTTGTTGAACGAAGCATGGAGAAAATGGTATTATCTATAAAGATGAGATGGAGAACAAAACGACAATAATATTCAAGGCTTGGATTGTGAAGATACCAATGTTGCAGAAGACGATGACCTAGAATATGTTGCATGATGAAGCAGATGACTTTGATTGTGAAATGAAGCTTAAAAAACTTGAACGCTTATTAGAGGACCACCAGACATTGTTGTACCCGAATTATAAAAATGGAAAGAGAAAAATGCGTACGATACTAGATCTGTTGCAATGGAAGATGATAAATGGTATGTCTGATAAAGGATTCGATGAGTTGTTACGGCTCATTAAAATATAATTCCAGAGGGTAACAATTTGCCTCAAACAATATACAAGGCAAAAATACAAAACCTATCAAGGTGTTATAATATAATATGTAGATGTTGTGATAAAAATTTAAAAATATCTGAAGAAAGTTTTTATGTATGATGTTATTATTCGAGGATGAATTTGGATTTAAAAAGGAATGAATTGGGTTTCAAAGCAGATCAATAGTTAAATATTCGTTTGAACTTGAAACTTTTTATAATCAAAATACATTGTATATTATCACATGAAAAAATCGGCATTTTTCTAGGTCAATTAGCTATTTTAATTCATTAGTTGTATTTCTAAGATTTAAATTAAACATGTCAAATTTGAACTAAAATAATAAACTAAATTATATAAAAAATTATATTCATGTTTTGGATTCTATTTTAGGCATAAACCACTCAATTTAAAAATGTATCACAAAATATTTCAATAAAAGGGAATAAAAAGAAAATTTGACAAAAAATTAAAAAAATATTTGCCAATAGCCAAATTTGAAGCACTCAGCAAACACGAATGTTTGTCAAGTGTTTGCACCTTAGCCCCCGCCTTTTTTCCTAGCGCGCCACGCCCAATTTTTTGATTTTCCACCCTTTTTCCACTCTTCCTCTTTTAATTCAAACCCCCTCACAACTTCTCTCACTGCTCTTCCTCACTTTCACTCTCTCCCACACCATACCGCCCCTCCCTTGCCCTATCCCCATGGCCTGGCGCCGCTCCCCACAGCACGCAACAACACTCTAAAGTGATGCTCCTCATCGTGCACCACAGTGCTCTGACACCGTTGCCCGCCACCCCTAGCCCATTGCCTTGTCCCATGCCAGCGCCCCATGACGCCCTGCCCCGCCTCGTCCCACCGTAGTGCTACGCCGCGCCACGTCACATGCTCCACTCTAGCACTACACCATTGCCTTGCCACATCGCGTCGACACAGACCTCACCTCGCCGCGCCACACCGGCGCGGGCCTCGCCTCGCCACGCTACGCTCGCCAGGTGTTTGACAAAATGGCGCCACGCTCACATCATGTTTTTATTTTATGTTTCTTTATTTTTCGAGTGTCAAATTTTAATATTTGGCAAACCCGCCGTTATGTTACTTTTTTGCCGAATGTCGTGTGTCACTTGGCAAAGAGTTTGCCGAATGCCCGATGAAAAACACTCGTGAATCCCTGTTCGCTGATAGTGAATTCACACAATATTAATCACTGAGTGTATAATGAACATACTTCACCGAGTATAGACTTCGCCGAGTACCTGTAGCACTCACTGAACCCTAGTTTTCATGTAGTGTGTATAAATGATCCTATCAATGAATCTGCGGGAAACAGCACCGGGAAAAAAACAATGATGCAGTTAATATGACCCGTAGCTTTGATTGCGTGAACCGGTTAATGAAGGCTATGTATTGACTGTTGTGTGCTCGATCGGTTGCCTACTTTTTGTACTTACACTGCATGGATCATGATGGTGTAACTCAGATCTAAGCTCCATTTTACTTTCATTGCATCGTGTACGCGTTATCTATACTAATTTAAAAGTAACAATTAGTGTGGTAAATCGGTCACCATTCTTATTTGGATCTATCGTAGTTTTCATAGTTTGTTTTATGATATTATTTAATATCAAAACACAACAACCAATATTTAACATATATATAATCAAAATGAACATTCTTAACAAAAACTCAATAACATATATCATATAAAATATATTTAATTTATTTTAAACAATTTATAATTTTTGTTTGTTCGTAGCAAAGCCCGGCCGCGCAGCTTCCTAGTGAACATAAGATAATCTCATGGTTCGTAGCCTTCAAATTAAATGGATGTGGCAAGCATTGCGTAAATGCAATTATTTTTAAGTGCGCAATTAATAAAGGAAACTTTGGCCAGAGACAGGAGGACTATCTTCAATGGATGCATACGAATCCATCACGGGCAGTTTAATAATTTATTAATAACTCCGAATAAATGTTCACATACATACATATCAACATTATTGTCCAGATAAATGTTATTTGGACCTTGCCCTGTTTGATATTTCAAAATACAAGACTGGTTTTAGAAAAGTCAACGCGTGTGACTTTGACTAATAATGAAACTAAAAATATTTGGAGTTCGTTACGTACTATTATGTTTGTTATATAGTTAGCTAGATTCACTGTAGTAAAACTGAAAAGTTCGCCGAGTGCTACGGGCATTGAGCGAAGCCCATTATTATACACTCAATGAAGAGTTCAACGAGTATTGTACTCGGAAAACAACACTCAACAAACTTATTATTGGCGAACAGAGATTCGTCGAGTATTTTTTTTATCTTGCATTCGACGAACTCTTCACCGAGTGCCATATACGACACTCGGCGAACAAAAGAAACATCACAGTGTGCACACGGATATGACACGGATTTGTCAAGTGTAGAAATTTGGCACTCATCGAACAAAGCAACACAAAAAAAGGAGGCAGCATCGGCGTGGTCGGACACGGTGTAGCCCGGCGTGACAATGGGGCTGTGGTGTGGCCCATCCTAGTGCAGCACGACCACACAGAGGAGAATCTAAATTTGCTTTTAAACCTAATTCATTCGTTCTCTCAACCCTAATTCTTGCTTAAAGAATCTCTGGATTCTTATCGTCCTACTTGATAACTTTTTTGAAATATTTTTAATTTTTTATCATAGAATTGTCTATGTATCATATCATAACACCATAACAACAAGTTTAATATTTTTCAATCTTCATTTGATTTTTTAAAAATTAGAAAATCATCAATCTTCATGTTGCCAATTGAGTGTTGCAACCTAGACTTTTAAAAATTTATTTCAATTTAGTGGGTAAGAAATAAAACTGAACTCAAAAATATAAATGCGATTTTTATATAATTTTTGGTTCATTATTTTGGGTACTTACAATTTAAATTTCACTATTTCAATTTAAATCCTAGAAACATACTTAATGAATTAAAAACAACAAACTGAACTAAAAATGCTAACTTTTATAAGAAATAATATATGTTGTATTTTGAGGGTAGAAAAATTGTCAAGCTAAAACTAAATTACAAATATGCCTTTTTTGAGTTTTTGCCCTGTGCTTTAAAAAACGCTAGGAAAACTCAGTAAAATTTTTTGCAGTCCAAACACACCATTGCAACTTCCGTTGGTACTGTTTTTTTTGTCAAGTGTTATAGGCTTCGCCGAGTACATTCTCGTTAGGCACTCGGCAAAACCCCTGGCCTTTTGCCCAAGTATAACTGTTTATTGAGTGTTTTTTCAAAAATACTTGATAAATCCACCTTCACTTACTGTCTGAAATAATGCATACTTAGTGTTTGAAATAATGCATTCAACAATTTTTCACTTTCCGGTAGTGACACTGCTCACCTACCATTTCCTAACTATAGCTTAACTGTGAGAGAACTGAATAAATTAAAGGAGGCAAGGGATATCAGAACAGCTTACAGGATGTCAGTGCAAATTGCAGTGGCATGCAATTATAGACGTTTTCTGTATATATAGTTGGGGTAGTTGGAGTTAATTCTGTATGGTTGCATCTATAACAACAAGGATATGGAATAGAAGCAGTTGGCCTTTACTCCGGCTTGAATCTTCAATTCCCTTGTGTAATGGATGCTGATGAAAGGGAAAATTTAGATACCATATAATAATTGTGGCATTCCCCATGGTATAAACGTAGAGCAAGGTTATGCTATAATTCATCTTGTTTTCTCATATCAGTTTCACTACCGGAAAACGATTATTTGCGGAGTGCAACAATCTTTGTCGAGTGGGAAACATGCTTCACCGAGTGCCTTAGACACTCGGCAAACACCCAACACTACCGGAAAACAGATATTTGCCGAGTGCCACGGTGTTTGCCGAGTGCATTTCATCGGGCACTCGGCACAAAGGTGTTTGCCGAGTGCCCTGTGAAACACACTCGGCAAACACTGTGGCACTCGGCAAACACTAGGCTTTGCCGAGTGCCACACCATAGGCACTCGGCAAAGCACCTGAAAATCGTCCCGCCCATTTTTTTTCTGACGACGTTATGGCGGCAGGGTTAAAATTTTGGGTTTGCCGAGTGCCACTAACGGACACTCGGCAAACCCTAGCCTTTGCCGAGTGCCACAAGAAAAACACTCGGCAAAGATGTTTTGAAGTCCATATTTCATGTGAAAACCCATTTTGAGTCCATATCACATTTCAAAAATGTTTTGAACCTGAATTTTTTTTTACAGTCATAATTCAACATCTTTTAATCCTTGATAAATTTTCATTTTTTTATGAGTGGGTTTGGTATTTTTAATAAAATATTTGTATTTCTAGGATTTACTTCCAAGTGGGTCAAATTTCAACTAAATGTACATGAAATAATGACTCAAAAAATATGGAAAAATCATATTTGTGTTCATGATTACATTTGTAATCTTTTACAACTAAATATAACTAAATATTTAAAATCTAATTTACGACACTCGACCGGCAATATGCAGGTTAATGGTTTTTTAATTATAGAAAATGTAATTGATGCCTAAAAAATATGACACTTGACATGGTGTCATTATATCATACATATATGATATGGTAAAAAATTCATAATGTTTCGACAAAGTTTTCAAGTATGACCTTTAGAAATTGGACAACCTTCGAGAAGGTTTAAAAGTTTAGGGATGAAATGAGTTAGGTTTAGAAGCAAATCGATATTCAAATATTTGTTTGAACTTAAAACTTTTTGTACTACTAAAACTCAATTTATCTTATACCATGTCAAAAATTGGCATTTTTTAGAGTTACTTTGATATTTTTGGTTAAAAATGTTGTTTATAAGATTTTAAGTAAAAGATCCCAAATTTAAACTCTATGTGCCTTATATTTGATTATTTGAACCTAGAAATTTTCTAGGATGAAATATTAGTGTATATTATATAATTACAAATGATGGGATTTTTTACTGTCTTTATTCTATTTTAGTTTTTTTTTTAAAAAACAGTATAAAAATTATTTGCCGAGTGCAAATGGGAATGGCACTCGGCAAAGAAAAAAAAAATCATTTTTGCCGAGTGCTATAGCTAAATGCACTCGGCAAAGTGTGCTGATCCCATTATTTCATGTGAAAACATATTTTGACTCTATATCACATTTAAAACATGTTTTGAACTTGAATTTTTTTTTACAGTCATAATTCAACATCTTTTAATCCATGGTAAATTTTCATACTTTTATGAGTGGGATTGCTATTTTTAATAAAATATTTGTATTTCTAGGATTTACTTCCAAGTGGGTCAAATTTCAACTAAATGTACATAAAATAATGACTCAAAAATTATGGAAAAAACATATTTCTATTCATTATTACATTTGTACTCTTTTACAACTAAATATAACTAAATATTTAAAATCTAATTTACGACACTCGACTTGCAATATGCAGGTTAATGGTTTTTTAATTATAGAAAATGTAATTGATGCCTAAAAAATATGACACTTGACAGGGTGTCATTATATCATACATATATAATATGGTAAAAAATTCATAATGTTTCGACAAAGTTTTCAAGTATGACCTTTAGAAATTGGACAACCTTCGAGAAGGTTTAGGAGTTTAGGGATAAAATGAGTTAGGTTTAGAAGCAAATCGGTATTCAAATATTTTTTTGAACTTAAAACTTTTTGTAGTACTAAAACTCAATTTATCTCATACCATGTCAAAAATTGGCCTTTTTTTGAGTTAGTTTGCTATTTTTGGTTAAAAAAGTTGTTTATAGGATTTTAAGTAAAAGATCCCAAATCTAAAATAAAAGTGTCTTATATTTGTTTATTTGAACTTAGAAATTTTCTAGGATGCAATATTAGTGTATATTATATAATACCAAATTTTGGGATTTTTTAAAGTCTTTATTCTATTTTAGTTTTTTTTTTCGAAAATAATTTTTAAAAAAGTTTGCCGAGTGTAATTAGCCCTAGCACTCGGCAAACTAATGGTTCATTTAAAAAAAATAATGTTTGCCGAGTGGTTTAGTGGTGGCACTCGGCAAACGTTATTTATTTTTTAAAAAAAAATGTTCGCCGAGTGCCTCCCAATTTGGCACTCGGCGAACCTGGTACCAGTACAAAAAAAACAGCCCCAGATCTGGGCGCATTAAGTGCGCCCAGATCTGCCTCCCCCCTCGCAGCACACCGCCGCCTGCTCCCCCGCTCCCCGCCGCGCGCCTGCTGCTCCCCCGCCGCCGGCCGCCCGCCGCCCGCCGCGCTCCTCGCATCCCGCCGCCGCCACCCCGCCGCCGGCCGCCACCCCGCCGCCGGCCGCCCGCCGCCTGCTCCCCCGCCTCCCAGCCGCCTGCTCCCTGCATCCCGCCGCCCGCCGCCACCCCCGCCGCCGGCCGCCCCGCCGCCGGCCGCCCCGGCGGCCCCCGGCCTGACCCCGGCCACCCTCGCCGGCCCTCGGCAACCGGCGCCGCTGGCCGTTTTCGGCAGCCCCGCCAGCCCCGCCGTCCCACGCCCGTCGGCGCCGGCCGCGCCGGCGCCCCCTGCCCGGCCTCCTTCCCTGGCCTCGGTGCCCCCCCCGAGCCACCTTCGCCGAGTGCCCCCGTGGCACTCGGCACACCCCCTTCGCCGAGTGCCACGTGGGGCACTCGGCGAAGTCCCGTTAACGGCTACCCCGGCCGTCAACCGTGGACTTCGCCGAGTGCTATACGTGGCACTCGGCGAAGTCTATATTGCACTCGGCAAAGACTTCGCCGAGTGCCCGATAAATTGCACTCGGCGAACCCTCACGTCGCCGACACGTTCAGTGCCGAGTGGGGTTCGCCGAGTGTGGCACTCGGCGAAGCCTTTGCCGAGTGCAAAAGAGGCTTCGCCGAGTGCCCTAGGCACTCGGCAAACAAGCACAGTCCCGTAGTGCAAGTTCCCGTAATGTTTGCTATAGACACTATTTTATTTTAAACGACGGGTCTAATATTACCTCTATCTCAATTGTTTCATGCTGTCTCATATGTTTTTCTTCCCTCTAAATTTAGTTGTTCTTATAACAAAAAGCTACTTCCAGTTAATCAGTTTGGATAAAGGCAATATTAGACATTCATAGTTAGCCAAGAACATAGAAGAGGAAGGGTAATATGGTCATTTCACGTTCTAAATGTTAGGATTGAATAAAACAGTGTCGATGATGTCTTATAGCAAATTGCTAGCTAGGTGAACAAGATGTGTCTTGTAGCAAAATTTTCCATCCTCACTTTCGCCTTTTACTTCCATTGAGCTAATGTCATGTTATTGTTCATGAAGCAAAAGAGGCAGTGTCAACCATGGTTGGATTCAAATTATGTATGATTTTTTTCTTACACGATAATTGATGCATGTTTTTTGTTTCGTTTGTTTGTTGCATGCATGTTTGTTGATCCGTACACGCCAAAACAGTTGGAGAAATTGAACGCCTACACCACTGACCACTCTACGAGAGCAACTGTGCCCTGTGATGCATGAAATACACTTGTCTGAAGCAGCACGCTCCACGTATGAAACAGAATTCAGAATTGTGTTGCGCTGATGACACACAATGAAAATGCATTACATCATTGGTATCCGCCGTTGGACACAGCTAAAAATATTTAGAACGAGGGAAAAAAGAAATAAGGTGACGTGATAAAAGTACCAAGGTTAACAAAACCATTTTGAGACCGGATACCGCTTAGGCTCGAGACAGCAGTTATCTGCGGTAATCGAACGGTTACTAAAAAAATCCGATCAAATTTTGTATTTCAAAATCTAAATTTAGATCAATTCATAAAATGGTTTTAAATTTGGTTACCGTGGTAGGCGCTTCGGTTACCGTGTGGTACCGAGCTCAATTACCACGATATATACCGGTCAGATAATTTCTTAGGGAAAATAAAAATTATAAAATCATAGAAAATTATTTTTCAAGATAAATAATAAACTTATAATACCACAAATTTTATAAGTTTACAATAAAATATAAATTACAAAATAACATGGTTAATTAACAATTCGAGTATTTCTAATTTATCATTGCTGGCTCTATTGGTTATAAGCGGCGTTGTATTCATCCGCTGATATTAGTTGTAAGCCACGTAAATCAAGAATGTTTGCTTTATACTCATTAAGCATGATATTTTATTTGATCAAACATATGACATTAATACAAGAGACTTATATGCAAAGAATCAAATAATAACAAGCGAATAAGATTGAAAAATGAATTATTTTTGTATTTTATATTTTTGTTCATATTGTTGGTTTGCAACTTTATGATAGTTCAATATTTTTGAAAATTAATTTCACCATAAATTATATTAATTTACATACTGTTTTTATGACTTTTTTCATTTTTTAAAATTTAAAATTTAAAATTTAAATGAAACCGGATGGTATGTTGGTACCAACAATCAGTTACCGAGCGGTAATCATGGTTACCAAACGATTTTGTTTACCCCGGCCGGATAAAACACAACTCACTCTAAATAGGACCAAGTAATATAGCATTTAAAAATCACATTAATTAATTCTAGGTATAATTTTTTCGCGCCACCATTATTTTTCTATTAGTTAGAAATACCATTATTATTTATGTATTTCTCTGAATACCATTACTTTCCCGTACTCGCTACCGCATATCATTATTATTTACGTATTTCCTTAAGCACGCTACCGCAGTAGCTCCGGCGCCGGTGCTAGCGCCGCATCTCCTGTGCTGACGCTGCTGCTCATGTGTCCGATCGAGGCTTGAGCTCGTTACTGTTGTACCTATTGTTGACCGTTAGTGTCAATGGAGTTAGCACTGTTCCGAATTTTGGGTCTAGTTCTAAAATAAATTTTTGAATGATCTATTTGTGAAATAAGCTTTTAAAAGGGTTTAAATTGTAAACATTGTAGGCAGCCTCATATCAAGAACACCGAATAACACATTGATGGAATTGCAAAAACACTAGCTACCGCACCTCTCCTCTCCCGAATTGCAAAACATTACAATTTTCTCTCTCCGAATCTCTCAAGCGGTGCTAGCACACCGGCGTGAAGTGATTCCATATTTGTACATATAGACTCCGTGGAGACGCTGTTCAAATAACGCCACTTATCGCAACTTCTTCATGTCTAGATCATCGAACTTCATCGACGTAATCGCAGATAAATAGGCGAAGCAAGATGAAATTGAGCGAGAACACGCTCCCCAATTTCTACTTCGGCTGCATATACAAACACATAGCTAATCATCTTGGCTGCCCCCACATGCATGTTGGTTCAAAGAAAGCGAAGTGCATTACTCTCTTGATGGGCTGATGGCCCCAGCGCCATGAATTGAGATTCCAATGATCGATCCATGGGAAGACGTGATTACACTTGTGCACGTACTCCTCTCTGCTCTTGTCACCGACCATCATAATTAGGCCGGGCATGCATGTAAATAAAAGTACGGAGTACCTTTCTGCTCGGATCACTACATGCAGGCCACTGTCGACTAGCCGCTATCTTAGGGCATGTATAACACTTGAGACGGTGGAACAATTTTCAAAGTACAAGAGACAATAAAGAAACTGTATGGTATAACTTTAAGCCCATGAATATAAATGCAGCTAAGAGACAATGTGTATAGAGAATCGTATAGAGACGGGCTCTTCGCGAAGAGCCCGTCTTTTGTATTTTTTCAGTTAACCCCCTAAACATCTCTCAAGAGACCACCTATTAAATGAGGTTGTACACGCCCTTATGCAATCGATCGACATGCTTGATTTCAACCGTCGTGTACGTTGTGCTTATGCCATATCAAATTAAATAGATATTGACCGTCAAAACTAATTAAGGCTTGGTCCGTAGTTATATCGTGTAGGTTGTGTTGTGTTTTTTTTAAGTTAATGTGAAAAATAAAAACCTATAATAGTTAATTTGTCATAATTTATTTTATTGATGAAACAGAAACTAGACAATATTATTTTAACTTACTATCATGTTTCTTCGTTTGCTTCATGTTTTTGGACCGTAATAACGTTATCATTTGCAAAATAGATTAAAAATAAAAACCAATTCGCCAAATGTTAAAATAACGAAAAATAGTTACACCAAACAGGATTACGATAACCTATCCCAATAACAAATGGAACAAAAATATCTTTAGCCTAATGCATCGTGCATGCACGAATGCATTGGTTTTACTATATAGATGGATCCACAGCTACTACGCCTCGAGAGTACGAGAGCAAGAGTGAAACTGATTTGGATAGTTTTGATCGTATTTGGAAAAAATGGATTTAAACTTAAATATTTTGGTTTTGATATGAATTAGGATTAATATATTTTTTAATATGAAAATGGATATTATATAACTGATATCCGACAGATATAAATACGGCTTGGGATAATACACATAAGTGTTATTCGGATTATCTAAAATAAAAAACATCAATTAGGCAAAACTATTTGTATCCATTCGATCTGCTTTAGGATGCGTGTTTTATTCACTTGTTCAACGTTTTCTCTCTCCAACCATGGATAGGATGCTCCATCTGCGGTCTGCCCCCGCTGCCGCTGCGGCATGCCGCCGCCAACACGCTGCCCCGGCCGTCGTCCCCGTCGGTGCCATGCTGTAGCTCCACCAGTGCTCGTCAATTCCTGTACAGTACACTAGAGCGCTGTCGGCCGCTCCAGCGCCCCTATTGTGGCACCCCGCGGTCGCCTTGGCACGCCATGGCCGCCTCGTAGCTGCCTCGCAGTGCTACGACCACCCCTGTCGCGGCTGCCCTCTGCACCGGCCACGCCGTACGGCCGCATTGCTGCCGTGCCGTGGAGGAGAAAAATAAAAGGGAAAAGGAAGAAAGCGGAAAGGGGAAGAAGAAGGAAAGGCAGAAACGAAAGAAAATAATAATAAAAGAAATGTTTTTTAATGTAGAGATTTTTTAAGATTACTCACTTTGTAGTATACAATCTATATTTTCACTTTTCTTAATATCATGAGTTTATTATGGTTTAAATTTGACTTGCTTTAATTTAAATCCTAGAAACATAATTAATTTACTAAAAAAACTGACTAACTTAGAAAATTGTCATTTTTTCATGGGATAAGATACTGTTGAAACTAGAATTTGGACTAGCATACCATCGACTAGGTGACCTAGGCAACAAAAAGTCGATGGGCCATAGATGACATGTCAACCCAGCTATAAATATATAAGCTAGGGGTTATTGTAACAAGTTCATACAACTCAGCCAATTAAATTATTCGACGCATCACCAATTTTAGGTACGTATCATTAGGGTGATTCTTCACCGGAGTTATAGCTATATCGGTTGACTACAATCTCTAACTTTGAGAGAGATAGCCTATTGGTAAACTAATTCATGTGTTCATGGTTTTCTCGGTTGAGTTTGATACTATGATCAGATGAAGTAGGCTTGCTAGTTATCGGTTAAATACATTGATTCACATTATCTTACTATGTTTTATAGATTGGATCTCTATGTTGGACAATCATGGTGATTTAACTTATAGAATTAGATTAGATCGTATGTAGACAGTAATGGCATACTGCCTTAGTTAGGTCCAATCTGTGGCATTAATGGGGTCACATACGGGATGATCTGCTTGGTGCGTTAAAATGATGTTCGTTCGAGTTTTAGCCGATGAATTATCTATTTATCAATTAATCAGATTTATTATGTTCATTACACTCCATATAACCTATCTTTATGTTGCATCGGTTTTATTCAAACCATAGGGATTGGTATTATGGAGCTATATTTTTGGAGCCGATTGGTAGGATGTATTGTTCTACATAGATTTATCCTAATGCATCATGATTTTCGTATGTGCTATCGTTGCTAATGCCAATATGCTACAACCGATAGAGGTAGGACATCTCACGTCTATTTTCTTATCAATTGCAGGGTTAAATTGACTAGCACACATACTGACACCTCCAGGTTATTTATGACCTATACTAGAGCTAAACAGACACTCATAGGCCTTCGAGTGTGAAGATGTAGGAAAACTAGAACTTTTGCAACAAGACGCTTTCTTGACACACCCAGTGGTACCATTTTATAAATAACTAGGTTGATTTTCTTCATCGACATCATGGCCAGGAAGGAAGTTGAACAGACCAACAACGCTATCATCCCAATCACCTTGGAACTTTTGATCAATGAACACTAAGCAGAAGTATAGAGGTTGTTGTAGACTTTCAAAAGCTATGTTTAGAATTTTTCAGCATGACTCTGCAAGGGGTGATCTAGATGAATCAATTGTTGATATCATTTCTCTAGGCCAAATCTAGCAGTCAAAGTCCGCGGAGAAAGTTTCAAGATGCTATCAACAAGATGTTAGCCATGCGTTGATTAATCAATCTATCATGTTAGTAAATACATTACACGAATTGATCAAGAAGACAGTAGCGAGTCTATAGCTCAGGAGCTACCTCAAGGGCTAGTCTATTTTTAGTAGAGGTCATCGACAACTGTGATCTTGAACACACCCCCACTGATGATAGCCATTCCACCACTAGTGACTTACGGGTTTGAATGCAACATGGTATTGAGTCTGATACTGCTAGCTCTGATGTAGACTAGCTCTCAATCATACCAACCTCTAGAGAGTGCACCTTCATCGAGTTACTATTATACGTCTTATTATGGCCCTCCGCGATAGTAGATGAATTTTGAAGGAACTATACCTCAAAACAATTATCAGCATCAAGAAAGAGCAGCAACACTGGTGCTGCATTATTCGATGTCGAAAGAATATGATTTCTCCTTCAACATTGCAGAGATCATGAGAAACCAGTTTGGGCTCAAGTGGAAAGAATAAAGTTATATGTATCGGCATCCATACCCATATTGGTTTGATAGGGTGCTATTACCAAACAGGTATAGGGTTCCAATTTTCTCAAAGTTTTCCGGTCAAGATAGTGTGGAGAGGCAGCGACTAAGGAGGCTCTCTTAGAGTTAGTTTTTTTTTCATTGTCTCTACCTAGATTGGCTTTCTCTTGGTTCTCCTTGCTTTTTCCAAACTCGATTAAAGGTTGGGCCAATTTAGAGAAGAAATTTCACAAGTACTTATTCATCAGAATCCAGGAGATGAAGCTGATGGATCTGACAACTGTGAAATAGCGCATGGATGAATCGGTACCAGAATATTTTCAATACTTCCATGATGTGAGAAGATGACGGTATAGCCTTAGTCTAACCGATGCTCAATTAGTCGAGTTAGCATTCCAAGGCCTTTTGCCACCGACCAGGGAGAGGCTATCATCTCAAGAGTTTGATAGCCTAGCACATCTGATGCAAAGGGTGTCATCCCATGAAAGTCGATTCCAAGAAACACGTAAAGAGAAAACACATAAGTGAGTAGCATATTACAATTTTATTCAACGGACTCAGGGAAAGTGGAATATGAGAGTGCTGTCACCTTGGCTGAGTGGGCCAAGTTAAAAAAGAAAATAACTTGCCCGTGTGTTAAAGTCATTAAGGAGGAGCATAGATATGACTTTGACATCAGTAAGGTATGTAGACAAAATATCTGACTTGCTCCTAAAGGAAAAGCAAATTTGGCTCCTACTGAAGAATGTAATTCCATCGGTGGAAGAATTGAAGAAAAGAAAATATTGTAAGTGAAACAATATTGGGTCCCAAAGTACAAATAAATGTAAGATTTTCCATCAACAAATCTAATCTACCATTGAGAAAGGAAGGATAAAGTTTGATGATGCAACAAAACTGATGAAGATAGGTGGAAACCCCTTTCCAATGAACATGGTGCACATCGGCAAACTAAGCTTTCACACTGAGAAAATCCAAACTCTGAGCTACCACGTTAAGACTCATCAGCGCCATGAAAGGGAATAGCATGCCATACCATATGGGCATGAGGAGAAGATTGATCCACGGTAGGAGTGCACCTTTTTTCTTTCTACTTAGGAAATGATATGAGACTCCCATCAGTTAAGAATTGCTTGGAATGCACTAAAGAATTTAGTCTAGACGATATCGGTTTTGAGGACCAGCTCCCAAGGAAAAGAGTACCTACAAAATACCGGCTAGGGTCGCCCGAGAGAGAGACCTTGGATGATCGGTGTGTTTGAACCGAAGATAGATGGCAGGGGGATCAAAACCTTGTACAAAATCCCCGATGGTGCCCACAAGGTTTGACACGAAGTCGGAAGAGGAGGCTCCAACGTAAAAGGCATCGGGAATAGTTAGTAGGGGAATATGAAGAGTATTGGCAGAGCAAACAATGGGTATGAAAAGAGTGATGCCCAAAGAAGAAAGCTGATACAGAAGGCAAACCGATGGAGGTAAACATGATTTTTATATTGTTTGCAGAGAATAGGGCGCCTGTATCATACAGTGAGGAAGAGGAGGAGTAATCGATTGCTCAATTATTGTTACAACCACGATAAGCAACATTTGAAAAGCTAGAATAGGATGAGCATTGGCGCTTGAGGCCTTTGTATATCAAGAGACACGTGGACGGAAAGTCGATGTCAAAGATGTTGGTCGATGGAGGGGCTATTGTTAACATAATTCCACATTCCACATTCCACAAGCTTGGTAAGGTGAACAGGGATTTGATAAAGACCAACATGGTGTTAACATACTTTGGTGACAATTTATTATATGCCAAGGTAGCTTTGAACATTGAGTCCACGATTAGAAGCAAAACACCGTTGACCACATTTTTCATAATTGATGGTAAATGTTTGTATAGCCTCTTTTTGGGGAGGGACTGGATACATGCCAATTGTTGTGTTCCTTATACAATGCACTAGAATTTAATACGGTAGCAAGGTGATCAAGTTAAAGTCATTTAGGCTGATATATCGATTGTCGTATCCAGAGCCAATGCACCCAACACTACCAGAAACGCTCTGTTCGCCGAGAGCACAACTCTTTGTCGAGTGCATTCCCTCGGGCACTCGGCAAAGATTTGTGCTCTCGGCAAAGGCAGGGTTTGCCGAGTGCCACTCCTTAGGCACTCGGCAAACATCCTGAAAATCCCCCGCCAATTTTTTTTGCTGGCGCCGTGACGGCGTCACGGGTGAAAATTTGGTTTTGCCGAGTGCCACTAACGGACACTCGGCAAACACCAGTATTTGCCGAGTGTTATTTAATAAAACACTCGGCAAAGGTGAAAATCCCATTATTTCATGTGAGATCACAATTTAAGCCTACATCACATTTTAAACATGTTTTGAACTTGAATTTTTTTACACTCATAATGCAACCTATGTTAGGCCATGGAAAAGTTTCATATTTTTCTGAGTGGGTTTGCTATTTTTAATAAATTAATCATGTTTCAAGGATTTACTTCAAAGTGGGTCAAATTTCAACTAAATGTACATGAAATAATGACTCAAAAATTATGGAAAAATCATATTTGTGTTCATGATTACATTTTTAATCTTTGACAACTAAATATAACTAAATATTTAAAATCTAATTTACGACACTCGACCGGCAATATGCAGGTTAATGGTTTTTTAATTATAGAAAATGTAATTGATGCCTAAAAATATGACACTTGACATGGTGTCATTATATCATACATATGTAATATGGTAAAAAATTCATAATGTTTTGACAAAGTTTTCAAGTACGACCTTTAGAAATTGGACAATCTTCGAGAAGGTTTAGGAGTTTAGGGATGAAATGAGTTAGGTTTAGGAGCAAATCGATATTCAAATATTTGTTTGAACTTAAAACTTTTTGTACTACTAAAACTCAATTTATCTTATACCATGTCAAAAATTGGCATTTTTAAGAGTTAGTTTGATATTTTTGGTTAATAAAAGTTGTTTATAGGATTTTAAGTAAAAGATCCCAAATTTAAATTACAATTGCCTTATATTTGTTTATTTGAACTTAGAAATTTTCTAGGATGAAATATTAGTGTATACTATATAATGCCAAATTATGGGATTTTTTAAGTCTTTATTCTATTTTAGTTTTTTTTTAAAAAAATAGTTCAAAAAAGCTTTGCCGAGTGCATTTAGATATGGCACTCGGCAAAGACCAAAAAAACACTTTTGCCGAGTGCCATATCTAAATGCACTCGGCAAAATGTATAATCCCATTATTTCATGTGAAAACACATTTTCAGTCCATATCACATTTTAAAAATGTTTTGAACCTGGAATTTTTTTACAGTCATAATTCAACATCTTTTAATCCATGGAAAATTTTCATACTTTTATGAGTCGGTTTGATATTTTTAATAAATTAATCGTATTACTATAGGTTTTACTTCCAAGTGGGTCAAATTTGAAATGCATGTACATGAAATAATGATTCAAAAAATATGGAAAAACTTATTTGTGTTCATGATTACATTTGTAATCTTTTACTACTAAATATAACTATATATTTACAATCTAATTTACGACACTCGACCGACAATATGAAGGTTAATGGTTTTTTAATTATAGAAAATGTAATTGATGCCTAAAAACTATGACACTTGACATGGTGTCATTATATCATACATATATAGTATGGTAAAAAATTCATAATGTTTCGACAAAGTTTTCAAGTACGACCTTTAGAAATTGGACAATCTTCGAGAAGGTTTAGGAGTTTAGGGATGAAATGAGTTAGGTTTAGAAGCAAATCGATATTCAAATATTTGTTTGAACTTAAAACTTTTTGTACTACTGAAACTCAATTTATCTTATACCATGTCAAAAATTGGCCTTTTTTGAGTTAGTTTGCTATTTTTGGTTAATGAAAGTTGTTTATAGGATTTTAAGTAAAAGATCCCAAATTTAAACTACAAGTGCATTATATTTGTTTATTTGAAGTTAGAAATTTTCTATGATTAAATATTAGTGTATATTATATAATTCAAAATTATGAGATTTTTTACAGTCTTTATTCTATTTTTGTTTTTTTTTTGAAAATAGTATATAAAAATGTTTGCCAAGTGCATTTGGACCTGGCACTCGGCAAAGAATCAAAATTCATCTTTGCCGAGTGCCAGGTCCAAATGCACTCGGCAAAGAAGTGAAATTTCAAAAAAATAAAAAAAAACATTTCTCCGAGTGCTACCAAAAATGGCACTCGGCAAAGTAGGTTTCGGGTAAATACAGGGCCCCGAGCAGATCTGGCGCATTTAAGCCAGATCTGCTCCCTCCGCCGCCGCAGCGCGCCCCCTGCTCCCTCCGGCCCAGCCGCGTGCCCTGCTCCCTCCAGCCCCGCCGCGAGCGCGCCCTGCCCCCTAGCCGCCGGCCAGCGCTGCCCCCCCACCCGGCCTGCGCCCTGTGCCGCCGGGGCGCCCGCGCCCGTCCTGCGCCCCCCGCGCCACCGACCGCCCCACCGCCGGCGTCGACCCCGGCCGCCGGCTCCGCCGCCCTCGGCCGCCGGCCCCAGCCACCGGCTCCGGCACCGGCTCCGCCGCCCGAGCCCCCTCTTTCCTAGGTATACATGTATATCCCATTTTTTCAAATATAAATACCTATAAATATGTAAAAATTGCATCTCAAATAGTAAATGCATGTATAACATGGACATGCATAGTGTGGAGGCTAGCAAGAAAGAGCTACTAATTAGTGGCATATATATTTGTGTGGCCATTTTTTATATATATGCATATATATTTGTGTGGCCATTTGCATATATACTTACTCTCATCAAATGATGTGTATAACATTTGAGACATGCATTATATTGCATATATATATTTGAACTTAGAATTAGTGTCTCATGTGTTGAATTATTTAGTATAGTCTTTGATATTTTATAATTTTATGTTGTTTAGTGTAGCGTCTCACATTTTTTAATTACTTTATCTTATAACTAATATTTTTATTGTTTTTTAGATAGATCTAATTTGCTTAGCGATCTCTTACCGGTGTCACCGTCCTCTTCTCGGCTTCATCGTCCTCATCTCGCATCAAACCCTACCGGTAACCTTAGAACATAGGATTAATATTTTGCTTGAACATGAATGATTAATATGCTTTGTACATGTTTTTTATTGTCTAATACAACGTCACATGTTTTGTTTGCTTTCAACATCCGTTCCTCGTAAATAATATTACAATTTTATTTACATGCATGTCAAGAAGATTAATATAAATAAATGCTTATACATGTTATTTTGATTAATATCTTGTGTATGTGGATGCCGGCCATCGTGCCGTGATATATATATATATATATATATATATATATATATATATGTATGTGGATGTCGGCCATCACGTCGTGATGTGTGTATGTGGGTGACGACCATCGTGCCGTCCTATTTATGCATGCTAGATTTGCTATGTATTAGAGACAAGATGTTTGTTGGGGGAAATTACTCTATTTCCAAGACTTAAAGACTAACCCTCCGTGGGCTCAGTGAAGATCCCGAAGGTGGCGGATTGCTGTTCGTAGCATACGTCGACACGGCCGGAGGGTGCCACGGTGCGAAGTCATAGAGAACCCTCCGAAGGGAAGAAGGAGGCCTCGAAGCAGGAAGACATGATTGATTGGATGTTCAGCTTATCCATCTACCCTGCAGCACTTTACCGTGTATAACCTTGTTTATAATACCAGATAGTTTCTACTACGTCAGTTGTAATGTAGGGGTAAATAGGTCTTTTCCTTATACCTTTTTCCCTATAAATACCCCCCATTGTACCTTGTAAGGGGGAGGCAGAACTAGTTGTTCAAACACACACATTCGGACCACTTGAGCTATTATCCTTTACGGAGGCTTGAGTTAGTCCTAAAGCGCAAACCTCTTGTTTGTTCGTTCTTGAAAACCGAGAACCTGTTGGTGTAACTTTTACGCCAACAGTTGGCGCCGTCCGTGGGGACCCAAGTTCTAAAAGCTTGTTCTCTACCGCTGACTGCACTTCGAAGAGCACTTACGGAGGGAGCCTCGGAGTCCCGAGACTCCGCGCACCCTTCAGTTGAGGGCTTCTTAGTGCAGCTCGAAGACCTCCTCTCGACCCCTCGAGTCGTTCGAAGTCCTCCATCTCCAAGACATCTCAACGGCTAGCCATGCCTCCGAAGCGTGGTCAAGCTTCGGGTCCCCTTCGAAGGTCCCCTCGGACCAACGGAGCCGGGCCCTCAGCTAATCCGACAATTCCTGCAGAGACCACTGGGCGTCGAGCGCCCCGGGGTCCTCTGCCTCCTCCTACAATGCTTCAGACTGACTACGCAGCAAGCCGAGATCCAGAAGTACCCTCCGACGAAGATGAAGGCCCTCCCGAAACCGAGGCTACGCAGCTAGCCAGGCTTCAGGAGGAGGTATCCAGATGGAGGCAAGAGGCCGCCAATCGCCTCCGCACTCAAGCTTCCACCGAAACTCCAAGGGGGCCACAGGACGATGGAGCCCGCAATCCCCCAGAAGTTATACAAGTCCCAGAGGAGGCCGAGAATGCCTCCTTCGATAATGAGTCTCTGTTGCACCCTGATCTACAGAGAGTGCCTTTCGACCCCAAGTTCAAGGCCTCGAAGCTGCACAAATACTCTAGGGGGTCGGACCCCGGAGAATTCGCCCGTTCTTACGCCCTAGCTATAGAAGCAAGCGGAGGGGTGCGAAGCACCATGGCAAAATGCTTCCCCCTCGCTCTCGAAGGTGTGGCGCTCCACTGGTTCTGGTCCCTAAAGCCAGGATCGATCAGTTCATGGGAGCAGCTCAAAAAGAAATTCGTGAGCAACTTCCAAGGTACCTTCGTGGCCCCAATGTCCACAGGAAGTTTGTTTCAGGTGAAGCAGCGGGCGGGAGAAACCCTCCGGGAGTACTTCACACGCTTCGCCCACACCAAGTCACAAATCAAGGGCCTCTCTACCTCCTCGGTAGTTGATGCTGCCCGCGAAGGGGTGCTGAACCCCGACCTCCTCAGCAAACTCCATCGGAAGCCGGTAACGTCTGTGGCACAGCTCATGGCATACTTCGAACAATATGCCAAGGCAGATGAAGGATGTCTTCGGCGAGTTGAGGCAACGTTGCCCACCCTCCGGGAAGTCAAAAGGGAACCCGAAGCCGCCGCTACGCCGCAACCTCCACAAGACAACCGCTCCAGCGAGTACAAGCGAGGGAAGAAGCATTTCCGCTCGGAAGTGCTAAACAGTACACCTTCAGCCTCGAAGGCACCTGCCAATTTCCAGCAGGAAAAAAGTTTCAAGGCTGGGCCACCATGGCCTCAAGAAAGGATGCCTGGTAGGCGCTAGAGTCATTTTTGTTGCGTGCATGGCGACAATAGAAGCCATGACACGAAGGACTGCAAGACGGTGTTAACTCTTCGGGGTGAATACCTTGAACGAAATACCAGGCGGGTACTTCGGAACGAGCTCCACCGACGGCACGCTCGGAGCCTGTTCAAGCTGTGGCCCGAGCTGGTGCCCTCGAAGCCCCCATACGACTACCGGTGGCCAGTATTATGCCACCACCAAAGCAAGAAGACCCGCAAGACCGCGGCAAGAGAGTGGTCCTGCCCATCTCCAGAGGGGGGACCCTCGGCAGCATGTCCAAAAGACAGCGCCGCGAGTACGTCCGCGAGGTCGGGCACATTGGGACTTCAAGTTCCGCGGAAGGGATGCCAGAATGGTCCCGTGTTCCCATCTCGTTCACAGCCAGCGATGCGGTAGGGGTGAAGTTTCCCCATGCTGACCCATTAGTCATCTCTGCCGATATAGCAGGGGCAGATGTGCGGAGGATCCTGGTGGATGGCGGAAGCTCCGCAGACATACTCTTCGTCCAAGCCTTCGACCAGATGTGCATACCTCGAAAGCATCTACTTCCAGCAGCCCGGCCACTTCAAGGGTTCTCAGGACCGCCTCTCGATGCCCTCGGCCAAATAGTCCTCGAGGTTGCCTTCGGAGAGGGGCCACTGGCCCGAGTAGAAGAAGTGATCTTCGATGTGGTGGATGCCCCTTACGCTTACAATGCTATCTTCGGTCGAGGGATGTTGAACCAATTCGGGGCTATAGCACATCACAATTACCTTTGTCTCAAAATGCCCACGCAAGGTGGGGTGCTCACTATTTCAGGAGACCAAGCTGTAGCCAGAAGGACAGAGTATGGCCATGGGCAGCCATTGGACCCCGACAAGTGCATAATGTGGCGAAAAGCGCCGAGGAAGTATCGGAGGCATTGAGCCCTCCGAAGGGATCTTCGCTTAAGCCAAGCCCGGAGGGTGATGTCGAGACAAGAATAATCTCAGAAGACGGCAAAGAGTACCCAGTGAAATTTGGCAAGGGGCTATCTCCAGAAATAACCGCCTCGTTAGAAGAAGTCGTCAAGAAAAATCTAGACATATTTGCTTGGACCGACGAAGACATCACTGGGGTCGACCGAAGCATCATCGAGCATAGTCTGCTCGTCAACCCGAAGGCCAAACCGGTGCGCCAGGGGCTCCGAAAGCTATCAGCAGAAAGAGCAAGCTTAGCCAAGGCCGAAGTAGAAAAATTGTTAAAAGCTGGCATTATCAGGGAGGTGGCCCATACTGAGTGGTTGGCCAACCCTGTTTTTGTAAGAAAGAAGGACTCGAGCAAATGGCGCATGTGTATCGACTTCACCTCATTAAATAAAGCATGCCCGCGAGACCCCTACCCAATGCCCCGAATAGATCAATTAATAGATTCCACAACTGGCTCCGAATTATTAAGCTTCCTCGACGCCTATTCCGGGTACCATCAAGTATGGCTGAAGCGCGAAGACGAAGCAAAAACAAGTTTTATAACTCCTTCTGGAGTATTCTGCTACGTAAGAATGCCTTTTGGTTTACGGAATGCCGGAGCCACATTTTCTCGCTTAATAGCTAAGGCTTTAGGTCATCAGATAGGCCGCAATGTCGAGGCCTACATGGACGATATTGTAATAAAAAGTGTACAAAAGCACCAGCATAGCCTAGATCTAGCTAAAACTTTCGAGAGCCTCCGAGCATGTGGAGTACGCCTCAACGCCGAAAAATGTATATTCGGGGCACAAGCAGGGAAGCTGCTAGGGTACTTAGTTTCGAGCAGGGGGATCGAAGCCAGCCCAACACAAATAAGTGCGCTCCAAAGAATGGCTCCACCAGAGAATTTGAAGCAAGTACAAAAACTAGCAGGAAGGCTAGCAGCACTCAGCAGGTTCCTGTCCAGATCGGCAGAGCGAAGCCTCCCAATTTTCAAGGTGCTCAAGGGCTCCGAAAGCTTCAGCTGGACGCCGGAGTGCTAGAAGAGCTTCGAAGAGATAAAAGCATACCTCGGAACATTATCAACCTTAATTGTCCCCCTTCCAGGGGAAATATTGCTTTTATACCTTGCAGCAACAGGTTCAGCAGTAAGCGCAGTGCTGGTCTGAGAAGTCGAGCTTAAAGAGAAGCTGGTACAAAACCCAATTTATTTTGTGTCAGAGGCATTATCCGGAGCCAAGATCAGATACTCCGAGCTCGAAAAATTTGCTTATGCCCTAGTAATGGCCTCGCGAAAGCTAAGACATTATTTCTTGGCGCATAACCTCATCGTCCCTACATCGTATCCTCTTGGAGATATGCTCCGAAACAAAGATTCCACAGGCAGGGTTGGAAAATGGGCAGTCGAGCTGGCACCCTTCGAAATCTCCTTCACAGCGAGGACGGCTGTTAAATCTCAAATTATCGCAGATTTCGTAGCAGAGTGGACTCCATCTGCAGTATGGACCCCGGAAGAACCCTCCGACAGTTTCTGGACAATATTCTCCGACGGAGCCTATCAAGCATCAGGTGCCGGGGCAGGGGCAGTCATCCTGTCCCCATCAGGGCAAAAGGCAATGTATTCCGCAAGACTCTACTTCCGAACCACTAATAACGTTGCCGAGTATGAAGGAATCTTGCTAGGCCTCCGGAAGGCTAAAGCGCTCGGAGCTACAAGAATAGTGATCAAGACAGATTCCCAAGTCATCGCAGGGCATATTGACAAAAGCTTCCAAGCAAAAAACCCACATCTAGCGCAATACCTTCAAGAAATCCGCAAGGCTGAAGCAGCATTCAAAGGGTTTACAGTTCGAAGCATACCTGGGGCAATAATCAACTTGCAGATATTCTTGCAAAAGCTGCAGCAGGAGCAGTAGACCTCCCGGAGGGCGCTTTCTATGAAGAATTAGAGCAGCCAGCAGCTAACCAAATACCCTCATCAGAAGTAATGTGCATTCCAGCTACGGATTGGCGAGCTCCGATAATAACTATGTTGCAAAGTAGCAATGACCCTTCGGAAGGCCCAGAAGCTCGAAGATTGCAATCAAGAGCTCGAAATTACAAACTTATTGGGGAAGTGTTGTACAAAGCCGGAGTATGCTCACCACTGCTTTGATGCATCTCCCAGCCTGAAGGTCAAGACATACTTCGAGGCATCCACGAAGGGCTGTGCGGAGGTCATCTAGCCCCTCGAGCACTAGCAGGCAAGACGCTCCGGCAAGGGTTTTATTGGCCAACAATCGTTAGAGACGCTGAAGACCTAGTTCGAGCATGCCAAGGCTGCCAATGGATGGGCAGAAGGAGCCATCGCCCGCCAGCTGAGCTTTAGGTTATTGCCCCGGTATGGCCGATGGCTAGATGGGGCATGGACCTCATAGGCCCTTTCCCACCAGCAAAAGGCGGGTTGAAATTTGCGGTGGTAGCAATCGAATACTTCTCAAAATGGGTGGAAGCGGAGCCACTAACAGCCATCACCTCGAAGAACGTACAAAGATTCTTCTGGCAAAATATTATATGCAGGTTCGGAGTCCCCAGAGAATTAACGGTGGATAATGGAACCCAGTTCGAAGCTGATACCTTTCAAACATTTTGTGAAGAAGTGGGCATTAAGCTATGCTTCGCAGCAGTGCGACATCCGCAATCCAACGGGGCCGTCGAACGAGCCAACGGGAATATCCTCTCCGGGTTAAATCGCCGAATTGTAGGATTGGCCAAGGGCCTATGGGTCAAAGAACTACCTAAAATTTTATGGTCCATCCGAACCACTCAAACTAGATCAACCAGTTTCACGCCATTCAGACTGCTCTTCGGAGACGAAGCCATGACCCCTACGGAGCTCAAAGGGGAGTCACTTCGCGTAATTCAACACGGAGACGAAGGTGATCGGAGTACTTCAATAGATTTGTCAGAAGAGACAAGGCTTCGAGCTGTCGCCAACCTGACTAAGTACCAAGAGCACACAAAAACGTGGTATGACCCGAAAGTCAGATTAAGTGAGTTAAAGCCAGGTCATCTAGTATTACGAAGTGTAATAGCTCCGGGGAAGCTAGGAAACAAATGGGAAGGACCATATGTTATCTTACGCTCAGGACGCCCCGGATCATTTAAATTAGCTAATTTAGAAGGTGAAGAGTTGAAACATGTGTGGCATGCGGAGCATCTTAAGAGATATTACGCTTAAGGCTTCCTTGTAATCACTTGTAACACTTCTTTTGTCTATAAATAAAGATAAGGGTTGAAATTTGTTTTGCCCTTCGAACATCCCATCCTCCTGATGGACGCATTAGGAGGTCGGTGATGCTAGTAGAGCCAAGCATTTTTCGCAAAGACCCAAGGGGCTGACTGCGAACCATTGGTTCGGTGGCTCCGCCAACCTACGGATTCCAGGCTCCGGCTTGTTAGGATCCGTAGAAGAGTCTAAGGACTTTAAATAAAACAGAATTTCAAGCCTCCGGGTGCGAAGTGTCTGTAAAAGAGCCGAAGGTGGCCAACCTACGGATTCCAGGCTCCGGCTTGTTAGGATCCGTAGAAGAGTCTAAGGACTTTAAATAAAACAGAATTTCAAGCCTCCGGGTGCGAAGTGTCTGTAAAAGAGCCGAAGGTGGCCAACCTACGGATTCCAGGCTCCGGCTTGTTAGGATCCGTAGAAGAGTCTAAGGACTTTAAATAAAACAGAATTTCAAGCCTCCAGGTGCGAAGTATCTGTAAAAGAGCCGAAGGTGGCCACACTACAGATTCCAGGTTCCGACTTGTTAGGATACGTAAAAAAAACTTTGATGATGGGATGTGCAAGTTCGAAGCATGCAGGCGTTCAGACAATCATTGTGCCTAGCGAACCCTTTTTTGTATGATAAAGGCTCCGCCACCCACAAGGGGGGTAGGAGGGTAGGAGTCACACGGCATACTGTCGAAGAACGTACAAAGATTTTAATGTCGAAGCATCCCACATTAAAATATTATACTCATACATCAAGAAAAATTGTTATCTAAACCCAAATAAAAACGGAGACCCTTTCGACCCCCAGAACTACCCCTGCGGCTACTTTGCCCTTCGGAGCTTGAAGTCGTCTTTTTAGGCCGGGCACTTCTCTTTTTTCTCGAGGCTCGCAATTTCTTCTGCTCCTCCTGAAGTTCAGCCCATGTCAAGAGCCTTTCGGAGCCTGCCTCGGCAAGGTTTTCGGCTTGGTACTCCGAGTCGGACCAGTCAATAGGTTCGGAAGATGAAGACCCCTCCGGCTTCTCTTCCTCTTTAATATAAGATAAAACGTCCCTTCGTACTTCAAGGGTAACCTTCCCCCCGTCTCCGCGAGGAACAGAGAAGCGGGAGCGGCGGTAAGGTCTCAAACTCTCAAGGACTGCCCACTCCTTTCGAAGCTCGGCGGTAGTTTCCAGAAGTTCGAAGTCAGGGCTCGAAGGGCATGACAAAACCTAAAAAAGAGCAGAGCACCCAAGACAAGTACTGTTTATAACTTTTTCATTAATAAAACAAGGTTTACAAGGCCACAGGTACACGGCAGTCCTAAGCGGCTAGACCTGCGGGTCGGCTGGCAGAGCTGGAACCGGAGGGGCTGGCGAAGCTGGGAGTGGTGGCTTCGTTTGAGCTTGCTTCTGCCGGCGGGCCTCGTCGATCCAGGCCTTAGCAGCGACCTTGTGGTCCGTCTTCCAGGCTGATCGAAAGGCTTCCCAAGCCGAAGCCACCTCCGAAGATGGACGCAGCAAGTCATCATCCGCGAAGCCTCCAGGGGACGAGCTTCCAACCGAGCCAAGAGGAATCCGAAGAGATTCAAGGTGACGAAGAACCCCGATGCCAGCACACTGTCCGGAGATCTCCCCGTACCGAATGCCGGAGTTCATCATCAGCGACGAAGCAACTTGGATCCTCGTCAGCTTTCGGTCGAGTGGCTCGTAGGCTGCGGCGGAGGACGAAGGGCACATAGTGCCGAAGTACTCCAACGTACCCTGAAGAGCTTCCAAGGTACGATCAGCAGTACTGGAATTTTTCCTCTCTGCCGCTTCCAGGTTCGCAACAGTCGCGTCCACTGCGGCCACCCGGAGCATCAAAGAACTCTTGTGAGCCATTGCTTGGCTAAGAGCCCCTCGAAGCTCCACCAACTGTGCGTTCGAGGTAGCTGCGTCCTGACGAAGCTTTTCGACCTCCGCGCGGAGGACAACGCGTTCGGCTTCGGCTTTTTGGGCTGACGAACGGAGGGCTTCAAGGGCTTCGTCAGATGCTGCCCTAACCTTCCGTTCCTCCAAAACTTCTTCCTCCAGTCTGAGGGACCTCCCGGTGGAGTCATTGAGGGCCATCTGGAGGGTAGTGACCTTCCGGTTGAGTCGATTAATTTCGACCTCGTTGGAAGTCGCTGCCGCTCTAGCCAGGGCAAATTGATGCAAGGAAAACTAGGTAAGCACTAAAGAAGTTAGGACCATTAAAATATAACAATTGTGGTGTCTTTTTCATACCTGAAGGGCAGCCCTTTCGAGGGCCGTGTTGAGGGTCGAAGCCCTAGTCTCGCTCAAGGCGGAGATCAACTCCGAGTTAGCAATATCTTGGCTTCTCTCAGCCAGCGGCTCCAGGAGTCCTCGAAGGCCGCTCCGATGCTCCAAGAAAGGAGCCAGTAGAGGAAGCCAAGACAAAGCTTGGGTGTCGTCCGCTGCGGCCTCGTCCTCCGAATTACCGACGGAGGGTGTGGTTTGGCCAGGACGAAGGCCGAGGCTAGAAATGCTCTTACCCCTCCCCGGCACGAAGGGGGGAGAAGCAAGAGCACTCAGACCCCCGGCCGCCACCTCTCTAGCCGGAACCACGTTGTCGGAGGCAACTTCGGTGGTTGAGGTGGCCGCGGCTGGAGCCAACTTCGTCCCGGGAAGCACGTCGTCCGCCCCGAAGGACACGTTCTCCGCCACCAGGCTCGGAGCCCCCAGAGGAGCAGAAGGGTCTGCTCGGATAACCGTCTCCGAAGAAGCAGGGACTTCCGGCGCCACCAAAGCTTCGGTACCCGAAGAGGTAACTACTTCAATAACAAGATTAATAAGCATGTTTTACAGATAGCAGGCGAGTATTGACAAAGAAGGAGGAGCCCCGGAAAAATACCTCCGAGAGCTTCTTGAGGAAGGATCGCTGGATCCTCCAAGACTTCGTACATCCGGAGGATATTGGCGAAATCATCCCCCGAGGTCCTACCCTCGGTATCCTCCGTCGGAGTTGCAGTCTCCGCAGGGACCGCTTCGAGTGAGGGCAAGTCGGGAGTAGAGTCCAACTCCACCGGCACGGCGACGGGTGCGGGAGGAGTCGTTGGAGTTACGCTAACCCCCTCCCTGACGGAGATGTTTGGGGGGGCCTCCCCCATATCTTCGTCAACCAGGAGGTAGGCCTCGAAAGCCTTCGCCGTCGCACCTTCGGAGTCTTCTGCCTCTTCGGGAGTTGGGCTCCGCTCGTCTGGCGACGAAGAAGACGAAGCAGGCATCAAGTGAGGAGGTTGCTTCGCTGCCTTCTTCTGAAGCGGCTGCTTACCAGCTTTCTTGGAGGGCTCGGCCGCTGCTTTCCTCTTGCGGCCAGCCGCCCCGGTTGGGGCGAAGTCGGGAAGCTGCGGGGGCTCCATGCCGAGGGCTCTCCACACCCTGTTGGATCGCTCCCAACTCCCCACCAACTCCAGCCTTCTCTGCCTCTCAGTCACCGAAGGAGCTCCGAGAATTCGTTCGGTGGCCCGGACTATGTCATCCGGAGCTAATGCCAGAGGCGCTGCTGAAAGAAAGAGGTATAAAAGTATGAGTGTGACTAATCTGTTCATATAATATGATGTAGCAGGAAAAAGGTGTACCTAAGTTTCGGAGGTCCCCCTCCGAGGCTTGTGGGATTACGATCGGCCAGTTGGCTTCGAGGGGAGGAATCCGAAGACCGACGAACTCCTCGGCCAGATCGCGCATGCTCATGCGGCGGGCCACTGAAGCGAGCAACCCTAGCCTCGTCGTGAGCAAGCTAGGGTTCGGGGAGATGTCGGCCTCCTTCCGGAACCAGATCTCTTGCAGAGGGCCCGAGAGAAGGGAGTCCTCCCCGACTTCGGCGTAGAACCACCGAAGTATCCAGTTTGTGTACCATCGGTCGTTTATGGCTTTGGCAGGGAAATGAAGAGCATGCTCCCTCCGCAGCTGGAAGTTGACGCTGCCGAAGGCTATCGTCACCTTGGAATCCCCTGGCCCGTCTTGAGGCTTCGGTTGGCAGATGGCCTCGTGGGTCGCCGCGAAGATTTCGGAGCGGCCTTCGCATCCCTCCGCCCGAAGCGCCCACTCGAAGACAGCCAGGCGGACGATCGCGTTGGGGGATAGTGGAGGCAGGGTTATGTGGAACAAGTCCAGCACCTCTGCCAGGAAATCCACAGCCGGCAGCCCCAAACCTGCCTCGAAAAAGGCTTCGAAGACCACCACCTCTCCGCTTCGTGGTCGTGGGGTCGACTCTGTCCCTGGAACTCGGGTCCTCATTCCCGTCCCCAGCTTGCCTTCCACTGCCTCTTCTATTGACTCAGCAGTACTCAAAGAATGGCCGATGATGAAGCTTTGCGCAATCTTCTTCTTGGAAGGCGGGCGGAGCGCCCGAGGGTTCCTGGGCCAAGCACCGCTCGGACCTCCCGCCATTACCGCCGCTGCCGAAGCAGCCCACGCCTGTCTCTGCGCCAAGGTGTTGGCCGCTGCGGGAGTGGTGTGGCTAGTTCTCGCCATCGCTCTCAAATGATCAAGGAGTTGGAAGATTGGAGGAAAGGGGAATTGCAGGTGGTGAATGCGGTAAAAGCTCTCGGTTAATCTCCGTTTTCCCCTTTTTATAACCATACGACCAGTACTACTCTTCGGGTAGTTTTCACTTTGCAGGTCCTGCCTCCGTCACCGACAAGTGGGTCCGGTCACTGGAACGGCGTATGAACCGCTGAAGAAATCGACCGTTACCTTTTTTACAGAGGGTAACGGCTATTTGCGCCGTAACGGTCGCTTTGACGGTACCCCACGACATTTGCCCTCCGTAACCGTCTCCACGACAAGGGTACTCCGTAACCGTCTTCGCGACGCCCACACTCCGAAACCGTTCCATTCCCAGGGAGTTCTCTCACTGTTCCAAAACTCGAGGACGAAGGTTCTAAAAATATTGGGCCCAAAATCTTGGGCTAAGTCACAACATCTTCAAAACCCCTTTAAGCCTCGAAAATTAGAAATGTTCCTTTCGTATACTGCCTTATTTCTAAAACAGGTTATCTACAGAAAGGCGTATTCGAGGGGCTACTGTTGGGGGAAATTACTCTATTTCCAAGACTTAAAGACTAACCCTCTGTGGGCTCAGTGAAGATCCCGAAGGTGGCGGACTGCTGTTCGGAGCATACGTCGACACGGCCGGAGGGTGCGACGGTGCGAAGTCATAGAGAACCCTCCGAAGGGAAGAAGGAGGCCTCGAAGCAGGAAGACATGATTGATTGGATGTTCAGCTTATCCATCTACCCTGCAGCACTTTACCGTGTATAACCTTGTTTATAATACCGGATAGTTTCTACTACGTCAGTTGTAATGTAGGGGTAAATAGGTCTTTTCCTTATACCTTTTTCCCTATAAATACCCCCCATTGTACCTTGTAAGGGGGAGGCAGAACTAGTTGTTCAAACACACACATTCGGACCACTTGAGCTATTATCCTTTACGGAGGCTTGAGTTAGTCCTAAAGCGCAAACCTCTTGTTTGTTCGTTCTTGAAAACCGAGAACCTGTTGGTGTAACTTTTACGCCAACAATGTTGTCAAAAAATTTTTTTGGTTATTGTCGCGTAACCTAGGCGTCTCCCGTTCGGAAGAGTTACGGTTTGGAATATGCATGTGTTTGCATATCTGTCGCCGTAACTGTTTCGAACTGTCCACGTTTGGACAGCTGGAGGATGCGTAGATTGAGCTCGTTTTCATGCTCCGTTCTGATTCGACCCAGGGTTTCGACAGCACCTCCCTGTTGTTCTCCGAACGCACATCCTCTTGGCATGTTGCCCAGACGTGCGTTTGGAGAGCAGCGGGGAGGTGCTGCCAAAATTTTGGGTTGGATCGGAACGGAGCGTGAATACGAGCTCAATCTACGCATTGTCTGGTGGGATTAGGACCTATCTTACCTATTAGACTGTTATATTCATCTCGTTTCTCACTAACCCCTAAACACGGGTGTTGTTTCCTAGTTTAGTACAAGATGGATCATCGTGAGTGGATGTACACGGGTCACCCTAGTCAGGCCGAGGTGACCATGGATTGGATCAAGAACACTGAAGTATTCTTAGAGACAGCGTTTGGTAGACAGAATGTACGTGACAAGACCTGGTGTCCATGTAGTCGGTGCGAGAATAAGCGTCGACAAACAAAGGATGCTATGGGTAAACACCTATGCAAATATGGGTTTATGCCAAATTATACCCGTTGGACGTATCATGGTGAGTCCCAACGTCCTAGAGAGGAGGTGTTGCGACATCGCATGGACGATGATGAGGGAGGGGTTGGATTTATGCTAGATGACTTTGAAGATGCGCATTTTGACGAAGCACGTGAAGAGGAAGTGCCGGAGCCAACAGCAAAAGCGTTTTATGACATGTTGTCCGCGTCAAAGCAACCTCTTCACGGTCACACTAAGGTTTCTCAACTGGATGCCATCGCACGGCTATTGGCCATCAAGTCGTAGTTTAGCTTGAGTCGAGAATGCTTCGATGTTATGCTGACGGTTGTTGGTAGCCTTCTTCCAGAAGGTCACAATCTTCCGAAGAGCATGTACGAGTCTAAGAAAGTCCTGCGTGCACTTAAGATGCCTTATGAGCAAATACATGCTTGTCCCAACGGATGCATTTTATTCAGAAAACAATACGCAGACGCAACCTGCTGCGTGAAATGCAAATCCTCTAGGTATCTGGAGGTAGACTCCGATGATGGTGTGAAGAAACAACTCTCAATTCCCGTGAAGATCCTTCGGTACCTTCCCTTTGTACCGAGGATCCAACGGCTGTACATGACCGAGGAATCTGCTAACCAGATGACATGGCATAAAAATGGGATTCGTTACAACCCAGACAAGCTAGGTCATCCATCAGATGGAGAAGCGTGGAAAAAATTTGATCAACTCAATCCCGAGAAAGCTTTAGAGCCACGTAATGTACGAATTGCTATAGCAACAGATGGGTTCAATCCATATGGTATGACGGCTGCCGCATACAGTTGTTGGCCAATGTTTGTTATTCCCCTCAACCTTCCTCCCGGCGTCATCTTTCAACGACAGAATATTTTCTTGTCCTTGATAATTCCAGGGCCTGAATACCCGGGGAAAAATATGAGTGTGTATATGGAGCCTTTGATGGATGATTTGGTCCATGCGTGGGAAGACGGTGTGTTGACATATGATCGATGTACAAAGACAAACTTCAGAATGCATGTCTGGTATATGTACTCTCTACATGACCTACCGGCATATTCGATATTTTGCGGCTGGTGCGTGCATGGGAAGTTCGCATGCCCGATTTGTCGGTCGACTCTAAAGTTCGTTTGGCTAGCTAAGGGTGGAAAATATTCCTCGTTTGACAAGCACCGACAATTCCTTCCTCGGAACCATCCATTCAGGAAGGATAAGAGGAATTTTACAAAAGATGTGTCTGTTAAAGGCTCAGCACCAATTAAAATGACCGGAGCCGATGTTCGTGCTCAATTAGAGTCTTTGCAAATTAATACACAAGGAGCTGGTTTTATCGGATATGGTGAGCATCATGCATGGACTCACAAGCCATGTTTATGGAATCTTCCTTATTTCGATGATCTTCTCCTTCCGCACAACATTGATGTGATGCACTATGAGGAGACAATTTGCCCACCTAGCCGATCGAGTCAGGGTGAGCTCTGGGTAAGTTTATTTTCTTAATATATGTGTCAATACTATTAACATGTGAAAACATATAACATTCTCTTTACATCTATATGCAGGATTTTTATAGATGCGATGAGGGGTATGCGGATCAGGCTGCCGCAGTTATTAATAGAGCCGCCAAGAAGCTTGTCACCGACATGCATTATGAGGCGCGCATTCAAGCTGTTATTGACTTCTGCGCTCAACACCGTCGAGAGAGGAAGAACAAAAAGGATGCCCGGACCACCTTTCTGACACGAGAGGAATACATGATGGTAAGTGTATTCTCGTGTATCTTGTAATACTTAATATTATGTCATTAACAACTTCACTTGCATCAAATAGGTCTCTCCATAGTGGTGTGCCGCTCATCTTGAGTGTTGGGGCCAAATTGTTGATAGGTGGTGTTCTGCCGAGTGGCAGAGCAGTCACGAGGCATGCCGCCAGCGACGCCTACTCATGCCGGGGGCAACACATCATCAAGGCTCGCTGAACCTCGACCAGTTCAGGGCGAGATGGGTATGTAGTTACATGTTTCTTTTTTCGCTTAATTGCACAATATAACTCTAACTATCTTCTTGTTTCAGTCAACGGCCAATGCGGGTCAGGAATGCTCCCAAGTCATGGCATATGCTCTGGCTCACAAAGGGAGGGCGGTTGAAGGCAATACTTACAATCCAAATGACCCCGCTGAGTCGTACACTAATCGGAATGCATATCAACGCCTCCAAGACTATTCAGAGATGGCAAGGGAAGTGCATGGCGCCGATTATGACCCAATCGCACATGACATTGATGGCGAGGTGGTCATGAGGGCTAGAGGAGGAAAGAGACATGGGTGATATTTGATGGGCGACGGTGCCATTGATATCCGTAGTACCCCCACTCTATCTGAGGTGAGAGCTCGGAGCTCGACCTCCGGTCCAGGTATACGCCCTCGCCGAGACACATCTATGGGTCTGATTGCTGATCTACAGGTTAGTTCATTTTCATCAATTATCGAATACTTCAAATTGTTTGTTTGAGAACATTAACTGTGAATTAATGTTTTGTAGGCCCAACTAAATGAAGAAAGATCACAAAGGACCGAGTGGCAGACCCAGATGGAGGCTCGGTTGCAGGCTCAGATGCAAGCTCAGATGCAAGCCGAGATGCAGACCCAGATGCAGCAGTGGTTTGCGTAGATGGGTGGATCTTTCTCAGGTCATATGGGTCTGCCTGGACTTCCTCCTCAACCTCAACAATCTCCACGGACTCCACAAAGCGGCAATGTGAGTTTCTAATATTGTTATTGTCGTTTTAGTTATATACAATTGTTCTAACTATTTTTCTTTTTTTTTTTCAGTTTCATCCATCGACAGCAGGATCAAACACGCAGCCATCTCCACACACTGGTCATAGCGGTAATGATAATTTGTGAGGTGTGGTGTGAGTTGCCGTGATGAAATTGTTAATGAACTTGAACTTGTCACCGTTAACGCGAACTTAACTTTTGTATCAATTTGAACTTGTATTTGTGACGTGAACGTGAATTTGTGATGTGATTGTGCATGTGATGTGATCGTGAATTTTGTGATGTAAATGTGATTTGAGTGAAGTGTATGTGATTTCTGTGAATATCTGTGATTCAATATGAATTTTGGGGCAAATTTTGTGAATAAATGTGAATTTGTGGTGCATTTTGTGATTGAATGTGTTTTTGGGATGAAATATGCAGGAAATAAATGAAAAAAAATTAAAAACCATTTTGCCGAGTGTTACACTCGGCAAAGCCACCTACAGTGCACAGAAACGTGCCACGTGGCACGTTTCTGTGCACTCTGGGGAGGCTTTGCCGAGTGTCTCCACGTCGCACTCGGCGAAGGGGGTATGCCGAGTGCCACGGGGGCACTCGGCAAAGCCATGCTGTGCCACGTGCCCCCCCCCCCCGAGCCCCCTTCGCCGAGTGCCCCACGTGGCACTCGGCACACCCCCTTCGCCGAGTGCCACGTGGGACACTCGGCAAACCCACCCTGTGCCACGTGCCCCCCCCGAGCCCCTTCGCCGAGTGCCCCACGTGGCACTCGGCAAACCCCCTTCACCGAGTGCCACGTGGGGCACTCGGCAAACCCCCATTAACGGCCCCCGACCGTTAGCCGGCCATGTTTGCCGAGTGCTACGCGTGGCACTCGGCGAAGTCTATATTTCACTCGGCAAAGACTTCGCCGAGTGCCCGATAAAATGCACTCGGCGAACCCCAACGTCGCCGACAAGCCTAGTGCCGAGTGGGGTTCGCCGAGTGTGGCACTCGGCGAAGCCTTTGCCAAGTGCAAAAGAGGCTTCGCCGAGTGCCCTAGGCACTCGGCAAACACACACAGTCCCGTAGTGCAACTTTGAGAACATGGATTGCCTTATAGGATTAGTTTGGGAGGAGTTTTTTAAAGAGTGTCGGATCTTGGCCTCCAGTCAGTCAGTGAAATGATTATAGGCCAAGATCCATGTCTAGAGAGATAGACAACGAAGAAGTTAAACTTGAAAAAGGGTTTACTTCAGCCAATTAATTAGATGTGGTGGACATTAGACTTGGAGATAGACCAAGGTTGATGTACGTTAGTGCCAAATTGCCTTCTTCCATAAAAGACAAATTGTTTGATTTATTGAAAGAGTTATGAGATTGTTTCTCTTAGGAGTACCACGAGATGCTTAGATTAAGCCGATCGATCATAGAACATCAGCTCCCAACAAAAAGGATTTTGGCCGGTAAAGTAGAGTAAGAGAAGATTCAAGCTAGAGATGTATCCACATATAAAAAACGAAATCATGAGACCATACGAGATGAATTTTATAAGGTCATGCCGATATGCGGAATGGGTATCAAATAAAGTCGTGGTTTGGAAAAAGAATATTCAATTGAGAGTATGTATAAATTTCTGGGACCTAAATAAAGCTACACATAAAGATGAATATCCGATGCTAATAGTCAATCTAGTAGTTGATGTGGCTTTAGGGCATAAGATAATAAACTTTATGGATAGGAATATCAGGTATAATTAAATATTCATGGCCGAGCAAGATATCTCAAAGACCACATTTAGATGCCCCGAAGCCATCAACTTATTCGAGCGGGGCATTATGACTTTTGGGTTGAGGAACATTGGGGCAACATATCAAAGAGCAATGGATTATATATTTCATGATCTAATCAGCTCTCTTGTCGAAATCTATATTGATGATGTGGTCATAAAATCCTAAAATGATGAATGATATCTAGCTGATTTGAGGAGAGTTCTGGAAAGGGCAAAGAAGTGTAGTCTTCGTATGAATCCCAAAAATGTGCCTTAGGCGTATTGGTTGAGAAGTTTTTTGGTTTTATGGCTCACGAAAGAGGGATTGAAATAAGCAAGAGCATTATCCAAGCCATCAAGAATATAGTACCACTGGAAAACAAGACAAAGTTGTAGTCACTGATCGGTAAGATCAATTTTATTCGTCGATTCATATCAAACTTATCGGCCTACTAGAACCATTCATACCTTTGTTGAGAATAAAAGTAGAGGAGTTTTTTTGGACCTATAAACATCAAAAAACATTCGACGAAATTAATAAATATATAAGCACTCCTTCGGTGTTAATCTCACCACGTCCTAATAAACCTTATAAGTTATACCTATCGGCCGATACCATAAACATTGGGTTGTTATTAATTCAAGAAGTAGAAGTAAAAGAGTGTGTCATGTTTTACCTAAGTTGATGATTGCTCGATGCGAAAACAAGGTACCCCACAGTTAAAAAGTTATGCTTGTGTTTCTACTTTTCATGCACTAAATTAAGCACTATATACTATAGGCACAATGCATGGTCATATGTAAAGCCGATGTTATCAAGTACATGTTATTGGCTCTAATTTTAAAGGGAATGATTGGCAAATGGGTATTTGCATTGACAGAGTTTGACTTACAATATGAGTTGGTCGGAGCAATCAAGGGACAAGTCATCGTCGACTTCATTGTACAACATATAAATAGAGAAACCGACTATGTGGAGCCGATACAATGGACACTCTTATTTGATGGGTTAGTTTGTAGGCACGGATGTGGAATCAGGTTAGTGATCTCATATCACCTCGGGGGCAAGCTTTGAGTTCGCTTACACTATCAAGGATTCAAGCCCTACTATACTTTTTGCCGGAACAGAGGTCGATGCCATTGAAATTATGGGGGATTCATTATTGGTAATCATGCAACTATTTAAGGAATTCATATGACTACAAAGATGAAAAATTAAGGGTGTATTTTGAAGAGGGGAAAATTTCTCCCATGCCATTATAATTTTCAAGAATTTCCTATATACCATTGTTAGTGACTGTGGCGACCCCAATATGTCAGTGACACACCAATGACATATTACCAAACCATGAAAATTGTAATGGCATGGAAAAAATTAGGGTTAATTTTTTCCGTGCCATTACAATTTTCACGGTTTGCCAATATGCCATCGATGTGTCACTGACAGATGGGGTCCGCCACAGTCACTGACAGTGGCATATAGGCAATTTTTGAAAATTATAATGGCATGTGAGTAATTTTCCCAAAAAATTAACCCTTTGAAGAGTGGCATGAACTATTTAATATAATATAATATAATATATGGGAAAAATACTCACATGCCATTATAATTTTTAAAAATTGTCTACATGCCATTGTCAGTGACTATGGTAGCCCCCATCTGTCAGTGACACATCAATGGCATATTGGCAAACTGTGAAAATTGTAATGACACGGAAAAAATTAACCCTTAATATATTCATAATAGTATCATTAATGTGTGTATCAATAAATCGGAACTTAGAAGTTGCAAAAAGTACCTAAGTACATAGCAAAAAGAAGTTGCAGGCGAGATTGTTAGAAATGTTTAAGGGGTGAGAGTAAAAACAGAACATACCTCTACTGTGGCGTCACTAGAATCATGATTAATCAAGATGAAGTAAGAAGAATCACAGCGAGAAAATAGATGAAGTTTTAGCTCATCCCAGAAGCGGACAAATGACTAGCTCTAGGATGAACTAGGTGACCTACTCCGCGGGATAGTAGAAGGCAGATTAATTAGGGACTCACACTAAGACGGAGATAGAGTCCCTCTAAACTCGACTTTACCGATGTAGAAAAGGCTCATCAGGAATTGGCTCAGTCCAAGTTGACATGCACAAATTAAATGTTCAGATGATAGAACTCATCAGAGGGCTTCACCTGGCCACCGAAGAAACCAACTGGAAGGATGGAGGGGGAGATGATTGGTCTCTATATTGCATTGGTATGGTCATCAGAGCTGATGGAAGCGAACCAGGATTGGCCAGGACAAGGGAAATCAGTACACTCTACATAAGGAAACCAAATAATGTCATCATCAGAGAGGTCACAATAGAAGATGTCGAACCACCTAGCAAAGAGATCTAGCATTAAATCATCCCTAGCAAAAGTATCCACGGCTTCACCAAGTGAGGCACATTAGTGAGTATCACCATCTTCTTCACTGAAGACATCGACGATCTCGTAGCCAAGAAAATCATGGCATTCCATCATCCAGGCGGTAAGATACTGCAATGGATATAATTAGATAAACCACCAAGGACCACTTATGTTTTCAACGAGCATGCCAACCCGAAAATATTGAGACAAAATGCAAAAGATGATAAGAAGATCCCAAAAGTAATTGGCCTAGCGGTAGCTACGCATTCAGGGCAAGGCACTCATCTAGGTTTTGCAAATTCTTGGTAGGGCCTAGGGTAGTGCCATAGAAAACAAACTGCTCTAGCCACATGTTTAGAAAAATGACATGTTCCTTCACCTCAATAGGGCTAGTCTTCTGATTGAAAGTGGCCATGTAAGTTGGTCCAGCCACCTAGTTTCTTGACCTCAAGATCATGTGTCGGCTTCCCTCTAAAATCGACCTCGCACAAGGTGTCTATGACATTAAGGTCGGTTAACATCATGACATCAAAAAGGGTTGAAGACATCAGCCCGAGAGAAAACATGAAAGCATTGGTGGTGTCTAGCAAAAAATAGTGTGCGACAGAAAGCATTGCATCGTTCCATTCAATCTCGGCCATGGTGAGTCCAATATAGTGGTTTATATTGCTTAGCTGCCAGTTTGTGTTCTTTGCCGACGCAACCTTCACATATCAATCTCACCACCCATCAATAGGGTTGGCCAAAGAGCGAAATGTTGAAGACCAATCTTTATGCTACAAGCCAGATTGTTTGAATGAAATCTTGTTGGTCTCGACATTAATCAAATACAATGGGTCTTTTTCCCCGTAAGGACCAAGAAAGAAACTATCGGGGTATTTGACACAAGGAATTAATATCTGAATTTTCAAGTTCTACAAAGAAGGGTAAAAGAGGGGTAAAAAGAATGTTAAGAATAAGGGAAAAATATAGATCAAAATATAAGAAGGGAAGTACCTCAGAGATGACTGAGGAAGAGGCCAAGGTCAACGGTATGAAGTAGCGATAGGAAGGCAAGAATGGAGGTGAGGCTTGACCGATGATGATGGAAAAACCTGAGAGTATTTCAAAGGAAAGAGAGGTAGGAAGCGTGCAAGGGAAGAAGAAGACATCAGACTTTATAGGGGAGAGAATCACACTGGTTGGATCCTCAAATACAACATTAAGATGATTCGACGGTTGTGATATCCCAAGTAGAGTTCGAAATGTCACACCCATGTATCAAACTCGGGGGTCATACAACGTGCCATTATAGAGGCACTCCAACTGACATGTGATTTTTATGAGAGATGGTCAAAATTTGTCAACAAACAATTGACTTGGGGGCATCACACCTGTTTGAACCTGATGAACGTGAATGTGAGAATGTGAAATTTTTTGAACTTTTCGAAATTTACAGAGCTTGGTTGAACTAACTCAGGAGGGCATCACGCCTTCTCAAAGCCGATGAACATGAGTTAGAATGCTGATCAGAGGGTATGTTTAGCTAAATAGTCCAAATCCTTGCACAAGGGATCATCGATAGAGAAAAGAAAGAGAATTATCACCAGCAAGACAAATGCTCCAAGATACAAGTGCTTCGATAGATATTTCATTCTTCACAAGGGGAGGATATTACAAAATTTGATGGTAAATTACAGTATGACTAAAAAAGCATTGTAAACTAATGACAACATCAACTTAAGTCCTCTCAAAGGACATAGTTGTGTTGGTGACATCCTCATCATTACCGATAATCAACCAAAGGAGTTGTAGCTTATGAGACCACTCCTCGGTTAAGTTGATTATCTTGGATTTCTTGGAGGAGATCTTGATCGTTAGGCCTTGTAAGAACTGCTATCAATTTGCTATACAGGTGCAAAGCTGATTCAACTGATCGGTCTAGACATGTATTTCTTGAAGAATGTGATATTCCTACGCTTTTAGTAGATAAAGGTAGGCTTGTTCTTCGGTAGGAAGCTTGAGCGGAACTTGAAGGTGATGTTCAACCTCTTGCACCCTCACATTGGCTGACTCAAACCTCTGCTAGTGAACCCATTGCATTCCACGATCGGCGAGACCAACATAGGCAATATAATAGGTCGATTGATATTATTGAGAGTACACCCATTGGAAGATATTAGCTAGGCCATGTGGAAGTCGATCGATCACATTCTAAAGGCAAGATTGTGCTACTTCAATGTATTGAAAGAAGACATCGATTGGGCACTAAAGATGGTGAAACAAAACTAACAAATCCCTTGGCATAGAATCTCGAGGAGGAAAAGCCATGTCCGGTGCTTGAGGCTCCTATAGAAAAATAGGGTGAGATGATAAAAACTCATAGAACAACAAACACAACTAACAATCTACCTAAGGATATCGACACATAGATGAACCGCTCACAGCTAGTGGGGAATCGCTTGAAGTATTGTCATCACCAAGGTAGAAGTTAAGGTGATTTGGGTCATGGTCACCATCGACACTGACCAAATGTGTTGGGATATTTGAATTATTAGAAGGTAAAAGGTCTAGCGAATGAGGAATCAGAATAGTTGAAGATTGGAAAGTGAAGATGGAGATGAAATGTGTGAGAAGTTAAAAACAGATGAAGTAAGAAAATTAGCAAGAAGGGATTGAATAATTAGAAGGAACTTACTAGATGATGATCACTTGAAGCACCATGATCGTACATCTTGACCTTCTTGCTTGGTGGAGAGAACGAAATATCAAACGCTATGGCAAGAAGTGAAAGAAGAAGAGAAAAGGTGAGTTGGCGTATGATGAGAAGAACCAAGCTTGAAGAAGGAGGTGTATTGAGAAAGATTTAAACTCGGCAATTTGTTGATGTGGTTCTTGAGTGAGATTTCGAAACACGATATTTCACATTTTGATCTGAGGGACATGTGTTCATACCAGAATTTGGACTAGCATACTGTCGGCTAGGTAACCCATGCAAAGAGTTGATGGGCTACTCATGGAGGCTTTTTATTTAGTTAATAAATAATTAAATCAATTAGGATTGTGTGTTCTCCATAGATGATGTGTCAACTCGGTTATAAATATGTAAGCTTGAGGTCATTGTAATAAAATCACACAACTTAGCCAATCAAACCATTTAGCGCATCGCCAACTTTAGGTACATAGCATTAGGGCGATTCTCATCTAGAGTAATGGTTGCATCGGTTGAGTCTGATCTCTAACTTCAACGGAGATAGCATGTTGGTAAATTGATTCATGTGTTCATGGATTTCACAGTTGAGTCTGATACTATAATCATATGGAATAGGTTTGCTAGTTATCAGTTAAATACATTGATTCACATTCTCTTACTATGTTTTATAGATTGGATCTCTGTGTTTCCTAATCATGGTTATTTAACTTATTGAATTAGATTAGATCGTATGTCGATTGGTAATGGCACACTGCCTCAGTTAGGTCCGATCCATAGCGTTGATGGGGTTACATACGGGGTGATCTTGCTTGGTGCGTTAAAACAACGTTTGTCGGAGTTTTAGCCGATGAATTACCTATTTATCTATTAATCGGATTTATTATGTTCATTACGCTCCTCATAATATATCTTTATGTTGCATTGGTTTAGTTCAAATCGTGGGGATTAGTATTATAGAGCTATATTGTTGGAGCCTATTGGCAAGGGTGTATTGTCTACATGGATTTATCCTAATGTGTCATGATTTTTGTATGTGCTATCATTGTCGATGTCGATAGGCTGTTGCCGATAGCATTAGGACATCTCATGTATATTTCCTAGTCAATTGCAAGGTCAAATTGACTAGCACGCCTACTGACACTCCTAAACACTCCTAGGTTATTTATGACCTACACTAGAGATAAGCAAATAGTCTCAGACCTTAGAGTGTGGAGACGTAAGAATACTTGTGATTTTTGTATCAACAAATATATTGTATTTTAATTGTAAAAAAGTTTCAAATTCAATGATGATACAACTGATGATTTTCTTTCAAACCCAACAGATTCCTTTTTAAAATCCTTTAGTAGATATATCCTTGAAATAGACTAAAAATGAATATGATTTTTCTATGAATTTTGGTTCATTATTTCATGCACTTGCAATTCAAATTTAATCTATTTCAATATGAATCTTAGAAACACACTTAATGAATTAAAAATAGTAAACTAACCTAGAACAATACCAAATTTTTACATTAGATAAACTATGTTGCATTTTGATCTTACAAAAATTCTCAAGTTCAAACGAAGATTTAACCATTAAAGCTAACTCATTCCTTCTTTAAACCCTAATTCGTCCTCGAAGAATATTCGACTTTCTTAACATCATACGTGATAACATTCTCGAAATATTTTTAAATGGTTATCATAACATATATGTATCATATTATAACATCGTGATAGGTCTTGTGTTTTTCAGACTTTATTTGATTTTTTTAGAATTAAAAAATCATTAAGCTTCATGTTGTCGATCAATTGTCTCAACCAAGATTTTTCAAAATTTCTTTGAATTTAGTAGATAATAAATAAAAATGGACTCAAAGTATTAATACAATTTTTATATAAATTTTGATTTATTATTTCAAGCAACTGCAGTTCAAATTTTATCTATTTCAATTTAAATCCTAGAAACATATTTAATAAATTTAAAACAGCTAACGGACCTGGAAAAATGCAAAAAATACATAGAATTAGATATGTTGTATTTTGAGTGTAGAAAAAATTTTATATTCAAACCAAGTTGAAAATATCATATATAGGCTCAAAAAATACACTTGGCAAATGACCTTCTTTGTTGAGTGCCTGAAGAGAAAGAATTATTTTCCCACAATGAATGTTATATTTTTTTTAAGATTTTAAAAATAAATAGGATCTTTTAAAATATTTTGGAATTCAAAAAATGCTAAATTTAGATAATGTTTATTATCTACTAGATAATTTTCTCCGAAAAATATATGTAACATATTCGTATCTGCTCCGTATTCATATATGATAATATCCGTTTTTGTATCCGTTGTGTGCAGAGTTTCCGAATTCAAATAAAAAAATGTAAAAAATATATTATATCACTAATATTCGTTCCTATCATATCGTTTTCATCCCAACCACGACTCCACAAGTACTGCTGCATAGGATCCAATATCCAACATCTTTACCCCAGAATTAAGTTCTTTTGTAATTTTTTCCTCTTATTTTTTTAGGGCAAAAGCATGATAGCTCTTTCATACGAGTACATTGAATATTAGAATAAATATGGTAGATAGGCCTAACCCACCACCCTAGGAGACAGATGCAAGACATAAATGGCCAGTAAATGACGAGATAAACAGCAGCAGTAGACTGCACGAGCAGAGCGATGGGTGACAGTCTGCTGGGGCGTCGTCACGACGATGGCGGCATACGAACGGAAACCACAGTGGCTGCATCAATTATCACGTTTTTTTTAAAAAAAAACCGGCGTCCCATCGATGTATCAAGACAAAGTCCCATAAGCAAGAGAATACTAGTTAAGCAATGCAATTTGGATGAACTGTTCGTCTGTTCTGTTCGGTCACACCAGAGTGCACATATGCGCATACACACACGACACAGCTCAACTAGAAAATGCTTTCTGCATGAACGTTTTCACCTGCGTTTTTCCTAGCACCTAAACAGCATTACTAGTCGAACGTATATATGAGTAAAGCTGGGATTGCTTATGGTAGGAGAGAAACGTCAACAACTTTTGGATCCATCGAATAAAATTATTGTCATGTAAGCATCACACATTCACACCAACACCAGTGTTCGTAGTACACTGGTCACTGTATGGATTGGAGTGCCTCTTGTTTCCGGCAAGTCATTGATCGGCCATGTTCTCTCCTAGGACCACATTAAATCTGTATTGTTTCAGAACCTACACCACATTAGGTGGTGCAGTGGTCCAGAAATTAATTAAATACGCAGCAATCAATTTATGACATAATATTGGCAGGACCGATACTAGCAATGCACCGAAATTTCAAGTGCCTAAACGCTCCATGCATGTTATGTAACAAGGTTCGGCGCGACCGCGCGGTAACGAACGGTCCGACGGCGAGCGACATATGCATACTGATCAGTTCCATTTAGAATTGAAAAAAATCCTAAAAATAAAAATAGCGTGTTAATTGATATGATTTATGGTGAAATTAGTTTTCAAAAATATTGAATTATAACAAAGTTATAAACTGAGCAAGATAATATCGAGAATATGAGTCTTCTGAGGATACCACGAGATAGGATTATCAATCCAGATTGAGGGCAGATCAAGCCCAACATTAGAGAGTCTGATATGACCTATGAAGTAGAGTTCGATCCCAATAAGAAAGGTCAAATACTCATCGAGTAACTGAATCCCATGTAATTAGAGAATTATTAGCACATAAGCTCGATAGGCAATCCTAGATCAACTCGAAATAGAGTCCTAGATTGTTGTAAGGAGGTGGGGTATCCCCAGAGACATTGATCTAATCATCCAATCTCATCGTATTTTTCTTGCTTTCGATGTCGTAAGCCTTCATAGCTTAATTGTATCATATTATAAGCTCGATCATCATATTATACACCCAAATACTAGATGTATAGCTATTATCATCCAAAAGGCTTGAACCTGTATAAACCTTAGCTCTTGTTTACTAGAGTCGACCATCGGATTTGAAGACAATATTCTTCCCTTACACGTCTAATAACCACCTCGGGTATCCCTTGAGTGGACTGTTCGATGATTCATTGACACTTGACGCACCAAGTAGGGGTCATGAGGATCTTCCCTAGGACTTGATGGTATCACCATACCATCTCACTCAGCTAATTACTCATTTACCCTTACCCTTAAGTGAAAAAAGTTGGACTTTATTTTTGCACACTCTACATCATACGCTTTATCGCTGACCCGCTAGGCTCAACCCCTCTTGAGTTGGTGCAAAATATTGTACACCTAGCTCACTGGTTGTGCCCCTATTAAGCGGCTTTGGGTTTGGCACTAGCAATCGTGTGGGTGAAAAAGAAATGGCATTAGCAGCCCTCTCGGCACACGGTCACTTACTAAGATCCTTGGGAGCTCGAGTCCTTAGCCTTAACTTTACCAAAGCTCTTAAGGGCCTAAAAACTCATGACACTCTATGTTAGGTTGACACATAAGTGGCATTAGTTCCTTGTGCCTAAGAATATACGACTATAATTGAGGCTCAGGTCTCAACCCTGACTATGTAAAGGAGTTAACAAAATCCAAAACTCCAAAGCTCTCGAGGACTCACCCTACTTGATATTGGTAGGCATGTACATGGTATGAGATCCGTGCATTGAGTACTATACGGCTTAGCCCAGGTTTATTAGGATGCTAGCATCTTTGGTACATGGAAATTTACAAGACATTAAAGATCTTCATCCCTAGATAAACAAAGTTTTGTCACAAAAGTTTACACTAATTTACTACGCCTAATTTTTGCAGAAGTCAAACACTCTCAAGAGGCACCACTGGTTGCTTGGGATCTTCGGCAGATGGTAGGAGCTCGAGATTCTCGACCATGGACGTGGCAAGACCCTCCAACTCCCGCCACCAATAGGAAAAGGCGTCTTTAGAGGACACCTTGTCAGGAAGTTCAGTATCCATCATTCGAGATATGCCTCGGGGGAGTGCACCCGGACATACACCAGGGTGTGCTTGATCCCATTCCTCGACTCCAAAATCATTTTTCGGAGTTCACGATGATTGGGTTCCTCAGGAACTCGAGGCCTCATGCACCCGAAGGCTCGCACGCTCGAGGGCTCACACGCCTAAGGCCTTATGCACTTAGGGGCCCATGCGCCCGACGAATCATGCACTCAAAGGCTCACATGCTCGAGGCCTTGTATGCTTAGAGGCTCATGTGCTTAAGGGATCATGCACTCGGGGGCTCATGTGCCCAAGGTCTTACATACTCGGGGCTCGTGGCTCGACGATTATGTGCTCGAGGTTGAGTCTCAGGGGCCCTAGACCTTGACGATTCCGTTCTTCAAGCAAACTTCGCATGAGCACTTACAACCCTCGAGGACAATACATACATACGACCTTCTCCAATACCCGAAGAGCTTCAGAAGATTATTCAAGACCAAGGCTTCGTAAGGCTTTTCTGTAGATTTATTTTTGACCCTCGACCTAAATATTCCATTTAACTTGAGGCTCGAGATTGCATTGTGTGGGTGCACCTATGTCGTGCACCTCACATAAAGAGGAAGAAGATTGAAAAGCTTTTTTCAAGATCATCAGACTTCAACAGAAGTGCAAAGATTTATATTAAAAGATGAGCTCCTCTCAACTTGTTTAGTCGAAGGTTTTCAACCAAGCTAAGAAGAGCTTAGGTGTTGTTGTCGGTGATATGAACCTAGGTAACCCAAGATAAACTTATCAATTTGGACTTAGAACAAGCCAAGCTCAGTATTATAGTCGATATGTCCCATGGAGGGGGTTTGATCTCGATAAAGAAAGTTGAATCCTTATTAGGTAACTAAATCCTGAATATGGAATGTAGAGATATGCTTGTATTAGAATCCATGTAATTAAAGAATTAGTACATGAATTTGGTAGACAATCTTAGATCGATTTGGGATAGAGTCTTAGGTTATTGGGCTCACACCTCCTAAGTATATAAAGGAGGTAAAGCACCCTAGAGATATTAATCTAATCATCAAATTATCCAATCTCATCATGTTTTTCTTGCTTTTGACGCCTTAAGCCTTCATAACTTAATTGTATCACATTGTAAGCTCAACCACCATATTATACACCAAAACACTAAACATATATAGGGATATTATTATCCGAGAGAACCAGTATAAACTTTGGATCTTGTTTATTAGAGTCGGCCATCAGGTTGCTTCCCTTACACATCTAATTACCACCTCAGATAGCCCCTTAGTTGGAATGCTCGGTGATTCACCGGCAGATGAAGAAAAATACAAAATATAAAAATAATTCACTTTTCAATCTTATTCCCTCATTATTAGTTGATTCTTTGCATACAAATCTTTTGATTAATGGCATATGTTTGATCAAATAAAATTTCATTCTTTATGAGTATTGACTGTTGATTATTTGTTCCATGCACGCTGTTGAGTCACATGACTTGCTCTGTTGATTCACATACATATAGAATTACTTGCTCCCGGTATATTGATTCATATATATAATAGACTTTATTGATTCACATACACATAACACTTTATTGATTCACATAGATGTAGAATTACTTGCTCTTGCTATGTTAATTCACATGCGCAAACAAGTCTAGCTTGTTGAGTCGTGTGACTTTTTGGAAGTATTCACATGCACGCAAGACATGTAGCTTCTGTTATGTTAATTCCTGAAGATCTCGCATTGAAAAACATTTAGATCAACCGCTGATGAAGTTGCAAAAGTAGGAGGGCCATTCAGCAAGTTCCTGACCTTTCTATGTGCATCAGACAACTTCAGCATCAAGGAAAAAACTAGTGAGGTCATTCTTCTGGGTATTACCCCAAGTTTCTGTGCCAAAATGTGTGTGCAGCTCTTCAGCCTTATCCCTTCAAACCTTGCTATCAATGGTATATAGTGCATATCAGCATTTGCATTACCAAAGAAACAGGTCGTTCATAGCAGTGCAAGGTAACCAGACCTAAATGAACTAGAAAAATAAGGTTGATATCTAGCTATATTAGCAATCATGAGTCACTTTACTTATTGTTATCAACGAGGCCTTGGTTGTTCATGTCCAAACTCCATCTCTTACTGAAAAGAGCTGAAGTAAACCATGTTCCTCTGATCACTGATAACCTTGGATTGGATATCACGCACACCAACCCACTACCCACCATTCCAACGGGCATCAACCTCGTCAAGTAAGTTGAATCCACTGGTTACACGGATATTTGGATGTACTTCTATGGCTTCTGTCAAAGGAGTGGTTTCATCATCGTCTCACCGGCCTTCAGCATGTCATAATCCACTAATATCCTGTTATCAATAGGTTTTAGAGCAGTCTCCTGGAACCAAGTTCCATGAAAACCTTCATCGTTACTGCTAATTTCAACATTGATGCCCTCTACAAATTTTGTTGTCAACACATTCTGAAAGATAGCCAAAGGGAATAAAAGGCATTGATTGTTAACTACATCAGCAATTTAAGAAACACTACACAAGAATTGATAATCACCAGTGTTAACATGTAACTCATCTAACGCATTCAGAACATAACAGAAAACAAAGAATTTTATTGTAACTTTGTAAACCTAATAGGAACTTCCTGAAATGCCTTTCAATTAATTTGGTTTATTGGATGGGAAAGCATTTGCTACCGGAACAGAACAGCAGTGTTCTTACGGTTGTCAGGTGGGGCATCACCTACCACAGACGCAAGGCAACCAGGCCCAAGACACCAGCTGAAGGGACCATCCAGCCCAAGGAGAAGTAATTAGATAAGTTTAGTAAGATCAATCTATTTATTCTGTTTTGGAAAGTCTAGATTTGTTTGTTTAAGAAATAAGAGCTGTAAGGAAGGGGATTGGTGATATATAAACCAATCCCTCATATCAGATTAGGTATGCATGTAATTGGCTATTGCCTTCCGTTAGACGCCCCTTCCTCCTCGCTGCGCCGCCCACAACGGCACCATCGCGGCGGAGAGGTTCGGAGCCTCGTCCGGCAACCACTTTCAAGTATCAATTGAGAAACAAAGTACTCCCTAATCTGGCTGAGTCTTCTAGCGGTGACAACTTGGTATCAGGAGGCTTGGGTGCGTCTTCCGCTGCCATGAGTTCGTCAGAGGCCACCAGATCGGGGACAGTGATCGACGATGCGCTCCATGCCATCATGAAGCGTTTGGACGCGATCGAATTCAAGCTACAACCAATTCAGCCTCTGGAGGAACGAGTAGCAGCCTTGGAGGTACTCGTCCAGACCACAGGCCACCCGTCAAACCCACTAGCGGCTGTTGATCAGGGGGATCCACCCCCGCACCATCACGGGGGTGGGTGCCAACACAGGTGTCACGTGGGCAAAGATGATGACGAGGACCAGAGCGAGGATCTCCTGCCGACTGCCCACAAGCTCGAGTTCCCTAAGTTTGATGGCATCGGCGACCCCCTTCCCTGGCTAAATCGCTGTGAAAGGTATTTCCATGTCCGTCGGACCCCAGAACACAAGAGGGTTGTTGTTGCCGCGTTCTACCTCTTGGCGGATGCCCAATTATGGTTTCATCGCATGGAGCTTAATGGTGGGCGCCCCACATGGCAGCAATTCGTTAAACCGGTGAATGCACGGTTTGGGCCACCCCTCACTGATAGCCCTATCAGAGAGTTGGCGATGTTGCGATGCACGAGCACTGTTGATGAGTACAGCAAGCGGTTTGTCATGCTCTCCTGCAGGGACACGTCATTGACAGAACATCAGCAGGTGCAACTATTCGTAACGGGCCTGGGCAACCCGCTGCAGGCTGATGTATCCCTCCAACAGCAAGCCACCCTCGACGATGCCATCATATTTGCAAGAGCATACGAACAGAGAAATACCTCACGCGACGGGCCAACATCTTAGAGCAGTCGTTCGGGTGGGTGGTTCTTGGCCAGACAGGGTGTGTCAGCACCCTCTATAGCAGCACATTTAGGACCAGCAGCGTCGTCGGCATCCGTGAACGGAAAACTGGAGTCCAGTACCATCCGCTTGTCGCCAATAGAAATTTCCCAACACCGCAAACAAGGCAAGGGCTTCCACTACGATGAGCCTTTCACAGTGGGACACAAGAGCCTCTGCAAACACCTCTTCGTCATCGAGGTATTGGGTGAGCAGGACGACGAGGATTAGGTCAACGATGATGAGCCGACAATCTCCATACACCCCCTCACCGGCATTCAGCCTCGCCACGGCCGCACGATGCAGATTCAGGTTGATATCCAAGGGGTACGCCTCTTCGCACTACTCGACTCCGGGTCCACTCACAATTTTGTCGACATAGAGGTAGCGGTGCGGATAGCCATTCCACTCTCTGAACACAGTGGGCTGAGAGTGGCAGTGTCAAATGGGGATAGATTGATCAGTCCGGGATGTTGCAAGCCAATGCAGATTTTTGTTTATGGGGAACAGTTTCACATTGATTGCTATGGTCTCGAGCTTGGATCTTATGATATGGTGCTAGGAGTGCAGTGGCTGGAGTCCCTTGAACCCATTCTCTGGGATTTTAGTCGCCGCACACTTGCATTCGTGCGGGATGGCCACAAAGTGACATGGCATACAACTGATACAGTGCCGTCAAGCCCACTGTCACTGCTCAGGGTTGAGGGGGACATCATGGAAGAACTTCTTCTGGAATTCACCCCGTTGTTCGCACTTCCAACTGGATTACCTCTAGAATGACAACACGCTCACTAGATCAGACTGCTGCCCGGCACGACTCCTATCGCGATGCGGCCTTATCGCTATGCCCATGCCCAGAAGGAAGAGCTTGAGAAATAGTGCGTCGAGATGCTGCAAACCGGTGTCATCAGGCCAAGTGCGTTGGCTTTTTCCTCTCCAGTCCTCATCAAAAATGTCGATGGCTCTTGGCGTTTCTGTGTGGATTACAGGGCCTTGAATGCCATGACAGTTAAAGATAAATTTCCTATCCATGCCATTGATGAGTTACTTGATGAACTTAAGGGGGGCAAGTTTTTCACCAAGCTGGATCTGCGTTCAGGGTATCACTAGGTGCAAATGCACCCAGAGGATGCGGAGAAGACAGTGTTTCACACTCATCAAGGGTTGTTTGAATTCATGGTGATGCCCTTTGGCTTGACTAATGCCCCAGCGATATTTCAAGCACTCATGAACGAGGTTCGGCACCCTTTTTTACGACGGTTTGTGCTGGTATTTTTTGACGACATCCTCATCTTAGCCATTCCTGGTCTGCACATCTGCAACATGTACGTGTCGTGCTCACCAAGATACAAGAGAACCACCTTGTCATGAAAAGATCGAAGTGTGCCTTCGGCCGCACTGAGGTGGCCTACTTGGGTCATGTTATATCCGCTACATGTGTCACCATGGATGAGGAGAAAGTGCGGGCAATGGTTGAATGGCCGGTACCTCGCTCTATGTGCGCTGTTCGCGCATTTTTAGGGCTGGCCGGCTACTATCGCCAGTTCATCAGAGCTTATGGTCACACCACTCACGAACCTCCTTCGCAAGGATAGTTTCCGCTGGAATACAGAGGCAGCACATGCATTCACCACCCTCCAGAAGGCACTCACTTCAGCTCCTGTCCTCCAACTTCCAGATTTTTGCTCAGGAGTTTATTGTAGAATGTGATGCTTCTGGCACTGGTTTTGGTGCTATTTTATACTAGGGAGGAGGACCGATTGCTTTTTTCAGCAAGCAGATTGCACCACGTCATGCCAAACTTGTTGCATATGAGCGGGAACTCATTGGTTTGGTCCTGGTAGTCCGTCATTAGAGGCACTATCTATGGGGTCGAGCCTTTCTCATCTGCACTAACCACTTTAGTTTGAAGATTTTGCTCAACCAGCAGCTATCAACTATACCGCAACATCAGTGGCTTAGCAAACTGTTGGGGTTTGATTTTCGAGTGGAGTTCAAGCCAGGGGTATCCAACGTGGTGGCCGATGCACTATCCCGTCGGGATACATAAGAAGTGGGGTTGGCTCTGGTGCTGTCCGCCCCGACATTTCAACTGTTTGATGACTTGCGCAAAGAAATCAGTACTGAACCAGCTCTCCAAACCCTGATGGCACAAGTAGCAGCATGTTCAAAAGGACCCAAATGGAAGATCAATGATGGCCTCATCACAGTGGCAGGCCGTGTATACATTCCACCCTAGTCCTCCTTCTTACCAGTCGTCCTGGCTGCCGCTCATGGAGCAGGCCACGAAGGCGTCGAGAAGACACTGCATCGCCTCTGCCATGACTTCTTCCTACCAGCGGCTGCCAGGGTGGTACGAGAACACGTGAGGTCCTGCGTCACCTGCCAGCGGAACAAGGATGAACAACTCCTGCTAGGAGGCTTACTCCAGCCGCTGGACGTGCCCTCCGCCGTCTGGGCCGATATTGCAATGGACTTCATTGAAGGGTTTCCACGCATCAACGGCAAGATAGTCATCCTGACAGTGATTGATCGTTTCTCAAAGTATGCCTACTTTGTACCTCTCAGCCATCCTTACATGGCCACCTCTGTTGCTCGGGCATTTTGTGATGATATTGTACGTCTACATGGCCTGCCAAGCTCCATTGTCAGTGATCGTGACCCAGTCTTCACCAGCAAGTTTTGGCAGGAATTGTTCTCCCTCACTGGCATTAAACTGGCCTTGTCCTCAGCCTTTCACCCACAATCTTACGGACAATCAGAGGCAGCAAACAAGGTTATTTCCATGTACCTCAGATGCCTTACGGGTGATCGTCCGAGACAATGGCTACAATGGCTCCCATGGGCAGAGTTCTGCTACAACACATCCTACCATTCTTCCTTGAGGACAACTCCCTTCAGGATGGTTTATGGGAGAGATCCCCCTGCCTTGCTGCCATACAATTCTGAGGCACGCCTCCTGGCAGTCCATCAGCATCTGCAAGTCTGCGAAAGGTTGGAGCAGGCCCAACATCACTACAAGCATCAATATGACCGTAAACATAGGGAGTTGTAGGACCGAAAGTAGCGACCAGAGGGGGGGTGAATGGGCGCCTAAAAATTTCCTGCTAAACTATGATCTAATCCCAACACACAAACGAACTTAACCAGACAAATAATTTTAGCAAAACAAATTGCAGAAATTAAACCGGTTTAGCCTAAAAATAACGGTGTCCCAATTAAAATGATATTAAAGATAAACTAAATATAAATACTGGCAGTAAATAAAATTTGGTACTAGAAATATTTATAACATACACAAAATACCCAAATATATTAATAAAATATTCAGATTGCGGTCTAAAAATAAAATACTAATCAACCAAATAATAACATGGATCATCCAGAAATTAATTCAGAAATAAACCTAAAATATTTCATGTAAATCTAGAATAAAAATATTGATGCAACTAATAATAAATTTTTCTTTTTATATAAGCAGATTAAAAATACTTAAATAAAAATATGTGAATACTAAAAAATTATTTTGGCAGAATTTATTACCCACGAAATTTCTAAATAGATTTTTAGCTAATTAATTAATAGATGTTTTTTTTCTAAAAATTGATCTACCAAAAAATAGGAGATTAAAACTTTTTACCTGCATTGGCGCCGTACCGCTACAACCGCTCCCCTTGCGCCCGTTCGTCCGTGATGCACCGCCGTCACGACGCCGTGCTACAGCTTCCTGCCTAGCTGCCGTGAAACACCTCAACAAGACGTCCCGCACGACTTTTCTTGCCAGCAGCAGCCGCGTAGGGGCCCGCCGCCTTGCGCAAAGCAGCTCCGCACGGCACGCTGCCTACGCTGCAACGCTTCACGCGCCACCGTGGGACCCACCTGCATCAGTCGTCGTGGAAGCCAAGGAAGAACGCCTGGGAGTGCTAGCCTCGATCCGCGTGATGCACTGCGTTGACGCTGCTTCCTGCTATTGTGCGCACGTCGCTGCAGAAAGAACAAAACGACGTTGCCTAACGCCGCTGAATAAGCATCTGGAAAAAAAATTGTAGATGAACACTTTCGGTGGAAGGCGAACTGCGACCGAAACAGAAAGTGGATTGTAGATTGATCTGAGAAGAACAGTCATCTATCCGGTAGGGGCCTATTTATAGGCGACTCTAATACATGAAAGGACTAATTTACCCCTAGGGTAAATTAATACTGACTCTAAAATAAATTCCGAAAATTACTAAAATATTCTTAGAAAAATCACCTGACTCAAATAAAAATATTCTAAACTTAAAAATTAAATATTAATATCCTAAAAACAAAATAATCATAGGTTGTTAGTTTTGCGTCGAAACTGACAAAGCGTCCACCGTCTTCGCACCGGGTACCCGGATTGGGCTGACCCGACCCCGCAGCTTCCTCAGCCCGGCAATCGCTCGTCGCCCGTGCACCTGAGTCAAACCTAGTCAACAGACCGGTGGATCATCTGCCGCTACTAGCCATGTACCCGGATTGGGCTAGCCCGACTCCACGGCTCCTCTGCCCGGCCATCGCTCGCTGCTCGTGTACCTGAGTCACACGCGCCTCAGACACGGCAGGTCTTCATATCTCCCTTCCTTTGTCTTCCGTTGACAATCACTCATCACATCTGGAGTATCAAAACCATATTCTTCAACATTGTTTCTCAATCTCCCCCTTGATGAGTGTATTGTCAACACCCTCTTCAGCTTACCTTCAGAACCTACAAAACATGTGGAAACAGAAAAACAAAGACAAAAGAAAATAGAAGAAAGAAAATAAAAGTTTAACCCTAATGACCAAAATCCAAACAGAAGCAAGAAAACTAGTCATTATGGTTAACCAAAAATAAAGACTCAAAAAACAAGTGCAATCTCAAAATTAAATTACCAACAAGGAACTCCCCCTGAAATAAATCCTAGAGAAAACTAAAAGATGTTCTCTAAACTCCAAACTTTCTCCCCCTTGTTGACAATTGAACTCATCAAGTGAGACTAAATGCACTCTAAAGAGACATAGACACTAACTCCCCCTGAAATGCAGCTCCCCCTCAAAATATGCCATGAAAGCAAATGGGGTGCAGGTGGAGTATGAAAAGCATGCTTCTTAGATATGATTAACTGCAATTACAACATCTAACAGGTATAGCAAAAGATATACTGTCTAAGATACATGACATGATCAGTGCAACAGATGATATCTAAAGAGAGTCATTAGCACGCATTTTTCGATTTTTTGTAAACAAAAGCATCACCACATTTTCTAGTTGACAAGCAAGGTAAAACATGATATGCAAAAGCTAACTGGTATCTACCAAGATAAGCATTGTCCAACACAAAGTGCTTCAGCAAACTTGTCATATTTTTAAATTTTTCAGACTTTTTCTACTTCTTTTTCATTTCTGCCAGGGGTTATTTGCATGTCAAACCTTATGCTAACCGACCAAGTCAAGCCTAGGCCAGAACTGGACCATCAGAAGCTTAAGACATTGGTCTTGGCATACATTACACCGTCCTAGTTCATACCAAAGTGCTATGGTAAGCAGTACAGAACAATGCAATGCGACAAAGCAAACCCACCTGGATCTTTTCTAATAATCATAAAAATGCATAAATTTTTCAATTTTCTGAATTTTTATCATTTTTATACCACATTTTTCATATTTAAAGCATATAAGTGTCCAAGTTGCATATCTGCATCTAAGTAAGGATCTAGCTACAAGGCATGTAAAAGATAGCGAAAGCATTCAGCCTACACATGCTAGTTACCAGAAGCAATGGTGATCATTTTTCAATTTTAAAGCATAAAAGCCATGCATATAACAAATATCAAATATATCATGTGAACTGAAACAAAACATGATCATCGACAAGTAATCAAAAGCATATACTAGCTAGACAAAATAAAGCAGATTAATCATATAATAGAAGCAAGCTCAAACTGTGATTGATGATTATGCATGATATGAATGTACACAAAAAGACTCAATAAAAAATAAAGAAGAAAAGAAAAAAACTGACTCAAAGTATCCCAAAAAGGATACATAACTCCCAAATCAAGATCAATAATCATGAGTGGGAGCAAACGGTCCAACGCCAGGTTTGGCAAATGTGTTAAACCAGTGTCGAGCCATCTGCTCATATGTAGGAAAGCAGAAGGAATCATATGAGTCTGGACCGAAACGCGGATCAAAGCACAGTCCTCTGTTCTGCCAAAAATCACGGCCACGAGGTCCAAAACCGTATCCATAACGATCTGGAACTCTGCCGGAACGGAAACCACCCTCCGGAGCACGATCATAAAAACCGTCTCCTCTACCACCACCTACACGATGTGGCCTGGCCTCTAGCCGCTCTCTACGTCGAGGGACTCTCTGTCTACCATCCTGCTGGTAGAACTGCTCCTGCCCACCTCGAGCTCTCTCTGCTCGCTCAACCCGCTTCCTCCTGAAGCAAAACTCCTCAAGATGCCCGTCTCTCTGACAAAACTCACAGTGATAGGTAGGCTTCTTGGTATGTGGTTGAGGCTTGGGATTCTTAGGCTTGGTGGTGTTTGGTGTATCATCTTTGGTGTGAGAGGGTCTAGGTAAAGAATCAAGAGAAGTGTGGAGAGTTTTAGGCTTTGGAACCCAAATCTGTTTCTTAGGTGGAGCTTTAGGTTGTTCTTGGAGCACTCCATCCTTGGGCTGACTATCCTTAAAGGACTCAGTGGAGTGAGTCTTGGAATATCTCTATCCGGGAGTCATCTTACTCCACTCCACTGCTCGACTAATGACGCTCTCAAAATCAGCCTTGGTATAGGTGTAACCTACCCCAAACCCATCCTATCTCTTAAACTACTGGATCATCATGTCGAGCTGTGGCTCTCTTGGCTCTCTGGCACTAATCCAACTCAGGATCTGACAGAGGTAAAAGTTCTCGTTCTGAACATCAGCTAGCTCCTCTCTTAAAGAATCTAACACCTCCACCTGAGACAAGCAGATCTCACACTCTTTATCAACTTCGACAGACTTCTCAGCTTTTAGCTTAATCAACTCCATTCTAATGGACAAGCAGTTCTCACAAACAGTGGGTGGAACTGACAAGGTCTCAAGCTCTAGCTTAGTCTGCTCCAACTCAGCTCTCACTCCAGCTAACTCGCTCAACTGCTCATCACTCTTGACTCTCAGCTCAGCTATACTAGCTAAATGAGATGGGCAGTCTACACAAGGTGCGACGACAGTGGCATGAGCATCTTTCAGCTCCTGCTGAGCGCTCTCAAGCTTAGTGGTCAATGCGTCTCTCTCATCTACTCTCTTTGTGTACCTGGACTTAAGAGTCATCAGGTCACACAACAGCACCTCACAGTTAGGGCACTCACCACTATCACCCAAGCAAGGGGAAGAAGACAGACTCTCAATCTTGCCATTTGTCGTGGCAAGCTCACTCTCAAGCTCATCTATCCTCTTCTTAGTCCCTCTAAGCAGTTTCTCCCTATACTTCAACTTCTGACGGTTCTGTTCTAATAAATTAACAACTTCTTGTTCATAGGATAATACCTTCTCCTCGTCGTCGTCGTCGGAGTCGTCGGAGGAGTCCTTTTCTTTCTTGTCCCCAAGAGCCATTGAGCAGAAGCTCTTGTGGGGTCTTCGGCTATCATGTGAGCGTCTCTTCGGCTTGTCCCCGAAGGCCATGAAACAGAGGCCCATCGGATCATCCCTGTCCTTCCCCTTCCTGATCATGATCGCTTCATCACTTGAGCTCAAAGATGAGGAGGAAGATGAGGATCTCTTGGAGTAGCTTTTCTCCATCTCGGCGAAGAAATCCTTGTCTCGTTTCTTGTTCTCACGCCTGTAGTCCTTCAAAGCCTTCCGAAATAATCTCGTCTTGGGCTTGCCCTTTGTAGAGTTGTCATACTTTTCGGAGTCGTAGGAGTTGCCGCCGATTCCCTTCTTATAATTCTTCCGCTTGGGGCAGTCGGCAATGAAATGACCTGTATCACCACACTCAAAGCATCCGGATTTTGTGCCGTGTCTCTTAAACATTCGCTTATCATAGACACGTCGCACCCGGTTGTTAAACAAGCACAGATCATCATCTCCTAGAGTATCAAGTTGTTCCTCGGAAATAGACATCAAGGAAAATGCAGTACAACTCATGGCATTAGGATCAGCAGATGGTGTCGCAAGCGTCAGAGTCTTTGATCCAGAACTAGTGAGATTTGATCTCAACTGGATATCGACCTCTGAGGCCTTGAGCTTACTAAAAATCTCTACGACGGTTAAGGTATCATAAGACGCGCTCTCAACAATAGAAGAGACCTTGATCTCCCAGATCTTAGGGTCCAAGGTATGGAGTACCTTTAGCGCCTGCTCATGATCCGAGACCAGTTGATCACGCTCGGCCTTATTAACGTGAAGCTTGTTAATGATCGATTGAAAACGACCAAACAAAGCCTCAACAGTCTCACCCGGCTTCTGTGAGAAATTTTCATACTCACGCCGGTAGGTCTGGTAGAGCCTAGCCTTGACCTGAGTTGTACCCTCATGGTGTGCCTGGAGGGTAGCCCAGATCTCTCGAGCAGTGGTGAGATGGCTAACACGCTCAAACTCACTAGGACCTAGACCATAAAATAAAATGTTCACCGCTTTACTATTATTTTGATGTTGTGCAACTACATCTGCAGTAGTATCCACAGCAATAGTCCTTATGGTGAAAGTAGGATGAACACAAATCTCCCATATGTCCGAGCTCTGGCTCGTAAGGTATGCTCGCATGCGAGTCTTCCAATAAGTGTAGCCAAAAGCTTCTAGGGACGGGATTTTGCCAAGAGACATCATGGTCACTACCTAGGTTTAGAATCGGTTAAGATATTAGAAAACCCTAACCTTGCTCTGATACCACTTGTAGGACCGAAAGTAGCGACCAGAGGGGGGGTGAATGGGCGTCTAAAAATTTCCTGCTAAACTACGATCTAATCCCAACACACAAACGAACTTAACCAGACAAATAATTTTAGCAAAGCAAACTGCAGAAATTAAACCGGTTTAGCCTAAAAATAACAGTGTCCCAATTAAAATGATATTAAAGATAAACTAAATAGAAATACTGCAGTAAATAAAATTTGGTACTAGAAATATTTATAACATACGCAAAATACCAAAATATATTAATAAAATATTCAGATTGCGGTCTAAAAATAAAATACTAATCAACCAAATAATAACATGGATCATCTAGAAATTAATTCAGAAATAAACCTAAAATATTTCATGTAAATCTAGAATAAAAATATTGATGCAACTAATAATAAATTTTTCTTTTTATATAAGCAGATTAAAAATACTTAAATAAAAATATGCGAATACTAAAAAATTATTTTGGAAGAATTTAATACCCACGAAATTTCTAAATAGATTTTTAGCTAATTAATTAATAGATGATTTTTTCTAAAAATTGATCTACCAAAAAATAGGAGATTAAAACTTTTTACCTGCATGGGCGTCGTACCGCTACAACCGCTCGCCTTGCGCCCGTTTGTCCGTGATGCACCGGCGTCACGTCGCCGTGCTACAGCTTCCTGCCTAGCTGCCGTGAAACACCTCAACAAGACGTCCTGCACGGCTTTTCTTGGCTGCAGCAGCCGCGTAGGGGCTCGCCGCCTTGCGCAAAGCATCTCCGCACGGCACGCCGCCTGTGCTGCAACGCTTCACGCGCCGCCGTGGGACCCACCTGCGTCAGCCGCCATGGAAGCCAAGGAAGAACGCCTGGGAGCGCTAGCCTCGATCCGTGTGATGCACTGCGTTGACGCTGCTTCCTGCTATTGTGCGCACGTCGCTGCAGAAAGAACAAAACGACGTTGCCTAACGCCGCTGAATAAGCATCTAGAAAAAAATTTGTAGATGAACACTTTCGGTGGAAGGCGAACTGCGACCGAAACAGAAAGTGGATTGTAGATTGATCTGAGAAGAACAGTCGTCTATCCGGTAGGGGCCTATTTATAGGCGACTCTAATACATGAAAGGACTAATTTACCCCTAGGGTAAATTAATATTGACTCTAAAATAAATTCCGAAAATTACTAAAATATTCTTAGAAAAATCACCTGACTCAAATAAAAATATTCTAAACTTAAAAACTAAATATTAATATCCTAAAAACAAAATAATCATAGGTTGTTAGTTTTGCGCCGAAACTGACAAAGCCTCCACTGACTTTGCACCAGGTACCTGGATTGGGCTGACCCGACCCCGCAGCTCTCTCAGCCCGGCAATCGCTCGTCGCCCGTGTACCTGAGTCAAACCTAGTCAACAGACCGGTGGATCATCTGCCGCTCCTAGCCATATACCCGGATTGGGCCAGCCCGACTCCGCGGCTCCTCTGCTCGGCCATCGCTCGCTGCCCGTGTACCTGAGTCACACGCGGCCCACGAAACAGCAGATCTTCATTCTTCAGTCCTCTTTGACTATCGTTGACAATGACTCATCACATCTGGAGCCATGAGGCCCACGCTATTCAGCATGGCTCCTCAATCTCCCCCTTGATGAGTGCATTGTCAACACTTCATTTCTTCATCTTCTCAGAACCTACGAACACATGTGGAAACACGAAAACAAAGCACAAGAAAAACAAAGAAGAAGAAAATAAAGTAAAAGTTTAACCCTAATGACCGAAAGCCAAACAAAAGCAAGTGGTGGTCATTATGGTTAACCAAAACATAAAAGCTCAAAATGAGTGTGATTTCAGAACAACAAGGATATCAATAGAGTAAGAACGAGCGAGACAGACACTCCCCCTTAAACTCTGATCCCAAATTTTCTCCCCCTTGTTGACAAGTGAACTCATCAAGCACTCAAACAGAGACACAGACTCCACGTGAAATGCAACTCCCCCTCAAAATATGCAGTGAATTTAACTGGAGTGCATGTGGAGGATAGAAAGCATGCTTCTCAGATATGATTGACTGCAATTACAACATCTAACAAGTAGCAAAAGACATACTGTCTAAGACTCATGGCATGATCAGTGCAACAGATGATATCTAAAGAAAGTCATTAGCACGCAGTTTTTAGTTTTATCAAAATAAAAGCATCACCACATTTTCCAGTTGACAAGCAAGATAAAGCCTGAGATGCAAAAGCTAACTGATATCTACTGTCACGCCCCGATTTAATAAATCAGGACTTTTATTGAAATTCCAGAGAAAATCAATAAACCAAGACGTTCATCAAGCGACCACGTACAAATACGAGCAATCATTCATGGTTCGTAGACCGCATTAATACAAAAGTGAATAAATATGAAGAGAAACTAATAAAGCAAAGGGTCCTAGATGAACGCCTCCTTCCAGTCTCGCCTTGACTGGGTCGCTACTCCAGACCTTCATCCTCCTCGTAGTAGACGGGCTCTGATGGTGTAAGTCAACGGGGTGAGTACAGATGTACTCAGCAAGCCACCGAATGCAAATATAATGCAAGGTAATAACAAGGGAGATAGTGGCTAGTTTTGCGGAAGAAGCATAATTGTAAAGCATTAAATGTGATCAATTTATTAGTACTGAAAAGTAAACATGTGTATGCATCATCATCTTCTAACTCGAGGGGTACGGTCAGCCCCACCTCGCTCAACAGTCCTTACATGCCATGATTAACTCAATCATTCATACAATTGTAAACTAACTGCGAGTAGTCACACAACCCGCCCTTGACCGTGGGCTCGGCTTTTCGAAAAGATTGATTTTACTCTGATCAGAGATGTACCACTGTACCCACAAGGCACGCACTCATCACTTACACCAAAGTGTAATGAGATGACCCATTTCACGGGAACTCGTGCCAAAACCTTCCGTATGGTCTTCCCCGACTCCATAACACCCTCTTATGGGTTTCGTATCGTGTCTCGACGTGTCGAGTTCTCACCATACCCCCCTTGAGCCATCGTCGGTACAAGGCGCCCTGAGGGCTAGCCCCTTGCCCCCTCCACTATGGTGCATAGAGCCGGAGTGTTCCACACTTCCAGTTAGGACTTACCCATTAGACTTGTGGTTGGTACAGAAGTGCTTTGCAACAGATCCCGCAGACCGGTCCTTATAGTGCCCCGGGTGCGACCAACTAGTTTCCGAGCTTGCACCCGGAACCCACCATACTTATAACTTAGCCAACTCCAACAAGGTCCAGAGACGAGATTAACGGGGAAATTCATATATCAGAATCCAGCTATCTACGACTCATTCTTCATATCCTATAGCAATTGTGCCGGTACATTGGGCACTAGCTAATATAATATTTGTAGAGTGACAAGGAGTGAAGGCTCAATAAGCATGGCTTGGGTTTGCACACAAGGACGGGGATCTAATAAATATAAGTGTAGGGCTTGATGTTTGACTAATGCAATATTAACCTATGAGTTATAGCGATAATTTATTAAAACATGGGCTCAATAATGATCAACTGTTTCCACAAGAGGGGTCGATGACTTGCCTTGCTCAGAAAAGGGGGAGGTGGAACCTCGGGATAGAACTCCGGCTCCTCGACGAACTCGTAGTCTTCTCGATACGGAAAAATAAACAATACATTCAATAAACAGATAAAAACCACCAAATAATACACATACATGTTTATGGGTTTTATTATGTGAAGTAAGGTTTTAATGTTCTGAAGTTTGTTTAAAAACAGTAAAACTTATCTTTTAAGGTTTTTCCTAATTTATTTTTCTGAATTAATAATTTATCAATAAGGGGTTTTTATTCATTTATTTATTAAAAATATTTTGGGTAACAGTAACATATAGTTTTTATTGCATAAAAGTGTAGAGGATAAAAAGACAAATTTTCCAGAATTAAAATGGTGAAATTTGGAGTTAATTTGAGCAAGATATGGATTTTTAAAGTTTTAAACTAATTTCTGTATTTTATTTAAACCAGAAAACCTGCGGGGTCCACGGTGAGCCAGGTCCACCATGGACCCATGCACTGTGTGCGTGAGCCGATCGGATCTGGACCGTTGGATCCAGATCCCACGGTTGCCGGCTGGGCGGGGGTGTTTAAGTGAGATTCTACGGCCATGAGTCCTCGGTACCCTTTTGACCGGGTGGATGGCCCAGATTAAACCCGAGCGGGTTCTAATCTTAGCCATTCATCTCATATCGCACGGCACCGAGCCCGTCCGGCACGCGCGCGGCACGGGGGAAGCTGAGGGCTTCGTCCCCAGCGCCGGCGGAGCGACGGCGAGCGGCGGTAGCGGTGGCCCATGACCCTAGGCGACGGCGAAAATGGAAATGGGAAAGGAAGGGGAGTGCAACCGTACCGGAGATGGGGACGGACGGAGACCGGAGGTGGCCGTCCGCGAGGAGAGGCGATGAGGACCTTCGGGTCCGACGGCGGCGATGAGTTCCGGGGGCCTTCACGGCCAACCAAGGTGAGGCCGGGGTAGAGGGGGCGACGACGGTTCCGGCGAAGGCGATGGCGAGGACGGCGGTGGCCTGGAGCGTCGGTGATTGGCTGCCGGAGCCGAAGCAGGGGAATACTCCCAAGGAGGCAGTGGCGGCGCTCGGATAGGCGAGGGTTTAGTCCCTGGTGGCGTGGTGGAGTGCGGTGGACTGGGGGGGTTAAATAGGGGCTCGCCGGTGTTTAAATTGGGAGGAAACCGACGAGATCCCGAGGTCTCCGGCGAGCTTTCCTTTGGCTCGGTTAGCTTCCTTAAGCGTGAAAACGTGTCGGCTATCGATGGAAGGGGTGCGGCGGTGCTTGGGGAAAGTGATCCGAGGGCGATCGAGCGAGATCGGGCAGCCGGCGGTGAGAATCCAGAAGGGGATCACCGGGGAGAGGGAAGGGGGGATCCCCTTCCATGGAGAAGACGATGCTGACAGGTGGCCCCCACCTGTCAGTGGTCGAAACAAAAATAGAAGGGCCCACAGGCGGGTCTCGATGGTCGGAGAGCGCGGAAAGGGCACGGGTGGCTGACGGGTGGGCCAGGCGGGGACGGGCGCGGGGAGGAGAGAGGGGGCGCGAACGCCGACAGGTCGGTCCCACCTGTCGGTGGCTGGCGGCTTGGGCTAGGCTGAGGCAGATTGAGGGTTAAGGCCCATTTTGATTTTTAATTCTTTTCTGATTTAAAATAAATCTAGCAATTCATATATTTGACTAAGGGTTGAATCACTGTTGGTAAAAATTTGTAAAAATTCCTAAAATTATATTTTGGCCTCTAGCTTATCCCATAAAATTTTCAAGTCCAAATTTTGAATATTTATCTCTGTTTGGCTTTAATAGGGTTCTTTTAGGAGTTTTCTTTAATAATAAAATTCAGAAATTCCTCTAATATTATTTTTCCTTTATTTTATTCCCTTTTAATTTTGGGGCTGTTACATCTACCAAGATAAGCATTGTCCAAAAACAAAGTGCTTCAGCAAACTTGTTATCATTTCAATTTTCAAGCTTTTTCTTTTCTCTTTTTCATTTATGCCAGGGGTTATTTGCGTGTCAAACCTTATGCTGACCGACCAAGTCAAGCCTAGGCCAGATCTGGACCATCAGAAGCTTAAGACATTGATCTTGGCATACACTACATTGTCCTAGTTCATACCAAAGTGCTATGGTACGCAGTCCAGAACAATGCAATGCGAAAAAGCAAACCCACCTGGATCTTGACAAGTTATGCATAAAGAGGCATGGAATTTTCATTTTTCTTGAATTTTTTTCATAGCACATTTCCATGTTTTAAAGCAGAAGGATGTCCAAGTTGCATGTTTGCATCGAAGTCATGAACTAGCTACAAGGCATGTAACAGATAGCAAAAACATTCAGCCTACACATGCTAGTTACTAGAAGCAATGGTGATCATTTTTCAAGTTTTAAAGCATAAAAGCCATGCATATGACAGATATCAGACATATCAAGTGAACTGAAGCAAAGCATGATCATCGACAAGTAATCAAAAGCATGTACCAGCTAGAATAAGTAAAGCAGTTCAATCATATAACAGAAGCAGCTCTAAAGTGTGATACGTGAATATGCAAGATATGAGCACACACGAAAAGACTCAAAAAAAAGCAAAAAGAAATAAAACTGACGCAAAATATCCTAGAAAGGATACACAACACCCAAATCCCCTCGCAAACGTTCAAAAGTAGACTGATCTAGGGGTTTGGTGAAAATGTCAGCCAACTGATGATGGGTATCAACATGAACAAGGTTAATGACACTTTTCTCATATTGATCCCACAGAAAATGAAAGCGCACATCAATGTGTTTGGTTTTTGAATGGAGACACGGGTTTTTCACTACACTAATAGCACTGGTGCTGTCGCAAAACAATGGAACCCTGGTAGGAAAGAACAACCCAAAATCTCGCAGAGTGGAAATCATCCAAACCAACTGTGAGCAGCAGCTAGCAGCAGCTACATACTCAGCCTCTGTGGTCGAAAGAGCAACTCCAGATTGCTTTCGAGAAGACCAAGAAACAAGTGAAGAACCAAGAAACTGGCAAGTACCAGAAGTCGACTTGCGATCCAACTGGCACCCACCAAAGTCGGCATCCAACTGGCGATCCAACTGATGCTGAATAATGAAGACCGAGATCGGGCGCATAAGTGAGATACCTGAAGATGCGCTTGACAGCCTGCCGATGAGACGCACGTGGTGAAGACTGAAAACGCGCGCAAAGTCCCACGGCAAACTGAATGTCTGGTCTTGTCGCCGTCAAGTATAGCAGTGAACCGATCATCCCTCGAAACTCCCTCTCATGGACCTTGACGCCGCTCTCGTCCTTATCCAGACCCCCAGATGTGCCCATCGGGGTCATCTGTGGCTTCAATTCACCACCAAAGTCAAATTTCTTAAGCATGTTGCGAGTGTACTTACCTTGGTGGATGAAGGTGTCATCCTTGGTCTGCTTGATCTGGAGCCCTAAGAAGTACTTGAGCTCACCAATGAGGCTCATCTCAAACTCACTGTGCATCTGCTCAGAAAACTTGGACACAAGATCATTAGTAGTACCGCCAAAAATAATATCGTCCACGTAAATTTGAGCAACTAAAAAATCTGAAGCATCTCTGAGCAAGAAGAGAGTTTTATCCACCGAAACCATCACAAAGCCCTTCCCCAACAAAAATTGCTTCAACCGGTCATACCAAGCCCTAGGGGCTTGCTTCAACCCGTATAAAGCTTTTTGCAACTTAAAAACATGTCGAGGAAACTTAGGGTTCTCAAAACCGAGGGGCTGCCTAACATAAACTTCATCCTCTATGAACCCGTTCAGAAAAGCGCTCTTAACATCCATTTGAAAAAGCTTAAAACCCTTCGAAGCGGCAAAAGCTAAGAGAATGCGAATGGACTCAAGACGGGCAACAGGGGCGAAAGTTTCTTCAAAATCAATACCCTCTTTTTGGCAAAAACCCTGGGCAACCAATCGAGCCTTATTGCGCACCACAACCCCATCTTCACCTTGCTTGTTTTTGAACACCCACTTGGTGCTATGGGGTTGCATCCTGGTGGCGGCTCAACTAGTGTCCAAACCCGATTGCGGAAAAAGTTTTCAAGCTCTTCTTGCATAGCATTGATCCAATTAGAGTCAGAAAGAGCATGAGAAACATCTCTGGGCTCAAAATATGCAACAAAAGCAGATTCAGCAAACACAGCAATTGAGGTAGATGAACGCAAGGTTCTCTCAGTCAAATCACCGATGATGAGCTCTGAGGGGTGATCACGCTGAACTGCTCGGGTTCCCTGGTGATTTGAAGTCACCTCACCGGAGTCAGCAGCTGGCACCTCTGGACTCGACTGAGGGGGCTCGATCTAAGTGGAAGAAGTGATCAGAGGTCCGCCCTCGTCCTCAGTCGAAGTCTCAAAAGGTGTGGGCTCTGCAGAGGGTGCAGAAGCCCCACCCTCATTAGTGGCTGGAGTATCCTCATCTTCCTCGAAGATGGACTCTCCGAGCTCACCATCAGAATGCTCAAAAGAAGGAGTCAAAGAAGGCAAGGACTCATCAAATGAAACCTCACAAGTCTCGACAAGCAGCTGGGATTCGAGGTCCCAAACACGGAAGCCTCGAGAATGCAAAGCGTAGCCAAGAAAAATACCATCCCAGCAATGAGACTCAAATTTGTCCAAATGCCCTCCCTTCTTGAGCACAAAGCACTTGCAGCCGAACACTTGCAAGTGGCTCACCTTGGGCTGCCTGCCAAACCGCAACTCATATGAGGTCTTACCTAGGTAAGATCTAAGAAAAATGTGGTTGGCCAGATAGCAAGCCGTGTTCATGGCTTCAGCCCAAAACCGCCTAGGAGTCCTGTGCTCATCGAGCATCGTCCTGGCCATCTCGACTAGCGTGCGGTTCTTTTGTTCCACAACGCCATTCTGTGGGGGAGTGTAAGGAGAAGAAAATTGATGGTCAAGACCTTGATCACTACAGAAGCTAACGAACTGAGAATTTTTGAACTCAGAGCCATTGTCAGAGTGAATTGCTCGCATTCGACCATTGTTCTCATTCTTCAGCTTCAAAATTAGGTCATGAAATAACTGAAAAGTTTCATCCTTAGACTCCAAAAAGAAAACCCACGAGAATCGAGAAAAGTCGTCAACAATGACAAGTGCGTACCACTTTCCACCGACTGAACGTACTCGAGCTGGACCAACAGTGTCCAAATGTAAAAGCTCACCCGGATACGAAGTCATCACCTGAGTCACAGGTGAGTGAGAAGCGGCAACCATTTTCCCATGACGACAGGGATGACAAACTAGATCTTTCTCCATTTTAAGCTTGGGCAATCCTCGGATGAGGTCCATAGAGCTTAACCTGACTAGCAGATCAAAACTCAAATGACCTAACCTCCTACGCCACTTTTAGAGCTGAGAAGAAGATCCAGCAATCAAGCAGCGAGAAGGGCCAAAAGAACTAGAGAAGTCAATTCGAAAAACTTTACCGAATGGTAAAATCTGGCAAATCAAAGACCCTCTAGAATCAACCACAGAAGAATTACCCTTCTTAAAACGCACTTCCAAACCATCCTCAAGAAGTTGTGAAACAGAAATCAAATTGAAGTTCAAATTCTTAACCAAAGCAACATTCTTCAAAGAGAAATGATCTGAAATGCGAATTGAGCCAATGCCACTTACTTTCCCTTGACCACTGTTCCCGAAGGTAATGTATTCTTTGGAGCTCGAGGGAGTGAGACTGGAGAACCATCTGCGATGTCCCGTCATGTGGCGAGAACATCCTGAGTCCATGATCCATAAGTCCTCCAGTCCCCGATCCTGCACAATCAGTGGCTGTAAGTGGGAGCAAATGGTCCGGCACCAGGTTTAGCAAAAGAGCTAAACCAGTGTCGAGCCATCTGCTCAAAAGACGGAAAGCAGAAATCATAATGAGAGTTCGGACCAAAACGCGGCTCAAAGCGCGTTCCTCGGTTCTGCCTAAAGCCTCGGTAACGAGGTCCAGGACCGTAGCCAAAACGGCCTGGAGCTCTGCCGGAATGGACACCACCAACTGGAGCACGGGCAAGAAAACCGTCTCCTCTACCACCACCTACACGACGCGACCTGGCCTCCAGCTTCTCCCCGTGTCGAGGAACACGCAGTCTACCACCCTACTGGTAGAACTGCTCCTGACTGCCACGAGTTTTCACTGCTCTCTCAACTCGCTTCCTCCTGAAGCAAAACTCCGCAAGATGCCCGTCTCTCTGACAATACTCACAATTATAGGTGGGCTTCTTGGGATGTGGTTGAGGTTTAGGATTCTTGGGCTTGGTGATGTTCGGTGTGGTCTTCTTGGGCTGAGAGGGTCCAGGAAGAGAGTCTAGAGAAGAGCTGAGGTGTTTGGGCTTTGGAACCCAGATAGGTTTCTTGGGTGGAGATTTGGGTGGTTCGTGAATTACTCCATCCTTGGGCTGACAAACCTGGGAAGACTCAGTGGAGTGAGTCTTGGGGTACCTCTGCTCAGGAGTCATTTTACTCCACTCCACCGCCCGGCTAATGGCACTCTCAAAGTCAGCCTTGGTGTAGGTGTAACCTACCCCAAACCCATCCTGCCTCTTGAACTGCTAGATCATCATGTCGAGTTGTGGATCTCTGGCACTGATCCAACTCAGGATAGAACGGAGGTAAAAGTTCTCATTCTGAGAATCAGCTAGCTCCTCTCTCAAGGAAGCTAGAACCTCCACCTGAGACAAGCAGGTCTCACAGTCACTTTCTAATTGGACAGACTTTTCGGCTTTCAGCTTGATTAATTCCATTCTAAGAGACAAACAGTTCTCACAAACAGTGGGTGGAACTGATAGTGTCTCAAGCTCTAGCCTAGTCTGCGCAAGCTCAGCTCTCAACCTCTCCAAATCACCCAAATACTCATTGCCCTTGGATTTCAGCTCAGCTAAGGCAGCTAGATGAGATGGGCAATCAACACAGGGTGTGACGACGGTGGCTTGAGCATCTTTCAGCTCCAGCAGAGTGCTTTCAAGCTCAGTGGCCAAAGCGTCCCTCTCATCAACCCTTTCTGTGTACTTGGACTTCAGAGTCGACAAGTCACACAGAAAGCACCTCACATTTCGAGCACTCACTACTATCACCCAAGCAGGGGGGAGAAGATAGACTCTCAATTCTACCGTTGGCTACGGCAAGCTCACTCTCTAACTCATCTATCCTCTTCTTGGCCCCCCTAAGCAGTTTTTCCCGATATTTTAACTCCTGATGATTGCTCTCAAGTAAATCAACAATTTCACGCTCATAAGATGATACCTTTTCGTTGTCGTCGTCGGAGTCATCGGAGGAGCTCTTATTTTCCTTATCCCCAAGAGCCATTGAGCAGAAGCTCTTGCGGGATCTTCGGCGCTGATGTGAGTGGCTCTTCGGTCTGTCCCCGAAGGCCATGAAGCAGAGGCCCGCCGGATCATCCTTTTCCTTCCCATTCTTGATGACGATCTCCTCATCGCTTGAGCTCGATGAAGAGGAAGAAGACGTGGACTGCTTGGAGTAGCTCTTCTCCATCTCGGCGAAGAAGGCCTCGTCGCGCTTCTTGTTCTCTCGCCGGTAGTCCTTCAGGGCCTTCTTGAAGAATCTGGTCTTCGGCTTGCCCTTCTTGAAGGAAGAGCTGTCGTGCTTGCCGGAGTCGTGGAAGCCACCTCCGGTGCCCTTCTTGTGTCCATTGCGCTTGGGGCAGTCGACGATGAAGTGTCCTGGATCACCACACTCAAAGCACCCGGATTTTGTGTCGGGTCTTTTGAACATTCTCTTGTCATAAACACGACGCACCCGGTTGTTAAAAAGACACAAATCATCATCTCCCAAAGACTCAAGCTGGTCCTCAGTGATAGACATCAAGGAGAACCCAGCACAGCTCAAAGAAGAAGGATCAACAGAAGGTGTAGCAAGGGCCAAGGACTTTGATCCTGAACCAGTGAGATTTGATCTCAGCTGGATATCAACCTCAGTGGCCTTCAGCTTGCTAAACAACTCAGAAATGGTCAAGGTATCGTAAGAAGTGCTCTCAACGATAGAGGATACCTTGATCTCCCAGATCTTTGGGTCCAAGGTATGGAGAACCTTGAGCGCCTGCTCGTGATCTGAGACTAACTGAGAACCCTCAGCCTTGTTGTCCCGAAGCTTGTTTATGATCGACTGAAAACGACCAAACAACGCTTCAACAGATTCACCCGGCTTTTGTGTGAAGTTCTCGTACTCACGCCGGTAGGTCTGATAGAGCCGAGCCTTGACCTGGGCTGTTCCCTCATGGTGTGCCTTGAGGGTAGCCCAGATCTCTCTCGTAGTGGAGAGATGGCTCACACGCTCAAACTCAGTGGGACCTAAACCAGAAAAGAGAATGTTCACGGCTTTACTATTGCTCAGATGTTGGGCAATGATACCAGGAGTACCATGCTCAGCAACTGGCAATATGACAAACGTATCGTGAATGCAAATGTCCCAGATGTCCGAGCCCTAGCTCATGAGATAGGCTCGCATGCGAGTCTTCCAATAGTTATAGCCATAGGCTTCCAAGGACGGGACCTTTCCAGGAGAAGTCATGATCACTACTGGGGTTTAGAACCGGTTAAGGTATGGAAAAACCCTAACCAGGCTCTGATACCACTTGTAGGACCGAAAGTAGCGACCAGAGGGGGGTGAATGGGCGCCTTAAAAATTCTTTCGAATATAGGGCATGTTCCCAACACCCAACACTCCTCAAAAGACTAAACAGCAGAGAATGAACAGATTGCCTAAGTCTAAAGGTATCTAGCCTAGAAGCAACTGATGTTAAACAGAGAACCACCAAAGCAGTGCTACTAGGCAGATAAACAGGATATACTAGACAAGGTAGGTCAACCTTCTCAATGGATGATCTAAGTATATATGAAGTGAGATGAGAAGTTACTGTTCAGATTTGTCTCCTGTTCGGAACGTGGTGAAGCCTGCTCAGCTGTGACGACACCTGCTTCGCTGTGTCGAAGCCTGCTCGGAAGTCTGTGTTGAAGCCTGCTTCGGAGGTCAGTGCCGAAGGTTGTTATGAAAGTGTCGAAGGTTTGATGTCTACCCTAGTTCGAGTGCGACTGAGAGCGAAGTATGCTTCAAAGCAAAGAATGACAGTTTCGAAGCTTGCTTCGAACAGTGTACTTCGAAGCCTATACTTCGAATAGAGGTTCGAAGAAGCTCACAGAAAAGCAAGCTCCGAAAGAGAGTCGAAGCCCAACACACGATGGGAAGACCAAAACGAAGTCCACACTGTTACCTTCGAAGCTAGCAATATCGAGGTATGACCTTCGAACAACAGGCCAGCTTCGAGTCGAGGTCTGCAGGTGTTGACACACAAGAAATCGAAGATCACCAACACACTTCGAATGACAATCTTCAAACTCACAAGCTGTGACCCTTGAAATTGATGGCAGCAGAAAGATTTCCGAGACTACACGTCGAGCGAAGTATATCAGAGAGACTAGCTACGAAGTTAACTTCGAAGCCTGTCGGAGTATACCTTCGCACAGACGGTTGAAGTATGTAAAGCTGACCGCACAAAAAACGTACTTCGAACCTAGCAACACAGTACACAAAGTGAAGTTCGAAGTTCAAGCGGAGCCCTCGAGGATGTCAGATCGAAGCCTGCCTCACGAAGCTGAGGGACTTCGAACAAAGAGAAGGGGCTTCGCCAGAAACAGCCAGAAAAGAGACTTTAGCCCAGTCAACTCGATCAAAAAGTTGTGCAGGAAAAAGCAAGGCTAGAGTACTAGTGTACTATTGCTACAGTGAAGTAGTACTACTTGCAAACAGCAAGAACTAGTACTCCTCGTGAAGAACAAGCCGAAGCAGCAGAGAAGCTTCTGCTCATGTAAAAAATAGCTTCGTGTAAACCGAAACAACAGAGGCTTAAATGAAATGCTGCGCACACACCAAACAGGAATAAAATCTTCCAAAACAGAGAAGCAACACTTGAATCACAGAAAGAACTAAATGTTGTCTGGCGGCGCACACAGGAGCAGGAGAGAGAAAACAGGGAACAAAATGACCCAATGGATTGAAAAGTGAATTCTAGAAGGGGTGACCTAACCCTAGGGATTGGGGCCCTATTTATAGGCAGCCCAACACTAGGAATATTCCACCAGCCCCTTAGGGTTTTTACAGACGCTAAAATAAAAGAAATGACTCTACTGCCCTTAGGAATTTTTACAGACACGACTGACTGACTGTGGGCCTAGAGAAACAGATGACTTATCCGGAAGGTAAGCTTTCGTAGCGACTACGGCTTCTCTTCTGGACAGTCCGATACAGAATCAATGGTTGTCAGTTTTGCACCGAAACTGACAAAGCCTCCACTGACTTTGCACCAGGTACCCGGATTGGGCTGGCCCGATTCCGCAGCTCTCTCAGCCCGGCAATCACTCACCGCCCGTGTACTTGAGTCAATCCTGGTCAACAGCCCAGTGGGTCTTCTACTGCTTCTGGCCCATGTACCCGGATTGGGCCAGCCCGACTTCGCAGCCTCCTCTGCCCGATAGTCGCTTGCTGCCCGTGTACCTGAGTCACACGCGGCCCACGAAACAGCAGATCTTCATTCTTCTCAGTCCTCTTTGACTATCGTTGACAATGACTCATCACATCTGGAGCCATGAGGTCCACGCTATTCAGCATGGCTCCTCACCTATCCAACCTTCTGGCTCACGGGCGAGCTGCTTGTCCAGGGAGGGAGATATGTCAGGTGGGGCATCACCTACCACAAGCGCAAGGCAACCAGGCCCAAGACACCAGCCGAAGGGACCATCTAGCCCAAGGAGAAGTAATCAAATAAGTTTAGTAAGATCAATCTATTTATTCTGTTTTGGAAAGTCTAGATCTGTTTTTTTAGGAAATAAGAGCTATAAGGAAGGGGATTGGTGATATATAAACCAATCCCTCATATCAGATTAGGTATGCTTGTAATTGGCTATTGTCTTCCATTCGACGCCCCTTCCTCCTCGCTACGCCGCCCACAACAGCGCCACTGCGGTGGAGAGGTCTGGGGCCTCATCCAGCAACCACTTTCAAGTATCAATTGAGAAACAAAGTACTTCCTAATCTGGTTGAGTCTTCTAGCGGTGACACGGTGGTAAGGCGAGGCGAGGCAACCTACCCCTTCCAATTGCCTAGGTGATGATGAGGACATGCATCATAATTCTAACCGAACTCATACATGGATTGGTTTGTATCTAGTTTAGTTTGTGTTTAGTTAAATTTCGAAATTAGAATAAGAGTCCAACTAAAGTAGAATTTTGTATTAAAGTAAAACTTCATATTAAAGTAGGACTCCAAGTTAGAGTAGGATTCCATATTAGATTAGATCAAGACTCTTTTTTATTTGATCACGACTCTTTTTGTATCCTGGCTGCCACCCCTCTATAAATAGAGATAGTCGGTCCTAGTTAGAATGAAAGAAAAAGTTAGAATTTCGAGTTCAGCTTGAACCATGTATCCACATATTCCTCTTTGTTACAATCAGGAATATTACCGTCACCACTTCCTTGTGATCTGGTGATTTGCTACCAAAGAATTCAAGTATAATCTACTATTCCAATGGAAATTAGAAATTGCAGAAATCAAGGATCATCTGTTGTTCCATTGGAAATTAGTAGATTGCAAAAATCAAGTATAATTAGCTATTTCATTGGAAATTAGTAGATTGCAGAAATCAAGTATGAGGTGTTGTAGATATCGCTAGGGTTGAGATTTGTTACATTGGTGGTAGAGGAATAGTCGGATAATCATTAGTGTCTCACGAGTTATCCAAATTGCATTTCTCGCAAATTCTTGTCTGACCTAGACAAATGTAGGCCCTTTATGATATAGTAATGGAAATAAAGTAGGCATTTTCTAGTCATATCCCCTTCAGTAGCACAGGATCCCCATTTTTCAATCTTAAGCACAAAATCGCATGCAATGAAAATAAAAAGGTACATTTGATTCAATTGGAAATTGGAAGTTAGAGGTTGTCACCAAATTTTTCGGGGAGAGACACTCGCCAGCGACCCACTTGAGAGGTGGATCCGGACGTTGGCAGCGTCGAACTCCATCACATCCCTCGTCTCCGGGAAGCACACCGCGACCCTCCCGTGCACCCGGTCGCCGTCGAGGGCGACGCCGAGCCACCACGCGTTTGACAGCTCTAGCTATGATGAAGACGCACTCGCACGAACACTTGAACCAGAGATGGTATTTTGTGCTGCTTAAGAATGCATACAACATTTTTCTATTGTTCATTGCTTATATAAGAGAACAGACAGAGATGATGCCGAGGTAAGCGCACGATCAAGCAATATCCGCACCATCCCACGGACTCAATCGTGGAGCTTGACTCGGTCTGGACGCGCACGGCGCACGTGCTCAACGCTAAGGAACTAAACAGATTACTAGCTAAGAAATCAACAACAACTAGATTATCTGACAATCACCTCCCTAATCTAGGTGTTCGTTGCTTGATCTCGACGATGCCAATTTGTGTGCGCAGCTCCTGGAATCTGACACGCGCAAGTGACTTCGTGAGGATGTCTGCAGCTGCTCTGTCGTGCTAACATAATCCACGATGATTTTTCCGGCCTCCACACAATCACGGATGAAGTGGTACCGGGTATCGATATGCTTACTCCTGTCATGAAACACAGTGTTCCTGCAGAGTTGTATCGCAGACTTGTTGTCGACGCGGAGAGCAGCGGGAACCTGGTCGATCTTCAGTAGATCTCCGAGTAGGCGGTCGAGCCAAACGCCCTGGCACGCCGCAGTTGCGGCGGTGATGTACTCGGCCTCGCACGATGACAGTGCAATGACCTTCTGCTTCTAGGACTACCAGCTGATCGGGCAACTGCCATAGAAGAACAGCAGCCCCGACGTGCTCTTGTGATCGTCGATGTCGCCGGCCATGTCCGCATCACTGAAACCGAACAGCGTCGGCTTCGCCTCCGTGCTCTCATACCTGCAGCCAAAACAGCGGGTGCCAGCAACGTAGCGGAGCAAGTGCTTCATAGCACCCCAATGTTCTGTCACTGGCGCCTCCATGAACCGGCTTACATAGCCCACCGCATAAGCGATGTCAGGACGCGTATGCACCAAATAGCGAAGGCCCCCCACAACACTGCGGTACAGCGTTGCGTCCGCCGGCGTGCTGGTGCTGTTCTTGCTCAGCTTCATGCGTGGCTCCATGGGGACATGGACGGGATTGCATCCTTCCATACCTGCCTTGTCTAGGATCTTTGATGCGTATGCCGCTTGGTGCATGGTGATGAAGTCTGCGCCTTGGTGAACCTCGATGCTGAGGTAAAAACTCAGGAGGCCAAGATCGGTCATCTTGAAGAGTTGAAGCATTTCCTTCTTGAACCGGTTGATGTCAGGCTGGTGTGCACCTGTAATAAGCAAATCGTCCACGTATACACCAACTAGCAAGGGAGCAGTGTTAGCACGGATGTAGATGGCATGCTCCGACCCACTCCTGTGAAAACCAAGCGAGAGCAGAGTGCTGTCAAGCTTGAAATTCCACACGCGGGGAGCTTGCTTCAGCCCATAAAGGGCCTTGCTGAGCTTGAGCACTTGATGTTCGTGTCCATCGATGATGAAGCCCGGTGGTTGCGCGACGTATACGTCCTCCTTCAGATCACCATTCAAGAACGCACTCTTCACGTCCATATGGTGAACCTCCCACCCATGGCTGGCAGCAAGCGCGATCAGCAACCGCACGGACTCAAGGCGAGCTACCGGTGCGAAGAACTCATCATAGTCTATCCCGACGCGCTGCACGTACCCCTTGGCTACAAGGCGGGCCTTGTGTCGTACAATCTCACCGGCGGCATTCTTCTTAACCTTGAAAACCCACTTCAATCCAATTGGATTGTGACCTGCAGGAAGATCAGTGAGTGTCCAAGTGTCATTCTCCTCGATGGACTCCATTTCTTCAAGCATGGCACGCCTCCAGCACGCAAGCGGCTCCGCCTCGGCAAAGTTGGCTGGTTCTTCACCAGCCACCAGGTACAGTTCGTCGGCGTCCATCTCGACGGCGTTGGTGATGTCGGACAGATTCTGCAGCTTCATGTAGCGACGCGGTGCTTCCTCACCCGACGACACCAGCGTGGGGTTCGACGGTGGCGAGCAGAACTCTACACCTCCCGCCTTCGGTGAAGATGAGCTCGGTGAAGCCGACATAGCTGGCGTGGCCGGCGAGGTAGATGCGGCCTGCGTGTCCGGCATGGCCGGCGAGGCCGGTGAGGCCGGCGAGACCGGCGAGACCGGAGTACGCGGCGAGACAGGGGTACCCGGCGTGCCTGGTGATGCTGGTGCTTGTGCTTCTCCATCGACCGAGGTCTGCACAACAGGAATAAAATACTCGACTGTCAAGCTGTTGTCGATGTCGCCGTATGCGTCGGAGCCCCAGTCCCAGCGTCGCTCCTCGTCGAAGATTATGTCGCGTGTTACATGCACGCGCTTGTGGATGGGGTCATACACCTTGTAGGTCTTGCCGCCGTCTTCGTACCCGAGGAACACCTTCGGGATGCTACGATCGTCCAGCTTCTTGGCATGTGGCTTAGTAACCTTGACGTGAGCCACACACCCAAAAACCCGGAGGAAGTGAACTGGTGGCTTCTCCTTGCTCCAGGCTTCATACGGGGTCATGTCGTCGAGGGCTTTTGTCGGAGCGCGGTTCAGGAGGAACACGTCCATGGTGACAGCTTCGCCCCAGAACACCGACGACACTGACATAGCCTTGAGCATGCTCCTTGCCATGGAGATGACGGTTTGGTTTCGGTGCTCGACAACGCCGTTTTGTTGCGGCGAGTAAGGCGCCGAAAGCTGCCGCTTAACACCACGATCTGCACAGTACGATGCAAATTCCTTTGAGTTAAACTCACCGCCTCGGTCGGTCCTCAAGGCGCGCAGCTTGGTCTACTTCTCTACTTCGACTGCAGCTTGAAATCGTCGGATTGCGTCCTCCGCCTCGTCCTTCGAGGACAACAACACCAGCCACATGAACCGGCTGTAGTCGTCCACGAGGAGGAGAAACATCCTCTTGCCGCCCGGCGTCGATGGTGATATCGGTCCGCATAGGTCGCCGTGAACCAGATCAAGTACCTTGGGAGCACGCCACTTTGCTGCCTTCGGGAACGGAGTCCGGCGCTGCTTGCCGGCGAGGCACGCATCGCATAACAGATCCACCTGATCAATCTGCGGGAGGCCACGTACCATGTTGCGTGCGGCGAGTGTGCGAAGCGCCTTGAAATTGAGGTGCCCATACCGGGCATGCCACCTCCAAGCCATGTCGCCATGATGCGCGGCATAGCAGACAGGCTGTGCGAGGGTGATGTTTAGGACGTACAGCCGGTTCATGGTGCGTTTTACCTTCGCGAGAAGACGACTGCCAGGATCGTGGATCGTGAGGACACCCCTCTTGATCTTGATCTCACAGCCGTGCTCATCCAGTTGTCCGAGGCTGACGATGTGGCTGCAGAGGCGAGGAATGAAGTAAACGCCCGTCAGCAGCCTGTGCTCGCCGCCTTGCCATGTGAACAGCACGGTGCCTTTGCCGCATATGTCGACGACGGAACCGTCGCCGAACTTCACGGTCCCGGTGACACTGGAGTCGATCTCGGAGAAGACGGAGGAGTCGTCGGACATATGATTGGAGGCGCCGGTGTCGAGATGCCAAGCGGTGTCGGCGTCCTCACCGGCTGCCTTCAGCTTGACCCGGGCATGTTCCTCGTTCAGGTTCACCACGGCGGAGAAGTCGGTGGAGGTGTTGACCTCCTCTGTGGCATGAATGATTTGTGCATCAGGTAACACCGCTCTGGCCTTGTCCGCAGTTGCGTAGAGTTGCACCATCAGAAGTGCCGGTTCATCATCGTCCTCCTTGGCCTGCGACAGATGCGCCTCCTCATCTCTCTTCTTTTTTCTACATTCGTGGGCCCAATGACCCTTCTTCTTGCAGTACTTACAGCGGTCAGGGTCGAGCGTATTGCCGCCCTTCTTGCCGGCGCCGGTGTTATTCGGGCGTGGCTCCTTCCCCTTTCCGCTGCCTTTCTCACGACGAAGAGTGTGGCTGGGTCCATCTCTGCGAATACTCGACGAGCCGTCGTGGGCGTGGCGTTGCATCCGCTCAGTCTATTGGGCCTCGGTGAGGAGGAGTTTGCCGTCGGCGTCGTCGTCTTCTTCACGTTCGTCGACGACTTTGAGCCGCCCGATCAGCTCGTCAATCGACAGAGTGTTCAGATCAACGAGGCTCTCGATCGACCATGCGAGCTGCTTGTACTTCTTCGGTACGATGCGAAGGAATTTTCTAACAGCGCGCCTCTCCTCGACCTTGTCACCGAGGCCATCAAGTTCGGTGATGAGCGAAGTCAGCCGCATGCCGAAATCGTCGAGGTTTTCACCGGGCTTGAACCGGATCTCTTCGTACTGCTGTTGCAGCGTCTGCGCACGTGATTCCCGTACGCGGACAGCGCCGACCCGGAGGGTCGCGATGGTGTCCCATGCTTCCTTCGCGGTCTCCTTGACAGCAAGCGTGGGAATCATCTCCGGAGGCACGGCCCGGAGGATGGCCTCCAGCGTGGTTCGATCGTCGCTGAAGCTACCGACGCCGGTGTCAACCGTCGTCCACAGGTCTCTCGCCTGGAGGATGACCTTCATCATCAGGAACCAGTTGACGTAGTTTGATCGCGTCAGGATCGGGAGGTTGCTCAGTGCCATCCCCGCGTCATGGCCTGGGACAACAATTTCCTTGCCGCGCTCGGCGGCCAGCACTGCCTGACGAGCGCTTTCCTCAGCCTCGACCTCGTCGGTCGTCTTGGAACTGTCGTCGTCTCTTGGCATTTGCTTCGGCATCAACCTCCTCCAACTCGCTCGCTCTGATACCAACTGACAGCTCTAGCTGTGATGAAGACACACTCGCACGAACACTTGAACCAGAGATGGTATTTTGTGCTGCTTAAGAATGCATACAGCGTTTTTCTATTGTTCATTGCTTATATAAGAGAACAGACAGAGACGATGCCGAGGTATGCGCACGATCAAGCAATATCCGCACCATCCCACGGACTCAATCGTGGAGCTTGACTCGGTCTGGACGCGCACGGCGCACGTGCTCAACGCTAAGGAACTAAACAGATTACTAGCTAAGAAATCAACAACAACTAGATTATCTGACAGCGTTGTCCCCAAACGCATCCACGACAGTGTGCTCCGCCGAGGGTCCGCGAAGCGGCCACTCCGACGTGTGCGGGCGGATGCGGGGATGACCTCCGACAGCGGGAGGCTGGAGCCCTCGACGTCTGTGAAGGCGTCGTAGACGATGGTGTAGCTTTGTGATATACGATAGTTTGTCGCTCGCTTAATAATAATTGGTTTCGCAAGCATTTTTGTTATTTAGATTTATATTTATTAATACCTTCATTTATTTTTAAATAACACCGTAGATATTATTTGACTATTTGTCTTATTTAAAAATTTTGTGCAAATATAAAAAATATAAGTTATGCTTGAAGTATACTCAATAATAAAACAAATTATAACAAAATAAATAATATTTCAAAAATATTTTTGAATAAGATAATGATCAAATATTGAGATAAAAATCAACAACATTATTTAAAAATGAATGAGAAGAGTAATATAAATGGTTCATGACATTATAATTAAAGAAAACATTTTAGTAATGATAAATAATTATTTTTCCCTCTACCACGTCTCCATCGTGAAACTCCTACTGAGCTGGTGTCGCGGCCGCTCAGAGGAGAAAAATGGTTATTTACCATTTTTTAAATATGTCATTTTTAGCCTTTTTGTCTTTAACTAATTTTATAGAAAAAAAATATATCGACAACTATGCATTATATTAGATTATTAATTTTATTAAATACACCATAAAATATCTATTTATTTAATATTATAGATGTTAATAAATTTTTATTTAAACTGGGTCTAAGTAAAAGAAGTTTGATTTGGTTAAACACTTAGGCCACGTTTGGTTTGGGGTGACTAAACTTTAGTCCATAAAATATCAAACATGAGGACTAAAAGGGACTAAAGTTTAGTCCCTAATGTTTAGCCCTTTAGTCCCCAAATACTTGCTAAACCGGACTAAACTTGTACTTTGACCATCTCTGCCCTTCGTCCTCCCGACTCTCGAGCTCGAGATGCCGTCGCTCCTCCCTGCCCCTCCCTCTACCGGATACGCCGCTGCCGCCCCCTCTGTCAGATCCGTCGCTGCCGCTGGATTCGCCGCTGCCGTCCCTCTGCCGGATCCACCGCCGCCGCCCCTCCGCCGAATCCACCGCCACCACCCCTCTGCCGAATCCGCCGTCGCCGCCTCTCTGCCGAATCGACCGCCGTCCCCTCACACGCCGCCGCACCCTCGCTCCCGACGAGTTCGCCGCCCCTCCATGCCCTTCCCACGCCAGATCCACCGCTGCCACCCCTCCGCCGGATCCGCCGCCACCGCCCCTTTGCCGAATCGACCGCCGTCCCATCACACACCGCCGCACCCTCACTCCCAACGAGTCCGCCACCCCTCCATGCCCTTCCCACGCTGGATCCACCGCCGCCGCCCCTCCGCCGGATCCGCTGCCGCCCCTCTGCCGAATCCGCTGCCACCGCCGCCCCTCTGCCGATCCGGGGCCAAGAGCAAAAGGAAAAAGGCCACCTATACTAGCTGCGCCATGAGCAAAAAAGATTGAGCAAACAATGCAAGTAATTGATTAGGGGTATTTGGGTCTTTATTCAACTGCAATAATAGTTTTAGTCACTAAAACCAAACAGGGATGGACTAAAGTTTAGTCAGCTAAAAAAGAGAGGACTAAACTAAGTTTAGTCCCTAAAAGGGACCAAACAGGCCTTTATAATGTTAGCCTTAACCTCTGAGCATATAAAAAAGGCCAGCCACATTTGAAAGACAACACAATTTCTCAATTTCTAGGACAATTTTCTACTGAACTCGAAAAGGCACATGTAACATTTGCAGCAGTTACCAAAAACCTCTTCTTTACAGATGCACACAAGAAAGAGCCAATCGAACTCTCCTGAGTATTAGGAATCAAACTCACCCAAAAAATTAATGTATTCCCTGTTAATAGGCATTGGTACAGAAACAATTTCTTCAGGTCAAAAAGAAGACACGTAAAAAAACAAAAAGAATCTAAGGTTAGTTTCTATATGAAGGTCGTGTACTGAAGACAAGCTCAGGCAAGCATCCGAGGTCGACAAATCATAACATTCTTGGGTTCTTCTAGCACAGGATGCGTCGCTGCAAACAAATCCCACTGGGTCCAGTAGATCCTTGCAAATTGCAATGTGTATCACTTGAGTTGAGTTACCTAGAGCTGATATAGCGGATAAAAGGTGCACCATAGTTTCATGCTCCATATGTATTCAATCATCTGGATCCATCTCCTCATCTTGCTCCGAAGATTTATTCATGTCACTTCTATCAGATTCCTGTGGCAAGCCTTGATTGGAATCATCTTCAGGCAACTCTTTGTCGTAATCCTCATTTTGAAGTTCATTATTTTTGGTAGACGCCATGGCTAAGCTGTGGACCATCCAATCAGGACACTCTTCTTCACCTCCAAATAGGAGCCTACCTTGGCTATCTTTCATCGGTTGAACATTAGGTGACTTTGGTGTTCTACAAGAACATTCTGGTAATGGGTGGGAGAGAAAAGATACAGGTTTTGATAGCATAGCCGATGTTACAATGCCTTCTATGCTTGCACTATTATTCAGATGCTGGCGTGTGGCCAATGTCCAGTTCCGTGGCGGGTGATACCGATGATCGCTAACATTTTCAAGAAGCACAGCAATAGCCTTTCTGTTGATAAAGAGGAACACAATCATCAGTCAAATTGCATAACATTAGCTAATCCATATGCACTCTAGTATAATGATAACAATGGTGTTATACCTGTCAGGCCTATAGGTTATACTAGATGGGGTTTGGTATAGCCGATGCCCCATGATCAAACTTGAGTAGTCTGGCCAGCCACTACCATCATTATGAAACCCCGGAAAGAAAGCATCAGCTTCAACCGAAACATAATAATCAAGTGCATCCCAGAGCAGCCGATGTGCTTGCCTCCTAAATTCAACAGGAGACGGATCTGGTTCTGTGTCATTCTCACCGATCCAGCCATACCAACCTTCTTTTTCATGGGCATAAAATGGCCTTGCAGGAGGTGGAGGCAGCGGTCTTGGACGAGGCCCTACTCTCTTCCATTCTTCAATGAGTTCTTTCTCACTTTTAGGAGGTGGGGGGTGTGGCATATCTGATGCAAGAGGAGCCTCTGGGCCAACTAAATCAGATAACTCTATCTGACTACATACAGAAGTGTGATCAACTAAATTTGCGTACATAGCTCGTAGAGGAATAAGTATTCTCTGTCCACCGAAAATCTCAGAACCAGCCAGGTATATTATTGTAGTTGATGGATAACCTAATGCTTGAAGCAGAAGTCCAACCTGCAAATGCAGATTGTTACACCAGTACACCACAGAATTTGCAACCAAAATGAATAAGCACAGATGAAATGTTAAGCACAGTAATCAGCAAACTGTATCACCCTGATTTTGTGTAAGATTATTATTATTACATTCCTAGAACAAAAACTATAAGCATATTTGCTAGTTTCTACTAAGAAATGGAATCATTTCCTCAAAATGTATACATGAAGAATTCCATTTCCATCCCAGTTTGGTGAGAAATTGAGTATATTAGTATACAGTTATAAACAAACTCACCTCTTCTGGCATGAATGGACATGAACCACTAATCTTCCTGGACACTGAATCAACTGATAGTTGTTCCTTTACAGTTCCTCGTTTGATCATCTGATTTCTTCTATACTGAATAAGTTCTGTATGAATATCCTAGAAAGAAGAAATTAAAAAGCAGTCAATGGAAAATTAATGGGAAGATATTAGAAGGAAATCCATCTGCTTTTACATTAGAAATTTCATTCCAAGTTCCAACAACACAAACCTGGAACAATTCAGCACAACCATGAAAAGCTAGAGTATCTCTTAGCAGTCCTGGGTGATATGCTAGATAAGGACGCCCAGATGCACGTAACCTGTACAAATTTTACTGGAGTTATAAGAACAGAGAAATCAGATTGACTTGTTGGATTCAAATCCTATAGCTGTTGCAGTTTGAAAAGGAAATACTCCAAAGTTATTAAAAGGACCATCTTTTTTTCCTTTGAAATTTGGGAAAGCCAACTGCATATTGAAGCTTTAAGAAGACAGTGAAAGGACAGCAGAAATATAGTGGAGGCTCACTGACTGGAACATTGATATATTGAGCTTAGGCCATGACAGATAAATTGAAGAGTATAACAATTAGCAAAGAAGGAAAGCATCACCTCCCAACTATTTGGTTCCCAAGAGCACGAATTTCTGGACGGAACTTCAGGGCATTGAAGGCTACCCTGCATCTAAGCCTCTGAAATTCCTCCAAGCTTGCAGGAAGAATTGACTGCACACATAAAGGTTCTAAGTCCACAACTGGCCACAGAACGAGAAACAAAATAGTGTTAGTGGGGCCTGGAAGATACCTGGAGACAATTGCCTCCATTAATGATTATCCCAATAACTTTTGACTTGGCAAGTTTGGGCAAGACTTCTGTCACATAATATTCTGGAGCAGCCGAATTTTTAGGTGATACTGTGGGAAATTTGATCTTTTTCCTAGCCTCCCTGAGATCCTTTGGCAAGCCATGCACAATAGCCACATCATTGGAAAGTGCAGAAATGAAGTGATCTTCATCATATAGATACGAGAAGCTTCTGAATTTTGCACTGTAAGGTCAAAACAAGCAAGGAAAAGTTATTTAGAGGCTAATACTAAAACAAGATAAATGAAGTAGATGAATCAGAAAACTAGATATAAAAATTTGGAAGGAGACAAGGACCTGATGCCTTTCGCACGTGTGGCTGCTTGTATCTCAGGAATAACCAGAGTGGCATTTAAGAGCCTAGCAACGGCGACAAGATCACAGATCTAACAAAAGGAAATAAGTCATGATCCTACAGGATAAGACCACAGGAAAGTGTACTTTACACAAGAAAACTTACTGAAGATTGTATCTTCTCAAAGCCACCATAAATCTTTGCATAAATAAAACCATTATGATTATCAGGAGCTGCAACAAGGGGAGTCAAACAAAATTGATGAAGGTTTAAATTCCAGGTTGAAATGGGGAAGGTACACAGGATAACTTGCATCTATTGAATATAGAAAGTGTGAGGTGAATTAGCTGAGAACTTCCTGGATTTTATAAGCTTCCAGTGACACTGGAAACAAATCAACGGCCATATTTATCCACGACAATATGCAGAAGAAAGAAAATCATGAAAATAACAAGCTCTCAGAGATCCAACTACGTAGCACTAGAACGCTTGAATGATCATTACAATGTAAGGGCAGTAGACACACACACACACACACATTTATATATATGAATAACAAAAAACAAGATAATAGAATGAAATTGAATGGTAAATAAAGGAATAAATCTACATAATCCCTCACATATTGCTAGTTGATTGCTTAACCCCCTAACCTTTTAAATACTGTTTACTTAACCCCCTAAGGTGGTTTTGCCCTACTAACATGTCACGTTGGATAAGATTGCTTTTTTCTTTTTCTTTCTTGTCTCCTTGTCCTAATCTTCTTGATGCTACCACACTGCTGAATCATTCCATCTTCTGGTTTTCATTTTTCTTTGTTCTTTAACACAACATGGTTGGGAAAAAACCACAACTACAAGGTGTGGAGATTCACCTTCAAGGCTTCAACTCAGGCTGCAATCAAATAGTCTACTCCCTGTCATCAGCTTGTCATTTGCCTAACTGAAGAGGGAGGGAGGATGAGACGCTGAATTGAACGAGGTACTGATAAAGTGAATGAGAAATCTAGGGGGTGTGGCTGTTAGTTTTTTATGCAAGTGTGTGCGACCAATATGAAAATCTTTCTACCGTGGCACCTGGCACGCCAATAGGGCAAAACCACTTTGCAAAATCACCTTAGAGGGTTAAGTAAACAGTATTTAAAAGGTTAGGGGTTAATCTGGTTTATTATGTCAGGGGGTTAAGTAATCAATCAACAATCTGTGAGGGGGTTATGTAGACATATTCCGCAAATAAAATGTTCAAGTATGGTTATTCATTCAGCATCTTAAATGGTAGGCTGCTCAAAGTTATTGAACTAACTGAACAACTAAATTTAGAAATAGAAGTTCAAAAGAAATGAAAACATGACAGGCGAAGGTTGAATATCAAATTACCAGGGTATATTTTTCTAGGTTTTGCAAAAGGGTGTAAATCATCAAGTGTACTCAATGGACCCCACAATCTCTGGGGTCGAAGCCTCTGCCAAAATCATGAAGAGATAAAAAGATATTAGGTTCCACTAAACTACTACAATAATGCATGAAATTAAATTCCTAATATCATATCCAAAATTGTAATTTGCCATAAAACGTATATTGAACATATAGAATATGACAATTGATAATTCGATGTAGTCATCACTTATGACTTACTTGTCCAATTGGAAGGACATCATCCATATGCAGACTGTACTTTGTGATTCCCCCAGCAGAATAATTTGCAAGAAAAAGGTGCACCAGCAGTGATAGCATCGACAACACGATGCCAATGGCTGTGGCCAACTTAAATTTGCTCTTGAGGAGCATCTTATTTCATTAATCTTGATTCCAGATCCTGCTGAGTAGATCCAACGTCAACCCTCAGGCAGAAGATAAAATAGGACTAAATAACATGCCAAAGATACTACAAGCAGAACAGCAAGGCACATATTTACTTGATACAGCAAAAAAAGGCAAGCATTGTTGCTAGATGTTTAGTAAACTGAGTGTGTGATGGCACATCAACTGACACAATCTTCCTGACCCTATGCAAGAGCTGTGCCGAGTAAGTATTAAGTTAAGGTAGCATGCTAAAATTGGCGCTTAGTTCATCCTAAACATTGTTGTGTAGAAATGGCTACTGTCTACAAATCACAAAACATGCCGTGGGGCTCTAGCTAACACAGAAGTACAGAAGCAATGTGGCACTGAATTGAGAGCTGGGAAGCCCAGAACAACACAATGTGGTACGAGATCCCAAAACCGTCCAGCCGCAGACGGGGCTTCAGGAAAGAAGGAAGCAGCCGCCACAGACCGATTGCGGCAACCAAAACCCGCCGACCACCGTGAATCGGGTCCCCCCGATCAGCCGCCACCTAAGCCCGCGGCACCAACTTAACCACGACGACAGAGCAATTCAGGGGCCTTCCCGCCCCACCCCCAACCAATCGTGGCGCCATCCCGAGCGAGCCCCCTCGCAAAGGATGGATCCGCGGAGGGAGCCTCCACCAATCCAGATCCCAGCGCCCGCATTCACAGAATACAGTGGGAAGGGAGACCGTACGTCCGTACCTGCGGCGGTGGTGAAGGGTTAGGGTTTGGCAGCGAGGCGAGAGGGGACGAGGAGGCCTCGCAGTCGGAGCAACTCCGGAGCCACTGTGGCGTGGCCGGTAGTGGGTGGAGTGAATGGGAGGTGGAGCTCTCTCTCTCCTCTCGTCGCCGACGGCGAGGCCTCTCCAGGCTCCAGTGGGGTGGGTAGCCGCGCCGGAGCACGTGGTCGTGGATCAACGGTGGATGGCTCGGTGGGGCCGGGCTATCAGTGAGTTAACTCCTAATTCTGTCGTTGGATTTGGAATTAGAAATATTAAGCGATTTGTTATTCCACCTCGACGTTATAACAATCTAACTTATAAAAAAACTGAATTAGATTACCTTACTGTATTATTATAATCTGTACTTAAGATTATAATAATGTGGTATGTTTATTTCAGTTTATAAAAATAAGTTGTATTGTTATAATATCAAGCTGAAATAAATACTCCCTCTAGTTTCCTAAAGGAAGTCGTTTTAGACTTGTATCAAAAGTTGCCTAAAAGAAGTCATTTTATATTTTATTGTGCATTTTGGACGTTTATACCCTCAAAGTAGTACTACTTTCTTCTCGTTTCCCGGGCTATCTTTACTAATGCATTGTATTTAATAGGGGTAAACAAGAAAAATATACACAAATTAATCATTCCTTGGTATCTTAAATCATGTCCAAAACGACATCCTTTTTGAAACCGGAGGGAGTATACTCTAAAATTATAAGCCATTTGCTCACACGAGAGTATTTTTCTCTTTTCTCTTATGTGTGTCGTCTTTTTTTGTTCGAGGCATCACCTTAAGCTACGTCCAATTGTGACCCTTAGAGTTATTTTGTTTATCTGATGCGGAGGACTAGATGCGTGTGATATTGATCGCACAAGAGTTTTGCGATGTCGTGTTTACTTTTCGTGTTGTGCTTGTGACCGATTGGTCCTCTCGGCTATACTCCGGGTATGTGTGGATGTGGCTCGAATGGAGTGGCTATATTGGGATTGAGTGCATGTGATGGTACTAGGAACATCTCTAAGAAAAACTTTAAAAAACTTTTTTTTTCTAAAATTTTAGGATTAAGACTAAAAAAATTATCTCCAACCGATATTATAAATGGTTCCTAAAAATAAAGGATTCTTAAAATTAATCATTTTGTTCCTTATTTTATTTTAGGGAGCATACTCACGTACTCTAATTTAAAAACTCCGTCGAAGAGAAATATATTTAAAATGATATCTCAATTTTTAAATAAACCCTCTAAGACTATCATAAAAATGCATCTATCGGTGCGCACGTGTGGATGGCGTGCCTCGTAGACTGTTTTGTTTGTCCTAGTGTCGTAGAGACGTAGACTGAGTAGGGCTGGATAACGAGCCAGCTCGGCTCGTTAAGCTCGGCTCGTTATAGCTCGTTACGTTAACGAGCTAGCTCGGCTCGGCTCGTTAACATAACGAGCAGAAAACCCAGCTCGGCTCGGCTCGGTCCAGCTCGCGAGCTAGCTCGTTTAGCTCGCGAGCCAATTATTTAAAAGATAATTAAATAATAAATATTTAAATAATTACATATCAAACATCAAAATATGAAATAAATAGAATACATAAGGTTTCAAAAAATAATCATCCATAGTTCCATCATTATTTCTATGATTCCATCAAATTAATCACACATGTTATTTGTTTCATACTTTTATATGAGAAATTCTATAACTTTTATATGATAAATTCTATATGTCATAATAATAAATTTATAATAACAAGTTAGCAAGTAATAACTTGATATTAACAAATAAATTATAAAATAATGAGTCTTATATTGTAAGATAGTGTTTTATTATTGTTTTAATGGGTTGACTTGACTACTTGTGCTGAGCTCGTTAAGCTCGCGAGCAGCTCGCGAGCCAGCTCGAACTCGCTCGTTATACTAACGAGCTAAAACAGCAGCTCGGCTCGTTAGGAAAATAGAACGAGCCGAGCTAGTCACGAGCCGAGCGAGTTAACGAGCTACGAGTTTTTTGTCCAGCCCTAAGACTGAGTGCGTGAGGATAGGACGGAGGCCAAACGGCCTACCTCCTGCGTACGATGTTGCCTGTCCGTTGTAGCTAGCTCAATGCTTCATGAATCTTCCGTTAGCTAATTAACTACATGTTTAAAAGAGTTTCTAACTGCTATTAGAAGGAATGAAAACCGAGTGGGATCGAGTAAAAATGAGTATTACCGTATCATTTTCTATAATTTTTAATGGAAACAAAAACGAATATGAATGTCTCGAAAATAAATTTGAAATCGAATACAAATCAAGAACAAATCAATAACGAATATGAATACAAAACCAAATATTTATTAGAATATAAAAGTCTGTTAATACGTGTAAAAAATGTATGGCAAACATATAAAGAGATTCAATTTACATATTGATAAACCTCGATAAACATATATAATAAAGTAAAAAATTAGACTTTAGAAAGCTTTGGTTGTAATGAGCATATACTATTTAGTTTTTTGGCAAGCAATCATATATTAATTTAATTTAAATGGTTCCATATTTCACTAATCTTAACTATATTAAAGCGTCCAGATTTCCATATCCTCCATCTGTAACACTTGTCTTCCCGCATCTTATAAAAAAACCGATCAAATCTTATACCCTGTAAAAACCGCCCGAACCAACACGCCCGCTCGCCGCCCTGACCGGCTAGCACGCAATCGCCCGGCCGCACGCACCCTCGCATTCCCAACCGCGCGCGCCGCGCGCTCGCATGCACCGGAGCATGCACAACACTACCCGTGCATGCACAATTGTGCGCCATGCAAGAAAACAAAAAGTGCACTAGAAGAAAAAGGAAAAAAGAAAAATATTTTTTTGCATTTTAATCCTTTAATTTTTGTATTTTGCACGGAATTACGAATTTTGCTCACACAGAAACTAAGAATTTTGTGCAAAGGCTCTTGGATTTCTGAAAAATCACATAAAACTATGAATTTTGTGTATAGCCAGTTAGATTCACTAAAAATTTTCTTATCATTGTAGAAATAAAATAAGCCCCGTCGTAAAGCACTTTCTGACTAGTAGACAATAATTTAAAGTTTCACATAATATATAAGTAAAAGATAATATTTTATATGGTATAGTAAAGAAACAGTATCAATAGAAACTTTTCATATTTATTATGTTTTCATATCTGTATTCCATTTTCGCTTCCATTTATGAATAATTTTTTTGTTTCCACTAAGATATTCCGTTTCATTTCTATATAACCCTCTCTATTTTTCCCAAAACGTGCCACTAACCTAAAATCTCAGAGTCTCCCAATCATCTATAACCTAGTAGCCAAAAAACAAACTAGTAGACAAAAACTAGAGTTACAACTACTTCCAAATTCAAATTCTAAAGCTCACTAGACACGTAACTATAAATTATAAAACTTAATAGCTAGGTAATCTAAAAATTAACTACAATCTAAATTATAAATATACTCATCGAGTGCTTATTAAAATCTCTCCCCCACAAACAAGGCCCAAGGATAACTTGTGCGGTATAGCTTGGGGCGTGCCCCCAATTTAGACGACTCACTTTTTTCATTTGCACAAAAGTTCATCAAATTCTGACCGAATTCACATGAATTCCAGCCTTACACGGTGCATGCGTCTGCTCCTGAGAGCGTTCTACTCGGTGCAAGATGCCTGGACGGAGGGCATTGCAGCATGCGTTACAGCTTATCGCTGCTGAAGGTTACACACACGGGCATGATCAACTGGGGAGTGCGCTTACAGACAACATGCATGCAGGCGAGGCGAGGCGACGCATTTAAACTCATGAGATTGGTATTGCTGAGGACAGCTTGTCTGCCAGCCCTCCGATCATCCTTTCCGCTTGCTTCCCTCGTTCGCCCGTGCGTATTCTCACCACGTCCGACACCGGTATCACTGGAAAAGGAGAGGAAACACCGCAGATCAGGCTGGGCAGTAGAGATCATGGTTCCTAGTAGAGTAAAACATCAGTACGCATGAACTGTGTGCTTCACAATGGGAAGTGCATGTATAGTGGCCGGTTGAAAAGTTCATTACAGTGGTTGTCATCATGGAAATCAGACTTGCAGAGTATATTTTAGTTTCAGAAGTGTGAAACCTGATCAGAAACAGGGTCAGTAACTGATCATACAGGAGTATAGACAGCAAACGATGAACTGATTATACAGGAGTGCGGATGTGAGATGAAGAGAGAAATGCAACAGCCAAACTAAAAACATTAACCAGAAACACCATGCACTTACAAAATATCTTCCCATCACCAATTTCTCCTGTTCTTGCCTTTTCAATTATTTTGTCAACTACAGCTTCAACCTAGAGAATGCAGCCAAAAAAGTGAACAGTTACATAAGAAGAAACTTTGAGACAACTTGCAGAATGGGAGGTACTGAATTTTAACAATGTCAAAGAAACAGACAGCTAGGGATGAAAATGGATCGAATAGTTTTCGTTCGAACAGTCAAAAACAAATACGGATACAGAAATTGATATGACATCACTAGTATCCGATGGATACAGATTCGGATTATCCAAAATAAAAATCCCATTAGGCCCTAGTTATTTGTAATCGAGGTCCGATCGAGAACCAATTGTGTTTTAAGATGCATACTCTAAGAGCATCTCCAGCAGATGCTCTATACCACCCTGCAACAAATTCTCTATCTCATCTCATATCCTATCTTATCCCATACTCCTCTTTCCTCATCCCCCAAATCTAGGGAATCTCTCTTCTCCCCCTATCAATGCCACGTCAGGAGAAAGAAAGAAGAAAAAAGCAAGGAAGAAAGAGAAAGAAGAGAAGGAAAAAAGAAAAAAAAAGAAAAGAGAAAAGAGAAAAAAATAGAAAATAGAAAAATAAGAGGAAAATTTATTTCTTTATAATTTTTAAGATGTTTTTGAGATCAACTATTTAGACTAATTATAGGATATTTATTTATTCATGAAAAAATAAAAATTCACGACAAAAATATAGCGGTTGAAAATATAACTATTGTAATTTTTACCGTTGAATGATAATAAAAAAATCTATCAATCGTCAACATCAATAATGATCATACATAATAATATATGTGTTAGAGATATAACCATTGAAGATATAGTCGTTAGAATTTTTACCATTAGATAATAATAAAATAGAGAATTCAAAAATATAGGCAATGAGTTTTAGGGAAGCTGCTGGAGACCGAAGCTGTAGGGATGGAATCGTTTAGAGTCATTCTCTATATAAGAGGTATAGGGGATGAGTTTTAGGGAAATTGCTGGATGCTGCTTCCAATCCCTTCCTCTCAGTCGCTCCAAGGTATGCTCCAACCGACACATCATCGCCCGCTACCCCCGCCAACACCCCGCCCTGGCCACCTTTGCCCCTGCTAGTGCCCCGCCCCGGCTCTGTGCACTTTTCTATGTGCCACGAGATTTTTTAAAATAATATTTTTTAAAAAAAATCAAATCTAGTACCCGAAATCAAAAAATTACAAAACTAGCCTACCGTCGGACGTTGGTCGGCCGAATCAGGATGACGTGGCTCTGGTTCAGCCGACACAGTGCGAACCAGAGCCACATCAGCCTGGTTCAGCCATTGGGCGGCCGAACCAAGCCACGTCAGCTTGGTTCGGCCACCAACAGTCGAACCAGGATGCCACGTCACCCGCGCCGCGCCACGCGTGCCCTGGCCGCGCTCGCCCCTTCCGCCTGGCCTCCCGTGTGCCCACCTCGGCCGAGCTCCACCGCCTCGCCTCCCGTGCGCCCGCATCGGCCGAGCCCCCGCCGCCTCACATTAAATGCAGCTGGGGCGCAGCCGAGGCGGCGGGGGTGCGGGGGCGTGCGACGCGGGGGCCAAGGCGCGGGAGGCGAGGCGGCGGGGGCTCGGCTGAGGCGTACGCGCGGGGAGGCAAGGTGGCGGGGGCACGGGGGTGGGCCTGGCGGTCGGGGCGCGGGCGCGGGGGCTGGCGGGGGCGTGTGCGGCCAGGGCGCGCGTGGCACGGCGTGGCTGACGTGGCTCTGGTTCGGCACTGCTTCGGCTGAACCAGAGCCACGTCAGCCTGGTTCGGCCGATAGACTGCCGACGGGTCTCTAGATTTACATTTTTTCAAATCTGGTACCAGATTTGATTTTTTTTAATATTATTTTAAAAAATTATGTGCCACGATGTGGCACGCCCCAGTGCTGCCATGCTGGCCCCACCCCATAGGCCTTTTGTGCTCTATCGCACGCCCCAATGCCCTGCGTAGCCACGACACCACCCGTACATCGCGCCCCACGCAGCACCACCCAACACCATGGGCAGGAGAACGAAGAGCAAAGAGTGAAGAGAGACAAAAGATAGAAGAGAGAAAATAAATAAGAAGGGAAAAATAGAAAGGAAAAGAAGAGAAAAAAGTTTTCTTTAAATTTAAATTTTTTTGAAACAAGAGGATTTTTAAGGTTGAAAATCTAACATTTTCTCTAGGATTTTAAAACGAAAGCTTTTGAAATATTCTAAATTTGGCGAATATTTATTGTCTACCTAAATCCATAACCTTATTCATATTCGATCCATATTCATATCCAATAGTATCTGTTATATCTGTATCTAGGTATTCATTTCTAAACCCGAGTCCAAGAAAAAATATGAAAATGAATATGATATTACTCTCATTTAAAAAAAATGATATAACTACTATCCGTCTATATCCGATCCGTTTTCAACCCCAGTGACAGCCAAACATATTAGGAAAGGTACATCTTCAACATTACCAAACTAGTGATAAATAAATCACCTGTTCTTTGCAAACCACTATTTCCATCTTTACTTTGGCAATAAAAGTATCTTCTGAAAATTCTGACCCTGCATGTCAATTAAAAAATGATAACCATCAGTACGAATTAAACTAGCCTTCACATGATAATAAGAGTTATCATACATGATTAGTTGTGCAGAATTGCAGAAACCAAAACTTTTCTGAACCATAACATGTCAATATTGTTATTCATATGTCCATAAAAAATGTTGTTATTGATATGAATGCCTAAACTACACTCCTTCAATCCTCATCCCAGTGATCTTCTTTTTTCCAGGTGTTACCCCAATTTCATACTTTTTTGTGAGATATGTTATGAGTTATTGAAATGGCCTTTCTGGACAGAATAGTCAGAAGTAATGAAGTCTGCTGTCATTCCACATACACTTGGTGGAAATCAACAATACAATACAATATACAAGATCGAATGCATGGTGTCAACGATTTGATCATTTTTTAGCAGAAACTGGTGAACTGATTAAGGGTATCCATTCTTACACAAATACGCAATGGTAGCCCTGTCAAGTACATTTTAACTACTATACATATCTAGGATCATAATCAACATGAAGCAGTAACTACACACTGCAAACCACCGGATCGACATAGAAAGCTATCCAATGATAGAATTTGAGCACAGTATACCTACCTCCATGCCTCTCCGTTGACCCACCCTGCGCCCCAAAACCCCGGACATCGGACACTGTTACGCCTCTGATCCCCATTTGTAGCAAGCCCTGCAGAAATCCCGAAACCCAATTGACCGATCCAGCAGCTCGACGAGCAGGAGGAACTCGATCAGCAACAGACGCTACTCACCGATGACACATAGGGCGCCCTCCAGGGCCTGCACGAATCCGGCCACCATTCCAGCACGCAGCGGACAGCCAAAATCAATCAGAAAACAGCAAAGCTTAGGAAACTCGTCAGTGACAAAGGTTCACCTCAGGATTGCCTCGATCTTGTAGAACTCCGAGTCCGGCAGGTACCCTGCAGAACCCATCGGAGACGACGCAATCAGCGAGGATACAACAATTCGAGCTCGATTCGGGACGAACTGAGCCTAATGGAGGCGTAACAGGGAGATGGGTCTTGACCAGGGGTGGGGGCGCTCTGGGCGCGCACGTCGACCGCGGCCAGCAGGCGGCGAGGGGGCGAGTCGACTCGGAGCGGCCGCCGGCCCCGCGAGGGGAGGAGGCGGGCGTTGGGAAAGGGTGGCGGGGCAGCTGGAGGCTGGTGGAGGAAGCTACATGCGGCGGCTGCGGCGGCGATCATCGGCGACATGATGTAGCGATGACTAGTGAGTATTACGATGCTGCTGTGGCTAAGAGTTGGTGCCTAATGGCCCGGTCTTGAAAGCTTGAAAGCTTGAAAGCTCAGCAACCAGTGAAGGCGGAAACCCAACAATACAGAAACGTCCTTTGAAAGCGGAATCTATATTGATTCGTGTCGTAGGGACGAAAACAGAAGGAAATCCAACCAAGAAAATTGGTTATATAACACTCCAAGAATATTTGCGTTCCACATATTTGTCACTCTAAAAAAATCACTTGGTAAAATTTCCACACCTATTCATTTTGATCTTTTCAGCATTTCTAAAATTGTTTTTCTGTTTTATCCTGTAGGAAATAATGGGAGTGCTCTGTTGTATTAAGTGCCTATTGTGTTGTCTCACGTAGTAAACAACTCACGCGCAGCCTCCTTTTGCGCCGGCGAACTGCTAGCGCCGCCACCACCGTCGAACCACCACCCTCCATGCCATCCCCGCCAACCCTCTTCCTTGTCACCCTCTGTGCTGCCGCCGTTGACATGCCGCCCTCCATGCCTCCGCCCCACCATCCTTCTGTTTTTGAGTTTTATTGGACCGAAAGTTTTGGTTGAGAATCATAGCTTCCGATTAAACCCTTATCTAACCATTTTAATTCAGCCTTGAACTTTCGGTCTAGAACCAGAACTTCCAATCAGATCCTTATGTATAGAATTTAATTCGGGATGGAACTTCTTGTTCAGAACCAGAACTTCTGATTAGATCCTTCTGTTTCGAATTATTTTTGGGCTGAAACTTTAGAATAACCTTAGTTGAAATGACTTCAAACGATCATTTTCGAGGTGCGGAGTATAAATACCACACCAGCCCATTTTGAACAGTGTTATACGCAACCCTAACCCTAGAACTCTCTCACACACTTTTAAGTTTAAATCTGGAGCGAATCTTTGTGATTCAGCTTAAGAGTTTAGTTGAAATCTTTTTGTGATTGTGTTGCTTCATCTTTTGAGAAGAATTTAGGTGGTTGATTTTGTTGCTTTTATTGAAAATCTTGAGCACAAACATTTGAGTTGATAAAGCTTTCAACACATTTTTTTTATTGAAAGAGGTACTACTTCCTAGATAACTAGGCGTCACTCCATGAGTATCCAAGGAGATTATGGTTACCCGTAGAAGTTTATAAAAGTTATACCTTAGCTTCAACAAGGTAATAAATAAAAAATCCAAGCTTAGCGTCGGCTAAGGCTTGGTGAGTAAAAAAGGTTGAAAAAGATCCGACTTATTAAGGTCTCTCAACAAAGACGTAGGATCGGTGGATCCAAACTCTGGAAAATATATCTCGTGTTCTTAGTGTTCTTGCTAGGTAGCACTTTATTTTTGTCCGATCTATTAGCTAGCCTAGCTTTAGAGCATCTTGTCGTGCAAAAGTTGTTGCTAGTATCTTTTCGTACATGTCCATTCATTTATTTTGTTGGTTAGATTAAATTTAATTTATGTCTAGTTTCTGGTTAAACCGGACCTTCTGGTTCCTAATCGAAACTTTCGGTCAACATAAGTTCCGCAAACCTCCGGTGACCCGAAACTTCCGGTTCTCAACAGAAACTTCTGGTCCAAAAAGTTTTGAAATCTAACCATTTCCATGATAATTTTTCAGAATACCTACTCACCCCTGTATGCAACTTTCAGCAGCCATCAACGTCTTTTGCTATAGCTATTTTGCGTCGGTACCCTCCCTCCATAGTCTTCTTTAGGGCCTGTTCGGTTAGGAGGGGATTGAAGGGGATTGGAAGGGATTGAGGGAGATTGGAGGGAATTGTAGTATAAATCCCCTCCAATTCCTCCCAATCCCCCTCAATTCCCTTGGGCTCAATCCCCTTCCTCAAGGGGATTAAACGAACAACGCCTTAGGGAGTATTTTTCTGTTGTAGTTGTGCACTTGAAAGTGAGTTGTGCTGTTTGAGATGCAATCGACTATACAAGCAGCATAGTAGAATTTTCTCTAAAATAGAAGCAATTTGTAGAATACATATAGATAAGGCATATGTAATCTTCATTTTCATTTCTGACTATGTAATCTATGCAGTTTGTATCTGCAAACAATATTTTGGCACAACTTGATTTGTCTGCAATGCCATTCAAGTGAATCAATTTTGAAGCAATGTGTTCTAATGGTTTGGGAAAACATGACAGAAACAAAAATTTTCCAATGGTTTGAGAAAAGATGACAAACAGAATTCTGAAGCAATGACCTCATAATTACCTTGTCAGTTCTCACCATTTTCTTTTCGATCCCAGGTTCAATTTAGAACCAACAGACAATTTGAGAATAAAAATTCATCTCACAATATGCACCACAATCCATATTCTGATAAAATCACACCATAAACAAAGGCTAGCAGTTCTGTAATGCAAAATTGCTAAGAATGTCTAGGAAACCATTACCAGCTTAAGGACTTGATAACACTTGCAAATTTGATATGTCTAGAAAATGAACATCTAACAAATCCACTTTATAACTTTTTCTTTGGAGTAGCTTTCTTGATTGCAGCTACGGTAGGCATAACATCCTCTCAGGAGTAGTGGTTGTTGTTTATAAAGAACTGCCCTCCCAGAGCAATAAAACAAAATAGCTACACTTCTCAGGAGTAGTGGTTGTTGTTTATGAAGAACTGCCCTCCTAGAGCAATAAAACAAAACGGCTACACATATATGTTACGAGAATTAAGTAAATATTTATTATACATTTGTATATCTATGGATATAGATATGTGTAAATGTTTGTTATCTTCTAGTCACCATGTGTGGACTATCATGTAGTATTTGTTCTCTAGTTGGTCTTTGTGGGGTACTAAATTCACATAGCCTTTCTTTTGTAATGTTCTTTCTTGGCTTCCTTTTCCTACGAGAAACAAATAATGCATCGGATTGACGCGGTAATTAAATAATTGGATAAAAAAGTAAAAAAACACTTACTTCTTTCTTGTCCCATTGAATGGGCATTTGTAACTAGTCTATCTGTGACCTTTTTCACCACATTTATCTGATCTTTATTTATAAGCTCAATTCTTCATTCATCATCATGTGTTTTTACTATCTGTAAGTTATCTCAGACAACTTCTGAATAGGTTCGGTAGAACTCCCTGACGTGATATGTAAGATCTCCGTATACCAAACATATCGAATGTCAAGGGTATTAAAAATAGAGACACAATATGTAAAGAGAAAAATACCTGGCATTGTCCATAATCTTGATCTTCCGGCACCTTGTCAACGATGATTTGCAATGACCGATTGCTCCAACTATAATAAAAATTATGAATAAGTACAAGATTTTTAACTAGAATACATAAAATACATCTATCACAAAAGAAAAATTATAGTATGTTATTTATTTTTCATGCATTTGTGGAAAAATACCATAAACATAAAAGAAAAGAGACATAATACAAGAATTTGCAACATTCATTGGATGAACTGATGATCTTCTTTGGGAGTCATCTGATCCCTCACATTCACTGCCTTTCCAGCCTTTTCAGGTCATCAACCTCGGGCAGGACTACCGAGTGGAGCACGCACGAGGGCGCAGGTGATCGAGGCAGCTTGTGTAGAAGCAATTGTATCGGGGCAGCTCGCACGCAGGAGGTCACGTCGGTTCATGCGTAGTAGGGCTCTAGGTCATGGGCATGAGGGTGGGTCATTGCTCAGGCGTAGGAGGGCAGGTCATGGATCACATGTAGGAGGGCGACAGCGAGCACGCACTAGGGCGGCAACGATCGCGCATGAGGATGGTGACGAACGAGCACGAGGCGGGGCGGTGCATGAAATGACCTTTTGTCTGCCTCTACATGAGATATAATAGGAGACGACAGGGCAATTTGGTCATTTCCCGTGGAATAAAATAGAGAAGCAATTTCATAAATGCTGAAAAGATCAAAATGACAGTGAAAACAAAGAAGCAACAATTGGAATGGCAATTTTTTGAACTGTTTTTTGAGAATGACAAATCTAGGGGTAGTGGAAAATAACCAATTTTCTCAAATCCACGCATGCATCAGTACCGCCAGCAATGTGCTATCTTCCTTATTCTCGTCCAGTCAAGAAAATTTAATATATATACCCTTCAATTAGATCAAAATCTAAAATTTACCCTCCTCTAGTGTCTAGTTGATAATATGCCCTCTTTTACTGTTTTTTCTTCATTATATACCCCTTTGTATATTCTCATTATATTTTAGTATAAATGATTTTTAGTGACGGGTAAAAGACACGCGTCAGTCATACAATTTTAGTGACGGACTATTTCACACGAGTCAGTAATGTTGCATTATTAGTGATGTGTCGCTAAAGAAGGGGTTCCCCCATTAGTGATGTGTGATGTTATAACCCGTCACTAAAGAGCGCCAGTAAGATATACATTAGTTAATCACTCGTCACTGATGATTCCCTCTTATAAATAGGCAAAGGTCTCGAAGTGAATCGAAACACTTTCATTTCGCTCAGCCCTAACCCTAGAGTACTCCCACCGCACCGCAGCCTTCATCATGCTCCTCGTCGCTCTGTCGCCCGTGCCCTCCGCACCTCTACACCTTGGTTGCATCCTCATCCTCATAAGGTTCTCCTTCTCCTCCGATATGTTGAGTTGTGGAAATGTGGATATGTGGAAAATTGCATAGTGAAAATGTTGCAATGTGGATTATTTGTTGATGTGTATTAAATTTAGGTTCTTTATTTGTTTTCACAAGTTTGTTCATGCTTACTATTACATTTCAGTTTATAAAATTATTTATCCGAAATTTGCTTATTGAATTTGTGAATTAGGGATATGATAAGAATTCCAAGCAATCTACATGTGCCAACCTATGTTCCTGATAGTTGCTTAATAAAGATCAATCATCTAGTCAATGACGGGCGTCACTAGGTTTATAAATTGTACATTGCATATATTGTTTAATGTGCCAACAAACTGAAGCGACATTACCTTACTATTGTAGTATTTATCAAAAAGATTTTGTGATATCAATAACATTCGTGCTGGCGATACCCTCCAAATAATGACAAGAGATGGGTACACCAGTGAGGTTGAGGTTGTGAGCTATGGAGGCGGCGGCAGAATATGCCTCCACAAAGGGTGGCCTAAATTTAGTAGAAAAGGTGGCCTAACACAAGGAGACTATTTGGTAATAACAATGAGACATGCCCCCATTGACAGTTATGGTTAAATTTTATACTAAGTTTGGTGATGAAAAGATCGCAACGACCATCAAAGTAGAGGGCAACAATAATAGTAATATACATAGAGAACTGACATTACTTACTACACATGCATATTTTGTTTATGTGCTTATCATGGTTTCACTATAATGTCAGGAGAGAGTCCTAGCAATGTTACAGACAGGAAGGGGAAGCAGATAGCTAGGGAAGTAGACACCAACCAAATGGACCAATTAAAGCACTCTGTTGTTTTGGTAATCCAACAGATGTAACTCCAGCAAGGAAGGCTCTCCTGCAAGACATCTCAACAGGTTTATCCTGATGAGGACATCAGTACATCTACACCAGCAACACCTTCTTCGGCGCCATCTCCTACTGGGATAATCACGAGGGCCCGTGCAAGAGAGCTGAACTTCGTCATACTACTAAAGAATGAAGGCCCGGAAGAATAGACGTGGGCCTGCTTAGAGTCAGCCTTCCTAGGGGTGCCCCCACCCCTCCTTGGCCATCCACATTAGGGGCTACGCCCACCTTCCCCCCCTCTATTTAAATAGAGTCTTGTCATTCCTATAGACTCGAGTTTTGATTTACAATTAGCTTTTGCTACTTTTGACACGCGCCAAACAACACTGTCCTCGTGTGATTCAGAACTCCACCTTGAGTGATATTCATATTGCTCGCATCTCTTTCTTGTTCGTTCTTCGATTGCGAACAGGAAACGATCTTCGTGATCAGGCTGATCTTGCATCAACAAGGTCGGTAACCACAGGGAGTTGGTTCAGCGATTGCATTGGCGCTTCGGGTTCGCTCGTCGTAGTCGGATCGTGAGGGTCTTCTTCCACCAAATCGAAGTTATCTCCACTCACCGAAAGATCGAGCACTTCAGCTCTATCAAGTGGTATCAGATTTTCCGGATTGATCGGTGAGTTTATCAAGTGTTTGTCCCTTCCTACAGTCCACAAAACCAAAACACAAAAATATATTTTAGGTTAGATCCTTGTCCCAGCACCTTTTTGAGCCTTACTTGCACTATCTTTCAATAATTTGCTTTGTTGAATTTGTGTGCTTACGCGTGTCAATTGTTGCTGGTTACTTGTGCATCTTCATCTGCATATCACGCAAACCCCCTTGGCCGTGCGCCCCTCCCTTCCCTACCTTGTGTGTCATTTGGAAAGTTACAAAAAAAATAGGTTGGCTCATTCTGCTCAACCTCATTTGAGAAAGTTTTGGTTGCCTTCCATACAAAGGGTAGTCAATTATTGCTTGTTGCCTAATATTGATCACACTCATTTGAGAAAGTTTTGGTTGCCTTCCATACAAAGGGCAGTCAATTATTGCTGGTTGCCTAATATTGATCACACTCATTTAAGAAAGTTTTGGTCGCCTACCATACAAAGGGCAGATTGCTTCATTTCTGAAATTCTTGTTCACCTACCATACAAAGGGCCGTCCATTATTGCTGGTTGCCTAATTTTACTTGCAAGTTTCTCCAGATAAAAAAAACGAAAAAAAGAAAAAAAAAGAAAAAGAAAGAAAGAAAGGAGAAAACAGCAAGGAGGTGACCCCCTGGCAGTGCGCCCCTCCCCCTTCCATCCCTGCTCACCTCTTCGGTTTCCCTTTTCGTGTACCGCCTTTGGCACTTTGTTTCCAGCAGCTTTTGGTTACGTCTTTGGCACTATAATTCAACCTCGCATTATTGTTTGATTGTGCTAATCCTTGTTTTGAGTGCAGCCTACCTAGAACCCCACATAGTTCTACAACGAGCAGATTTTGTTTCTCCAAACAATCGCTGCTCCAATCTTTCGCCGGTTCCACCTGTTGGTTGCAGGTCACCCCTGTGTGCTTGGTAAGAATGGATAAGAATTTGATAACAGCACGTCTGTGAGCGACCGATCCACATCCTTGTTGTCATAGGTTTTTGCTTTGTGTTTGCACTAACTATGGCAGGCAACAACGAACCAAAGGATGCGCAGCTGCTGGACATACGGGCACAGGTTGATGGCCTTGCTGCGGACATGATAATGATGCATGAGCGGTTTGATTCTACAATCACTTCGTCGACCGAGTGGTTCGACTAGATCGACCTCGCTCAGACGGCCATGGTGACCACGCTCGACACCATCATGTCACGACTCGATGCGTTAACTACGTCGCTCACCGAATTACAAAAGGATTATGGCGGTGATACAGAGAAGGACGATGGACCTCGCCATGGTCGTGCACGTCGCGTGGTACGTCATTCCCCTCACGATTCATCTTTTAATGGCAAATATGATCCTGCTGCTTATCTTGATTGGGAACTAGAGGTCGATCAGAAATTTTCATGCCATGATATTCCTACTCATTCTCAAGTTAAAGCTGCTATTAGCGAATTTACTGATTTTGCTTTAATATGGTGGCGTGAATATAAACTAACACATCCTACTGCCACACCCATCACTTGGACTCAATTAAAAACTGCTATGCGACACAGATTTGTTCATTCATATTTTGCGCGAGATTTGCTAAAGAAAATGCAGAGTTTTCGACAAGGACATCAATCTGTCGAGGACTACTATCAAGAGCTCCAAAAAGGTATGATTCGTTGTGGTTTGTTTAAGACAGATGAAGCTGCGATGGCCCGTTTTCATGGTGGTTTGAATAGAGAAATTCAGGACATCCTTGATTATAAGGAATATTCTTATATGGCCACATTGTTTGCATATGCTTGCAAAGCTGAACGTGAAGTGCAGAGACGCCGCTCGAAGACATATCCTAACTCTTTTGCAGGTAGAGGCGCAACAATCAATTCAGCGTCTACTCCACCTACACCATCCACGATCAGCACTCCATCGCGCGAAACGACGGCCAAGCCCACCGCATCATCGTCCCCAGGCGCTGCTCCTTCCACAGGACGTACACGGGATATTCGGTGCTATCGTTGCCACGGACTTGGACACGTGAGTCGGGACTGTCCAAACAAGCGTATTTTGCTCATACGTGACAATGGTGAGTATTCATCCGCTAGTGATTCCGAGGAAACCCAACATACTATGCTTGCCACTGACCATGCAGCTAAAACGGAGGTACATGTCGATCTCGGCGACGCCGATAAGTATGAGAGTCTTGTTGTGCAGCGTGTTCTTAGCACACAGGTCACCACGTCTGAGAAAAACCAACGGCACACACTTTTCCACACCAAAGGTGTTGTACAAGAACGGTCGATTCACATCATCATCGACAGTGGCAGCTGCAACAACTTGGCAAGCACAACTTTGGTCGAGAAATTGTCCTTGCCCACTCGTAAGCACCCAAACCCGTATCACATTCAATGGCTTAATGATGGTGGGAAAATTAGAATCACATGTTCGGTACGCGTTCCTTTTTCATTGGGCTCTTATTTTGATTATGCTGATTGTGATGTTGTTCCGATGGAAGCATGCTCTTTGTTACTTGGTAGACGTTGGCAATATGATACTGATAGTGTACATCATGGTCATTCGAATCATTATTCCTTCCTGTTTAAAAGTCAGAAAATAATTATACATCCAATGACCCCCGACCAAATTTTTAAAGATGATCTTGCTAGGGCTACTAAAGCGGCAAAACCACTAGCACCCCAACCAGCCGCCAATGTTACTTCTGAAATCAAGTTGAATGCGCCTGTCTTGCTTGCTACACGTGCTGATTTTGATGATTTACGCAATGATCATTTGCCCTGCTATGCACTTGTCTGTTCTAGTATGCTCACTGCCCTTGATGCTCTACCGTCTTTGGATATTCCCCCCGCTGTTTCTAACCTTTTGCAGAAGTACGCTGATGTGTTTCCCACAGACTTACCCTCGGGTCTCCCTCCACTCCGTGGTATTGAGCACCAGATTGACCTCATCCCCGGTGCCCAACTACCTAACCGCGCCCCATACCGCACGAATCCGGATGAGACGAAGGAAATCCAGCGCCAGGCGCAGGTGTTGCTTGATAAGGGGTACATTCATGAATCTCTTAGCCCTTGCTCGGTTCCTGTTTTACTTGTGCCGAAGAAAGATGGGTCATGGCGTATGTGTGTAGACTATCGCGCTATTAATAACATCACCATTCGTTATCGATATCCTATACCACGCCTTGATGATATGCTAGATGAACTTAGTGGTGCCATGATTTTCACTAAGATTGATTTACGTAGTGGCTACCATCAGATTCGCATGAAATTAGGAGATGAATAGAAAACGGCTTTTAAAACGAAATTTGGGTTATATGAATGGTTGGTTATGCCGTTTGGATTGACTAATGCTCCCAGCACCTTTATGCGCTTGATGAATGAAGTTCTTAGACCTTTCATAGGACTGTTTGTTGTTGTCTACTTCGATGATATCCTTATTTACAACAAGACTATGGAAGAGCAGTTAGAACATTTGAGTGCTGTTTTTGATGCCTTGCGTGTTGTCCGCTTGTTTGCTAATATGGAAAAATGCATCTTTTGCACACAACGCGTCTCGTTTCTTGGTTATGTTGTTACCCCACAGGGCATCGAGGTGGATAGCAGCAAGGTTGATGCAATTCGGGAATGGCCCACGCCGACGACGGTCACACAGATTCGGAGTTTTCTTGGACTTGCAGGTTTTTACCGTCGGTTCGTACGTGATTTTAGCTCCACTGCAGCACCTCTACATGAGCTTACAAAGAAAGGTGTGCCATTTGCTTGGGGCGACTCGCAGGAGGTAGCGTTCAACACTTTGAAAGATAAGTTAACACATGCCCCCCTCTTGCAATTGCCTGATTTTACTAAAGTATTTGAGCTTGAATGCGATGCTAGCGGGATTGGATTAGGTGCTGTTTTGTTACAAGAGGGAAAACCGGTTGCGTATTTCAGTGAAAAATTAAGCAGTGCTAGCTTGCGATATTCTACTTATGATAAGGAGCTTTATGCTTTAGTCCGCACTTTGCATACATGGCAACACTATCTTTGACATCGCGAGTTCATAATTCATTCTGATCATGAGGCTTTGAAACATATTCATATCCAAACAAATCTGAACCGTCGTCATGCTAGTTGGGTAGAATTCATCGAGTCTTTTCCTTATATTATTAAACACAAGAACGGGAAGGAGAATGTCATTGCTGATGCGTTGTCTCGTAGATATACCATGCTTTCACAGCTTGATTTTCAAATTTTTGGTTTGCAAACTGTGAAGGATCAATATGTCAACGATGCTGATTTTAAAGATGTTCTAACTCATTGCACGCCTGGCAAACCTTGGGGTCAATTCCACATGCAGGATGGGTTCCTGTTTCGCGCTAACAAGCTGTGTATTCCAGCAAGCTCGGTTCGTCTTTTGTTGTTACAGGAGGCACATGGTGGTGGTCTCATGGGACATTTTGGTGTCCACAAGACGCACGAGGTGCTGGCCGCACATTTCTTTTGGTCCTGGATGTGCCGTGATGTCAAGCGCCTTGTTGCACGCTGCACTATTTGTCAAAAAGCTAAGTCCCGGTTGAACAACCATGGTTTGTATATGCCTTTGCCTGTCCCTACTTCCCCTTGGCTTGATATTTCTATGGACTTTGTTTTGGGTTTGCCTAGAACTAAGAAGGGGAGGGATAACATTTTTATGGTTGTTGATAGATTTCCAAAATGGCGCATTTTATACCTTGTCATAAAACTGATGATGCTCGCACTGTTGCTGAATTGTTCTTTCGAGAGATTATTCGTTTGCATGGCATTCCAAATACAATAGTCTCTGATCATGATGCTAAGTTTCTCAGTGATTTTTGGAGATCTCTGTGGAATAAAGTGGGAACTAAATTGCTGTTTAGCACAACTTGTCATCCTCAAACTGATGGGCAAACTGAGGTAGTTAATAGAACCTTGTCAACCATGCTTAGGGCTGTTTTGGATAAAAATTTGCGACGTTGGGAGGATTGCTTGCCTCATATTGAATTTGCTTATAATCATGCCACGCACTCTTCTACAAAGATGTGCCCTTTTCAGATTGTTTATGGTTACATTCCTCGAGCACCTATTGATTTGTTCGCATTTGATGCTGCAGAATCTCCACATCTCGATGCCATTGCCCATGTTGAACAAATGATTGACCTTCATGCACAAACACACCAAAACATTGCTGCTGCTAATGCTAAAAATCAGGTTGCTGGTAGTAAAGGAAGAAAACATGTTACTTTTGCACCTCGTGATATGGTTTGGTTGCATTTACGAAAGGATCGTTTCCCTAATTTGCGTCGTTCTAAATTGATGCCTCGTGTTGCTAGTCCTTTTAAAGTGCTAACCAAGATTAATGATAATGCTTATATCCTTGACCTACCTGCAGAGTTTGGTGTTTCCACTAGTTTTAATGTTGCAGATTTGAGACCATATGCGGGCGAGGATGAGGAGTTGCCGTCGAGGACGACTTCGATTCTAGAAGGGGAGGATGATGAGGACATCAGTATATCTACACCAGCAGCACCTTCTTCGGCGCCATCTCCTTCTGGGATAATCACGAGGGCCCATGCAAGAGAGCTGAACTTCGTCATACTACTAAAGAATGAAGGCCCAGAAGAATAGACGCGGGCCTGCCTAGAGTCGGCCTTCCTAGGGGTGCCCCCACCCCTCCTTGGCCGTCCACATTAGGGGCTGCGCCCACCTTCCCCCCTCTATTTAAATAGAGTCTTGTCATTCCTATAGACTCGAGTTTTGATTTACAATTAGCTTTTGCTACTTTCGACACGCGCCAAACAGCGCTGTCCTCGTGTGATTCAGAACTCCACCTTGAGTGATATTCATATTGCTCGCATCTATTTCTTGTTCGTTCTTCGATTGTGAACAGGAAATGATCTTCGTGATCAGGCTGATCTTGCATCAACAAGGTCGGTAACCACATGGAGTTGGTTCAGCGATTGCATTGACGCTTCGGGTTCGCTCGTCGTAGTCGGATCGTGAGGGTCTTCTTCCACCAAATCGAAGTTATCTCCACTCACCAAAAGATTGGGCACTTCAGCTCTATCATATCCTCCGAGAGTCGGTTATATGTTTGAACAATAAATAACACGATTATCAACAAGAAGTCGATGGTAAGTTATTTAAATCCTTGAAGTACTTGAATGTTTTGTTTCAAATTGTAGAGGAACAAATATTTTTTAACATGACCTGATTATGAGTTAGTAAATACTAAGATGAATAAAAATTTGATATACTAGGCACAATAGCGCCTTTGTTTAAATTTTATTTTATAGTACTTTTCAAGGTAGTACTGTGAAAAATATATCACACCTCACCTACACCACCAGACCACCGAGATTTAGGTGGCAGCAACACGGTCTAAGACAGTCCCAATTGTGGTGCATAAAGCGACAGATGGACGGTGCTATCTAACTACATGTTTTGGCTAATTTCTTTGCGATAACTTGTTAGAAATTGGCACATTATGCGCCTTTCATTTCAATATCAATAATGGTGCAATTGAGGATGTAATGTATGTGTTCTAAACCTGAGATACGATGTAATATTACGTTATAAATCTTCTGTGATGACTTATTTGTGTTTCGTGATAAATTGTTTGTGATGTGCTTTGGAATGTTCGATATGTTGGCTGCCAAATCTCGGCTTTTATTCAGGATGCAGCCTAAAAACTATTATTTTTTCAAAATGACCATAATATTAGTGACAGATAATAATAATCAACTATTACTAAAGGATCCTTTAGTGACGGGTGATATTACCACTCGTTATTAAAAAGTAATAGCAGGTGAGATGATAGGTCCCTTTTAGTGGCAGGTGAATATTGTTACCCATTACTAAAGACCCTATAGTGATAGGTAACTATTACTCATCACTGATGAGGTCCTCTTATAACACGACGATGGTGGAAGTCTATGGTTAGGGCCACGTCATCACTAAAGGATCCTATAGTGACGAGTTTTATTTCTACCTGTCACTAAAGAGGCCCCCTATCATCACTGAGATGTACATTAACAATGATGGGTAGTAATTACCACCCATCACTAATGACTCCCATTTATAAATAGGTGGACACCGAAGTGAATCGTCACGCTTTCATTCCGCAAAACCCTAACCCTAGACTCCCACTACTGGCGTTTCCTTCATCATGCTCCTCGTTGCTCCTAGCCTACGCACTATCAGCCGTGTCACATGCACTGTCGACCGTGGTACCCGCACCGTCGTCACGCGTGGTCACCCTACTCAAATGTTATGAAATTGCTAAAGCTAGCTTCCTATTAAGATGTTATAAAAAATTGTGAATTAGTAACTTCAAAGACAACATTCATTGGTTTATAACTTGCACAATTATGAAATTGTCTTACCTTCTAGTAACAAGGTCCAAGCTGTTTTGCACTGATGGTGACAATGTGATAGATACTCTAGGTGGAGTGCCAATAGGTAGTAGTGGATCCTAGGGGTGCAAGGGGGGCACCCCCTACCACTAGCTGGTTCCATGTATATTTCTTGTATATATTTTGTATATTTATTTATAAATCATTATATAATTTTAATATTTTTGTTATGATTAAGATTTTATATTTAATATTCATTTAAAATATTGAATAATTTATATACATCTATATATACATATTATTTGTGGCTGACATATAATTCAGTCAGCCCCCTAAATTTTTTTATGGATCCACCACTACCAATAGGGAGATCACTTTCATTCTCATTTTCACTATTTTCCTTCCTACAAATATAATAATACTAAGTTCCTAAATTACAATAGGAAAAATGATAGGAAGTGTAGGAGGAGTGCCAATTGCTTTATTCAATTGTTCCATAAACCATGTCTAATTATTGGTTGTTTCAGATTCTATAAAGCTAAATGCAACCGGAAACATCCAATTGTGGCCATCTAAGGCTAATTGACCTTTCCATTGTCTAGTAAGGTCGTTTGCATTGTGTATGTGAAAGATGTTATTGATGTCTATCACTACTACAAAGCGACACTGTAGCGGCGGGCAAAAATGACCTGTAGTGGCGGGCATCCAGTCCACCACTGCTAACCCTGGTTAGCAGTGGCGGGCAGAGTGCCCGCCACCGCCGTGTCAACAGCAGTGGCGGGCACACTAACGTCATCTACCCGCCACCACTGTGTCAACAGCAGTAACAGGCGCGCTGACCTTATCTGCCCACCACTACTGTGTTTACCCCATTACACAGAATGTTGTAAACCTTAATCACATAGTCCCACAAACGAAAACACATAAATTATATGCTTCACATAGCCATCCACGTACACAACAGCAAAACATCCACATATCCACATACACATCCACAACAGCAACACATCAACACAACAACAACCCATCTCATCAATTTACAAATTTACAAAGTTTGCATTATATGTTTCACACAGCCATCTACATACACAGCAGCAAAACATCCACAACAGCAACACATCAATACAATAACAACACATCTCATCAATTTACAAATTTACAAAGTTTGCATTATATGTTTCACACAGCCATCTACATACACAGCAACAAAACATCCACATATCCACATACACATTCACAACAGCAACACATCAATACAATAACAACACATCTCATCAATTTACAAATTTACAAAGTTTATATTTCATCACACATCAAGTTTAAAAAGTTTACATCTATCAAAAGTTCAAAATTAACCATTGTTTCACAAATACATGCTCATGCGGTTTATGTTTTCTTGGAAGGCCAACTCATATCTTGCGCATCTTTTTTTTGCTTCTCAGCTTCAAATTTTTTATCGATTTGTTGTACTTGCCTTTTCATTCTTCCGGGCCAATCATACAAAGTTGGATGCTTGGCCACTTCACCCTCAGGATCGAAGAATACTCCAAGCTCATGAAGAACCTCATGCATCATGAAGCGGCACATCCTTGATACGATGTCGTATATTTCTGATTCTGAGAGTTGGCTCTTCTAGACAACGGTTGATGGACCTGACGCCTGCATACGTAACATATAAGTACATACGCTGCAAGTTATATTAGATTAACACACAATAAATCAACTTACTTCTTTAGTATCCTCAGATACTGTCCGCGCAAACTTTCCTAAGTTATTGCTCATGAAATCACAAGTATAATACCCGCAATGCACCGAACCAGGAGATTGTTTGTGACACTTCAAAATAGACAAAGTTAGAACGATATATAGTTTGGCTTTATCAATTGAATTAAGAAATTTCAAAATATAATATTACCGGATAGTTGGTTCTGATAAGCATATCTTTTGGCCTCTGTGGATCATGTGGGCCACCTAACCTTTCCACGTAGTATTTATATGCACTCTGAATAACATTTAATATATCTTGATATTATTTTTTGGGTTTGTTGAGAGAGTCGAGCACATAAACCCTTGAGTACTTCGGGTATATCATAAGTGCAATCCAATGATCACTATCGAAAGAAGTAATATATGATTATGTTAGTTTCATAATCGATAAAATGTGATTAAGTGGATATAGTGAGTATACTTAAAGTTATATGCCCCACTTATCATTTCTCTGTCACTCCATTTCGACATGCACCGCGCAATGTACAATGCGACAAAATTCCTTTTATTCTTCTTATGTGCGTCTTGGTCTTTATTGAACATCTTCCTTTGAAATTTTTTCTGACCCGTGGTCCACTACTTGTCATCGTTCCGGTTTAGTAGCAGGTTTAGTGCACTTTGGCTTATGAATGACGGGTTCAAGTACCCATATTTATTAGAAGTGTCACAACATGAATTCAAACTGCATATGTTATGAAACAATAGTCAATATAAGACATGATTGATTTTTGCTTTGTATTGACAAAGTAAAAAGTACTTACATGCACCAGAGCATCATGCTTGTGATGTCGGTTCGCTGTTGACGGAACATCCGATGGAAGTCGTCGAAAAATAATGCAAGAGTAAACTCTGGGCAGTTGAATATTTCTTTTGGAACCTTCAGTTCTATGTGTGTAACTTCTAACGAAGACGCTTCGAGTTACCAGTCATGAAATGTTCTCATCCGCCAAGGCATGCTCTTAAGTACTCGTTGGGGTAATAATGGTTTGCCTGGTTCGTATTCGATATAATCCTCGTCTCTGTAGGTCCATTTATCAATAGAAAGTGATCCCGCCTTCTTTTGTACTGGAGCCTTTATGCGAGCCTTTTCGGGCGTAGAATGTGTTTGCCCCATAGTAGTGAAAAATTTAAGCATTTCAGATTTCGGCACAGAACACTGCCCAGCTTGAACAATTGTCTTATGGATTGCTGGCTTTGGGTGTGCAACTTGTTTTTCAGGCTCGGCCACTAGCACTGGCACTTTTGTTATGGGCTCAGTGGGCTCAGTCACTTGCACTTGAGGCTCGGCCAGAACTGGCACTGGCATTTAATCAGGCTCTGGCACTTTTGTGTTGGGCTCAGTGGGCTCAAGCACTAGCACTGGCTCTGTCACTTGATCAGGCTCAGTCACTTTTGGTTCTGTCACTTCTACCACTTTATTGGGCACTGGCTCTTTCTCTGCCTCTTCCTCTATCTCACGCTCATCAACAGGTGATAAAGATCCTATATTTTGCACATTCTAAGATGAAAGATATGTGGGGGATTGTGATGAGACAATAGGCGATTTACTCTGAGAACTTGTCTGCAGTAATTTGATATCTCGGCTTGCCCATAGGACATAGTTATTCAGCGCATCTCTAATTGTCTCAATCCCCTCATCTGGAAGATCCAAGGGGTCTTTAATAAATCTGTCGTTGGTTGTCGCGCCCCGATTTAATAAATCAGGACTTTATTGAAATTCCATAGAAAATCAATAAAACAAGACGTTCATCATGCGACCACGTACAAATACGAGCAATCATTCACGGTTCGTAGACCGCATTAATACAAAAGTGAATGAAAGTGAAGAGAAACTAATAAAATCAAGGGTCCTAGATGAACGCCTCCTTCCAGTCTCGCCTTGACTGGGTCGCTACTCCAGACCTTCATCCTCCTCGTAGTAGACGGGCTCTGATGGTGTAAGTCAACGGGGTGAGTACAGATGTACTCAGCAAGCCACCGAATGCAAATATAATGCAAGATAATAACAAGGGAGATAGTGGCTAGTTTTGCGGAAGCAGCATATTTGTAAAGCATTAAATGTGAGCAAATTATTAGTACGGAAAAGTAAACATGTCAATGCATCATCATCTTCTAACTCGAGGAGTACGTTTTACCTCCTCGCACAACAGTCCTTACATGCCATGAATAACTCAATCATTCAAACGATTGTAAACTAACTGCGAGTAGTCACACAACCCGCCCTTGACCGTGGGCTCGGCTTTTCGAAAAGATTGATTTTACTCTGATCAGAGATGTACCACTGTACCCACAAGGCACGCACTCATCACTTACACCGAAGTGTAACGAGATGACCCATTTCACGGGAACTCGTGCCAAAACCTTCCATATGGTCTTCCCCGACTCAACAGCACCCTCTTATAGGTTTCATATGGTGTCCCGACGCGTCGGTGCCCCACCATACCCCCCCTTGAGCCTCCTTTGGTACAAGTCGCCCGCAGGCTAGCCCCTTGCCCCCTCCACTATGGTGCCGAGAGACGGAGTGTTCCACACTTCCAGTTAGGACTTACCCATTAGACTTGTGGTTGGTACGGAAGTGCTTTGCAACAGATCCCGCAGACCGGTCCTTATAGTGCCCCGGGTGCGACCGACCAGTTTCCGAGCTTGCACCCGGAACCCACCATACTTATAACATACCCAACTCCAACAGAGTCCAGAGACAAGAATAACGGGGTATTTCATATACCAGAATCCATCCAACTACGACTCATTCTTTATATCCTATAGCAGTTGTGCCGGTACATTGGGCACTAGCTAATATAATATTTGTAGAGTGACAAGGAGTTAAGGCTCAATAAGCATGGCTTGGGTTTGCACACAAGGACGGGGATCTAATAAATATAAGTGTAAGGCTTGATCTTTGACTAATGCAATATTAACCTATGAGTTATAGCGATAATTTAATAAATCATGGGCTCAATAATGATCAACTGTGTCCACAAAGGTGGTCGATGACTTGCCTTGATCCGTGAATGGTGAAGGTGAAACCTTGGAATAGATCTCCGGATCTTCGACGACGTCGTAGTCTTCTCGATACGGAAAAGTAAATAAAGCATTCAATAAACAATCCAAAACAATCAATCATACTAACATACATGTTTATGTTGGATTAAGTAAAGGAGATAGAGTCTTAACTTTTAGGGTTTTGTTACTTTAACATTTAAGATTAATTTTTAATGAGATTCCTAAATTTTTATAGCTTGATATAATTATTCTTCCTAAGGGGGTTTTACTTCTCCCTTTTTAAAGTTGAAGTAAAAGTTATAAAATGACCTTAATGTTTGTATGGCATTAATATAGTGACACTAGGTTATTTAGATCTTCTGAAGTTTGTCATATAAGTTTTAGGATAGTTTCATAAAGGGTTGACTTTTTCTTAAATGCCTTAATTAAATGTCCAAAAAGGGCCTTTGCAATATTTAATGGAATACATTGGACAAGATGAATATTCTATTTTTATTAAAAATAGTGAACTCAAGTGGTTAGGTTTTCTGAAGTTATTATATAAGTTGTCATGACATTCGTATAAAGTGTTTAACTTCTATTTGATGAATTACTTAATTATTCTACAAGGGCTTATTATTAATTAATAGTTTAAAGTGGGCAAAGTGAACATGTTATTTTTGTTGTATTAAAACAGTAAAATAAAGTCATTAAGTCCTCTTAATTTATTATATCATTTTTCATGATATTTTTGTAAAGTGTTGTATTTCCATTATATGAATTAATCATTTGTTTTAAAGGGTCTTGGAAATGTTTATTTAAGAATCTAAAATGGGCAAAATGACTTATTATATTTTTATTGACTTATAAACAGTGTACTGGATTCAATATATCATCAAAATTATTATTATATAAATTTCTAAGAGTTTTTCTGTATTATTTAAATGGAATATTAATTAAGTCCTAAAAGGGGTCTTAGAAATGTTATTAAATAAAATGGCATGGATAAAATGGTCATTCCATTTTTATTATATTAATAACAGTGAAATGGAGCTATTATGTCTTCTGATATTACTTTATAAATTTTTAAGGGTTTATCTGAATTATTTTATTGAAATATTAATTAATTCCTAAAGGGGACTTTTCTTTATTATTTAAGAATATTATTATGTGCCAAATAAACATATTGTTTTTATTGCATAAAAGTGTAGAGAATGAAACTACAAATTTTCCAGAATCAAAATGGTGAATTTTGGAGTTAAATTGAGCAAGATATGAATTTTGAAAGTTTTAAACATTTTTCTGAATTATTTTTAATCCTGAAAATAGCTGTGGGTCCACGGTGAGCCAGGTCCACCATGGACCCGCGCACTATGCGCTGGACCGGCCAGATCTGGACCGTCCGATCCAGATCGGGCGTCCGGAAAAGAGGCGGGGTTTTTAAGTTATAGCGGACGGCCCAGATGGGTCCGTACCGCTTTGACTGGACCAACGTCCAGGATTAAACCCCGCTGAGGGTTTAATCTGGATCGTCCAGATCCGATCGGAGGGCTCCGAGCCCATCCGACACGGCACGGCTGAAAAGGGGTACTTTACCCCTTCTTCCCCGACTCCGGTGGGACTCCGGCGAGGAATTCCCGGCGACGGCGATACCCTATGGCGCGTCTAAGGCCAGAAATGGAAAGAGGGGTACGAGGGGGATCTCGGCATACCGGCGGTGATGATCAAGGAGCAGTGGCGGCGGCCGGCGACGAGAAGGTGGCGACGGGCTCCTCGGGTTGGCGGTGGTGATGGCGTTCCGGCGGTGGTCTGGCCTAGCGGAGGTGATGCCGAGGTAGAGGAGGCGGAGGGGGTCCCGACGGTGGAGACGGCGAGGGTGGCGGTGGCCCGGAGCGCCGGCGAGGGGCTGCCGGAGGGGAAACAGGGGAAAATCCCAAAAAATCGTGGCGGCGCTCGGGTAGGCGAAGGCTTGTGCTCTTCTCGGGTTGCCTGAGTGCGGTGGTGGCGAGTGCTCTTATAGGAGGTCACCGGAGACAAAGATGGAAGGGGAAAAGAGGGAAGCCGAGGAGGGATTTCCATGTCTTGCCGGCGAGCTTCCTTGCTTCTCGGGTAGGCTTCCAAAAGGGCGAAACCGCGTGGCAAAAAGGGGGAAACGGATCACCGGCGAATGGAGAAGGAGATCCGAGGCTTAATCATGAGGATCCGGCGATCGACGGTGAAAATGGAATGGAGGGGGCGCCGGCATGGAAAGGGATCGGCCCCCTTCCTTCGGAGAAGAAGGATATGACAGGTGGAGCCCACCTGTCATAGCCCGAGAGCGAGGGGCGGCTGGCGATTGGGCCCGGGATGGCAGCGAGGGGGTGGGCGCACGTGGGAGGCTGACGCGCGGGACCGGCTGGCAGCGAGAGGGAGGGAGCTTCGGCGCTGACGAGTGGGCCATCGATGGCAGAGGCCGGGGCGCGGGGTGCGGCTGCCAGGTGGGGCCGGTCGAGGCGCGGGAGAGGAGAGAAGGGGGCGGCGCCGACAGGCGGGTCCCACCCGTCAGAGAGAGGGGTGGTGCTGGGCTGGGCCGAAAGGCTTTCAGAGGGAGATTTAGGGTTTCGGCCCAACTAGATTTAAAATGTATTTTCCATTAAATTTAATTCCAGAAATTCAAATATTTGCTTAAGGCTTGAAGATATGTTAGAAAAATTTTGTAAAAATTCTCAAAAATATTTCTTGGTCTCTAGTTTATCCCATAAAATTTGCAAGTCCAAATTTTGAATATTTGACTCTGTTTGGCTTTAATAAGGCTCTTTTAGGAGTTTTCTTTAATAATACAAATTCAGAAATTCATTTAATATTATTTCTCCTTTATTTTATTCCCTTTTAATTTTAGGGCTGTTACAATCCTATCCCCCTTACAGAGAATCTCGTCCTCGAGATTCGAAGCGAACCTCGGGAAAACTAAGGGACTGAGTTCTACTGGTGCTCTGGGTTAGGAGGAGGAGTTACATCAGAAGTAGGCAAAACGATCTCCGGATCTGGGTTGGTTGAGACCAAATTGGGAGTGTCTTTGGTTGTGTCTGGTTTCTCTTTGTGGTGATCTGGCGTATGTTTCTCTGGATTTGGGATGGAGGATGGCACCCGCTTGGGATAGGGGCAGTTGTTGGCGTAGTGTCCTCCTTGGCGACAGTTGTAGCACACAATTGGCTTGCCGTTCCTGTCCCTCTTGTATCCGGTAGCTTGTGCTGGAGTTCTTCCGGTAGGTGGTGCTTGGGGTGGGATGTCTGTGCTTGGCCCTCTGAGGGTGGTTCGTGGCTTGGCAGGGGTTGGGGCTTGAGGTGGAATCACTCTGGTTTCTGGTATAGTTGCTTCGTTCACCAATCTTTGAAAGTTGGCGAAATCCCCGTAGATTAGCTGGAGGGAGAGCTCGTGTTGATGTTGTTGGAGGCGAAACAACTGTGCCTGCTGCTCTTGCATTTGCTTCTGTTGTTGTTGCATCTGGGTAAGCAGCGTGATGATCAGTTTGTTCTGTCTTGCCATCATCTCCGCAAGTGTGGGATGATAGACAACAGGGGTCTGCTGGTGTCCAACTGCACCCCACTGAGGCAGATTGCCTGAGGTGTTTCCATCGTGTGGAGTTCCTGATCCTTGGTTGTTGGCCATCCTGAAGTTGAAGGGTTTCAAAAAGAAGGTGCCGTTATTAAGGGGAAATGGTTACTGATTTTTATTGCCTAAGATGGATAATTTGACCTAGATGCTTTATGTTAGTCCCTTATTACTTTCATACTCATGCCCTATATCATTTTTAATATAAATGATTTATCATGTATTTTATTCACTCAACATTCGTGTTGTAATATATTTTATTAGTTTGTGTTTAGAGGTTTAAGATGAAGTGATGTTGATTATGTCTTATTGAATTCCTTGGTACCAAAAATTCAAGAAAATTTTTGGAACACAATTTGATGCTTAGGAGAATTTTTAGGAGAATACTCTAGCTAATTGTTATTTAAATGAAATTTTTAGGCCCATATTTTAGCTTTCCTCTTTCTTGATTTATCCTTTCCTTGGAATTTATTTATTTTATTTTTAATGCCTGGCGAAAATCAAGGTGTTACAATCCTAACTTCCTTAACAAGAATCTCGTCCCGAGATTCGGAAAGGCTAGAAAGTCATGGATATGTTTTAGCTAGGAATCACTTCTTTACACTGGAGGCTTTAAATCTACATTTTCATGGATTGAGCTTGGCTAAGTTAGGGCTTTCTTGACAACGTGTATTGACTTCATGATTGGAGTTGATCTTGCAGAATGGCGACGAATGAATTGTGTTGAGTTGAAACTAGAGGTAGATTCTCTCCTTTATATTGGGATTATGACCTAATAGGTGCATGAGGAAAAAGGAAATGGGATTAAGCTTTTATTTCAAAATGTATCGTTCTTGCGATTTCATATATTTATATATTCATTCATGCCTTATTTTTGACATGATTGATAATACAATCAAGTAAAAAGAAAAGCAATCAACCGTAAATCTACGTCTATGGTAGCTCAGGGGACGACTCGATCACGGGCTCGTGGGAGACGGTCGGGGTCGAGGAGCTGGATGGTCCGACGGGTGAAGCACTGTGGGAGATCCTCTTGGGCCTCACGGTGGGGATCCGAAGGGGTTTCTTCTTGCGAGGCAGAAGAGGTGCGATCTCCTCAAGATCCTTCTTCAAGTCTTTGAGCTGTTGGCGGAGCTGGGTATTGACCATGGCGCCTTGGCGTAGAAGCTCGTTCTGACGCCTCAACTCCTCTACCTCGAGAGTCAGCTGGGGGTTCTGCTGGACTTGTCGACGGAGCTCAGCATTCTCGCGGGCCAGGTTCTCCGATGAGTGACGGTAGAAGTCGATGGTGTCGTGCTGGCTATCTGCGTCGAGGACGGCCTCCGTATGAAGGTTGTCCATAGCCTCTAAGAGTCTCATGGTGCGGGCGATGGCGGAGTTGTCCTGAGGGAGGGAGTTGATGTAGATGCTGCGGTGACTCCCGGGTGTGCGCATGGGCATGAAGCGGTAGATGGTGTCGCGGAGGTGGCAGTCGTAGACCAGTCGAAGCTCGGCGAGGGACTGAAGAGCGGCTCGCTGGCTGGCCACCACGAAGGAAGGTCCTCCGACTCCATGGGTGTAGAAGGGTGGCTGTGTGGAGGAGGGGCGGATCACAACCGTGACCTCGCAGTAGCTCTCGTTCGCATCGGGAAAGATCCCGTGAAACGCAGGCTCATGGGGGAACCCCAAAAGTCGACGAGCACGCGAAGCTCGCGGATGAATCCGGCCTCGTCACGAAGAGTCCCGCTCATGGTATGAACCGGCATCTACAAAAGAGAGAAAATTTTTGTGAAAACCTCGGAAGATGAGAGGATAAGTAATCTTTTTGCAAAATATAGTGAATATATATAAGTCCTAAGGTCAGGTCTGTTTGGCTTCCTACAGTCAAGTCGGCTCTGATACCATCTTGTCGCGCCCCGATTTAATAAATCAGGACTTTATTGAAATTCCATAGAAAATCAATAAAACAAGACGTTCATCATGCGACCACGTACAAATACGAGCAATCATTCACGGTTCGTAGACCGCATTAATACAAAAGTGAATGAAAGTGAAGAGAAACTAATAAAATCAAGGGTCCTAGATGAACGCCTCCTTCCAGTCTCGCCTTGACTGGGTCGCTACTCCAGACCTTCATCCTCCTCGTAGTAGACGGGCTCTGATGGTGTAAGTCAACGGGGTGAGTACAGATGTACTCAGCAAGCCACCGAATGCAAATATAATGCAAGATAATAACAAGGGAGATAGTGGCTAGTTTTGCGGAAGCAGCATATTTGTAAAGCATTAAATGTGAGCAAATTATTAGTACGGAAAAGTAAACATGTCAATGCATCATCATCTTCTAACTCGAGGAGTACGTTTTACCTCCTCGCACAACAGTCCTTACATGCCATGAATAACTCAATCATTCAAACGATTGTAAACTAACTGCGAGTAGTCACACAACCCGCCCTTGACCGTGGGCTCGGCTTTTCGAAAAGATTGATTTTACTCTGATCAGAGATGTACCACTGTACCCACAAGGCACGCACTCATCACTTACACCGAAGTGTAACGAGATGACCCATTTCACGGGAACTCGTGCCAAAACCTTCCATATGGTCTTCCCCGACTCAACAGCACCCTCTTATAGGTTTCATATGGTGTCCCGACGCGTCGGTGCCCCACCATACCCCCCCTTGAGCCTCCTTTGGTACAAGTCGCCCGCAGGCTAGCCCCTTGCCCCCTCCACTATGGTGCCGAGAGACGGAGTGTTCCACACTTCCAGTTAGGACTTACCCATTAGACTTGTGGTTGGTACGGAAGTGCTTTGCAACAGATCCCGCAGACCGGTCCTTATAGTGCCCCGGGTGCGACCGACCAGTTTCCGAGCTTGCACCCGGAACCCACCATACTTATAACATACCCAACTCCAACAGAGTCCAGAGACAAGAATAACGGGGTATTTCATATACCAGAATCCATCCAACTACGACTCATTCTTTATATCCTATAGCAGTTGTGCCGGTACATTGGGCACTAGCTAATATAATATTTGTAGAGTGACAAGGAGTTAAGGCTCAATAAGCATGGCTTGGGTTTGCACACAAGGACGGGGATCTAATAAATATAAGTGTAAGGCTTGATCTTTGACTAATGCAATATTAACCTATGAGTTATAGCGATAATTTAATAAATCATGGGCTCAATAATGATCAACTGTGTCCACAAAGGTGGTCGATGACTTGCCTTGATCCGTGAATGGTGAAGGTGAAACCTTGGAATAGATCTCCGGATCTTCGACGACGTCGTAGTCTTCTCGATACGGAAAAGTAAATAAAGCATTCAATAAACAATCCAAAACAATCAATCATACTAACATACATGTTTATGTTGGATTAAGTAAAGGAGATAGAGTCTTAACTTTTAGGGTTTTGTTACTTTAACATTTAAGATTAATTTTTAATGAGATTCCTAAATTTTTATAGCTTGATATAATTATTCTTCCTAAGGGGGTTTTACTTCTCCCTTTTTAAAGTTGAAGTAAAAGTTATAAAATGACCTTAATGTTTGTATGGCATTAATATAGTGACACTAGGTTATTTAGATCTTCTGAAGTTTGTCATATAAGTTTTAGGATAGTTTCATAAAGGGTTGACTTTTTCTTAAATGCCTTAATTAAATGTCCAAAAAGGGCCTTTGCAATATTTAATGGAATACATTGGACAAGATGAATATTCTATTTTTATTAAAAATAGTGAACTCAAGTGGTTAGGTTTTCTGAAGTTATTATATAAGTTGTCATGACATTCGTATAAAGTGTTTAACTTCTATTTGATGAATTACTTAATTATTCTACAAGGGCTTATTATTAATTAATAGTTTAAAGTGGGCAAAGTGAACATGTTATTTTTGTTGTATTAAAACAGTAAAATAAAGTCATTAAGTCCTCTTAATTTATTATATCATTTTTCATGATATTTTTGTAAAGTGTTGTATTTCCATTATATGAATTAATCATTTGTTTTAAAGGGTCTTGGAAATGTTTATTTAAGAATCTAAAATGGGCAAAATGACTTATTATATTTTTATTGACTTATAAACAGTGTACTAGATTCAATATATCATCAAAATTATTATTATATAAATTTCTAAGAGTTTTTCTGTATTATTTAAATGGAATATTAATTAAGTCCTAAAAGGGGTCTTAGAAATGTTATTAAATAAAATGGCATGGATAAAAATGGTCATTCCATTTTTATTATATTAATAACAGTGAAATGGAGCTATTATGTCTTCTGATATTACTTTATAAATTTTTAAGGGTTTATCTGAATTATTTTATTGAAATATTAATTAATTCCTAAAGGGGACTTTTCTTTATTATTTAAGAAGATTATTATGTGCCAAATAAACATATTGTTTTTATTGCATAAAAGTGTAGAGAATGAAACTACAAATTTTCCAGAATCAAAATGGTGAATTTTGGAGTTAAATTGAGCAAGATATGAATTTTGAAAGTTTTAAACATTTTTCTGAATTATTTTTAATCCTGAAAATAGCTGTGGGTCCACGGTGAGCCAGGTCCACCATGGACCCGCGCACTATGCGCTGGACCGGCCAGATCTGGACCGTCCGATCCAGATCGGGCGTCCGGAAAAGAGGCGGGGTTTTTAAGTTATAGCGGACGGCCCAGATGGGTCCGTACCGCTTTGACTGGACCAACGTCCAGGATTAAACCCCGCTGAGGGTTTAATCTGGATCGTCCAGATCCGATCGGAGGGCTCCGAGCCCATCCGACACGGCACGGCTGAAAAGGGGTACTTTACCCCTTCTTCCCCGACTCCGGTGGGACTCCGGCGAGGAATTCCCGGCGACGGCGATACCCTATGGCGCGTCTAAGGCCAGAAATGGAAAGAGGGGTACGAGGGGGATCTCGGCATACCGGCGGTGATGATCAAGGAGCAGTGGCGGCGGCCGGCGACGAGAAGGTGGCGACGGGCTCCTCGGGTTGGCGGTGGTGATGGCGTTCCGGCGGTGGTCTGGCCTAGCGGAGGTGATGCCGAGGTAGAGGAGGCGGAGGGGGTCCCGACGGTGGAGACGGCGAGGGTGGCGGTGGCCCGGAGCGCCGGCGAGGGGCTGCCGGAGGGGAAACAGGGGAAAATCCCAAAAAATCGTGGCGGCGCTCGGGTAGGCGAAGGCTTGTGCTCTTCTCGGGTTGCCTGAGTGCGGTGGTGGCGAGTGCTCTTATAGGAGGTCACCGGAGACAAAGATGGAAGGGGAAAAGAGGGAAGCCGAGGAGGGATTTCCATGTCTTGCCGGCGAGCTTCCTTGCTTCTCGGGTAGGCTTCCAAAAGGGCGAAACCGCGTGGCAAAAAGGGGGAAACGGATCACCGGCGAATGGAGAAGGAGATCCGAGGCTTAATCATGAGGATCCGGCGATCGACGGTGAAAATGGAATGGAGGGGGCGCCGGCATGGAAAGGGATCGGCCCCCTTCCTTCGGAGAAGAAGGATATGACAGGTGGAGCCCACCTGTCATAGCCCGAGAGCGAGGGGCGGCTGGCGATTGGGCCCGGGATGGCAGCGAGGGGGTGGGCGCACGTGGGAGGCTGACGCGCGGGACCGGCTGGCAGCGAGAGGGAGGGAGCTTCGGCGCTGACGAGTGGGCCATCGATGGCAGAGGCCGGGGCGCGGGGTGCGGCTGCCAGGTGGGGCCGGTCGAGGCGCGGGAGAGGAGAGAAGGGGGCGGCGCCGACAGGCGGGTCCCACCCGTCAGAGAGAGGGGTGGTGCTGGGCTGGGCCGAAAGGCTTTCAGAGGGAGATTTAGGGTTTCGGCCCAACTAGATTTAAAATGTATTTTCCATTAAATTTAATTCCAGAAATTCAAATATTTGCTTAAGGCTTGAAGATATGTTAGAAAAATTTTGTAAAAATTCTCAAAAATATTTCTTGGTCTCTAGTTTATCCCATAAAATTTGCAAGTCCAAATTTTGAATATTTGACTCTGTTTGGCTTTAATAAGGCTCTTTTAGGAGTTTTCTTTAATAATACAAATTCAGAAATTCATTTAATATTATTTCTCCTTTATTTTATTCCCTTTTAATTTTAGGGCTGTTACAATCCTATCCCCCTTACAGAGAATCTCGTCCTCGAGATTCGAAGCGAACCTCGGGAAAACTAAGGGACTGAGTTCTACTGGTGCTCTGGGTTAGGAGGAGGAGTTACATCAGAAGTAGGCAAAACGATCTCCGGATCTGGGTTGGTTGAGACCAAATTGGGAGTGTCTTTGGTTGTGTCTGGTTTCTCTTTGTGGTGATCTGGCGTATGTTTCTCTGGATTTGGGATGGAGGATGGCACCCGCTTGGGATAGGGGCAGTTGTTGGCGTAGTGTCCTCCTTGGCGACAGTTGTAGCACACAATTGGCTTGCCGTTCCTGTCCCTCTTGTATCCGGTAGCTTGTGCTGGAGTTCTTCCGGTAGGTGGTGCTTGGGGTGGGATGTCTGTGCTTGGCCCTCTGAGGGTGGTTCGTGGCTTGGCAGGGGTTGGGGCTTGAGGTGGAATCACTCTGGTTTCTGGTATAGTTGCTTCGTTCACCAATCTTTGAAAGTTGGCGAAATCCCCGTAGATTAGCTGGAGGGAGAGCTCGTGTTGATGTTGTTGGAGGCGAAACAACTGTGCCTGCTGCTCTTGCATTTGCTTCTGTTGTTGTTGCATCTGGGTAAGCAGCGTGATGATCAGTTTGTTCTGTCTTGCCATCATCTCCGCAAGTGTGGGATGATAGACAACAGGGGTCTGCTGGTGTCCAACTGCACCCCACTGAGGCAGATTGCCTGAGGTGTTTCCATCGTGTGGAGTTCCTGATCCTTGGTTGTTGGCCATCCTGAAGTTGAAGGGTTTCAAAAAGAAGGTGCCGTTATTAAGGGGAAATGGTTACTGATTTTTATTGCCTAAGATGGATAATTTGACCTAGATGCTTTATGTTAGTCCCTTATTACTTTCATACTCATGCCCTATATCATTTTTAATATAAATGATTTATCATGTATTTTATTCACTCAACATTCGTGTTGTAATATATTTTATTAGTTTGTGTTTAGAGGTTTAAGATGAAGTGATGTTGATTATGTCTTATTGAATTCCTTGGTACCAAAAATTCAAGAAAATTTTTGGAACACAATTTGATGCTTAGGAGAATTTTTAGGAGAATACTCTAGCTAATTGTTATTTAAATGAAATTTTTAGGCCCATATTTTAGCTTTCCTCTTTCTTGATTTATCCTTTCCTTGGAATTTATTTATTTTATTTTTAATGCCTGGCGAAAATCAAGGTGTTACATTGGTGATCTCATTGCCCTGAACCTTGGTATACTCAGCAGGAATAGGCCGATTGTGAAATAAATCCCCAGGCATAGCAATGCCTCGTGGAGCCTTTTGGGAATGCCCTTTGCGCCCTATCGATACTTGCAGGCTACATGGTGTGTCCTATTTAATATAATTTACAGGAAATTTTGCTTGTACTGAGCCAACACTACTTGGTACGTCAAGTCGTACCTCTGGCACAATTATTTGTCCCGCTGCAGCCTGCATTATGTTTGGATTCTCATTAATAAATTCAAAAAAGTGTCGCTCCCACTCTGCACGGCGCTCTGCGGCATCGTCTGTGCGTGCTTGATGCTTCTTGTATGTGGCACCCTCCTGTTTCTTGAAAGTATTTTTCCAGGGTGCTATAGAAGAGACACCTCGGGTGCGCCCTCTATGTTCCTCGTTTCCGAGAGCAGATATAAGCTGGTCATTACATCCCTCGGGCTTGAACTTTTCAGCCTTCTCCAACTCAGCGATTTCCTGTGCTTTCTGAAATACTTCACTAGTCCATGAGGTGGAGAGCATATATTGGCCCTCGGGTGTTTTTTTAGCTCGACCTAGGAGCCATCTCTTAGTGCGCTGATCAGCACCTGAAAACTGTTCAGGTAACCCAGCCACACGGTCCTCCTCCTCTTTTCTACTCCACTCATCCTCCTTGGCCTTATATCCACCTGGCCCAAGTTTATGTGGGAACTAATTCTTCTTATTAAGTTCTTTGAACATGATGCTCTCTTGTTTGGCTTCTTCCGAGCAATGCTGCATTTTGAATTCTTTCCATTCATTTGGCGTTATAAAGCCGTAGTCGTTGAGCGGTGACTCTCCTTTCTGAAGGTACCGTGTGTTTAGTTTAGTCCTAAATGTACGGAGAGCCTTCCCGATAGTCTTCAATGTGACAACTTTAGCGTCTTCTAAGCGATTTTCCGGGAATTTATAATGCGCTTTTATATGCTGCCACAATTCGTTCTTTGTAGCTTCAGGGACACTCTTCCAATTTTTCCAAACTATCTTACATTGCTCCCTGGCAAGACATCCACAGTCGTTACGTCACTTAGCTGTGATTTCTTTCGGCTTCTTTGGAGCCCCATCAACATGCACTTCTTCAACCTCATAGATAGCTGTATGCAGTTTGTTCTTCTCCCGTTTCCCTCTTCTCTTCGCATTTGCAGAGGATGTAGTGGCAGCGGGCTCAACATCTGTTGGCTCAGATGACTCAATAGCTGTGACAATAGCTGTTCTTTTCTCGACTTGGAATAATCGACGCTTGCTTCCTCGCTTTGGATGATCCTACGATGATAGACAATGTGAGCTTCATGAATGTAATCCTCGGTTAGAAGCTGCTCTGACTTGTTACTAACTCAATAATTACCTCCGCTTGAGCTTCAGGAATGTGATCCTCATCGGCGTCTTCTCTCGTTCTCTTCTTCCTAGGCTTCATTGGATGTTCATTCTCCGGAGAGTGGTACGAAGATTTACTATCGGAGGATCCTTCAGATGAACCCTCTTTATTTGTTTTTGAGGGAGACTCGTAGATGAGATCCTCGACGGGATGTCCTTCTTCCACCATAGATGAACTATTCATAGTTAAGAGGCTAATGTATCAGAATTTTAGTTATGCAAAAAAGGTCTGCTGTCATATTTTCATGTACGAAACAATGCACAAAGTAGTCAGCTATTACTTCTACAACTACTATATTAATCCTCAAGTTAGGAGATTGTGTTGTTGTCCTCTCTCTAGTGTTGTTGAGGCCTCAACATATTTTGTGTTGTTTTTCAAATATGTTCATGGCTGCCATGGAACAATGAGCACATCCATTCCCTGCCAGCAGCACAAGAAAGAAGAAGTTGTTGAAGGGAATGGATGTGTCACATGGCTTGATGACATAAATGAGATAACTCAATAACAATTTGCATCATAGGCCTCTAAACGGAATTGCAAAATCTAATGTTGGTCTTCAACCGGATGAACTTGAGGATTAGTATAGTAGCCTCAGAAGTAATAGCAGTAGTAAACTTATCACAGTGTCAAAGGTGAGAAATGTATGAAAACTCTTCTTGGCTACAGTAGTCAGCTATTACTTCTGAAGCTACTACATTAATCCTCAAGTTAGGAGATTGTGTTGTTCTCTCTCTCTAGTGTTGTTGAGGCCTCAACATATTTTGTGTTGTTTTTTAAATATGTTCATGGCTGCCATGGAACCGTGAGCACATCCATTCCTTGCCAGCAACACGAGAAAGAAGAAGTTGTTGATGGAAATGGACGTGTCACATGGCTTGTGACATACATGAGATAACTCAATAACAATTTGCATCATAGGCCTCTAAAAGGAATTGCAGAATCTAATATTGGTCTTCAGCCTAATGAACTTGAGGATTAGTATAGTAGCCTCAGAAGTAATAGCAATAGTAAACTGATCATAGTGTCAAAGGTGGAAAATGTATGAAAACTCTTCTTGGCTACAATAGTCAGCTATTACTTCTGAAGCTACTATATTAATCCTCAAGTTAGGAGATTGTGTTGTTCTATCTCTCTCTAGTGTTGTTGAGGCCTCAACATATTTTGTGTTGTTTTTCAAATATGTTCATAGCTGCCATGGAACCGTGAGCACATCTATTCCCTGCAGCAACATGAGAAAGAAGAAGTTGTTGATGGGAATGGACGTGTCACACGGTTGATGACATACATGAGATAACTCAACAACAATTTGCATCATAGGCCTCTAAAAGGAATTACAGAATCTAATGTTGGTCTTCAGCCGGATGAACTTGAGGATTAGTATAGTAGCCTCAGAAGTAATAGCAGTAGTAAACTGATCACAGTGTCAAAGGTGGGAGATGTATGAAAACTCTTCTTGGCTACAATAGTCAGCTATTACTTCTGAAGCTACTATATTAATCCTCAAGTTAGGAGATTGTGTTGTTCTCTCTCTCTAGTGTTGTTGAGGCCTCAACATATTTTGTGTTGTTTTTCAAATATGTTCATGGCTGCCATGGAACCGTGAACACATCCATTTCCTGTCAGCAACGCGAGAAAGAAGAAGTTGTTGATGGGAATGGACGTGTCCCACGGCTTGATGACATACATGAGATAACTCAATTACAATTTGCATCATAGGCCTCTAAAAACTAAATAGGTCTATTAGTACTGCAATGTTAGCAAACTCAAACATCACGCAAGTTCTCAAGGACATCCTAATTGAACTTAAAGGAGCACAAAGTGAAAGGGGTGTCATTGGTGAGCTCCGAGAATATTTGGGCAATAAGAGGTATGTATGCAATATCCACCAAATTAATTGCCATTCATGATATTTGTGCAAATACATTGTAAGTTTTAATGCAGCGCAATAATTTGTATGAGCACAACCAAAAATACAATTCAAATTAATAGCCCACACTCCACAACATAGATCTTTTAATGCAAATCCCTTTACATTTCCCAGCACGATTCAAATGCATAAAATTCAGATCAACATTTCCCAAACAGTAGTACAAATACAATAAGCCTCTTTGTTGAAGGGGAAGTTCCACTAGAAACTATTATTATATTGTTCTTTTTACCTTAATGTCAAACCCCAAAATATGCCAATTATTCATGGCATGTAAAAAATTAAACTGGGATGCACATGAAATTAACTCAATGTTAGCACTCACTCAGCTCAGCATTCAAATACTCAAATGCCACCTGCTACATCACATCAATGAATCTACTACTTACATGTTATCTTGCAATTGCAATACGACCAAAGTTTATAAATGAATATAGGATTAATGTAGATGTTCTATGTTACCAAAGAATGTGGGAAATGTAGCATGTTAGCATCACTATAAATTTATAGATTTTTAACCAAATTCATTAATTCTTTTCGGAGCACAATGATAAGAGAATTTTTCCAGCCATCATGCAGATGGTTAGCACTCTGATAGGAAGACCAGTGTCATACCAGTGTCGGCAACATGCTCCAGTGGCGGTGGCGGTCTCCAGGGCGGTGAGCTGGCGACGGGGACGACGCACGGTGAAGGGCTCTAGGGGGACGATGGCAGGCTTCGACGGTGGCGACGGGCCGGCTCCGGTGATGGCGCCGGGAAATGGTGGTGGCGATGGTCTTCGAGGGTGGCTGTGGTGTAGCGCCCCGATTTAACAAAATCGAGACATTATTGAATTTCCATAGAAAAACAATAATACAAGAGGTTCATCATGCGACAACATACATACGGTAAAATCCATGGTACGCAGACCATATTTATTACAACATTGTTTTAATAAAAACAGTAATAAGATAAATAAACAGCGGCATGACGAACGTCTTCTTCAGGATTTTTCTTCTTGACTGGGTCGCTACTCCAGACCGTCTTCAAGATAAGCATCCTCTGTGGGGTCCAACGGGTATGAGTACAAAAAGTACTCAACAAGCCACCGCAAATGCAAATAATAATACAGGATAATAAACAAGGAAGGATAAAGGCTAACAATGCGGAATAAAGCAATTGCGGTTATGACATTTAGTGTAATCATATTTTAATCATGCGGAAAGTAAATATGAACATCATCAACATCAACTAACTCGAGGAGTACGTTTTACCTCCTCGCACAACGGTCCTTACATGTCAATCCATCATGCACATTCATATTCAAGGTAAACTAACTGGGGGATGTCACGCAACCCGCCCTTGACCGTGGGCTCGGCTTTTCGAAAAGATTTAAGACTCTGATCAGAGATGTACTACTGTACCCACAAGGCACGCACTCATCTCAACGAGATGACCCATTTCACGGGAACTCGTGCCAAAACCTCAATATGAGATGTTCCAAGCGATAACCACCCGCTCTAGGTTTCGCCGGCGCGCCGGGCCGCATCCCGGCTAACGTCGCACCCCCTTTTGCGCCACATTGGTACAAGTCACCCGTAGGTGCAACTTGACCCATCTCCAAATGGTGGCCTCGGTTTGGAACAACCCATACCTTAGTTAGGACTTACCCACTAGACTTGTGGTTAGTACGTAAGTGTATTGCAACGGATCCCTCAGACCGGTCCTTATAGTGCCCCGGGTGCGACTGACCAATGCCCTAGCTTGCACCCGGAACCCACCATGCATACACTCACAACCATGACTCATCACCAACAGAATTTCCAAGGATAAGAAGCAACGGGGATCATATAATAGAACCATTTTGCTACGACTCATTTTTATCCTATAGCGGCCGTGTCAATACTTTGGACACTAGCTAATATCATTAATCATATGGTGACAAGGAGGTTAGGCGAGATAGCATGGCTTGGGTTGCACATCAAGGTCGGGGGATCCTAAATAAATATAATGTAAGGGTTCATTTGACTAATGCATATATAACCTATGTGTTATAGCGATAGTCAATTCAAACATGGGTTCAATATGTTCAAGAGAATTGTTTGGTGACTTGCCTTGTTCAGCAAAGGGAGAGGGAGGGACTTCGGGGAAGTACTCCGGCTCCTCGGCGACGTCGTAGTCTTTTTAATATAAAGTAAAATAAAAAGAGTACCACATTCAATCAAACCATATAACATTACATTGCAAGCATATAAGTTAAAGTGGGTTTGATTATAAATAAATAAACTCAAAGGTTAAGGTTCTAAATTTTATAAATGATTTTAAAGGGATTAAAATGAAGGGTTGTCCTTTTTTGAAAACAAATGTTTAAATGTGATTATTGTCATATTAAATTCTCAATTAAGTGTGAAATGAAAAGTTCATGTCAACTTGGTGGTTTTCAGTGAATGGACAGAAAGGAAATTAATATAAATCTTTCTGAAGTTTAAATATTTTAATCCATATTTTAATCCTAAAGGCTTTTGAATAATTATTTGAATAAACATAAAAATGTCAAAATAAACCTACTGTTTTTATTGCATAAACATGTGGAGAATAATTTCATGAATTTTCTAAAATTGGAATGGTAATTTTTAGAGTCCAAATGCATTAGATATGAATTTTACAAGTTTAAAAGCATTTCTGGAATTTATTTTCAAATTTTAAACCTCTCGGGTCCACGGTGAGCCAGGCCCACGGTGAACCCGCGCACTGTGCGCGTGCGCCGGGTCGATCTGGACCGTCGGATCCAGATCCGACGCGCGAGAGCGAGGCGGGACGCGTAAGTCGCGATGGACGGCTAGGATTAAAACATTCGAACCGGTACCACGTGGACGCACGGGATTAAACGCGGGTTTTAAATACAGATGGACGCACGAGATCGCACCGTACCGCTTCGCTCAGATCCGACGGCCAGGATTAAACCGAACAGATGATTTAACCCAAGCGTTGGATCTGGATCGCACGGCCAGGATTGAATCCGGCACAGTGCGTGTCGGGGGGGTAAAGTACCCCTTCTTCCCCGACTCCGGTGGTACGACGGCGAGCGATTCCGGCGAGGTCGAGGGCTATCTAGTCTAGCTAGGGCTAAAAACGGAAAGGGGGTACCGAGGGGAACAAAAGGGTACCGTTGCGGTGGTCCGGGGTCGACGGAGCGAGGCCGGCGACGAGCGTAGGCGGTGGAGGCGTTCGGGTCCTTGGCGGCGACGACGATCCGGCGGGGTTCGACGTCGGCGGAGGGGTGGCCGAGGTCGGGGTCGTTCTCGCGGTCACGTTGGTGGCGGAGGCACGGGCGGAGGTGGTCCGGTGCGACGGTGAGCGGTGGCCGGAGGTGAATCAGAGGGTGTGCGCTAAAAAGTGAAATGCGAGTGCTCTGTTCGTTCTCGAGGCGATTAAGCGTGGGGGTCGGACGCGGCTCAGGCTGGGGCTTAAATAGGATGCCGAGGAGGGCTCGCATGCAAGGAAACCGGCCGAGGGCCTTTACTCGCCGGCGATGGCTCGGCCATGCACGCGGAGCGGCGATCCCGTGGCATAAACGCGAGGGTTAAAGCGGGGAAACAGGTCGGCGCGACGCGGGGGACCGAGTTATGGCGGCAATTTAATGGGGGACGCGCCGGCGAGGCGAATCCGAGGGCGAGGTCGTCGGCCGGCGCGATTTGGGGGCGGTGGCGCGAGGTTGACGACGGGACTGACGAGTGGGGTCCACTGGCCAGTGAGCGCGAGCGAGCGAACGGGAAGACTGACGGGTGGGGCCGCGGTGTCGGGTGCGCGCGCGAGGGGAAAGTTTTGGCGCCGACAGGTGGGACCGGGCTGTCAGCCAGAGGCGGGCGCGGTAACGGGCTGGGCCGGCCGGGAGAGAGAGAAGGGAGGGAGAGGAGCCCATTACTGTTCTAATACTTTTCTGAATAAAAATAATTCCAGAAAATAGATTAGAATATTAGGGCTACTTCCAAGGCTGGTAAAAATTTATAAAAATTCTCAAAATTATATCTTGGTCTTAGGATCATATACAAAAAGTTTCACCTCCTGATTTGGTCATCTACTCTATGTTGTAGTTCAAAAGGGTATAAAAGGGATTTAAAAGTATTTTCTGAAATAATAATTCCAATAAATTGAATTTAATTATATTTTATTGTTTTGAAAAATTGGGGTGTTACAAACCTATCCCCCTTACAAGAATCTCGTCCTCGAGATTGGAACGCTACTCGAATAGCTCGGGGTATTGGGCTTTTCAGCTCGTCTTCTTTTTCCCAAGTGGCTTCTTCGGCGGGATGGTTGTTCCATTGGACTTTGCAGAAGCGGACGACGCGACTTCTGGTTACTCTCTCTTTGGTTTCTAAGATCTTGACGGGTCTCTCTATGTAGGTCAAGTCTTCTTGGACATTAAGTTGCTGAAGGTCGGCTTGCTCGGTGGGCACACGGAGACACTTCTTCAGCTGCGAGACATGGAACACATCATGAACGCCTGCCAAGGATGGAGGCAGTTCAAGTTGATATGCCACTTCTCCTTGTCGACGGAGGATCTGGAAAGGTCCGACGTAGCGGGGTGCTAGTTTGCCTTTCATGTTGAACCTTTGAGTGCCACGGAGGGGAGTGACTCGGAGGTAGACATAATCGCCCTCCTCAAAGGCTAGATCTCTTCGACGGTTATCGGCGTAGCTCTTTTGCCTGGATTGGGCTGCCTTCAGTCGGTCTCTTATGATCTTAACTTTCTCTTCGGCTTCTCTCAATAAATCAGTCCCAAACAGTTGTGATTCTCCAGTTTGATCCCAGAGCAACGGCGTTCTGCACTTACGCCCATAGAGTGCTTCGAACGGGGACATTTGCAGGCTGGCTTGATAGCTGTTGTTGTAGGAGAACTCTGCATAAGGTAAGTTCTTGTCCCACATTCCGCCAAAGTCTAGAGCACAAGCTCTAAGCATATCCTCCAATATCTGGTTGACCCTTTCGGTTTGACCGTCGGTCTGCGGATGATAGGCGGTGCTAAAGTTCAGCCGGGTGCCGAGTTCCTCTTGAAGGTTCTTCCAAAACTTGGAGGTAAACTGACTCCCACGGTCAGATACAATCTTCTTAGGAACTCCGTGAAGGCACACGATCCGGGTCATATACAACTCAGCCAACTTGGCGACGGTGTACGTTGTCTTGACCGGGACGAAGTGAGCTACCTTGGTGAGTCGATCAACGATCACCCAGATAGAATCATGACCAGCTTGGGTCCTGGGCAGTCCCGTGATGAAGTCCATTCCTATCTCTTCCCACTTCCATTCAGGGACTTTGAGGGGTTGAAGAAGTCCGGCAGGTCTCTGATGCTCTGCCTTGACTCGCCGGCATGTGTCGCACTTGGCCACATACTCAGCTATTTCTCTCTTCATGCTGACCCACCAATATTTCTCCTTCAGGTCTTGGTACATCTTTGTACTCCCAGGATGAATGGAGTATAGAGTATCGTGGGCTTCTTGAAGGATGAGAGTCTTCAACTCAGGTAGGTTGGGTACGCATACTCGGTTTCCGAACCAGATGGTACCATGTTCGTCCTCGGAGAATCCGGGGGCTTTACCCTTCCTCATGTTTTGCTGGATCTCCAGGACGTCTGGGTCTTCCTTCTGCTTCTCTCGGATCTGGTCCATTAAGACAGGCCGAGACTCCAAGGCAGCGAGGTACTCTCGAGTGGTGATCCCCAGGTTTAGCCTTTCCATCTCTTTATAAAGTAGAGGAGCCTGGTCTTGGATCATGATGGCATTGCAGTACCCTTTTCGACTAAGGGCGTCTGCCACCACGTTCGCTTTGCCCGGATGATAATGGATGCCCAAGTCGTAATCCTTGATCAGTTCCAACCATCTCCTTTGCCTGAGGTTCAGATCTGGTTGGGTGAATATGTACTTGAGGCTCTTGTGGTCGGTGAAGACCTCACACCGATTTCCCACAAGGTAATGTCTCCATATCTTCAAGGCATGAACCACGGCTGCTAGTTCCAGGTCGTGGGTTGGGTAGTTCAGCTCATGCGGTCTCAGCTGCCGGGAGGCGTAGGATATCACTTTCCCTTCTTGCATTAAGACGCATCCCAATCCTTGACGAGAGGCATCACAGTAGACGTGGAAGTCTTTCCGGATGTCTGGCAGAGTCAGAATGGGGGCTGATACTAGCTTCTTCTTGAGAGTCTGGAAGCTTTCTTCGCAGTCGGGGGTCCAATCAAACTTCACTTCCTTCTGCAGAAGTCTGGTCATAGGCTTGGCGATCTTGGAAAAGTTCTCGATGAACCGGCGGTAGTATCCGGCCAATCCGAGGAAACTCCGGATCTCGGTCACGGTCGTTGGCTGCAGCCAGTTGGTTACCGCTTCAACGGTGGTTGGGTCCACTGCTATTCCTCCGGCAGATATAACATGGCCGAGGAACTTCACCTCAGACGACCAAAATTCGCATTTGCTGTATTTGGCGTACAGTTGCTGCTCCCTTAGCTTTCCGAGGGTCAGACGGAGGTGCGTCTCGTGTTCTTCCTTGGTCTTGGAGTAAACGAGGATATCGTCGATGAATACCACGATGAACTTATCCAAGAACTCCATGAATACGTTGTTCATCATGTTCATGAAAAAGGCCGGGGCATTCGTGAGTCCGAACGACATCACAGTATACTCGTAGAGTCCATAGCGGGAGGTGAAAGCAGTCTTGGGTATATCTTCCTCCCTGATCCTTAACTGGTGATAACCTGACCTGAGGTCAATCTTGGAAAACACCGAGGATCCTTTCAGCTGATCGAACAGGTCGTCGATCCGAGGCAATGGGTATTTGTTCTTGATGGTTACGTCGTTCAAGGCTCTATAGTCCACGCACATCCTCTTGGTCTTGTCCTTCTTCATGGCAAATATGACCGGTGCACCCCAAGGTGAGGTACTCGGTCGGATGTAACCTTTCTGCTCAAGGTCTTCGATGTTGCTCTTGACTTCGGCTAGTTCATTGGCGGCCATTCGGTACGGGCGCTTGGAGATTGGAGTGGTCCCCGGGACAAGCTCGATTCTGAATTCGATGTCCCGCTTGGGAGGCATTCCGGGCAGATCTTCGGGGAAAACATCTGCAAACTCCTTGACTATTGGCACCTCTTCAAGAGCTATTGAGCGAAGGGATGCTCCGAGTGGTTTGCGACTGGTCATCTGGAAGGTGACGGTTACGCCTTCAGGACTGGTCACCGTGACGGACTTGTTGGCACAGTCGATCACTCCCTTGTGCTTCATCAACCAATCCATACCTAGTATAAGGTCGAGTCCGGTGCATCGGATGAGGACAGGCTCGGCCCGAAACAGCACTCCTTGGATGTCAAGTTGAACCTTAGGGCTGTAGAAGCGAGCTGAGGTCCTATTGCCGGGGGTGGCAATCACCATGGGAATGGGTAGAGGGAGCACGTCCAGATTGTTTGTTTTTGCAAAATCTTCCGAGACGAAAGAGTGGGTTGCTCCAGAGTCAAATAATATGACGGCCGGTACGGAATTCATAGTAAACGTACCGAGTACGACTTCAGGAGCCTCCTGAGCTTCCTCCGCGCTGATGTGGTTGACGCGGGCGCGAACGGCCTGGTGGGGTGCTGCGCCTTGGTTCTGCTTGGGGTGAGGACACTGGTGCGAATAGTGCCCTTCCTTGCGGCAGTTGAAGCAGACGACCGGCCTTCCTTGGCGATCCCTCAAGATCGGGGCCTTGGCGGCCGGTGCCGGCTGAGCGGCCGGAGCTGGTGGAGCGGGGCGAGGATGCCCGGCGTTGGATCCACCGGCTGCGTGAGGTGGCCTGTAGGCGGGCCGAGGATGGTAGGCGGGCGCTGGTGGCGGAGGGACGAAGCGGGGCCTCTGAGTGTTCGCCTGCTGGTGCTTGAAGGCGATCATCTTCCTCTTCTTGAGGTCCAGCTTGTTCTGCTCAGTCTCCTGGATGAGCGCTTTGTTGACCAGCCGCTGGAAGTCGGCGAAGTCGGCGGCGACGAGCTGGATGGACAGCTCATCCTTGAGTCCCCTGAGGAACTTGGCTTGGCGGAGGGCGTCGGTGCGCACTTCCTCCGGTGCGTAGCGTGCGAGGCGGTTGAACTCATGGAGGTACTCCATGACAGTCCGGTTGCCTTGTTGCAGGTCGCGGAACTCCTGCTGCTTCACCGCGATGACACCGGCGGGGACGTGGGCGGCACGAAAGGCGATGGTGAACTCCGCCCAAGTCACCATGTGGCCCTCTGGCTGGGACGCACGGTAGTTGTCCCACCATTCAGCGGCGGGACCCTGGAGCTGGTGAGTGGCAAAGGCCACCCGCTCCCGGTCGGTGCAGGGGAGGAGGTCGAGCTTCTTCTCGATGGTGCGGAGCCAATCTCCGGCCTCCATCGGGTTGGTTGTGCTCGAGAAGATGGGCGGACGCACGCGCAAGAACTCGGAGAGTTGCGGAGCGGCCGCGGGTGCTGGTGCGCGAGGGGCGGGCTCCCCGTTCTGCAGACGGTCCAACTGAGCCTGTTGGTGCTGCATTTGGGTGAGGAGGGCGGTGATCAGATGATTCTGATTCGCCATCATTTCCGCCAAGGTGGGGTGATTGGCGGAAGGCGACCCAGACTGACGTGGGCCCGTTGCACCCCAGTTGGGTACAACACCCTCAGGCGCATCTCGGCTCCCTCCTGCTCCGTTGTTAGAGCCGGTGTTCTGGTGGTCGGCCATCTTCTGAATATCCAAAGTGAGGAAACAAAAGATGACGAAACAATAATACAACCAAAAATTAACATATAGCATTCAAGCACACAAATATATCAAGTGGTATAAATAGTTCATTACAATTAAGTTCTTATTCCATCTACAACCCAACTCGTTGCAGACGGCACCACATACAAAATTAAGATCTTTATTTGAATTTGCGTCTCCTAACGCCTACTCGCCACCGGAGGCGGTCTCCGTGCTCTCGGAACCACGAGTACGCGGCTCCAGAGAGATGGTGGGCTCGAGAAAATTCTCGATGATGGAGTCGGAGACGAGGCCGGGGCGTGGTGTAGGGGCGCTGGTGGAAGGCCTGGCGGGGGAGGGTCGTGGCGGGATCCTCTTGGGGCGAGGGAGGGGTTCACGGATGGGCTTCTTCTTCCTTGGAAGAAGAGGAACCATCTCCGCGATGTCCTTCTGCAGCTGCATGATCTTGCGCTGCAGCTCGCCGTTCTGTTGGATCAGGTTCTTCGTTTCTTCACGAAGAAATGCAACCGCCTCATGGTGCTCGTCGGCGTCGAGCACCGCCTCAGTGTGGAGATCATCCATGGCCTGCAGAAGACGCGACTGCCGGGCCATGACCGGATCACGCACGGAGTGAACTCCGAGGTAGATGCTACGGTGGGCTCCGGGAGTACGCTTCGGTACAAGCCGGAAGGATGAGTTCTGAAGACGATCGTCGTAGATCATCCTCAGCTCCATGAGGGCCTGAAGGGCGACTCGTTGGCACGCGACGTCGAAAGTCGGGCCTCCAAGTGCGGTGGTGTAGGGCGGCAGGTGTTCTCCAGAGCCATGGACGGTGAGGGAGACGTCACAAGGCCCGGCGAACTCGTCGGGGTAGACTCCTTGAAATTCGGGTTCGAAGAGGAACCCGAGGAAGGTGAGCATCATGCGGAGCTCCCGGACGAAGCCCTCGTAGTGACGGCAGTAGCTGTGGACTTGGTAGACAGGCATCTACAAAACAGTAAGTTGAATAAAAGTGAGGAGAGGAACAAAGTTTATGAAGTAGATTTTCAAGAAATAATTTCCTATGGCTAATGGCTAGGCGGGTCTGTTTGGCTTCCTACAGTCAAGTCGGCTCTGATACCATCTTGTAGCGCCCCGATTTAACAAAATCGAGACATTATTGAATTTCCATAGAAAAACAATAATACAAGAGGTTCATCATGCGACAACATACATACGGTAAAATCCATGGTACGCAGACCATATTTATTACAACATTGTTTTAATAAAAACAGTAATAAGATAAATAAACAGCGGCATGACGAACGTCTTCTTCAGGATTTTTCTTCTTGACTGGGTCGCTACTCCAGACCGTCTTCAAGATAAGCATCCTCTGTGGGGTCCAACGGGTATGAGTACAAAAAGTACTCAACAAGCCACCGCAAATGCAAATAATAATGCAGGATAATAAACAAGGAAGGATAAAGGCTAACAATGCGGAATAAAGCAATTGCAGTTATGGCATTTAGTGTAATCATATTTTAATCATGCGGAAAGTAAATATGAACATCATCAACATCAACTAACTCGAGGAGTACGTTTTACCTCCTCGCACAACGGTCCTTACATGTCAATCCATCATGCACATTCATATTCAAGTAAACTAACTGGGGGATGTCACGCAACCCGCCCTTGACCGTGGGCTCGGCTTTTCGAAAAGATTTAAGACTCTGATCAGAGATGTACTACTGTACCCACAAGGCACGCACTCATCTCAACGAGATGACCCATTTCACGGGAACTCGTGCCAAAACCTCAATATGAGATGTTCCAAGCGATAACCACCCGCTCTAGGTTTCGCCGGCGCGCCGGGCCGCATCCCGGCTAACGTCGCACCCCCTTTTGCGCCACATTGGTACAAGTCACCCGCAGGTGCAACTTGACCCATCTCCAAATGGTGGCCTCGGTTTGGAACAACCCATACCTTAGTTAGGACTTACCCACTAGACTTGTGGTTAGTACGTAAGTGTATTGCAACGGATCCCTCAGACCGGTCCTTATAGTGCCCCGGGTGCGACTGACCAATGCCCTAGCTTGCACCCGGAACCCACCATGCATACACTCACAACCATGACTCATCACCAACAGAATTTCCAAGGATAAGAAGCAACGGGGATCATATAATAGAACCATTTTGCTACGACTCATTTTTATCCTATAGCGGCCGTGTCAATACTTTGGACACTAGCTAATATCATTAATCATATGGTGACAAGGAGGTTAGGCGAGATAGCATGGCTTGGGTTGCACATCAAGGTCGGGGGATCCTAAATAAATATAATGTAAGGGTTCATTTGACTAATGCATATATAACCTATGTGTTATAGCGATAGTCAATTCAAACATGGGTTCAATATGTTCAAGAGAATTGTTTGGTGACTTGCCTTGTTCAGCAAAGGGAGAGGGAGGGACTTCGGGGAAGTACTCCGGCTCCTCGGCGACGTCGTAGTCTTTTTAATATAAAGTAAAATAAAAAGAGTACCACATTCAATCAAACCATATAACATTACATTGCAAGCATATAAGTTAAAGTGGGTTTGATTATAAATAAATAAACTCAAAGGTTAAGGTTCTAAATTTTATAAATGATTTTAAAGGGATTAAAATGAAGGGTTGTCCTTTTTTGAAAACAAATGTTTAAATGTGATTATTGTCATATTAAATTCTCAATAAGTGTGAAATGAAAAGTTCATGTCAACTTGGTGGTTTTCAGTGAATGGACAGAAAGGAAATTAATATAAATCTTTCTGAAGTTTAAATATTTTAATCCATATTTTAATCCTAAAGGCTTTTGAATAATTATTTGAATAAACATAAAATGTCAAAATAAACCTACTGTTTTTATTGCATAAACATGTGGAGAATAATTTCATGAATTTTCTAAAATTGGAATGGTAATTTTTAGAGTCCAAATGCATTAGATATGAATTTTACAAGTTTAAAAGCATTTCTGGAATTTATTTTCAAATTTTAAACCTCTCGGGTCCACGGTGAGCCAGGCCCACGGTGAACCCGCGCACTGTGCGCGTGCGCCGGGTCGATCTGGACCGTCGGATCCAGATCCGACGCGCGAGAGCGAGGCGGGACGCGTAAGTCGCGATGGACGGCTAGGATTAAAACATTCGAACCGGTACCACGTGGACGCACGGGATTAAACGCGGGTTTTAAATACAGATGGACGCACGAGATCGCACCGTACCGCTTCGCTCAGATCCGACGGCCAGGATTAAACCGAACAGATGATTTAACCCAAGCGTTGGATCTGGATCGCACGGCCAGGATTGAATCCGGCACAGTGCGTGTCGGGGGGGTAAAGTACCCCTTCTTCCCCGACTCCGGTGGTACGACGGCGAGCGATTCCGGCGAGGTCGAGGGCTATCTAGTCTAGCTAGGGCTAAAAACGGAAAGGGGGTACCGAGGGGAACAAAAGGGTACCGTTGCGGTGGTCCGGGGTCGACGGAGCGAGGCCGGCGACGAGCGTAGGCGGTGGAGGCGTTCGGGTCCTTGGCGGCGACGACGATCCGGCGGGGTTCGACGTCGGCGGAGGGGTGGCCGAGGTCGGGGTCGTTCTCGCGGTCACGTTGGTGGCGGAGGCACGGGCGGAGGTGGTCCGGTGCGACGGTGAGCGGTGGCCGGAGGTGAATCAGAGGGTGTGCGCTAAAAAGTGAAATGCGAGTGCTCTGTTCGTTCTCGAGGCGATTAAGCGTGGGGGTCGGACGCGGCTCAGGCTGGGGCTTAAATAGGACGCCGGGGAGGGCTCGCATGCAAGGAAACCGGCCGAGGGCCTTTACTCGCCGGCGATGGCTCGGCCATGCACGCGGAGCGGCGATCCCGTGGCATAAACGCGAGGGTTAAAGCGGGGAAACGGTCGGCGCGACGCGGGGGACCGAGTTATGGCGGCAATTTAATGGGGGACGCGCCGGCGAGGCGAATCCGAGGGCGAGGTCGTCGGCCGGCGCGATTTGGGGGCGGTGGCGCGAGGTTGACGACGGGACTGACGAGTGGGGTCCACTGGCCAGTGAGCGCGAGCGAGCGAACGGGAAGACTGACGGGTGGGGCCGCGGTGTCGGGTGCGCGCGCGAGGGGAAAGTTTTGGCGCCGACAGGTGGGACCGGGCTGTCAGCCAGAGGCGGGCGCGGTAACGGGCTGGGCCGGCCGGGAGAGAGAGAAGGGAGGGAGAGGAGCCCATTACTGTTCTAATACTTTTCTGAATAAAAATAATTCCAGAAAATAGATTAGAATATTAGGGCTACTTCCAAGGCTGGTAAAAATTTATAAAAATTCTCAAAATTATATCTTGGTCTTAGGATCATATACAAAAAGTTTCACCTCCTGATTTGGTCATCTACTCTATGTTGTAGTTCAAAAGGGTATAAAAGGGATTTAAAAGTATTTTCTGAAATAATAATTCCAATAAATTGAATTTAATTATATTTTTATTGTTTTGAAAAATTGGGGTGTTACATGTGGTCTCCGGTGGCGGCGGCAGTCTCCGAGGGCGGCGACAGTCTTTGGGCGGCGGCGGGCTCCGACGGCGCGTGGCTCCGGTGATGGTGATGGGAAACGGTGGCGGCGGTGGTCTTCAAGGGGGACGACACGCGGTGAAGGGCTCTGAGACGGTGGGAGTTTTATTTGCAAATGAACTAAGGTTTAGTCTGGGCGGGAGCCAAAAACTATACATTACTAGTATAGTAGTGGCGGGCACGTTGACGTCATCATGCCCACCACTGCTATTTCTCGTAGTAGTGAAAGGCGATGACGTCACCAGCCCACCACTACTAATCCGCCCGCCGCTGGTGTCGACTCAGTAGTGGAAGTCCATTGACGTACCAGACCGCCGCTACTAAAAGGAATAGCAGTGGCGGGCTGGTGACGTCAGCATGCCCGCCACTGATTACACCCAATCGCCACTAAAGAATTTTTTTGACTTCTTATTTCTTATCAAATTTTAAAAAAAATCGTATTTTTCTACCTCGGTTTACGTAGACATGTATTAACTATAATTAAATAATAACCTATATAATAAGTCCTGGTATTTTTCATTAACATAAATTGGTATTTAAATGCAAATAAGTCCTGGTAGCGGTAGGGATTATCTAGCATACACTGCCCACATTGCTGAGAAAGACTTTGTAGCGTAGTGGTGCGGGGGGTGCTTTGGTGCCATGTGGTTCGAGGTTCAAACCTTGCTACCGACAGGCGCTTTGAGGTTCGAACCTTGCTGCTTGCATCCAAACATTTTTTCATTTCTTTTCTAATTTTCATCACTTGTTTTATTGATGTTTAAATTCTAGTTTGAACTTGATTTTTTTTAACAATAAAAATACATCATAACTTATCAAATTTAAAAAATTGGTATTTTTCTGCCTCACTTTACTTTTTTTATTTCATTAAGAAACCTGAGATTCTCTGCGGATGAATTAGGGTTTAGAGATGAAATGACTGAGGTTTGAAAGCAAAATCTATAGTTGATTCTTCCTTTGAACTTGAAACTTTTTGTATAATAAAAAAACAACACAACTATTCTAATTGCAAAAATTGGTATTTTTCTGCCTGAGTTTACTGTTTTTATTTCATTAAGTGTGTTTTTATGATCAAAGTCAAAATAAGTTCAATTTGAACTACAAGACATGAAATAATTAACCAAAATTTATATAAAAACCATATTCATGTTTTTGACTCTATTATTAGTTATTATCCAATAAATTTAAAACCATCATAAAAAATGTAGGTTTCCACAACACTCGATCGACAACTTGTATTTTTATAGTTTTTTAATCCTCAAAAAATAAAATAAAGTCTAAAAAAGATAGGACTTGTCATGTTGTTATGATATGTTCGATCCATAGATGTTGTCATAAAAAATAAAATTGTTTCAAGAAAATGATCATGTAGGGCGTTAAGAAACCTGAGATTCTCCGGGAATGAATTAGGGTTTAGAGATGAAATGACTCAGGTTTGAAAGGAAAACCTATAGTTGATTCTTCCTTTGAACTTGAAACTTTTTGTACAATAAAAATACAACACCAATATTCTAATTACAAAAATTGGTATTTTTCATTAACAGAAATTGGTATTTAAATGCAAATAAGTCCTGGTAGCGGTAGGGATTATCTAGCATACACTGCCGACATTGCCGAGAAAGACTTTGTAGCACAATGGTGCGGAGGGTTGTTTTGGTGCCATGCGGTTCGAGGTTCGAACCTTGCTGCCAGCAGGCGGTTTGAGGTTCGAACCTTACTGCTGGTGCCAAACAACATTTTTTCTGTTAATGTACTTTTTTAAATTTTCAGCTCTTTTTATTGATGTTTAAATCCTCGTTTGAACTTGAATTTTTTTAACAATAAAAATACATCATAACTTATCAAATTTAAAAAAATTAGAATTTTTCTGCCTCAGTTTACGTCACTCGACTTAGTAGTGATGAGCTGATGACATCATGCGACCACCAATACTAAAAGGAATAGCAGTGGCGAGCTGGTGACGTTAGCATGCCTACCACTGGTTACACGTGCCCGCCACTACTAATAGAGGTAGTAGGGATTATCTAGCATACGCTGCCTACCTTGTCGAGAAAGACTTTGTAGCGCAGTGGTGCGGGTGCTCTCTTGGGGCCATGTGGTTCGAGGTTCGAACCTTGCTGCCGGCAGGCGGTTTGAGGTTTGAACCTTGCTGCTGGTTTCCAAACATTTTTTTCATTTATGTTCTAATTCTTAGCACGTTTTTATTGATGTTTAAATCCTCATTTGAACTTGATTTTTTTAACAATAAAAATACATCACAACTTATAATTTTTTTTAAAAATGGCATTTTTCTGCCTTGGTTTACGTTAGACATGTATTAAAAAAATTTGTATTTTTCTTTCTCAGTTTACTGTTTTTTATTTCATTAAGTGTGTTCTATGATCAAAGTCAAAATAAGTTAAATTTGAACTACAAGAAATGAAATAATTAACCAAAATTTATAAAAAAACCATATTAATGTTTTTGACTCTATTATTAATTATTATCCAATAAATTTAAAACCATCATAAAAAATATAGGTTGCCACAACACTCGATCGACAACATGTATCTTTATAGTTTTTTAATCCTCAAAAAATCAAATAAAGTCTAAAAAAGATAGGACTTGTCATGTTGTTATGATATGATCGATCCATAGATGTTGTCATAAAAAATAAAATTGTTTCAAGAAAATGATCATGTAGGGCGTTAAGAAACCTGAGATTCTCCGGGAATGAATTAGGGTTTAGAGATGAAATGACTCAGGTTTGAAAGGAAAACCTATAGTTGATTCTTCCTTTGAACTTGAAACTTTTTGTATAATAAAAAAACAACACAACTATTCTAATTGCAAAAATTGGTATTTTTCTGCCTGAGTTTACTGTTTTTATTTCATTAAGTGTGTTTTTATGATCAAAGTCAAAATAAGTTCAATTTGAACTACAAGACATGAAATAATTAACCAAAATTTATATAAAAACCATATTCATGTTTTTTACTCTATTATTAGTTATTATCCAATAAATTTAAAACCATCATAAAAAATGTAGGTTTCCACAACACTCGATCGACAACTTGTATTTTTATAATTTTTTAATCCTCAAAAAATAAAATAAAGTCTAAAAAAGATAGGACTTGTCATGTTGTTATGATATGATCGATCCATAGATGTTGTCATAAAAAATAAAATTGTTTCAAGAAAATGATCATGTAGGGCGTTAAGAAACCTGAGATTCTCCGGGAATGAATTAGGGTTTAGAGATGAAATGACTCAGGTTTGAAAGGAAAACCTATAGTTGATTCTTCCTTTGAACTTGAAACTTTTTGTACAATAAAAATACAACACCAATATTCTAATTACAAAAATTGGTATTTTTCATTAACAGAAATTGGTATTTAAATGCAAATAAGTCCTGGTAGCGGTAGGGATTATCTAGCATACACTGCCGACATTGCCGAGAAAGACTTTGTAGCACAGTGGTGCGGAGGGTTGTTTTGGTGCCATGCGGTTCGAGGTTCGAACCTTGCTGCCAGCAGGCGGTTTGAGGTTCGAACCTTACTGCTGGTGCCAAACAACATTTTTTCTGTTAATGTACTTTTTTAAATTTTCAGCTCTTTTTTATTGATGTTTAAATCCTCGTTTGAACTTGAATTTTTTTAACAATAAAAATACATCATAACTTATCAAATTTAAAAAAATTAGAATTTTTCTGCCTCAGTCTACGTCACTCGACTTAGTAGTGATGAGCTGATGACATCATGCGACCGCCACTACTAAAAGGAATAGCAGTGGCGAGCTGGTGACGTCAGCATGCCTACCACTGGTTACACGTGCCCGCCACTACTAATAGAGGTAGTAGGGATTATCTAGCATACGCTGCCTACCTTGTCGAGAAAGACTTTGTAGCGCAGTGGTGCGGGTGCTCTCTTGGGGCCATGTGGTTCGAGGTTCGAACCTTGCTGCCGGCAGGCGGTTTGAGGTTTGAACCTTGCTGCTGGTTTCCAAACATTTTTTTCATTTATGTTCTAATTCTTAGCACGTTTTTATTGATGTTTAAATCCTCATTTGAACTTGATTTTTTTAACAATAAAAATACATCACAACTTATAATTTTTTTTAAAAATGGCATTTTTCTGCCTTGGTTTACGTTAGACATGTATTAAAAAAATTTGTATTTTTCTTTCTCAGTTTACTGTTTTTTATTTCATTAAGTGTGTTCTATGATCAAAGTCAAAATAAGTTAAATTTGAACTACAAGAAATGAAATAATTAACCAAAATTTATAAAAAAACCATATTAATGTTTTTGACTCTATTATTAATTATTATCCAATAAATTTAAAACCATCATAAAAATATAGGTTGCCACAACACTCGATCGACAACATGTATCTTTATAGTTTTTTAATCCTCAAAAAATCAAATAAAGTCTAAAAAGATAGGACTTGTCATGTTGTTATGATATGATCGATCCATAGATGTTGTCATAAAAAATAAAATTGTTTCAAGAAAATGATCATGTAGGGCGTTAAGAAACCTGAGATTCTCCGGGAATGAATTAGGGTTTAGAGATGAAATGACTCAGGTTTGAAAGGAAAACCTATAGTTGATTCTTCCTTTGAACTTGAAACTTTTTGTATAATAAAAAAACAACACAACTATTCTAATTGCAAAAATTGGTATTTTTCTGCCTGAGTTTACTGTTTTTATTTCATTAAGTGTGTTTTTATGATCAAAGTCAAAATAAGTTCAATTTGAACTACAAGACATGAAATAATTAACCAAAATTTATATAAAAACCATATTCATGTTTTTGACTCTATTATTAGTTATTATCCAATAAATTTAAAACCATCATAAAAAATGTAGGTTTCCACAACACTCGATCGACAACTTGTATTTTTATAGTTTTTTAATCCTCAAAAAATAAAATAAAGTCTAAAAAATATAGGACTTGTCATGTTGTTATGATATGATCGATCCATAGATGTTGTCATAAAAAATAAAATTGTTTCAAGAAAATGATCATGTAGGGCGTTAAGAAACCTGAGATTCTCCGGGAATGAATTAGGGTTTAGAGATGAAATGACTCAGGTTTGAAAGGAAAACCTATAGTTGATTCTTCCTTTGAACTTGAAACTTTTTGTACAATAAAAATACAACACCAATATTCTAATTACAAAAATTGGTATTTTTCATTAACAGAAATTGGTATTTAAATGCAAATAAGTCCTGGTAGCGGTAGGGATTATCTAGCATACACTGCCGACATTGCCGAGAAAGACTTTGTAGCACAGTGGTGCGGAGGGTTGTTTTGGTGCCATGCGGTTCGAGGTTCGAACCTTGCTGCTAGCAGGCGGTTTGAGGTTCGAACCTTACTGCTGGTGCCAAACAACATTTTTTCTGTTAATGTACTTTTTTAAATTTTCAGCTCTTTTTTATTGATGTTTAAATCCTCGTTTGAACTTGAATTTTTTTAACAATAAAAATACATCATAACTTATCAAATTTAAAAAAATTAGAATTTTTCTGCCTCAGTTTACGTCACTCGACTTAGTAGTGATGAGCTGATGACATCATGTGACCGCCACTACTAAAAGGAATAGCAGTGGCGAGCTGGTGACGTCAGCATGCCTACCACTGGTTACACGTGCCCGCCACTACTAATAGAGGTAGTAGGGATTATCTAGCATACGCTGCCTACCTTGTCGAGAAAGACTTTGTAGCGCAGTGGTGCGGGTGCTCTCTTGGGGCCATGTGGTTCGAGGTTCGAACCTTGCTGCCGGCAGGCGGTTTGAGGTTTGAACCTTGCTGCTGGTTTCCAAACATTTTTTTCATTTATGTTCTAATTCTTAGCACGTTTTTATTGATGTTTAAATCCTCATTTGAACTTGATTTTTTTAACAATAAAAATACATCACAACTTATAATTGTTTTTAAAAATGGCATTTTTCTGCCTTGGTTTACGTTAGACATGTATTAAAAAAATTTGTATTTTTCTTTCTCAGTTTACTGTTTTTTATTTCATTAAGTGTGTTCTATGATCAAAGTCAAAATAAGTTAAATTTGAACTACAAGAAATGAAATAATTAACCAAAATTTATAAAAAAACCATATTAATGTTTTTGACTCTATTATTAATTATTATCCAATAAATTTAAAACCATCATAAAAAATATAGGTTGCCACAACACTCGATCGACAACATGTATCTTTATAGTTTTTTAATCCTCAAAAAATCAAATAAAGTCTAAAAAAGACAAGACTTGTCATGTTGTTACGATATGATCGAGACTTTGTAGTGCAGTGGTGCGGGGGCTCGCTTGACACATCACGTTTATTTGAAAGCAAGTAAACAAACAAAAGTCCAGGCTGGGGAAACCAACTTACACATCGAACCGCACACCAAACCAAAATGCACTACCGGTCCAAACCCAAAAGAAAGATATGGTTTGGAGCTTCTTCTTCCTCGGCACAAACCCAACCTATTTATGGTTAAACAGATGAAAAGCCTCAACTTGCCAATCCTCAACCAACTCGGCATCATCAGACAATCTGAACTTCTCTCGATGTTCCTGAACAAGAAAATACACGTGCCGGCGATAGTGAGAACAACTTATCATACATACAACAATGTAAAAAATATCGTTCAATGATTGAATTGGCTGATAAAAATATAAAATTTGCATAAAAAGATGATCTTGCCTTCTGCCTCCTCTTGCTGCCGCATTGCTCTGCATGCTTCCCTTTCCACCGCTAGCCTCCGCATGTTTCCCTTTTGTAACACCCCAAGATTTAAAATAAAATAAAATAAAATAAATATAATAATAAAGGAATTTCTGGATTTTATTATTAAAGAAAACTCCTAAAGAGCGCTATTAAAGCCAAACAGGGAGAAATCTTCAAAATTTGAACTTGAAAAATTTATGGGATAACCTAGAGACCAAGATATAATTTTAGGAATTTTTACAAAATTTTATCAATAGTGCTTCAACCCTTGATCAAATAAATGAATTACTGGATTTATTTTAAATCAGAAAACAATTTAAATCCTAACGGGTCGCCAACCTCCAAACTACCCTAAGCCCGGCCCAGTCCAGCCGTGTGCCACTGACAAGCGGGACCCACCGGTCGGCACACACCCCCTCTCTCCTCTCCCGCCCGCGCCCGCCTCGGTCCCACATGGCAGCCACTCGCTTCCGACCTCTCCTCTCTGACCGACGGGGCCCTCCTGTCTGGCCTTCCTTTTTCGCTCACCCGCCGACAGGTGGTGGCCACCTGTCAGGACCTTCATTCCCGATGGAAGGGGATCTCTCCCCTTTCCTTCCGGTGACCCCCTTCCATTTCTCGCCACCGGCCGCCCCGATTCGGCTGGATCTACCTCGGACACCCTTCCCCGGACCCCCACGATCCCTTTCCACCGATTGGCCACGCGTTTTGGCGATTATGGAAGCCGGGCCAAGGGAATGGAACCCTCGCCGGAGAAGGAAGGAAACCTTCGGTTTCCTTCCATTTGGTCGCCGCCGATGACCCTATAAAAACCCCCTCTGGCCACCGCACTTTGCACACAACCCTAACGCCCTAACCGAAGCAATCCCGAGCACCTTGCTCCATTTTCCGGTTTCTTCTCCTCCGCTTCAACTCCGGCCACCGCTCACCGCCACCTTGGACCCCCTCCGCCCTAGCCACCGCCACCGTCGAGACCGCCAGTGTCCGTTCGTCCTCGGCCACGCCTCCATTGGCCGTGAACGACGTCGGATCGCCGTCGCCGCCAAGCACCCGAACGCCCTTGTCGTCTACCTTCTCCGCCGGTCGTCACCAGTCGCTCACCGTCACCGTTGAAGGTTCCATCGTGACCGCCATCTTCCCCTCTATCTATTTTCGGTGAGAGCTAGGCCCCTAGGCCCTCGCCGCCACCATCGCCACCGCACCCGAGGCCGCCGTCGCCGGAGATGAAGGGGGTACATGCTCCCTTACGCCCGTGCCGTGCCGGACCGCATCGCGGCCGTACGATCGTGATCGGAGGGCTATGATTAAATCCCTTCGGGATTTAATCCGGGCCCTCGAATCTGGTCAAAGCGGTACCCGGCAATCCTGGTCGTTGATCGCTATTTAAAAATGTTGACTCGATCTGGTGCGTCCACGACATACCGATTCACAGGATTTAATCTGGACAGTTCAATTTCATTAACCCTTCCCGCCTCACGCCCGATCGCTGGATCCAGATCCGACGGTCCTGGTTGATCTGGTCCACGCACACAGTGGCCCAGTCCACCGTGGGCCTGGCTCACCGTGGACCAGAGCCCATTTTCCAGTTTAAATAAAATTCCAGAAAATTGTTTAAACTTTGAAAATTCATAACTTGCTCATTTTAACTCCAAATTTCACCATTCAAATTTTATTAAATTCAGCATTTTATTCTCCACACATTAATGCCATAAAAACAGTATGTTATTATTGCCCAAAAGAAACTTAATAATTAAATGAATAAAAACCCCTTAGGGATAAAATAGTAAATTCAGAAAATAAATTAGGAAAAGACTTAAAACATTAGTTTTACTTTTTTTCACCAAAACTTCAGAATATTAAAACTTTATTTCACATAATAAAACCCATAAACATGTATGTTTATTATTTGGTGGATTTTTATCTGTTTATTGAATGTATTGTTTACTTTTCCGTATCGAGAAGACTACGAGTTCGTCGAGGAGCTGGAGTTTTATCCCGAGGTTCCACCTTCCCCATTTGCTGATCAAGGCAAGTCACAACCCCCATTTTGATCATCATTGAGCCCATCTTTTAATAAATTATCGCTATAACTCATAGGTTAATATTGCATTAGTCAAATATCAAGCCCTACACTTATATTTATTAGATCCCCCGTCCTTGTGTGCAAACCCAAACCATGCTTATTGAGCCTTAACTCCTTGTCACTCTACTATAAAATATTAGCTAGTGCCCAATGTACCGGCACAACTGCTATATGATAAAAAGAATGAGTCGTAGATAGATGGATTCTACTATATGAGATTTTCCCGTTATTCTTGTCTCTGGACTCTGTTGGAGTTGGCTATGTTATAAGTATGGTGGGTTCCGGGTGCAAGCTAGGGCATTGGTTGGTCGCACCCGGGGCACTATAAGGACTGGTCTGCGGGATATGTTGCAAAGCACTTCCGTACCAACCACAAGTCTAATGGGTAAGTCCTAACTGAAAGTATGGAACAATCCAACTCGATGCACCATAGTGGAGGGGGCAAGGGGCAACCTGCGGGTGACTTGTACCGACGTGGCTCAAGGGGGGGTTTGGTGAGGCTCGATGCATCGAGACACGATACAAAACCCATAAGAGGGTGCTGTCGGGTCGAGGAGGACCATATGGAAGGTTTTGGCATGAGTTCCCATGGAATGGGTCATCTCGTTACACTTTGGTGTAAGTGGTGAGTGCGTGCCTTGTGGGTACAGTGGTACATCTCTGATCAGAGTAATTAATCTTTTCGAAAAGCCGAGCCCACGGTCAAGAGCGCGTTGTGTGACTACTCGCAGTTAGTTTACTATTGTTTGAATGGTTGAGTTATTCATGGCATGTAAGGACTGTTGAGCGAGGTGGGGCTGACTGTACCCCTCGAGTTAGAAGATGATGATGCATACACATGTTTATATTTCAGTACTAATAACTTGCTCACATTTAATTGCTTTACAACTATGCTTTTCCGCAAAATTAGCCACTATCCCCCTTGTTATTACTTTGCATTATATTTGCATTCGGTGGCTTGCTGAGTACGTTTGTACTCACCCCCGTTGACTTAGACCACTAGAGCCCGTCTACTACGAGGAGGATGAAGGTCTGGAGTAGCGACCCAGTCAAGGCAAGACTGGATGGAGGCGTTCATCTAGGACCCTTTATTTTATTAATTTCTCTTCACCTTTATTCACTTTTGTATTAATACGGTCTACGAACCGTGAATGATTGCTCGTATTTGTACGTGGTCGCGTGATGAACGTCTTGGTTTATTGATTTTCTATGGAATTTCAATAAATGTCCTGATTTATTAAATCGGGACGTGACAAGATGGTATCAGAGCCGACTTGACTGTAGGAAGCCAAACAGACCCGACCCTAGGACTTATGATAACTATATTTTTCTTACAAAATTACTTACCCTCTCATCTTCCGAGGTTTTCACAAAAAATTTTCTCTCTTTTGTAGATGTCGGTCCATACCATGAGCGGGAACCTTCGTGACGAGGCCGGATTCATCCGCGAGCTTCACATGCTCGTCGGTTTCCTCGGATTTGAGCACGAGCCGATGTTCTATGGCGTCTTCCCCGATGAGGAGGAGAGCTACTGTGAGGTCACCATCGTCATCCAGCCCTCTCCTCAGACAGCCCACACCTATCGAGGTGGAGGACCTACCTTCTTGGTAGCCAGCCAGCGCACCGCCCTCCAGGCCCTCACCGAGCTCCGGATGATCTACGACAGTGAGCTCTATGACACGGATTATCGCTTTGTGCCCCTTCGCACTCCAGGAAGTCCCCACAGCGTCTACGTCAGCACGCTCTCCTAGCGCCATTCTGCGATTGGACACACCGTACGTTTGTTGGAGGCAATGGATGAGCTCCACTATGAGGCACTGCAGGATGCCAACAGACAGCGCGACATGCTCGACTTTTACCGACACTCTTCTGAGGATCTGAACCACGAGAACGGAGATCTTCGGCGCCGTATCCAGCAGGGACATCGATTGGCTGCCAAACAGCGCTGTCCTCGTGTGATTCAGAACTCCACCTTGAGTGATATTCATATTGCTCGCATCTCTTTCTTGTTCGTTCTTCGATTGCGAACAGGAAACGATCTTCGTGATCAGGCTGATCTTGCATCAACAAGGTCGGTAACCACAGGGAGTTGGTTCAGCGATTGCATTGGCGCTTCAGGTTCGCTCGTCGTAGTCGGATCGTGAGGGTCTTCTTCCACCAAATCGAAGTTATATCCACTCACCGAAAGATCGGGCACTTTAGCTCTATGTCTTTTGGATTGACCAACGCCCCTGCCTTCTTCATGAATATGATGAATAAGGTGTTCATGGAGTATTTGCACAAATTTATCGTGGTTTTTATAGATGACATCCTCATCTATTCCAAGGATCGGAAGGAGCACGAGACCCACATCCGGTTGACCTTAGGAAAGCTAAGAGAACACCAGTTATATGCCAAGTACAGCAAGTGCAAGTTTTGGACGACAGAAGTAAAATTCCTTGGACATATCATCTCTGCACAAGGCATTGTAGTAGATCCTGCCACCGTGGAAGCAGTTATGGATTGGCTGCCACCCACCAACGTATCGGAGATACAAAGTTTTCTGGGTTTGGCCGGGTATTATCGGAGGTTTATCGAGAATTTTTCCAAGATAGCCAAGCCTATGACCAAGTTATTACAGAAGGGAGAGAAGATTGAATGGACTCCTGAATGCGAGGAAAGTTTCTGCACCCTCAAGTGATGAGGACATCAGTACATCTACACCAGCAGCACCTTCTTCGGCGCCATCTCCTTCTGGGATAATCACAAGGGCCCGTGCAAGAGAGCTGAACTTCGTCATACTACTAAAGAATGAAGGCCCAGAAGAATAAACGCGGGCCTGCCTAGATTCGCCCTTCCTAGGGGCGCCCCCCCTCTTTGGCCGTCCACATTAGGGGGCTGCGCCCACCTTCCCCCCCTCTATTTAAATAGAGTCTTATCATTCCTATAGACTCGAGTTTTGATTTACAATTAGCTTTTGCTACTTTCGACACGCGCCAAATAGCGCTGTCCTCGTGTGATTCAGAACTCCACCTTGAGTGATATTCATATTGCTCGCATCTCTTTCTTGTTCGTTCTTCGATTGCGAACAGGAAACGATCTTCGTGATCAGGCTGATCTTGCATCAACAAGGTCGGTAACCACAGGGAGTTGGTTCAGTGATTGCATTGGCGCTTCGGGTTCGCTCGTCGTAGTCGGATCGTGAGTGTCTTATTCCACCAAATCAAAGTTATCTCCACTCACCGAAAGATCGGGCACTTTAGCTCTATCAAGTGGTATCAGATTTTCCGTGTTAATCGGTGAGTTTATCGAGTGTTTGTCCCTTCCTACAGTCCACAAAACCACAACACAAAAATATATTTCAGGTTAGATCCTTGTCCCAACACCTTTTTGAGCCTTGCACTATCTTTCAATAATTTGCTTTGTTGAATTTGTGTGCTTACGCGTGTCAATTGTTGCTGGTTACTTGTGCATCTTCATCTGCATATCACGCAAACCCCCTGGCCGTGCGCCCCTCCCTTCCCTGCATTGTGTGTCATTTGGAAAGTTACAAAAAAATAGGTTGCCTCATTCTGCTCAACCTCATTTGAGAAAGTTTTGGTTGCCTTCCATACAAAGGGTAGTCAATTATTGCTGGTTGCCTAATATTGATCACACTCATTTGAGAAAGTTTTGGTGCCTTCCATACAAAGGGCAGTCAATTATTGCTGGTTGCCTAATATTGATCACACTCATTTAAGAAAGTTTTGGTCGCCTACCATACAAAGGGAGATTGCTTCATTTCCGAAATTCTTGATCACCTACCATACAAAGGGCCGTCCATTATTGCTGGTTGCCTAATTTTACTTGCAAGTTTCTCCTGATAAAAAAACGAAAAAAAGAGAAAAAAAAGAAGAAGAAAAAAGAAAGGAGAAAAACAGCAAGGAGGCGACCTCCCTGGCCGTGCGCCCCTCCCCCCTTCCATCCCTGCTCACCTCTTCGGTTTCCCTTTTCGTGTGCCGCCTTTTGCACTTTGTTTCCAGCAGCTTTTGGTTACGTCTTTGGCACTATAATTCAACCTCGCATTATTGTTTGATTGTGCTAATCCTTGTTTTGAGTGCAGCCTACCTAGAACCCCACATAGTTCTACAACGAGCAGATTTTGTTTCTCCAAGCAATCGCTGCTCCAATCTTTCGCCGGTTCCACCTGTTGGTTGAAGGTCACCCCTGTGTGCTTGGTAAGAACGGATAAGAATTTGATAACAACACGTCTGTGAGCGACCGATCCACATCCTTGTTGTCGTAGGTTTTTGCTTTGTGTTTGCACTAACTATGGCAGGCAACAACGAACCAAAGGATGCGCAGCTGCTGGACATACGGGCACAGGTTGATGGCCTTGCTACGGACATGACAACGATGCATGAGCGGTTTGATTCTACGATCACTTCGTCGACCGAGCGGTTCGACTAGATCGACCTCGCTCAGACGGCCATGGTGACCACGCTCGACACCATCATGTCACGACTCGATGCGTTAACTACGTCGCTCACCGAATTACAAAAGGATTATGGCAGTGATACAGAGAAGGACGATGGACCTCGCCATGGTCGTGCACGTCACGTGGTACGTCATTCCCCTCACGATTCATTTGCTAAGATTAAATTTAAAATTCCATCTTTTAATGGCAAATATGATCCTGCTGCTTATCTTGATTGGGAACTAGAGGTCGATCAGAAATTTTCATGCCATGATATTCCTGCTCATTCTCAAGTTAAAGCTGCTATTAGCGAATTTACTGATTTTGCTTTAATATGGTGGCGTGAATATAAACTAACACATCCTACTGCCACACCCATCACTTGGACTCAATTAAAAACTGCTATGCGACACAGATTTGTTCATTCATATTTTGCGCGAGATTTGCTAAAGAAAATGCAGAGTTTTCGACAAGGACATCAATCTGTCGAGGACTACTATCAAGAGCTCCAAAAAGGTATGATTCGTTGTGGTTTGTTTGAGACAGATGAAGCTGCGATGGGCCATTTTCATGGTGTTTTGAATAGAGAAATTCAGGACATCCTTGATTATAAGGAATATTCTGATATGGCCACATTGTTTGCATATGCTTGCAAAGCTGAACGTGAAGTGCAGGGACGCCGCTCGAAGACATATCCTAACTCTTTTGCAGGTAGAGGAGCAGCAATCAATTCAGCGTCTACTCCGCCTACACCATCCATGATCAGCACTCCATCGCGCGAAACGACGGCCAAGCCTACCCATCCTCGTCCCCAGACGCTGCTCCTTCCATAGGACGCACACGGGATATTCAGTGCTATCGTTACCATGGACTTGTACACGTGAGTCGGGACTGTCCAAACAAGCGTATTTTGCTCATACGTGACAATGGTGAGTATTCATCCGCTAGTGATTCCGAGGAAACCCAACATACTATGCTTGCCACTGACCATGCAGCTAAAACAGAGGTACATGTCGATCCCGGCGACGCCGATAAGTATGAGAGTCTTGTTGTGCAGTGTGTTCTTAGCACCCAGGTCACCACGTCTGAGAAAAACCAACGGCACACACTTTTCCACACCAAAGGTGTTGTACAAGAACGGTCGATTCGCATCATCATCGACAGTGGCAGCTGCAACAACTTGGCAAGCACAGCTTTGGTCGAGAAGTTGTCCTTGCCCACTCGTAAGCACCCAAACCCGTATCACATTCAATGGCTTAATGATGGTGGGAAAATTAGAATCACACGTTCGGTACACGTTCCTTTTTCATTGGGCTCTTATTCTGATTATGCTGATTGTGATGTTGTTCCGATGGAAGCATGCTCTTTGTTACTTGGTAGACCTTGGCAATATGATACTGATAGTGTACATCATGGTCGTTCGAATCATTATTCCTTCCTGTTTAAAGGTCAGAAAATAATTATACATCCAATGACCCCCGACCAAATTTTTAGAGATGATCTTGCTAGGGCTACTAAAGCGGCAAAACCACTAGCACCCCAACCAGCCGCCAATGTTACTTCTGAAATCAAGTTGAATGCGCCTGTCTTGCTTGCTACACGTGCTGATTTTGATGATTTACGCAATGATCATTTGCCCTGCTATGCACTTGTCTATTCTAGTATGCTCGCTGCCCTTGATGCTCTGCCGTCTTTGGATATTCCCCCCGCTGTTTCTAACCTTTTGCAAGAGTACGCTGATGTGTTTCCCACAGACTTACCCTCGGGTCTCCCTCCACTCCGTGGTATTGAGCACCAGATTGACCTCATCCCCGGCGCCCAACTACCTAACCGCGCCCCATACCGCACGAATCCGGATGAGACGAAGGATATCCAGCGCCAGGTGCAGGTGTTTCTTGATAAGGGGTACATTCGTGAATCTCTTAGCCCTTGCTCGGTTCCTGTTTTACTTGTGCCGAAGAAAGATGGATCATGGCGTATGTGTGTAGACTGTCGCGCTATTAATAACATCACCATTCGTTATCGATATCCTATACCACGCCTTGATGATATGCTAGATGAACTTAGTGGTGCCATGATTTTAACTAAGATTGATTTACGTAGTGGCTACCATCAGATTCACTTGAAATTAGGAGATGAATGGAAAACGGCTTTTAAAACGAAATTTGGGTTATATGAATGGTTGGTTATGCCGTTTGGATTGACTAATGCTCCCAGCACCTTTATGCGCTTGATGAATGAAGTTCTTAGACCCTTCATAGGACTGTTTGTTGTTGTCTACTTCGATGATATCCTTATTTACAGCAAGACTATGGAAGAGCAGTTAGAACATTTGAGTGCTGTTTTTGATGCCTTGCGTGCTGCCCGCTTGTTTGCTAATATGGAAAAATGCATCTTTTGCACACAACGCGTCTCGTTCCTTGGTTATGTTGTTACCCCACAGGGCATCGAGGTGGATAGCAGCAAGGTTGATGCAATTCGGGAATGGCCCACGCCGACGACGGTCACACAGATTCGGAGTTTTCTTGGACTTGCAGGTTTTTACCGTCGGTTCGTACGTGATTTTAGCTCCATTGCAGCACCTCTACATTAGCTTACAAAGAAAGGTGTGCCATTTGCTTGGGGCGACTCGCAGGAGGTAGCGTTCAGCACTTTGAAAGATAAGTTAACACATGCCCCCCTCTTGCAATTACCTGATTTTACTAAAGTATTTGAGCTTGAATGTGATGCTAGCGGGATTGGATTGGGTGCTGTTTTGTTACAAGAGGGAAAACCGGTTGCGTATTTCAGTGAAAAATTAAGCGGTGCTAGCTTGCGATATTCTACTTATGATAAGGAGCTTTATGCTTTAGTCCGCACTTTGCACACATGGCAGCACTATCTTTGGCATCGCGAGTTCTTAATTCATTCTGATCATGAGGCCTTGAAACATATTCGTACCCAAACAAATCTAAACCGTCGTCATGCTAGTTGGGTAGAATTCATCGAGTCTTTTCCTTATATTATTAAACACAAGAACGGGAAGGAGAATGTCATTGCTGATGCGTTGTCTCGTAGATATACCATGCTTTCACAGCTCGATTTTCAAATTTTTGGTTTGCAAACTGTGAAGGATCAATATGTCAACGATGCTGATTTTAAAGATGTTCTATCTCATTGCACGCCTGGCAAACCTTGGGGTCAATTCCACATGCAGGATGGGTTCCTGTTTCGCGCTAACAAGCTGTGTATTCTAGCAAGCTCGGTTCGTCTTTTGTTGTTACAGGAGGCACATGGTGGTGGTCTCATGGGACATTTTGGTGTCCACAAGACGCACGAGGTGCTGGCCGCACATTTATTTTGGCCCCGGATGCGCCGTGATGTCAAGCGCCTTGTTGCACGCTGCACTACATGTCAAAAAGCTAAGTCCCGGTTGAACAACCATGGTTTGTATATGCCTTTGCCTGTCCCTACTTCCCCTTGGCTTGATATTTCTATGGACTTTGTTTTGGGATTGCCTAGAACTAAGAAGGGGAGGGATAGCATTTTTGTGGTTGTTGATAGATTTTCCAAAATGGCGCATTTTATACCTTGTCATAAAACTGATGATGCTCGCACTGTTGCTGAATTGTTCTTTCGAGAGATTATTCGTTTGCATGGCATTCCAAATACAGTAGTCTCTGATCGTGATGCTAAGTTTCTCAGTCATTTTTGGAGATCTCTGTGGAATAAAGTGGGAACTAAATTGCTGGTTAGCACAACTTGTCATCCTCAAACTGATGGGCAAACTAAGGTAGTTAATAGAACCTTGTCAACCATGCTTAGGGCTGTTTTGGATAAAAATTTGCGACGTTGGGAGGATTGCTTGCCTCATATTGAATTTGCTTATAATCATGCCACACACTCTTCTACAAAGATGTGCCCTTTTCAGATTGTTTATGGTTACATTCCTCGAGCACCTATTGATTTGTTCGCCCTTGATGCTGCGGAATAGGGGTGGCAACAGGGGCGGGGCGGGTCCGGGTTGGTGAATACCAGACCCGAACCCAGACCCAGTAGTACCCGGCCCCGTTAGCCCCGCGGGTGAAATTTTTCACCCAAACCCGGACCCGTCGGGTCCCCGCAAACCCGTCGGGTCCCCGCGGACCCGTTTTGAAATTTAAAAATATACAAATGACATAATTTATAAATCACAAATATAACAAAATTTAAACAAAATATCACCGTAAATCATCTTGTTTATATTTTCCAACATTCCAACAAACAAAATTCATCAATATTAAAGTTAGGTTTTTTATCATCTTACATTAGACCAATATATATACCTATATTTATACATATACATATATAAATATACATATATACATATATAAATATACATATATATATATAAGCTTTTTTATTTATTGGACCGGGTACCCGCGGGTTAAATAATCAACCCGAACCCGAACCCGACATTATGCGGGGCTCCGACCCGATGAACCCGTGGGTGAAAAATTGAACCCGTCCCCGGCCCCGTAGGGGCGGGTCCCCGGCGGGTCCCCGGCTCCACCGGGGATATTGCCACCCCTACTGCGGAAGCTCCACATCTCGATGCAGTTGCCCATGTTGAACAAATGATTGACCTTCATGCACAAACACACCAAAACATTGCTGCTGCTAATGCTAAAAATCAGGTTGCTGGTAGTAAAGGAAGAAAACATGTTACTTTTGCACCTGGTGATTTGGTTTGGTTGCATTTACGAAAGGATCGTTTCCCTAATTTGCGCCGTTCTAAATTGATGTCTCGTGCTGCTGGTCCTTTTAAAGTGCTAACCAAGATTAATGATAATGCTTATATCCTTGACCTACCTGCGGAGTTTGGTGTTTCCACTAGTTTTAATGTTGCAGATTTGAGACCATATGCGGGCGAGGATGAGGAGTTGCCGTCGAGGACGACTTCGATTCTGGAAGGGGATGATGATGAGGACATCAGTACATCTACACCAGCAGCACCTTCTTCGGCACCATCTCCTTCTGGGATAATCACGAGGGCCCGTGCAAGAGAGCTGAACTTCGTCATACTACTAAAGAATGAAGGCCTAGAAGAATAAACGCGGGCCTGCCTAGAGTCGGCCTTCCTAGGGGTGCCCCCACCCCTCCTTGGCCATCCACATTAGGGGCTACGCCCACCTTCCCCCCTCTATTTAAATAGAGTCTTGTCATTCCTATAGACTCGAGTTTTGATTTACAATTAGCTTTTGCTACTTTTGACACGCGCCAAACAACGCTGTCCTCGTGTGATTCAAAACTCCACCTTGAGTGATATTCATATTGCTCGCATCTCTTTCTTGTTCATTCTTCGATTGCGAACAAGAAACGATCTTCGTGATCAGGCTGATCTTGCATCAACAAGGTCGGTAACCACAGGGAGTTGGTTCAGCGATTGCATTGGCGCTTCGGGTTCGCTCGTCGTAGTCGGATCGTGAGGGTCTTCTTCCACCAAATCGAAGTTATATCCACTCACCGAAAGATCGGGCACTTTAGCTCTATGTCTTTTGGATTGACCAACGCCCCTGCCTTCTTCATGAATATGATGAATAAGGTGTTCATGGAGTATTTGCACAAATTTATCGTGGTTTTTATAGATGGCATCCTCATCTATTCCAAGGATCAGAAGGAGCACGAGACCCACATCCGGTTGACCTTAGGAAAGCTAAGAGAACACCAGTTATATGCAAGTACAGCAAGTGCAAGTTTTGGACGGCAGAAGTAAAATTCCTTGGACATATCATCTCTGCACAAGGCATTGTAGTAGATCCTGCCACCGTGGAAGCAGTTATGGATTGGCTGCCACCCACCAACGTATCGGAGATACGAAGTTTTCTAGGTTTGGCCGGGTATTATCGGAGGTTTATCGAGAATTTTTCCAAGATAGCCAAGCCTATGACCAAGTTATTACAGAAGGGAGAGAAGTTTGAATGGACTCCTGAATGCGAGGAAAGTTTCTGCACCCTCAAGACCCGGCTGGTGTCAGCACCCATACTGACCCTACCAGATATCAGGAAGGACTTCCATGTTTATTGCGACGCATCTCGCCAAGGATTGGGATGTGTTCTCATGCAAGATGGAAAGGTTATTTCATACGCCTCTCGTTAGTTGAGACCTCATGAGCTAAATTACCCGACCCATGACTTGGAATTGGCCGCTGTTGTGCACGCCCTTAAGATATGGAGGCATTACTTGGTCGGAAATCGTTGCGAAATCTTTACGGATCACAAGAGTTTGAAGTACATCTTCACGCAGCCGGACCTCAATCTGAGGCAAAGACGATGGTTGGAATTAATAAAAGACTACGACTTAGGTATTCACTACCACCCCGGAAAAGCAAATGTGGTAGCTGATGCATTAAGTCGTAAGGGATATTGCACCGCCATCGTGATTCAGGATCACGCGCCCTTACTCTATAAGGAGATGGAAAAGCTAAACCTTGGGTTAACCACAGGAGCATATCTAGCCACCTTGGAGACCCAGCCAGTTCTATTTGAGCAGATCCGTGAGGCCCAGTTGGAAGACCCGGGTATAGCCGCCATTAAGAAGAACATGAGACAAGGTAAAGCCCTAGGATTTTCAGAAGACGAGGATGGCACCATATGGTTTGGAACCCAGATATGTGTGCCAGATAAACCAGAGATAAAGACCCTTATTCTAAGGGAGGCCCATGATCCTTTATACTCCATCCATCCCGGAAGTACCAAGATGTACCAGGACCTGAAGGAACGCTATTGGTGGTTTAGCATGAAGAAAGAGATTGCTCAGTTCGTCGCAGAATGTGACACCTTCAGAAGAGTAAAGGCAGAACATCAGAGACCTATAGGATTGTTACAGCCACTAAAAGTGCCTGAATGGAAATAGGAAGAGATCGGTATGGATTTCATTACCGGACTCCCAAAGACCCAACCTGGATACGATTCTATTTGGGTAATCATTGACCGGCTAACGAAAGTAGCACACTTCATAGCCGTTAAGACGACCTTCAGTGGCCCTAAACTCGCGGAGTTGTACATGGCCCGCATTGTGTGCCTTCATGGAATGCCCAAGAAGATAGTGTCCGACAGGGGAAGTCAGTTTACCTCTCATTTTTGGAAGAACCTTCAAGAGGAGATGGGAACAAGATTGAACTTCAGTACTGCTTACCACCCTCAGACAGATGGACAAACGGAAAGGGTGAATCAGATATTGGAAGATATGCTACGTGCATGCGTCTTGGATTTTGGAGGAACTTGGGACAAGAGTTTACCGTACGCTGAGTTTTCGTACAACAACAGTTATCAAGCCAGTCTACAGATGTCCCCGTTCGAAGCCCTATATGGACGTAAGTGTAGGACGCCTCTACTTTGGGATCAAACCGGTGAATCCCAAGTGTTTGGAACAGACATCCTTCGAGAAGCCGAAGAGAAGGTACGGATCATCAGAGACCGACTCAAGACAGCCCAATCTCGACAGAAGAGCTATGCAGACAATCGTCGTCGAGATTTAGCCTTTGAAGAGGGCGATCATGTCTACCTCCGTGTCACACCCCTCCGAGGCACTCAATGGTTTAACATGAGAGGAAAGTTGGCACTTCGATATGTTGGACCTTTTCCCATTGTTTGACGCCAAGGCGAAGTCGCTTATCAATTGGAACTACCACCTTCAATGGCTGGGGTACATGACATGTTTCATGTGTCCCAACTAAAGAAGTGTCTCCGAGTCCCAACAGAGCAGGTAGACCTGCAGCAGTTGGATGTTCAAGAGGATCTGACCTATGTGGAAAAGCCTGTCAAGATATTGGAAGTCAAAGAAAGGACCACCAGAAGTCGTGTCATCCGCTTCTGCAAGGTTCAATGGAGCAATCACCCCGTAGAGGAAGCTACGTGGGAAAAAGAGGAAGAACTCAAAGTCCAGCATCCGGAGTTATTTGAGGATTGATCCGAATCTCGAGGACGAGATTCTCTGTAAGGGGGATAGGATTGTAACACCCCAAGATTTAAAAGAAAAGAAAATAAAAGAAATATAATAATAAAGGAATTTCTGGATTTTATTATTAAAGAAAACTCCTAAAGAGCCCTATTAAAGCCAAACAGGGAGAAATCTTCAAAATTTGAACTTGAAAAATTTATGGGATAACCTAGAGACCAAGATATAATTTTAGGAATTTTTACAAAATTTTATCAACAGTGCTTCAACCCTTGATCAAATAAATGAATTACTGGATTTATTTTAAATCAGAAAACAATTTAAATCCTAACGGGCCGCCAACCTCCAAACTACCCTAAGCCCGGCCCTGTCCAGCCATGTGCCACTGACAAGCGGGACCCACCGGTCAGCACACAGCCCCTCTCTCCTCTCCCGCCCGCGCCCGCCTCGGTCCGACATGGCAGCCACTCGCTTCCGACCTCTCCTCTCTGACCGACGGGGTCCTCCTGTCTGGCCTTCCTTTTTCACCCACCCGCCGACAGGTGGGGGCCACCTGTCAGGACCTTCGTCCCTGATCGAAGGGGATCTCTCCCCTTTCCTTCCGGTGACCCCCTTCCATTTCTCGCCGCCGGCCGCCCCGATCCGGCTGGATCTACCTCGGACACCCTTCCCCGGACCCACACGATTCCTTTCCACCGATAGGCCACGCGTTTTGGCGATTATGGAAGTCGGGCCAAGGGAATAGAACCCTCGCCGGAGAAGGAAGGAAACCGAATTCCATTTGGTCGCCGCCGATGACCCTATAAAAACCCCCTCTGGCCACTGCACTCTGCCCACAACCCTAACGCCCTAACCGAAGCAATCCCGAGCGCCTTGCTCCATTTTCCGGTTTCTTCTCCTCCGCTTCAACTCCGGCCGCCGCTCACTGCCACCTCGGACCCCCTCCGCCCTAGCCACCGCCACCGTCGAGACCACCAGTGTCTGCTCGTCCTCGACCATGCCTCCGTTGGCCGTGAACGACGTCAGATCGCCGTCGCCGCCAAGCACCTGAACGCCCTCGCCGTCTACCTTCGCCGCCGGTCGCCACTAGTCGCTCGCCGTCACCGTTGAAGGTACCATCATGACCGCCATCTTCCCCTCTCTCTATTTTCGCCGAGAGCTAGGCCCCTAGGCCCTCGCCGCCGCCATCGCCACCGCACCCGAGGCCGCCGTCGCCGAAGACGAAGGGGGTACGTGCCCCCTTACGCCCGTGCCGTGCCGTGCCGGACCGCATCGCGGCCGTCCGATCGTGATCGGAGGGCTACGATTAAATACCTTCGGGATTTAATCCGGGCCCTCGGATCTGTTCAAAGCGGAACCAGCAATCCTGGTTGTTGATCGCTATTTAAAAATGTTGACTTGATCTGGTGCGTCCACGACATACCGATTCGCAGGATTTAATCTGGACCGTTCAATTTCATTAACCCTTCCCGCCTCACGCTCGATCGCCGGATCCAGATCCGACGGTCCTGGTTGATCTGGTCCACGCACACAGTGGCCAAGTCCACTGTGGGCCTGGCTCACCGTGGACCAGAGCCCATTTTCCAGTTTAAATAAAATTCCAGAAAATTGTTTAAACTTTGAAAATTCATAACTTGCTCATTTTAACTCCAAATTTCACCATTCAAATTTTATTAAATTCAGAATTTTATTCTCCACACATTAATGCCATAAAAACAGTATGTTATTATTGCCCAAAAGAAACTTAATAATTAAATGAATAAAAACCCCTTAGGGATAAAGTAGTAAATTCAGAAAATAAATTAGGAAAAGGCTTAAAACATTAGTTTTACTGTTTTTCACCAAAACTTCAGAATATTAAAACTTTATTTCACATAATAAAACCCATAAACATGTATGTTTATTATTTGGTGGATTTTTATCTGTTTATTGAATGTACTGTTTACTTTTCCGTATCGAGAAGACTACAAGTTCGTCGAGGAGCCGGAGTTTTATCCCGAGGTTCCACCTTCCCCATTTGCTAATCAAGGCAAGTCACAACCCCCATTTTGATCATCATTGAGCCCATCTTTTAATAAATTACTGCTATAACTCATAGGTTAATATTGCATTAGTCAAATATCAAGCCCTACACTTATATTTATTAGATCCCCCATCCTTTTGTGCAAACCCAAGCCATGCTTATTGAGCCTTAACTCCTTGTCACTCTACTATAAAATATTAGCTAGTGCCCAATGTACCGGCACAACTGCTATATGATAAAAAGAATGAGTCGTAGATAGATGGATTCTACTATATGAGATTTCCCCGTTATTCTTGTCTCTGGACTCTGTTGGAGTTGGCTATGTTATAAGTATGGTGGGTTCCGGGTGCAAGCTAGGGCATTGGTTGGTCGCACCCGGGGCACTATAAGGACCGGTCTGCGGGATCTATTGCAAAGCACTTCCGTACCAACCACAAGTCTAATGGGTAAGTCCTAACTGAAAGTATGGAACAATCCGACTCGATGCACCATAGTGGAGGGGGCAAGGGGCAACCTGCGGGTGACTTGTACCGACGTGGCTCAAGGGGGGGTATGGTGAGGCTCGACGCGTCGAGACACGATACGAAACCCATAAGAGGGTGCTGTCGGGTCGAGGAGGACCATATGGAAGGTTTTGGCACGAGTTCCCGTGGAATGGGTCATCTCGTTATACTTTGGTGTAAGTGGTGAGTGCGTGCCTTGTGGGTACAGTGGTACATCTCTGATCATAGTAATTAATCTTTTCAAAAAGCCGAGCCCACGGTCAAGGGCGGGTTGTGTGACTACTCGCAGTTAGTTTACTATTGTTTGAATGGTTGATTTATTCATGGCATGTAAGGATTGTTGAGCGAGGTGGGGCTGACTGTACCCCTTGAGTTAGAAGATGATGATGCATACACATGTTTACATTTCAGTACTAATAACTTGCTCACATTTAATTGCTTTACAACTATGCTTTTCCGCAAAATTAGCCACTATCCCCCTTGTTATTACTTTGCATTATATTTGCATTCGGTGACTTGCTGAGTACGTTTGTACTCACCCCCGTTGACTTACACCACCAGAGCTCGTCTACTACGAGGAGGATGAAGGTCTAGAGTAGCGACCCAGTCAAGGCGAGACTAAAGGAGGCGTTCATCTAGGACCCTTTATTTTATTAGTTTCTCTTCACCTTTATTCACTTTTGTATTAATACGGTCTACGAACCGTGAATGATTGCTCGTATTTGTACGTGGTCGCGTGATGAACATCTTGGTTTATTGATTTTCTATGGAATTTCAATAAAGGTCCAGATTTATTAAATCGGGGCGTGACACCTTTGCCACTAGTTGCCTCATCATTCTTCCGTCTGCCATCACTTACCCTAACTAGTTGCGGTGATCGCGAGTCGTCCTCCGAGTTGGAGTCCAATATGAGAATCACTTTCTTCGCCAAGCAACTGCAAACTATACCATGTACCTTAAGTTTACCGCATTTGCAAACCTCACACACGCCACTTGATGTAGAGTCTGAGGATCCACTGTTTGGTTCAATTTTAGGAGGAGCCATCGTGAACCGGCGAGGAGGGCGCTGTCATCGAGGTTGGGGGTCGATGATGAGGACAGGTGGAATGGCTAGTGGGAAATTTGTGGGCAACGTATATACTTTGGTTAATTAATCTCGTGAATATATGGCTCATGTATATATGTATATATAGCATCTGCAATTTTTTTATCACATTGATAATGTTTTTATAGTACATTAAAAAACATTATTGTTATAGTGCATTCTACTAGTAATATTATACTAAATTATATTACCATGCATAAATTAATATAACAATCAGAAATCATTTTAACCCTAAGCTCGGATAAAATAAGACCAAATCTAGGTTAATAATCATTTACTGACTGGCGGCGATGGGCAGCGAGGATGTGCTCTGGGTGCGGCGCTGATGGGCTTTGAGGACGGTGGTGATGGGTGGATGGCGGCGTCGACGTGCTCCGGGACAGCGATGATGGGCGGAGGGGGGCGACACGGGAGTTTAGTGTTTAGAAAATGAAACTAGGTTTTCGGACGACGGGAGTGGAAAGTATATATAGGTGTATTAGCAGTGGCGGGCATGCTAACGTCATCCTGCCCGCTACTGCTATTTTCTCTTAATAGTGTCGGGCGATGATGTCACCAGCCCGCCACTACTAATCCGCCTACCACTACTAATAGAGGTAGGCATTATATATCTAGCATATAATACACTTCCTACAATGTCGAGAAACACTTTGTAGCGCAGTGGTGCGGGGGGCAAACTTGGGGCCATCCGGTTCGAGGTTCGAACCTCGCTGTTGGCAGGCGGTTTGAGGTTTGAACCTTGCTGTTGGCCCCAAACAATAAAAAATTTCAAAACTTTTTATTGATGTTTAATTAAATCCTCGTTTGATCTTGAACATGTTTTAACAATAAAAATACATCATAAAAATACATGTATTAACTATAATTAAATAATAACCATAAATGACATAATTGATTTTACAAATACGCATGCTAATAAACATAAATGATCTAGCCTTGCACTAATTTTCCATCGCCATCGGTGCGTAGATAAGGAATCACAAAGCCAAATGATAGTTTTGCTTCAACCACATTGATCCTTGATGTGTCAACGAAAAACGACACCTCATCAAACTGATTGTATTCTTCTTCGTCTTCGACTCCATCAACTCCAACAATTCTTTGTTTTCCTAGAGCAACGATGTATTTTTTCTCGTCTTTAGGATCAAGTATGTAAAATACTTGTGTCACAGATTGAGCGAGCATCCAAGGGTCATCTTTATAAGCCACCTTATTAAGGTCAACTATCGTAAACCCATAATCATCCACCTCCACACCTTCTGGATGTCTGACCCACTGGCACTTAAATACAGGGATTTCTATAGTGTTCCCGTAGTTAAGTTCCCATATTTCTTTGATGTATCCATAGTAAGCATTCTTTTGTCTAGTGATGTCTTATGCATCTGCTCTGACACTACTATTTTGGCGCTGACTCTTTTGATCCTTTGCTTTGGTATAGAATGTGAAACCATTGATGTCATACGCTTGCCATGTTTTAACCATGCTCAATGGACCGTAAGACAATTTATTTATCATCATCTCTTCGTCGGTTTCTCCAATCGAAAGGTTTAGATCCCTCAGCCATGATGTGAAATGAATTTTGTGTTGTTTCATAATCCATTGTTCATCGTGATCTTCATTCTTTTTACGAAGCTCTTGTAGGTGTTGTTCAACATATGGTCTCATAATCGCCAACTGATGCATTACACTGTAATGTGATTCTCTTATTGTTTGGTAGCTATTGTCTCGTATGATTTTCTTGCCTTTAGTTCCTTTACCGGTGAGTCTTCCATGGTGCCGGGACACGGGAACTCCTATTGGTTTTCCATCTCTTATGTAATCTGCGTAGCACTCAATGACTTCCTCAGTCGTGTAGCCCTCTATCATGGAACCCTCTAGATAAGCATGATTTCGTACGTAACTCTTGAAGATAACCATTAGACGCTCGTACGCATACATATTGTGCAGGTACGTTGGACCGAGAACAAAGATTTGGTCTGCTATATGTATCATATAGTGCTCCATAATATCAAAATATGAAGGAGGAAAGCACATCTCACGTTGACACATAGTCTCCCTGATTTGTTTACGTAATTCATTTAACTCTTCAGTGTCGATCACCTTCTTTGATATGACATTGAATAAGTGACACATGCGTGTTATCACCATCTTCAGAAATGAATGTTTGATTCCTCTTACTGCGATGGCGAGGAATAGCCCAAGCATAACATGACAATCATGAGTGTTGTAGCCACTCATCCTCAAATCTGCTACGGAGACAATATTCTTTATATTCATTGAGAATCATGTTGGAACTCTGATTCCATATAGACACCTGCATATTGATCTTTTCTCGTCAATTGTGAGGTTATAGCTAGCAGCTGGAAGGAAAAATTTTCCATTGGCCCTTTCTTGTGGGAGAAGCTCGGGTCTAATTCCGAGAGTTTGAAGGTCCCTTCGTACTTTGAGTCCATATTTTGATTTGCCCAGTATGTCTAACAAAATACCGATGGTACTTTCGAAGACATTCTTCTCAACGTGCATTGTATTGATAGCATGACCAATCTCCAACTCCTTCTAATAAGGCAAATATCTAAAGAAGATTGACTGCTTTTTAAATGGAGCGTCCTTTGAATTTTTTTCAGATTTCTTCCTCTTCTTTCCGAAAACAACTTTGATATTCTTTACCATTTCGAATAGAAATTTGTCGTCTCGATGTCGTGGAGGCTGTCCAAGCTCGATTGTACCATCAAAATGGTTCCTATTTCTTCGATATTTGTGGTTTTTTCGTAAAAATCTGCAGGGTCGCATATATATCATCTTAATGAATGATGGAAGATGCATAGAATCTGTCTGGTCCACACACACTACACATGCTATCTTTCCTTAACCTGTCCTGTTAGGGACATACGTCCCGGGTTGTCATCTATGGTGCAAAAGATCATGGCTCTTAGATTGAAGTGCTCTTTCTTGTGCTCATATGACACACAGACACCATGTTCCCATAGACGTTTCATATCCTCCATCAAAGGTTCTAGAAAGATATCAATATCATTGCCAGGTTGTTTTCGGCCGGAAATTAGAGTAGTGAGCATAAGGTATTTTCTTTTATGGCACAACCATGATGGAATGTTGAACAAGCATAGAAAGACCAGCCACGTACTGTGTGGGTTCCTCATCTCACCGAAGGGATTCATTCCATCCATGCTAAGTTCCATCCTGATATTTTTGGGATTGTCCGAGAAATCTGGATGGGCCAGGTCAAATGATTTCCACTGCCTAACATCCGTAGGGTGCCGAAGTGTTCCGTCCTTCTTTCACCCAGCGAAATGCCACATTAATAGTTCAACATCTCTGGGATTAGAGAACATACGTTTCAAGCGATCAATCACCGATAGGTACCACATTACTAAGGCTAGAACTTTCCTCTCCGTCTTTTTTCCATGATGGTTTGCAATAACATATTTATTCCTCTTCTGCAACCTCTTATTCTTCTTCTGGTGGTCATTGTAGTCCTCTACACAGTCATTTGGACGTTTGTATCGACTTGCATTGCACTGCAGACATCTCTCTAACAATCCATACTCTTTTTGATATAGGATATAGTGGTTCGGGCATGCATTAATCTTCTGAACGCCCAAAGTCAACGGACAAATCATCTTCTTTGCTTGGTACGTATCAGATGGTAGACCATTGGGTTTCGGCAAAACCTTTTTTAGGAGTTATTAAAGATATGAAAAACTAGTGTCAAACCATCCATTGCTGGCCTTTAGTTTCATAAGCTCAAGAATTGTGTACAACACAGTATAGTGCTTATCGCATCCGTGGCGTTCCTTGTAAAGAAGGTTTTTTGATGCTTTGTCAAGTGCTTCAAAGTTATTGTATCCTTTGGTTGTAGTTCTCTGCAACAACACCTCAAGCGCAACATTTCGCATAAGTTCCTCCACATCAAAGGCGTCATCATCATCATGTTGATCAACATCATGTGTTATGTTGGATGTATGATCACAACCTCTTCTATGTTGATGAGCATCTTGCGGCACATCAGAATCTTCAGGAGGGTTTTGGCCCATCTCATCGTGTTTCGTCCATATATAATAGTTCTTCACGAAACCATTTTTCAACAAGTGAAATCGTATGGTTTCATGATCTGAACACGGATACATCGCTTCATTTTTACAAACTTTACAAGGACAATATATTGCCGCTTCACTCTGACGGGAAGCATATTGTGCGGCAGCTTCAGTAAATTTAGTTACTCTGTTAAAATATGCCACCGCATCTCCGTCGTTGGACGAGTACATCCAGGACTTGTGCTCCATCTAAAACATATATTATTTGAAAAATATTAATAAATTAATTATTGTTAATTTTATTAATTTACAAATTGAAAATATATTGATTTATTATCGCTCATAACAACATTAATTCAAAATGCTTTAATTCAAACTATGTATTAAGTAGAAAAAAATATTAAATAAATTAACTACATTGGTTTATCTCTCCAAACAACATAACTCTAGATATATAATCATAAATCAAATTAAAAAAGAGATTAAAACGATGTAAAAATTTATACAAGTGATGAATAATTGTGAGGAGGGTCATATTTGTTCATTTGGGAGAAGGAAACACTATAAATGAAGATTATTTGAAAATTTCTATTCACAAACCCTAAATTAGTAAAACACTAATAACTCATTATATACATGATTAAATACAAAATAAATGTGAGATTCAACATGGATTTACCTCCTATAATGAAATCCTTCAAAAGAAACAAAAACAAAGCCTCCCCCTCTTTATCTAGATTTTTGTCGCCATTGTACGGACAAAATTAAATGCGAACTCTGGTAGAGCTCGGGGAGGAAGAAGCTGCGCATTCATAGCCAGAATAGTAGTGGCGGTCACAAGTGATGTCATCAATACTTTAGTGGCGGACAGCGTAGCAGCGGCGTGCAGCACCAGCACCCGCCACTACTATTGGTAAAATAGTGGCGGTCCGGGCTGACGTCAGCACCGACCGCCACTACTTTACCAATAGTAGTGGTGGGCATCTAATGGCCCGCCACTACAGTGGAAAACTCCAACGCCACTACAGTAGCGATTTGTAGTAGTGTATGCTTATGTATGAGGATAATTGTCATCTTGTTTCTTGAATAAACATCGTTTGCATTGATTGATATGTTGATGACTTATCTTTTAGACTCTTTCTTTTATAATGATGTTGTTCAAAAGAATCCCTAATCTTATCGTCATGTGGGGCAGTAATGATATATAGATTAGCGCATCTGACTTATTGATGATCATGTTTCACGGATCATTAACATGTGGATGTCAAATGAGAGATGTGGACACATATTAGAGAACATGGTGTTGGACAGACTCACTTGAAATTCTGCTGGGATTATTATTTTTATGTGCCATCAGTTGTCATCTCAAATGGTGTACCTACATAATCCTCAGACCTAGGATCGTCATTTGATTCTAGAATGCATAGTGGCACACTTTGATGCTTCCCAACACTATTCCATCACTAGGTAACCATAAAGGTCATTTTCATATGTGTTGTGAAACATGTCATGGGATGTGAGCGGTTGTGGGATCGGAATGGCGACTAGAGGGGGGTGAACAGGCGCCTCGACAAATTCTTGCGAATATGATGGCATTTTCAAATCACCCAACGCACCTCTAAATGAACAAGTGGGAGCATATGTAGTAAAGACTCCGATAAAAATAGATGCTATCACCCTCCTATCTGATATTATATCAAATGATAGATTGAGGGATCACCAGCACTGAATTTGCACACACAAAGACTGCACTTTTAAAAATAGCTCTAAAACTTTTTCTGTTTCTTTTCGGACAATGAAACGCTGAAATAATTTAAAGAACTCAAGTTTCTTCTCTCAAATATGCAGCCCCCAAAAGTGTTCAGATTAAAAAAACTTCAGAGGCATAAATTAAAAAACCGAGAGAAATTAATTATTTCTCAACACAGTACACAAAGAGGAATAATTCAAATACAAAAGAAATCAGTAGAAATCATCCTCAAGAATTGCTTTGTTCAGGGTATGTCCGAAAATGAAGATGAAAAACACTATTCAAAACTGTAACACGACTGAAACAATTGCTTTGCGGATTTGATTCAGAAACATAAATACATCAGGAAATAATCCAAACTGTTCAGAGCGATTAATACAATTCTAAAAATATTGAGCGTGGTGCTAGATAGATGGAAAACAAGAACACAGCATAAACAACTTCTTTAGAGAGTAATCAATACAAAAGACTCACATAAAAAACAATTTCAGAATGGGTTTGGTGGAACATGTGCTCGACAATACATGTAGTTGTTAATGGCAAAAATCATCACTGCATACGGCAACACATGATCGGCAAGCTAGGAAAGAAAAAGAATGGAGAAAAATATTTCTAAATTCAACTTTCAACCTTCAAGATTTTCAGCAAATGACTACCTTCTAGAATTTTTATAGCATATAGATGAGCCAAAAACTATATGTATTTGTGTTCAGAACCTTTTGCAAACTTCAAACATGGAACACTTGTAACTTGGAAAACAAGAGTTATGTAGAACTCAGGTCCAAAAACAGAACCAAAATAGATCAAAAATCGCCTCAAAGATTGAATCCAGATTGAAAACAGAACACAACTTGGCAGAAATCAGAAGTTTTCAGAACTTTTTAGGCACTTTGTTGGATAGGAAAATATATGTAGAAGTGGTCAAAACCTTTTGCAAATTTCAAACATGGAACCCTTGAAACTTGGACAACAAATGTTATGTAGAACTCAGGTTCAAAAATAGTACCAGAACCGATCAAAAATCGCCTCAAAGATTGAATCTAGACTGAAAACATAACTCAACACTCAGCAGAAATTAGAAGTTTCCAGAACTTTTTAGGAACTTTGTTGGACATAAAATATATACAACAATGGTCAAAAACTTTTGCAAACTTCAAAAATGAAACCCTAGAGACTTGTACAACAAAAGGTGTGAAGAACTCAGGTCCAAACCAGCATCAAAACAGTTCAAAACTCAGCTCCAAAAGTGAATCACAAAAGGGATGAACAGTACCTGCGTTGGAAGCTCCTCACTGCTCTTCTATGCTTGATCCGACACAAACAGATGATGAACAGTAAGCACGAAATTAAGAACAACAAAAAGACTAGAACAAAATAGAAATTGTGGTTGGTAGCTCCAAAATGTTCAACTGAAAGAGTCACCTAAACCCTAGGCCTTTGGGTTCTATATATAGGCAAGCCCATAAAAGAAATCTCTAAAATGTCATTAGGGTAAAAGTTCTAGGTATTTACCTAATTGCCATAATGAATTTTCAGAATTACAAATTCTGAAAAATCCATTAACGCAAACTCCTAATTTATTACATCATTGACCCTATTCTTTTAATATTTTTTCACAATTAAGAATTCCAAAAAATACTAAAAGATTACACTTAATCTAGACGACAAAATAGAAAAAATAAACTCCTAATTATTGGAATAAAAAACACTTTATGATGTGATAGTTTTTAGCAAAAACCGACAAAGCCTCCTCGATCGCCGACATGTGACGCCAATTTGCGAACTCGACCGCCAGTAAGTCTCTCCTGCTCTCGATCCCCTCGAGCCGCCTGATCACTAGCACTAGCCTCCCTTTCGCTGACTTGACCGTCACGCTGTCTCGACCATCCATCCATGTCTTGCTCTATCTCCTCGTGCACTCCTGAGACCATCTCCAACTTCACCTGGCATCCTTGATCCTCTAGCATCGTGCTCCCCGCTTGACCCTTGATCACCCACCGTTGACAGTTGGTTAGCATCTCCACCCTGCACATACGAGACAAGCCAAAACAAGAGACACAATGCACATCGACCCCCTCAGCATATTCCATGTCCACACATCGATCCCATCGATGCAATCAAGCCACAACTCACTCACTCATCACTCTAGATCACTCAACTTTGTCAATCACTCATCATACAAACTAAAACCACAGTGCGACCTTACTTGGTTTCACAATCTCCCCCTTGATGAGTGCATTGACAACCCCAAATAGAAACATGATGAAAGATTCAAATTAAGCGCACAAGTGACCATAAAAACTCAGAAAAGAGCAGAAACATGTCACTTGATAAAAGATCTCCCGCTTTGGCAAAAACTCATGCATAGCAAAACATCTTTGTTGGCAAAAGCATCAATGCATCATGAAAGCCAAAAGCATAAATGCATCATGAAAGACATTACTCCCCCTTAACAAAGCAATCATCTCATGAAAGCCATTACTCCCCCTTAACAAAGCAATCATCTGATCATGTAAACCATTTCTCCCCCTTTAGCAATGCAAGCATCAAGATGATAAAAAGATGCAAAGAGGAGTGTGAGGGTAGAGTATAGATGCAGGCTTTTGAAACATGAGCAATTCCAATTACAGTACAAACAAGCATTTGCCTTGAATATTGTCTAAAAGTACTGAATGAAACATTCAAATAAATACTATCTAAACAAAAGCCTGAGCAAACATTTTCAGATTTTAGCAAATAAAAGCATCACCACTCAGACTAGTATACTAGACGTGGCAAGGCATGAGATGCAAAAGCCAATCAAACTTGATATGTAATTGATTCAAGCTTTTTGATTTTTTTTATTTTCCATTTTAGTGCTAGGGGTTATTTGCATGTCAACCTTATGCTAACCGACCAAGCTAAGCCTAGGTTTGAAACAATCAGATGCTTAAAGCAAATGTCTCAGCATACACTTCAATGTCTCAGTTTATACAGAAGTGTCATGGTAAGCAGTCCAGAACAAGTAGTGTGACAAAGCAAACCCACCTGGATCTTTTCAATTTCAGCAAAAAACAATATGAATATCAATCATTTTCATTTCATTCATTTTCATTCATTTTTTTAATTTTTAGCATAATATTTTTGAAATGATCAAGTTGCGTATTAGCATCCAAGTGAAAAGGACCTAACTATCAGGTATGTAAAAGATAGCAAATGCACTCAAGCTATTCATGCTAGTTTCTAGACTAAGCAGTGATCATTTTCAAATTTTCACAAATAAAAGTCATGCTCATAACAAATGTCAGATGTATTCAAGCAAAGTATAATCAACGGAATTAAAGACAATATTTTAAAGGCGTAATAAAGCATGTACTTGTAAAAGCAATTAATCACATAATAGAAGGTCATGCAGTGCTACACAACTCCCCCTAAAAACATGCTAGAAGATCTCGAATGCTTAGTATTAGGGTATGTGAAAAACTATTTAGGAATCCAACATTGTAAAACTCAAGAACCAGGTAAAGCAGTAGACTAATTGTAACACCCCAAATTTTCAAAGAAATAAAAATATCATTTAATATATTTTCCTAGAATTATTCATTTTAGAAATACCTTTAATGCCCTCCTTAATCTTTTTGAACTAGAACCTAGATGAAATGACCAAACCAGGGGCTAGAAAATTTTGTGTATGATCCCAAGGCCAAGATATATTTTTGAGAATTTTTACAAATTTTTATCAACCTTGGAAGTAGCCCAAATATTTTAATCCAATTTTTGTAATTATTTTTATTCAGAAAAACATTTAAACAGTAACGGGCCTCCCCCCTCCCTTTCTCTCTCCCCCGGCCGGCCCAGCCCACTCCTCCTGGCGTGCGCCGTCTGACCAGTGGACCCCGCCCATCAGTGACCTCCTCTCCGCGCGCGTACCCGGCCCCACCTGTCAGCGCCAACCGAACCCCTCGCACCCAACCGCCCGACCCCACCCGTCAGCCTCTGCGCTCGTACGCTCACGCCCGCTGACCACCTTGGCCCACCTGTCGGACCCATCGTCTACCTCCCGCCATCGCCCCAAAATTGCGCCGACCGATGACCCCCGCCTCGGATCCACCTCGCTGCCCCCCTCTTTAATCCGACGCCATTAAACGGTCCCCCACGCCCGGCCGACCGTTTCCCCTCGTTAAACCTCGCGATTACGCCCCGGGATCGCGCTGCGCGTGCATGGCCGAGCCCTCACCGGTGAGTTAAGGCCCTCTCTTGCTTTCCTTGCATGCGAGCTCCTCCGACGCCCCTATTTAACCCCCTGGCCTCCACCGCATTCGACCCTCACGGCATTTCGCTGCGAGAACGAACAGAGCGCTCCCCATTCGGTTTTTAGCACCTCACCGTCGCTCCTACTCCAGTCGCCCCTCACCGTCGCCAGTAACCTCCTCTGCCCTAGCCAACCATACCATCGTGACCGCAAGGACGTCACCGACCTCGGTCACCCCTCCGTCGACGCCGAACCTCGTCGGATCGCCATCGCCGACAAGGACCCGAACGCCCCCTTCGTCTACGCTCGTCACCGGCCACGCTCCGTCGACCGTTCGCCTCGCCAACGGTACCTTCACGTTCCCCTAGGCATCATCTTTCCATTTCTAGGCGTAGCTTGGACCGTCGTCGCTCACCGTGGCCTTTGGCCCGCTTGCCGTCGCCAGAGAAGACGACCGGCACGGGCCGAGTACCCGTGCCGTGTCGGATTCGCTCTCGGCCGTGCGATCCAGATCCAACGGCGGAGATTAGATCGTTCTCACGATTTAATCTGATGCGTCAGATCGTAGCGAATCGGTACGTTTTAATCTCGTGCGTCCATCAGTATTTAAAACCCGCATTCGATCTGAGCCGCACGATGCATACCGGTTCAGCGTTTTAATCCTGGCCGTCCGCGATAACTTAACTCCCCCGCCTCGCCCGTGACCGCTCGATCGCGATCCAACGGTGGATCTCGATCTGGCGCACGCGCACAATGTGCGGGTTCACCGTGAGCCCGGCTCACCATGGACTCGAGATTGTTTTGGGATTTAATTTAAATTTCAGAAATGTTTTTAAACTTCTAAAATTCATATCTGGCGCATTTGAACTCCAAATATTATCATTTCAATTCCAGAAATTTTGTAATTTTATTCTCTACACGTTAGTACAATAAAAACAGTAGGTTTATTTTGAATATTTCATTCTTATTTATTAAAGTATTCAAATGCCCTTAGGTTAAAATACAAACTTTATTATTTAAATTTCAGTAAAGTTTATATTTATTCATTTCCTGTTAATATGATGAAACCACTAAGTTTTCTCTGAACCTCTTATATTAAGTTAGTTAGAAAACTTAAAATGAGATTATTTCACAATTAAAATCCCTTTTATAAGGGGCAATATCTCATTATATTTCATTTTAAATTATCCATAACATGAATTTCAGAAACTTAACACCTTTATTTTCCTTAAGTTAACCTAAACAAAACCTTTAAGCTTGTTGAGTGATTTTTAGATTGTTTAAATTGAATGTTGTATTTATTTCATTTTATTTATATTGGGAAGACTACGACACCACCGAGGAGCCGGAATACTTCCCGGAAGTTCCTCTCTCCCCATTCGCTGAACAAGGCAAGTCACCGAACCAATCTTTTGAGCATGTTGAACCCATGTTTTACTAAACTATGGCTAAAACACATAGGATATACATGCATTAGTCAAATAAAACCCTTACAATATATTTATTAGGATCCCCCGACCTTGATGTGCAACCCAAGCTATGCTATCTCGCCTAACTCCCTTGTCACCATATGATTAGTATTATTAGCTAGTGTCCAATGTATTGACATGATTGCTATAGGATTAAAAATGAGTCGTAGCAACTTGGTTCTACTATATGATCCCCGTTATTCTTATTTTTGGAATTCTGTCGGTGATGAGTTGTGGTTGTGAGTGAATGCATGGTGGGTTCCGGGTGCAAGATAGGGCATTGGTCGGTAGCACCCGGGGCACTATAAGGACCGGTCTACGGGATCCGTTGCAATACACTTCCGTACTAACCACAAGTCTAATGGGTAAGTCCTAACTAAGGTATGAAGTGTTCCAAACCGAGGCCACCATTTGGAGATGGGTCAAGCAGCACCCGCGGGTGGCTTGTACTGACGTGGCGCAAAAGGGGGTGCGACGTTAGCCGGGATGCGGCCCGGCGCGTCGGCGAAACCTAGAGCGGGTGGTTATCGCTTGGAGCATTTCATGCTGAGGTTTTGGCACGAGTTCCCGTGGTATGGGTTATCTCGTTACACTTGGGTGTTTGGGATGAGTGTGTGCCTTGTGGGTACAGTAGTACATCTCTGATCAGAGTCATAAATCTTTTCGAAAAGCCGAGCCCACAGTCAAGGGCGGGTTGCGTGACATCCCACAGTTAGTTCACTTTTGATATGTATGTGCATGATGGTTTGACATGTAAGGACTATTGTGCGAGGAGGTAAAACGTACTCCTCGAGTTAGATGGTGTTATTGATGTTCATGTTTATATTTCCGCATGAAAAAAACTGACTACACTAAATGCAATAACCGAAATGTACTTTTCCGCACTTTTAGTCATTGTCCTTCCATTGTTATTATCTTGCATTATTACTTGCATCTGTGGTGGCTTGTTGAGTACGTTTTGTACTCATACCCGTTGGACACACCATTCAGAGGATGCCTACTACGAGGATGGTCTGGAGTAGCGACCCAGTCAAGCGGAAAGATCTTGAAGAAGGCGTTCGTCATGCATTTTATTTTTATTATTGTTTTTATTTAACTCTGATGTAATAATATGGTCTGTGTACCATGAACACTTATTGTATGTACGATTGTCGCATGATGAACCTCTTGTATTATTGTTTTTCTATGGAAATTCAATAATGTTCCGATTTCGATAAATCGGGGCGCCACAAGATGGTATCAGAGTCGACTTGACTGTAGGATGGTGAGCCTCTTAGATGGGGTCTAGCACCATATGAAGCATGGTGAGCACCACGATGGGCATAATATCTCATGGGACCATGGAAAGCCTCAAAATCAGAATAAGAGTGAAAAGCAGACTCATGCATACCAAAAGATGGGTAATGCATGTCCTGAAAGCTCATCGCAAAAGCACGTCGTTCATCCTTGATACGACGAAAGCAAAACCCAACCAAATGACCTACCCGATGACAATAGGAGCAGTGATACACTCTCTTAGGTGTGTGAGCATGGGTCTTAGGCACAAATCTTATAGTTTTCTTAGGTTTTGCTGAGGAGTTTCCTTTAGTGAATGAAGGGCTTTCTTAATAGGTTGAGTAGGATTCTCGGCTTTTTGTGTGGTGTCTAACTGAGCTCTTTCTTTCTCAAGGGTAGTGGGTGGAGTGAACACAGTTTCGCTCGGAGTGTTTGGAGTGGTTCTCTCATAGCCTAACCCTAGAGCAAACCCTTCCCCTTCAGCACCCAATTTTTGTTTTAGCCAAAAGCAAATCCATCCTACCCTTCCCTTCAGTGCATTTTTCAACCACAAAGAGAAGATAATCATTTTTACATTTTAGTTTTTCGACTTGCTCTCTAGCAAAGCTGAGTTGGTCCTTAAGGGTGATGCAAGTGGTACAAGCTGGCTGCACATCCTTAGAACACTCAGCACTCTCCAATCTAGCTTTAAGTTTATCAACATGCATATCTCACAAATTTATGCTTTCAACAAGTAAAGGACAGTTCATGCATTCGTTGATGACAACAAGACTAGACTCCACCTCCAAAAACTGCTTTTAAGCAATTTCAAGTTGTTCAATCATTTTAGCATGTGTCAAACGCATCTGAGCTAGTTCATCCATGACAACAAGACATGAATCACATTCGGCATCATCAGACTTAGATTTCAAAATTGCAAGTTGTAACATCCCAAATTTAAAAATAAAATAAAAATGAGGGAAATAAATTTTCTGAAATAAAAAGGAATTATTTAATTAGAGAAAAGGTCAATAGAAACCAATCAAAGCAAAATAGGGAGAAATATTTCAAATTTGAAACTAAAAAATTTATGGTGGAATCTAGAGGCCAAGAAATATTTTTGAGAATTTTTACAAAATTTTACCAATAGTGTTTCATATCCTAAAAGAATAATCAATTTCTGGAATTAATTTAAATAGAAAATGCATTTAAATTCTTGTTGGGCCGCAACCCTCAAAGCTCCCTAGGCCTAGCCCAGTCCGTAGCTGAGTCGCTGCCAGGTGGGACCGCCCTGTCGGTGCTTCCTTCCTCCTCTCTCTCCCGCCCACACCCGCTTTGGCCCACCCGACAGCCACCGATGCCCCGCCTCGACCGCTGACAACTTGGGCCCGCCTGTCGGCGCTGTTGCTTTTCATTCGGCCGATGACAGGTGGGACCCACCTATCATATCCTTCTTCGTTGGAAGGGGATCCCCCTTCTATTTCCAGCGCCCCTTTCCGATTTTAGCCACCGGCCGCCACCAATCACCGATTGGGATCCGGATTCGTGCTGCCCTCTCGCCGGTGATTACTTTCCCCCAAAAACCAATGTGCATCCGGTCCTTTTGGTAGGTACCCGAGTGTATGGAAACCTCGCCGGCGCCATTTTGGAAGCCCTCGGGTTTCCTCTGTTCACCTTACCAAATCAACGCCGCCGATGACCCCTATAAAAGCCCTCACAATTTTACCCCGCCCACTCCTTCCCGAGCGTCACTCGTGCCTTTTTGCGCCGCATCCCCTGTTTCGGCTCCGGCAGCCCCTCACCGGTGCCATGGTCCCCCACAGCCCTCTCAACTACACCTTCGAGACCGTCGTCACGCCTACTACCCCGGCCCCGTCTCTGTTGGGCTGAATCGCCACCGGAGGACCACCTTCACCGTCAGCCCGAGAGTTTCTCACTGCCACCCCTCAACACCGGCCACGAACCGACACCCGCAAGCCTTGAATCAGGTACCACCATGATCGCCGCCCTTTTTTGTTTCGTTTTCGCGCTCGCCAGAGGCACTTAGCCCTCGCCGTCGCCGTCGCGCTCGCCACAAGTGGCAGCCATCGCCGGAGAAGACGGCGGAGCTGCGTGCCATGCCGGATTTAACCCCGGCCGCACGATCATGCTTGGAGGACGTAGATTAGATCCCCTATGGGATTTAATCTCAGTCGTCCGTCTGCGTTGAAGAGGTATCGGGCCCTCACAGCCGTCGATCACCCCTTAAACCGCCCCGCCTCGCATCTGGCCGCTAGATCCAGATCCAACGGTCCAGATCAGGCCGGACCACGCGCACGGTGCGCGGGTCCATGGTGGGCCTGGCTCACCGTGGACCCAAGCTTGTTTTAGTTTAAATAAAAATTCAGAAAATCCATTTAAATTTTAAAAATTCATATCTTGCACAATTTAACTCCAAATTTCACCATTCAAATTTTGTAAAATTTGTCTCTTTATTCTCTACACTTTGATGTGATAATAACAATATGTTTATTTTTCACATTTTATTCTTATTAAATAATAAAGTAAAAACCCCTTTAGGGCTAAATTCATATTTCATTAAAATAATTCAAAAGAACCCTTAAAAATTTATATATTAAATTCAGAAGACATAATATCTTATTTTCACTATTTTAATACAATAAACATAGTAGGGTTATTTTGTATGTTTTAATTCACTTTTAATTGGGAAATAAAAACCCCTTAGGGAAAATACTTATATTGATTTATAAAATTCAGAAACCTCTTTAAAAATTAATCTTAAATATTTAGGTAATAATTTCATAGAAGTTAAGGCTTCGTTTCCTTTATTTAATACAACATCAACATGTATGCTTGTCTTGGTGATTTCGGGATTGTTTATTGATTGTCGTGTTTACTTCTCGTATCGGAAGACTACGACGCCGTCGAAGATCTGGAGTCTTACCTCGAGGTTCCACCTTCACTATTTGCGGAACAAGGCAAGTCACAACCCCCATTTTGATCATAATTGAGCCCTATTTTTAATAAATTATCGCTATAACTCATAGGATAATATTGCATTAGTCTGACATCAAGCCCTACATTATATTTAGTAGATCCCTGTCCTTGTGTGTAAACCCAAGCCATGCTTATCGAGCCTAAACTCCTTGTCACTCTACAATATTATATTAGCTAGTGTCCAATGTACCGACACAACTGCTAGAGGATAAAAGAATGAGTCGTAGATAGATGGATTCTGCTATATGTATTTCCCCGTTATTCTCGTCTCTGGACTCTGTTGGAGTTGGCTATGTTATAAGTATGGTGGGTTCCAGGTGCAAGCTTGGGAATTGGTTGGTTGCACCCGGGGCACTATAAGGACCGGTCTGCGGGATCTGTTACAAAGCACTTCCGTACTAACCACAAGTCTAGTGGGTAAGTCCTAACTGGAGGTATGGATCGTACCAACTTGGAACACCATAGTGGAGGGGGCAAGGGGCAACCTGTGGGTGACTTGTACCGACGTGGCTCAAGGGGGGTATGGTGTGGCCCAAAGTGACTAGGAAACCATATGAAACCTATAAGAGGATGTTATCGAATTGGTGCGTTCCATGCTGAAGGTTTTGGCATGAGCTTCTCGTGACAGGAGTCATTTAACACACTGTGGTGTGCGGGAAATGAGTGCCTTGTGGGTACAGTGGTACACCTCTGATCAGAGTATAAATCTTTTCGAAAAGCCGAGCCCACGATCAAGGGCGGGTTGTGTGACCTCTCATAGTTAGTTTACTTGTGAATGAATGCATGTGTTATTCCTGGCATGTAAGCACTGTTGAGCGAGGGTGGGTTGACTGTACCCCTCGAGTTAGAAGATGATGCATGAACTCATGTTTACTTTTATGCAATAATAACTTGATTACATTAATTGCTTTACAAATATGCTTTTCCACAAAAGTAAGCCACTACCTTCCTTGTTATTACCTTGCATTATAATTGCATTCGGTGGCTTGCTGAGTACGATTGTACTCACCCCCGTTGACTTACACCACCAAAGGCAGTCCACTACGAGGAGGGTGATGGTCTGGAGTAGCGACCCAGTCAAGGCACGAGACTGGAAGAAGGCGTTCATCTAGAGGATTTATTTTATTAGTTTCTCTTTCATTTAACTCTTTTGTAATAATATGGTCTACGAACCATGATTGATTGGCGTATTGTACGCAGTCGTGTGATGAACGTCTTGTATTTATTGATTTTCTATGGAATTTCAATAAATTCCCGGCCTTATTAAATTGGGGCGTGACAAGATGGTATCAGAGCCGACTTGACTGTAGGAAGCCAAACAGACCTGACCCTAGGGCTTATATTAGCCATATTTTCTTACAAACTACTTACTACCTCGTCTCCTGGAGTTTTTACGAAAATTTCTCTCTTTTAGATGCCGGTCCATACCATGAGTGGGACTCTCCGCGATGAGGCTGGGTTCGTCCGCGAGCTTTGCATGCTCGTCGACTTCCTCGAATTCGAGCACGAGCCCACGTTCCACGGGATCTTTCTCGATGTGAACGAGAGCTGCTGCGAGGTCACAGTCATCATTCGTCCCTCCACCACGCAGCCCGCGTTCTACACCCACGGAGTCGGAGGACCCTCCTTCATGGTGGCCAGCCAGCGCGCCGCTCTCCAGGCCCTCTCCAAGCTGTGGTTGGTCTACGACGGCCAGCTTCTTGACACTACCTACTGCTTCATGCCCATGCGCACCCCAGGGAGCCACCGCAGCATCTACATCAGCACACTCTCCCTATGCAACTCTGCCATCGCCCGCACCATGTGACTCTTGGAAGCCATGGACAATCTTCACACGAAGGCCGTCCTCGACGCAGATAGCCAGCACGGCACCATCGACTTCTACCGCCACTCGTCGGAGAGCTTGAACCGTGAGTCGAGGAGGACCATATGGAAGGTTTTGGCACGAGTTCCCGTGGAATGGGTCATCTCGTTACACTTTGGTGTAAGTGATGAGTGTGTGCCTTGTGGGTACAGTGGTACATCTCTGATCAGAGTAATTTAATCTTTTCGAAAAGCTGAGCCCACGGTCAAGGGCGGGTTGTGTGACTACTCGCAGTTAGTTTACTAATGTTTGAATGGTTGAAGTTATTCATGGCATGTAAGGACTGTTGTGCGAGGAGGTAAAACGTACTCCTCGAGTTAGAAGATGATGATGCATACACATGTTTACATTTCAGTACTAATAAATTGATCACATTTAATGCTTTACAGTTATGCTTCTTCCGCAAAATTAGCCACTATCTCCCTTGTTATTATCTTGCATTATATTTGCATTCGGTGGCTTGCTGAGTACGTTTGTACTCACCCCCGTTGACTTACACCACCAGAGCCCGTTTACTACGAGGAGGATGAAGGTCTGGAGTAGCGACCCAGTCAAGGCGAGACTGGAAGGAGGCGTTCATCTAGGACCCTTTATTTTATTAGTTTCTATGCACCTTTATTCACTTTTGTATTAATACGGTCTACGAACCATGAATGATTGCTCGTATTTGTACGAGGTCGCATGATGAACGTCTTGGTTTATTGATTTTCTATGGAATTTCAATAAAGGTCCTGATTTATTAAATCGGGGCGTGACACAAATCCATCACCGTGACCAATTCCGGAGGCGAAGCCGTCACTTTTCAAATGACCACCCGTGGTACTAGCGGGGTATCCCTTCACTCGCTGGCCCTAGAAGAAGTGCCTGTGGTCAGAGAATACATGGACGTCTTCTCGGAAGACCTTCCAGGGATGCCTCCCAAGCGAGACATCGAATTTAGGATCAAACTTGTCCCCGGGACTACCCCAATCTCCAAGCGTCCATACCGGATGGCCACCAATGAACTAGCCGAAGTTAAGAGCAATATTGAGGACCTAGAACAGAAAGGGTACATCCGACCGAGTACCTCACCCTGGGGTGCACCAGTCATCTTCGCCATGAAGAAAAACAAGACCAAAAGGATGTGCGTGGACTATAGAGCCTTGAACGAGGTAACCATCAAGAACAAGTACCCACTGCCTCGGATCGACGATTTATTCGATCAACTAAAGGGATCCTCAGTGTTCTCCAAAATCGACCTCAGGTCAGGCTACCACCAACTAAGGATTAGGGAAGAAGACATCCCCAAGACCGCCTTCACGTACCGCTATGTACTTTACGAGTATATGGTGATGTCGTTCGGACTCACGAATGCCCCAACCTTCTTCATGAACATGATGAACAATGTATTCATGGAGTTCTTGGATAAGTTCATCATGGTATTCATCGACGATATCCTCGTCTACTCCAAGACCAAGGAAGAACATGAAACTCACCTCCGGCTGACCCTCGGAAAGCTAAGAGAGCAGCAATTGTACGCCAAATACAACAAGTGCGAGTTTTGGTCGTCCGAGGTGAAGTTCCTCGGCCATGTCATATCCGTCGGAGGAATAGAAGTGGACCCAACCACCGTAGAAGCAGTGAACAAATGGCTACAACCCACGAACATGACCGAGATCTGGAGTTTTCTCGGATTGGCTGGATATTACCGCCGGTTCATCAAGAACTTCTCTAAGATAGCCAAGCTCATGACCAGACTGCTGCAGAAGGAAGTAAAGTTTGAATGGACTCCAGATTGCGAAGAATGCTTCCAGACCCTTAAGAAAAAGCTCATGTCAGCCCTGATTCTGACCCTGCCAGACATCCGGAAGGACTTCCATGTCTACTGTGATGCCTCTTGCCAAGGGTTAGGGTGTGTCTTGATGCAAGATGGGAAGGTGATATCTTACGCCTCTCGTCAGCTAAGGCCACATGAGCTGAATTACCCGACCCACAACCTGGAATTGGCAGTCGTGGTTCATGCCTTGAAGATATGGAGACATTACCTTGTGGGTAATCGGTGTGAGGTCTTCACCGACCACAAGAGCCTCAAGTACATATTCACCCAACCGGACCTAAACCTCAGACAAAGAAGGTGGTTGGAGTTGATCAAAGATTATGACTTAGGCATCCACTATCATCCAGGCAAGGCGAACATAGTGGCAGACGCCCTAAGCCAAAAAGGGTACTGTAATGCCATCATGGTGCAAGACCATGCCCCATTGTTATACAAGGAGATGGAAAAGCTGAATCTATGGATCACTACTAGAGCGTATCTCACTACCCTAGAGGCCAGACCTATCTTAATGGATCAGATCCGGGAGACTCAGAAGGAAGACCCGGACATCTTAGAGATCCAGCAGAATATGAGGAAGGGTAAAGCCCCAGGGTTCTCCGAGGACAAGAACGGTACCATCTGGTTCGGAAACCGGATATGCGTGCCCGACAAGCCAGAGTTGAAGACCCTCATCCTTCAAGAGGCCCATGAAACTCTATACCAAGACCTAAGGGAGAAATATTGGTGGGTCAGCATGAAGAGGGAAATAGCTGAGTATGTGGCCAAGTGCGACACATGCCGGCGAGTCAAGGCAAAGCACCAGAGACCTGCCAGACTATTGCAACCCCTCAAGGTCCCCGAATGTAGGACCGAAAGTAGCGACCAGAGGGGGGTGAATGGGCGCCTTAAAAAATTCTTTCGAATCAATGGCCTGTTCCCAATACCCAACGCACCTCAAAAGACTAAGCAGCAGAAAAATAAACAGATAGCCTACGTCTAAAAGGTATCTAGCCTAGAAGCAACTGATGACAAACAGAGAACTATCAAGGCAGTGCTAATAGACAGATAAACAGTATATGCAAGACTAGGCAAGACAAACTTCTCAGTAAAGCAATCTAGGTGCACTATGAGAGAGAAGAGAAGTTACCTATTCAAATTTGTCTCCTGTTCGAAACTCGGTGAAGCCTGCTTCGCAGGTCGAAGCCTGCTTCGCTGGTCGAAGCCGGGTTCAGAGGTGATAGTTGAAGTCTGTCGAAGGCTGTTGAAAAGATGCCGAAGGTATGTTTTTGGTCTAGCCTAGTTTGAAGTGGCAGAAAGCGAAGTAAGCTTCGAAGCGGAGTGTGACAAAGTCGGAGCCTGCATCAAAGTGTATACTTCGAAGGCAAGGCTTTGAACACAGCTTCGAACCAAGTGCTTCGAAGCTAAACCTTCGAACAGAAAACTTCGAACACAACACACAGACGGACAACCTTCGAATAAAGAAGCGAAGACTGTCACGCGACAGAGGCACCAAATTCGAAGTCTACACTCTACCTTCGAAAAGAACAAGCTTCGAAAAGAGAAGCAAAAGCTGACACGCGACAAAGAGACCAAAACGAAGCCTAACAGACCGACAGGCTTCGAAGCCAACTTCGAAACCTATCGAAGTGTGGACTTCGAAGAGCTCGAGGCGGAGTACCTTCGCACCGTCGTTCGAAGTATGTGACGCTGTCCATTCAAAACGTACTACGCATCTAGCAACTCAGGACACAGAACAAAGTTCGAAGTACCAACGAAGCCTTCGAGCAAATCAGGTCAAAGCCTGCCTCACGGAGCTGAGGGGCTTCGAACAGAGAGGATGGCTTCGCCAGAAAAACAGACAGAAAAGTTGCTAGGGCCTGTCAACTTCGATCAAAAGGCTGAGCAGTAGAAAGCAAAAAAGCTGGCACAGAGTACTGTAGCTACAGTAGAGGAGTACCACTTGCAAACAGCAAGAACTAATACTCTGTTCGTGAAGAACAGAAGCAAAAGAGAAGCTTCTGCTCACGAAATAAATCCAGGTTGTGCCTGTAGCCGAAGCATTAACTCCTCAAAACAAACAATGCACACCGAATGAAATCAACAGGGACCAAAGCTTTAATGCATCCAAAAGATTCTAACAAATGCAAGGCAAAATGGAATAAGCAAGAGCCTGGCGGCGCACACAGGAGAGAGAACGTGAGAGACAAAATGACCCAATAGATTAAAAAGTGAATTCTGGAAGGGGTAGTCCAAACCCTAGGGATTGGGGCCCTATTTATAGGCTGCCCAATGGCCTAGAATATTCCACCAGCCCCTTAGGGTTTTTTACAGACGCAGAAATAAAGGAAAAGACTCTACTGTCCTTAGAAATTTTTACAGACACGACTGACTGACTGTGGGCCTAGAGATACAGATGACTTATCCGGAAGCTCAGCTTTCGTAGCGACTACGGCTTCTCTTCTGGACAGTCGGATATAAGATCGACGGTCGTCAGTTTTGCGTCAAAACTGACAAAGCCTCCACCAGCTTTGCACCAGGTACCCATATTGGGCCGGCCCGATTCCGCAGCTCTCTCAGCCCGGCAATCACTCACCGCCCGTGTACCTGAGTCAACCCTGGTCAACAGCCCAGTGGGTCTTCTGCTGCTTCTGGCCCATGTACCCGGATTGGGCCAGCCCGACTTCGCGGCCTTCTCTGCCCGACAGTCGCTCGCTGCCCGTGTACCTGAGTCACACGCGGCCCAGACTCAGCAGGTCTTCTCTCTCTTTTCAGTCCTCTTTGACTATCGTTGACAATGACTCATCACTTCTGGAGCATGAGGCCCACGCTATTCAGCATGGCTCCTCAATCTCCCCCTTGATGAGTGCATTGTCAACACTCCTCTTCTTCAGCTCTTCAGCACCTGCGAGCAAATGTGGAAACATGAAAACAAAACACAAGAAAAACAAAGAAGAAGAAAAATAAGGTAAAAAGTTTTAACCCTAATGACCAAAAGCCGAACAAAAGCAAGAAGCGGTCATTATGGTTAACAACAACAAGGATATCAACAGAGTAAGAACTCCCCCTTAAACTCTGATCCCAAATTTTCTCCCCCTTGTTGACAAGTGAACTCATCAAGCACTCAAAAAAGAGACACAGACTCCTCCTGAAACGCAACTCCCCCTCAAAATATGTGATGAATGAAACTGGGGTGCAGGTGGAGTGAATAAAGCATGCTTCTCAGATATGATTGACTGCAATTACAACATCTAACAAGTATAGCAAAAGACATACTGTCTAAGACACATGGCATGATCAGTGCAACAGATGATATTAAAGGAAAGTCATTAGCACGCATTTTTCAGTTTTTGCAAACAAAAGCATCACCATATTTTCCAGTTGACAAGCAAGGTAAAGCATGAGATGCAAAAGCTAACTGATATCTACCAAGATAAACATTGTCCAAAAACAAAGTGCTTCGGCAAACTTGTTATCATTTCAATTTTCAAGCTTTTTCTTTTCCCTTTTTCATTTTTGCCAGGGGTTATTTGCCTGTCAAACCTTATGCTGACCGACCAAGTCAAGCCTAGGCCAGAACTGGACCATCAGAAGCTTAAGACATTGGCCTTGGCATACATTATAGTGTCCGAGTTCATACCAACGTGCTATGGTACGCAGTCCAGAACAATGCAATGTGACAAGACAAACCCACCTGGATCTTTTCAATATTAAGCATAAAAAGGCATGGAATTTTCATTTTTCTGGTTTTTCATTATTTTATAGCACATTTCCATGATTTAAAGCAAACAGATGTCCAAGTTGCATATTTGCATCTAGGTCAGGGACTAGCTACAAGGCATGTAACAGATAGCAAGAGCACTTAGCCTACACATGCTAGTTACCAGAAGCAATGGTGATCATTTTTCAAGTTTAAAAGCATAAAAGCCATGCATATGACAGATATCAGATATATCAAGTGAACTGAATCAAAACATGATCATTGATAAATACTCAAAAGCATGTACAAGCTAGAATAAGTAAAACAGTTCAATCATATAACAGAAGCAGCTCCAAAGTGTGATATGTGAATATGCAAAGTATGAACACACACAAAAAGACTCAAGAAAAGAGTAAAAAAGAAAGAAAACTGACGCAAAATATCCTAAAAAGGATACACAACACCCAAATCCCCTCGTAAATGCTCAAATGTAGACTGATCTAGGGGTTTGGTGAAAATGTCAGCCAACTGATGATGGGTATCGACATGAACAAGGTCAATGACACCTTTCTCATATTGATCCCGCAGAAAGTGAAAGCGCACATCAATGTGTTTGGTTTTTGAATGAAGACATGGGTTTTTCCCTACACTAATTGCACTAGTGTTGTCGCAAAACAAAGGAACTCTGGTAGGAAAGAACAACCCAAAATCTCGTAGAGTGGAAATCATCCAAACCAACTGTGAGCAGCAGCTAGCAGCAGCTACGTACTCAGCCTCTGTGGTCGAAAGAGCAACTCCAGATTGCTTTCGAGAAGACCAAGAGACAAGAGAAGAACCAAGAAACTGGCAAGTACCGGAAGTCGACTTGCGATCCAACAGGCACCCACCAAAGTCGGCGTCCGAAAATCCAGATAAATCAAGAGAAGATGATGCTGAATAGAAAAGACCAAGATCAGGCGCATAAGTGAGATACCTGAAGATGCGCTTGACAGCCTGCCGATGAGACGCGCGTGGTGAAGACTGGAAACGCGCGCAAAGTCCCACGGCGAACTGTATGTCCAGTCTTGTTGCCGTCAAGTACAGCAGCGAACCGATCATCCCTCGAAACTCCCTTTCATTGACCTTGACGCCGCTCTCATCCTTGTCCAGACCCCCAGAAGTGCCCATCGGGGTCATCTGCGGCTTCAATTCACCACCAAAGTCAAATTTCTTTAACATGTCACGAGTGTACTTACCTTGGTGGATGAAGGTGTCGTCCTTAGTCTGCTTGATCTGGAGCCCTAGAAAGTACTTGAGCTCTCCCATGAGGCTCATCTCAAACTCACTATGCATCTGCTCAGAAAACTTGGACACTAGATCATTAGTAGTACCGCCAAAAATAATATCGTCCACGTAAATCTGAGCAACTAAAAAATCTGAAGCATCTCTGAGCAAGAAGAGAGTTTTATCCACAGAACCCATCACAAAACCCTTCCCCAACAAAAACTGCTTCAACCGGTCATACCAAGCCCTGGGGGCTTGCTTTAACCCGTATAAAGCTTTTTGTAATTTAAAAACATGTCGAGGAAACTTAGGGTTCTCAAAGCTGGGGGGCTGCCTAACATAAACTTCCTCCTCTATGAACCCGTTCAGAAAGGCACTCTTAACATCCATTTGAAAAAGCTTAAAACCCTTTGAAGCGGCAAAAGCTAAGAGAATACGAATGGACTCAAGACGGGCAACAGGAGCGAAGGTTTCTTCAAAATCAATACCTTCTTTTTGGCAAAAACCCTAGGCAACCAGTCGAGCTTTGTTGCGCACCACTACCCCATCTTCACCTTGTTTGTTCTTGAATACCCACTTGGTGCCTATGGGGTTGCATCCTAGTGGCGGCTCAACTAGTGTCCAAACCCGATTGCGGACAAAGTTCTCAAGCTCTTCTTGCATAGCATTAATCCAATTAGAATCAAAAAGAGCATGAGAAACGTCTCTAGGCTCAAAAGATGCAACAAAAGCAGATTCAGCAAACACAGCAAGAGATATAGAAGAACGCAAAGTTCTCTCAGTCAAATCACCTATGATGAGCTCTGAGGGATGGTCACGCTGAACTGCTCTGGTTCCCTGGTGATCTGAAGTCACCTCACCGAAGTCAGCAGCTGGCACCTCTGGACTCGACTGAGGGGGCTCGATCGTAGTGGAAGAGGTGATCAGAGGTCCGCCCTCATCCTCAGTCGAAGTCCCAGAAGGTGTGGGCTCTGCGGGGGATGCAGAAGGCCCACCCTCATTAGTGGCTGGAGTGTCATCATCTTCCTCGAAGATGGACTCTCCGAGCTCACCATCAGAAGGCTCAAAAGAAGGAGTCATAGAAGGCAAGGACTCATCAAATGAAACCTCACAGGTCTCGACAAGCAGCTGGGATTCGAGGTTCCAAACACGGAAGCCTCGAGAATGCAATGCATAACCAAGAAAAACACCATCCCAGCAACGAGACTCAAACTTGTCCAAATGCCCTCCCTTCTTGAGCACAAAGCACTTGCAGCCAAACGCTCGCAAGTGGCTCACTTTGGGCTGTCTGCCAAACCTCAATTCATATGAAGTCTGACCAAGGTAAGCTCTAAGAAAGATGCGGTTGGCCAGATAGCAAGCCGTGTTCATGGCTTCAGCCCAAAAATGCCTAGGAGTCTTGTGCTCATCGAGCATCGTCCTGGCCATCTCGACTAGCGTGCGGTTCTTTCGTTCCACAACGCCATTCTGTGGGGGAGTGTAAGGAGAGGAAAACTGATGGTCCAGACCCTGATCACTACAGAAGCTGACGAACTGAGAGTTCTTGAACTCAGAGCCGTTGTCGGAGCGAATTGCTCGCATCCGACCATTGTTCTCATTCTTCAGCTTCAAAATCAGGTCATGAACAAACTGAAACGTTTCATCCTTAGACTCCAAAAAGAACACCCACGAGAATCGAGAAAAGTCATCAACAATCACAAGTGCATACCACTTTCCACCAACTGAGCGTACCCGAGCAGGACCTACAGTGTCCAAATGTAAAAGCTCGCCCGGATACGAAGTCATCACCTGAGTCACAGGTGAGTGAGAAGCGGCAACCATTTTCCCATGATGATAGGGATGACAAACTAGATCCTTCTCCATCTTAAGCTTGGGCAATCCTCGGATGAGGTCCATAGAGCTTAACCTGACTAGCAGATCAAAACTCAAGTGACCTAACCTCCTATGCCACTTCCAGAGCTCAGAAGAAGATCCAGCAATCAAACAGCGAGAAGGGCCAAAAGAACTAGAGAAGTCAATTCGGAAAAAACTTTGCCGAATGGTAAAATCTGGCAAATCAAAGACCCTCTAGAATCAACCACAGAAGAATTACCCTTCTTAAAACGCACTTCCAAACCATCCTCAAGAAGTTGCGAAACAGAAATCAAGTTGAAGTTCAAATTTTTAACCAAGGCAACATTCTTCAAAGAGAAATGATCTGAAATGCGAATTGAGCCTATGCCACTTACTTTCCCTTGACCGCTGTTCCCGAACGTGATGTATTCTTTGGAGCTCGGGGGAGTGAGACTGGAGAACCATCTGCGATGTCCCGTCATGTGGCGAGAGCATCCTAAGTCCATGATCCAAACATCCTCTAGTCCCCGGTCTTGCACAATCAGTGGTTGTAAGTGGGAGCAAATGGTCCGGCACCAGGTTTAGCAAAAGAGCTAAACCAGTGTCGAGCCATCTGCTCAAAAGATGGAAAGCGAAAACCATCAAGAAAGTTCGGACCAAAACGCGGCTCAAAGCGCGGTCCTCGGTTCTGCCTAACCCTGCGTCCACGAGGTCCAGAACCGTAGCCAACACGGTCTGGAACTCTGTCGGAACGGACACCACCAACTGGAGCACGGGTAAGAAGGTCGTCTCCTCTACCACCACCTACACGACGCGGCCTGGCCTCCAGCCTCTCTCCGCACCGAGGAACACGCAGTCTACCACCCTGCTGGTAGAACTGCTCCTGTTCACCACGAGCCCTCTCTGCTCTCTCAACTCGCTTCCTCCTGAAGCAGAACTCCGCAAGATGCCCGTCTCTCTGACAGTACTCACAATGATAGGTGGGCTTCTTGGGATGTGGTTGAGGCTTGGGATGTTTGGGCTTGGTAGTGTTTGGTGTGGTCTTCTTGGGTTGAGAGGGTCCACGAAGAGAGTCTAGAGAAGAATGGAGGTGTTTGGGCTTAGGAACCCAGATAGACTTTTTGGGTGGAGCTTTGGGTGGTTCATGAATCACTCCATCCTTGGGCTGATAAGCCTTGGAAGACTCAGTGGAGTGAGTCTTGGGATACCTCTGCTCTGGAGTCATTTTACTCCACTCCACTGCCCAGCTAATGGCACTTTCAAAGTCAGCCTTGGTGTAGGTATAACCTACTCCAAACCCATCCTGCCTCTTGAACTGCTGGATCATCATGCCGAGCTGAGGCTCTCTGGCACTGATCCAACTCAGGATGGAACGGAGGTAAAAGTTCTCATTCTGAGAATCTGCTAGCTCCTCTCTCAAGGAAGCTAGAACCTCCACCTGAGACAAGCAGGTCTCACACTCACTCTCTATTTGAACAGACTTTTCAGCTTTCAGCTTGATCAACTCCATTCTAAGAGACAGACAGTTCTCACAAACAGTGGGTGGAACTGATAGTGTCTCAAGCTCTAGCCTAGTCTGTGCAAGCTCAGCTCTCACTCTCTCCAAATCCTCTAAATGCTCATTGCCCTTGGCTTTCAGCTCAGCTAAGACAGCTAGATGAGATGGGCAATCAGCACAGGGTGCGACGACAGTGCCTTGAGCATCTTTCAGCTCCAGCTGAGCGCTTTCAAGCTCAGTGGCCAAAGCGTCCCTCTCATCAACCCTTTTCTGTGTACCTGGACTTTAGAGTCGACAGGTCATACAGAAGCACCTCACACTTCGGGCACTCACTGCTATCACCCAAGCAAGGGGAAGAAGATAGACTCTCAATTCTGCCGTTGGCTATGGCAAGCTCACTCTCTAACTCGTCTATCCTCTTCTTAGCCCCCCTAAGCAGTTTTTCCCGATACTTTAACTCCTGACGATTGCTCTCAAGTAAATCAACAATTTCTCGTTCATAGGATGATACCTTGTTGTCGTCGTCGTCGGAGTCATCGGAGGAGCTCTTTTCTTCCCTATCCCCAAGAGCCATTGAACAGAAGCTCTTGCGGGATCTTCGGCGCTGGTGTGAGCGGCTCTTCGGCTTGTCTCCGAAGGCCATGAAGCAGAGGCCCACCAGATCGTCCTTGTCCTTCCCCTTTCGGATGGCGATCTCCACATCGCTTGAGCTCGATGAAGAGGAAGAAGACATGGACTGCTTGGAGTAGCTCTTTTCCATCTCGGCGAAGAAGGCCTTGTCGCGCTTCTTGTTCTCTCGACGGTAGTCCTTTAGGGCCTTCTTGAAGAATCGGGTCTTCGGCTTGCCCTTGTTGAAGGATGAGCTCTCGTGCTTGCCGGAGTCATGGAAGCTGCCACCGTTGCCCTTCTTGTGTCCATTGCGCTTGGGGCAGTCGGCGATGAAGTGTCCTGGATCACCACACTCAAAGCATCCGGATTTTGTGCCGTGTCTTTTGAACATTCTCTTATCATAGACACGACGCACCCGGTTGTTAAAAAGACACAAATCATCATCTCCCAATAACTCTAGCTGGTCCTCAGTGATAGACATCAAAGAGAACCCAAACACAACTCACATAAGAGGGATCAACAGAAGGTGTAGCAAGGGCCAGGGATTTTGATCCAGAACCAGTGAGATTTGATCTCAGCTAGATATCTACCTCAGTGGCCTTCAGCTTGATAAACAACTCAGAAATGGTCAAGGTATCGTAAGAAGTGCTCTCAACGATAGAGGATACCTTGATCTCCCAGATCTTTGGGTCCAAGGTATGGAGAACCTTGAGCGCCTGCTCGTGATCTGAGACTAACTGAGCTCCCTCAACCTTGTTGTCTCGAAGCTTGTTTATGATCGACTGAAAATGACCAAACAGAGCCTCAACAGATTCATCCGGCTTCTGTGTGAAATTCTCATATTCACGCCGGTAGGTCTGATAGAGCCGAGCCTTGACCTGTGCTGTTCCCTCATGGTGTGCCTTGAGGGTAGCCCAGATTTCTCTCGCAGTGGAGAGATGACTCACACGCTCAAACTCAGTGGGACCTAAACCAGAAAACAAAATGTTCACAGCCTTACTGTTGCTTAGATGCTGAGCAATGATACCAGCAGTACCCTGCTCAGTAACTGGCAATATGACAAACGTGGTGTGAACGCAAATATCCCAAATGTCCGAACCCTGGCTCATAAGATAGGCTCGCATGCGAGTCTTCCAATAATTATAGTCATAGGCTTCCAAGGACGAGACCTTGCCAGGAGACGTCATGGTCACTACCGGGGTTTAGAACCGGTTAAGGTATGTGTTGGCGTAAAAGATTACGCTAACAGGTTTCTGTGGAAAAGAAACTAACAAACGAAGTGTTTGTGAAGAGAACTGTTCTAAGCATCCGAATGGATAATAACTTAGAAAAGTTCGAATTTTTGTATTGAATAACTTGTATTCGGTCCCTATTACAGGGTGAAATGGGGGGTATTTATAGGCCCAAACATTAAGGAAAAGACCTATTTACCCCGCTATTACAACCGACATAGTGGAAACTATTCGGTTCCCTTAATAAGGCTAAAATGGTAAAAGACTAATCTAATGAGAAAGAAGATAAGTCTTCCATCTTAGCTGGCAGAAAAGATCTTGGAGGGCCTTAGTTCGAAGATGTACTCCGAACCAATGCCTATCTTCGTACTTCGAACTTGGTTCTGGGTATCTTCAAAGTTGATCGTCTGGGAACCTTCGAATCTGCTGTCTGCCTTTATGTTGCTTCGGCAATAACCCCGAAGATGAGATATTTTCCCCCAACAGTAGCCCCTCGAATACGCTTCTCCGTTTGACCTGTAACATTAGGAGAGCAGTATACGGAAGGAAAAGATAACCAAACATAGGGGTTATTGGTTTTTATTTTATCTCCGAAATGCATGAAGATATGAACTTCGAATCAGTCTTAAGGTAATTGCTTTTCGAACTATCTTAGAACCGACTCAAGAAGTTCGAAAGTCTTTTAGACTTAGAGAAAATAGCCGTTAAGTTTCTGTTTCTAACGGAAACTGTAGCAGGCGCTAATTTCGTAAGAGGAGTAACGGCAGGAATGCGAAACGACATGGATTAACGGTAAAAAAGCGAAGTCTGGGCTATAAATAGGAGGTCTAGAAGTTACCCAGTTACCTTTTCACCGCATTCTCGCAATCCAAAACTTTTCGAGCCCTTTGAGTTCTTGAGCCCTAGCCTCCATTTCCTCAGAGCAATCTGACGACTGCAATGGTGAAGACTAAGGGATCTGCACCTCCGTCGGTCTTGGCTCGGCAACAGGCGGCTACAGCAGCAGCGGCGGCAACGTCGGCGGCGGTGACATCGGCGGCGGCAGCGTCGACGACGGCATCCATGGCGGCAGGAGGGAGAAATCCCCAAATCGCCGATGACCAAGGTCTGTGCCCGCCATCGACAAAGTATTTGGATCAATCTTTTGAGTTGGGGCCTTCTACCTGCAAGAGGGAGTCTTTGGCAATCACAGCAGGGGGAAAAATTAGTAATGGAGTTATGATCCGGAAGCCGGGCAAAGAATCGATTCCATCGCCAAGACTCGGAGAAGTAGTGGTATTCGAAGCCTTCTTCGAAGCTGGCTTGGGCCTCCCTGCAGTGGATTTCCTGGTGGAGGTACTTGATCTGTTCCATGTAACCCTCCCCCAATTATCTCCGAATGCAGTAGCTAGATTAGCTATCTTCGAATGGGCGCTGAGAGCCGAAGGTTGTGAGGGGAGGGCAGAAATCTTCGCTGCACTACACAGAGCAACTTGCCAACTGAAGACCTTCGTAGGCTCCGGAGGTGAAAAAGTGGTGATATCCTTCGGCTCTATCAACTTTAGACTTCGAGATGAGTATGCCCTTCAGTTTCCTGCCAAGGCCATCAATGCTAGATGGTACACTGATTGGGTTCTGAGATGGTTCTATGCCGAAGTTGGAGCAAGCAGTCCTCTGGCTGGGCCCCTTAAAGAAATTCAATTCCGGAAAGAAGCCTTAGTGCAGCCCAACGAAGGCCAACTCGAAGCTCGTCTTAACCTGCTTCAAAAGATTAGCCGAAGGTTAAGCATGCGGGACTTAGCCGAAGAATTCATCGGACTGCAAATTCCTCCGCTGATGGCCAACTGGCCTGTCATCTTCGAGGATGATTCGGAAGGCGGTCTCCGCAAGATTAACTTGACTTCGAGCCCTGCAGGTAACTTCGAAACCAACATGTATTATACATATTTACTTCGAAGAAAGACTAATTTGATTTATTTTTTAGCTTCTTCAGCCCCTATTACTTCAGAGCAAATTGTAAGGGCTTCGGAGAAGATTTTGGGTGCCCCAACTCCGACTGAAAAAGAATGGAGAATTAAATTGGTCGGGAGTTGGGAGAGGTTTAACAGAGTATGGGGAATGTTGGAGTTGACTCCGCCCCCTCTGATGGACTGGGTGCCTTTGGAGAAAGGACCCAAGAAAAGGATGGCTGAAGCCGGAGCTTCGAGCTCCGCAAAGACTCCGGTGAAGAAGGTGGCTCGGAAGCCAAAAAATCTCGCACCTTCGAATCCTGCGCCTTCGAGCTCAAGAACCTCAATCTCCGGTTCTAAAGAAGATGAAGGTATATTATTAGTGAGATTGATTGATGAAGATGCAGCTCAACAAAATATTCACATTGAAGATACTGCAGGTATGCCGGAGCCTCAAGCTAACATTGAAGAAGTGAGAGCTCCGGATACTCAAGAGGAGCAAATCGAAGCCCCTATGGGCGAAGATGAAGTTGAAGTTCCTACAACTTCAGTTGTGGATGAGTGGAGGACTGCTCACGGAGATACTCCGGCAGCTGAAGTTTTAACTGTGGATTCAGATGATGACTTCACCTTTGATCCTCCGAGCAGTCCAGTGCTCGACCTCCCCCAGAATGTCGAAGGTAAACTTCGCATAATTCTTTTATTATTTTTTTGCAAAATTATACGATGTATAATAGCCTTTGTTTTTGCAGAGCCTCTTTCGGAAGAAGTACATCACGAAGACACAACTCAAAGGCCTTCGACAACTTCGGAGCCGCACCCGGAGGTCACTCAACAGGGGCCTGGACGAGGTAAAAGACACATAGAGCCTCTCCCTACTCAAGGATCAACTTCGTCTGAGTCAACAGATGAAAGTGAATCAACTGAGGGGGGGCCATCTTCTGAAGTTCCAAGGACCTCAGGAGAACGCTCCGGACCTTCGTCAAGCAGGGATGACCAAAGGGCTTCGGCAATGCTCCCTCTTTTGACTCCTTTTTTGGAGCCAACTGGGCTTCGGACTCTGCTCAAACCTTTAGGTCGAGTGAGTCGCAAAGTCGGGGAGACAGAGCTGGTAGCAAAATTAAGCAGGGCGAAGAGTTCGGAGCTTAACGTTGCCCTGGAACGAGCGGCCTACCAGGTACGGAGCACCTTCGAACCAATATCTTTAGCGAATTATATTGGGTTCGGAGTACATCTTCGAACCAGTAGCAAATTATACATGAATAATTTCTTACTTTAGTTTTTTCTTTTCTCAGCAAGCAGTCTTGGCCCGCGCTGCAACTTTATCAAGCGGGAATGAAATTGCTCAGCTTCGGGAAGAAAATGAAGCTCTTAAACGCAACTTGTCTTTCTCCTAAGCTAGAGTACTTCAAATGGATAATATGATTTCAACGGAGCGTAGGGCCAGACAGGGCTTGGAGGCTGCTAATAAGGAGTTCGAAGCAGAAAGAATTGTGCTTCGGGCTGAAATTGAAAAGATGCGGTTGGAGCATGCTAGTGCTGGGTCCGAACTTGTAAGGCTCCAAGAAGAAGCTAGCCAACTCCTAAACCAGAAGAATATTTTAACTACGGAGAATGCTAGGATTTCTGGAGTTTTGGCAGAAACGACTTCGAGCAAGGATGCACTAACTGAAGAAAAGCTCAAGTCGGAGAAGGTAGCTACGGAGGTCATCGAACAGATGCTAGGTGTTCTGGAGTACTTCGGTACTACTGGATCACTTCCTTCGGATGACAACGTGACTCTGCTGCGCCGGCTAAAAAGGATCCAAGGAGCAGCGAAGCAAATGAAGACGGCAGGCATTCGTTATGGAGAACTCTCCGGACAAGTGTCTGCCCTCGGACTACTTCGTTACTACGAGGATTTGGGCCGAACAATTACTCCGAGCGCAGAGGGCTCCATTACCTTCGACGACGAGCGGCTTTTGAATCCTTCCGAAGGCGTGACTGCCGCCTGGCGAGCCTTTCAAACCTCATGGAGAGCCGAAGGTCGTTCCGCGATCAAGGCTTGGATCGATGAAGGCCAACGCCAGAAGCAAGTTCGGAGCCAAGCTTCGAGCAGTCAGCCTCCTCCGAACCCGCAGGTTTAGGAATTATTTAGGATTTTTTGACTATGTAAAGCTCATGCTTGTAAACATTTATCAATGAAAATCTTGTTTGTTATATTTTTAGGCTTTGCCTCTTATGGAAGACATCGAAGTGTTAGAGCTTAACAACGAACTTCGCTCGTTATGGAACACCTTCGAACTTCTAAAGAGTTATAAGCGTCCTCGATTTCTTATTCCTCGAGATGACTCCGGCGTAATTGCGCCCGAAGTAATCAAAGACGTATTGTCTTATATTAAAGAGGAAGAGAAAGAGGTTAACGCAAACACCTCGTCTTCTGAAGACACTATTTGGTCTGAAGACGAAGGTGAAGCTCGAAATAAAAGATCTGAAGATCTTAGAAGCTGGGAAAGAAGCCCCGAACGGCTTCGAACTTGGGCCGAGCTTCAACAAGAGCAGAAGGATTTTAGAGCTTCGAGGGGAGGAAGAGAGTTAAACGTAAAGTTCTTAGAACTTCCGATGTTGGAACTAGTCGTTCCACCCCTAGCTCTCGGGACCGAAGAGGTCTCCGATTCCTTCTTGGTATAGATACCAATTTTTCATAGTGTAATCTGTAAACACATTTATTTCAATAATGAATGCCGATTTAAAATTGTCTCCATATTTACTAGCCCCTCTTTGGGTATAAGCAACTTCGAAATGTATTCAAAGATGGTTATGCGCAAAGAAAAAACTTCGGAGTACAATTTTTTGGGGGTTCGGAGCCCCTCTGTCATTTAAAGATCTTTTGAAATCTTATGAAATGTCTTCGACTTTTTGTAGTCGGAAGAATGGTAGCTTAGTACCTTTGTTTTATGAAAGAAATCACTTGAGATAACTTTCAGGACACTTTAGTGTCTTAAAAAAGTCACTTTGGACTATGTTAACAGACATTCGAAGCTCATGGTTCAAATGCTGTTTTGCTTTAGCCACCTTCGGCTTATTTTTTCGATCTCTGACGAACCAATGGTTCGGAGTTTGCAATGGTCTCTTTGGACTCTTTTTACGGATGTGTACCAGCCAATGGCTTGGACTCCGTATAGTTTGGCCACCTTCGGCTCTTTTTGCAGAAGTCTACCAGCCAATGGCTTGGACTTCGCAGATTTTGGCCACCTTCGGCTCTTTTTGCAGAAGTCTACCAGCCAATGGCTTGGACTTCGCAGATTTTGGCCACCTTCGGCTCTTTTTACGGAAGTCTACCAGCTGCAGCCTGGACTCCGTAGGTTTTGGCCACCTTCGGCTCTTTTTACGGAAGTCTACCAGCCAATGGCTTGGACTCCGTAGGGTGTGGTTTTGGGCTCTTTTACGGATGCCTACAAGCCGGTGGCCTGGGCTCCGGATTATGTCAGCCCCTACGTCAGAAGCTTCGAACTTTATGGGTTCGAAGTCCGAAAATACAACCCAGCTTAATGACACTTCCCTCTCGGTCGACCCCGCGGTTCCAGTGCGTCCACTCGAAGCTGGAAGTCTATGAGGGGAAGGCAACTATCAGGGTCATATGCTTTATTAATTTAGGAGATGATTACAAGCGAATTACAAGGAGCCCTTATGCGAAGTATCGCTTTAGGTGCTCCGCATGCCAAGCATGTGCTAACTCTTCACCTTCTAAATTAGCTAGTTTAAATGAACCAGGGCGCCCTGAGCGGACAATTAGGTATGGACCTTCCCATTTATTGCCTAACTTCCCTGGTGCTATAATGCTTCGTAGAACAAGATGACCCGGTCTTAGTTCATTGAGCTTAACCTTCGGGTCATACCAAGCCTTCGTCTGCTGATGATACTTTGATAAATTAGCTACAGCTCGAAGTCTTGTTTCTTCTGATAAGTCTAACGAAGCTTGTCTTTCTTCTTCAATGTCTGGTTCGGTGCTGCGAAATGATCCCCCTTTGAGCTCCGTTGGAGTCATAGCTTCATCTCCGAATAGTAGTCTGAACGGAGTAAAACCTGTGGACCTTGTTTGCGTAGTCCGAATGGACCACAGAATCTTCGGAAGCTCTTCGGTCCACAGTCCCTTTGCTAATCCTACTATTCTTCGATTTAGCCCTGATAAAATATTTCCATTGGCTCGTTCTACGGCTCCATTCGACTGAGGATGCCTCACTGCAGCAAAACATAGTTGAATGCCTAGGTCTTCGCAAAACTTCCTGAAGGGTTCTGCGTCGAACTGTGTTCCATTATCAACTGTGAGGTATCTAGGCACTCCGAACCGACAAATAATGTTCTTCCAGAAGAATTTCTGCACATTGTTCGAAGTGATAGCTGTTAAGGGTTCTGCTTCCACCCACTTAGAAAAATATTCAATAGCTACCACTGCGAACTTCAGATTTCCCTTTGCTACTGGAAAGGGGCCAATTAAATCCATACCCCATCTGGTCATAGGCCATACCGGAGCAATGACTTGAAGAGCTGTTGGTGGGCGATGACTCCGTCGACCCATCCACTGGCATCCTTGACATGTGCGGACCAAGCTCTCCGCATCAGCTGTTATTGTGGGCCAATAAAGCCCCTGGCGAAGTGTTTTTCCTGCCAGAGCTCTAGGGGCTAAATGGCTTCCACAAAGGCCTTCGTGAATTTCTCGAAGAATTTCTTGGCCTTCGGCTTGAGATATACATCGGAGTAGAGGGGAACATACTCCGGCCTTGTATAATATACCGTTGATTAACTGATAGTTTCTGGCTCTGAGCTTTAATCTTGACAACTGGGGCTCTTCGGGCAAATTTGTTCCTCCTTGCAAGAGTTCTATGATCGAATCTTTCCAATCTGCACTAGGAATGCAAAGAATCTCCGCAGAGGCAATTTGTGGCACCGAAGGTATATTGAGCTCCTCATAGAAAGCTTCTTCAGGCACATCCACAGCTCCGGCTGCAGCCTTCGCTAAAATGTCCGCTTGCACGTTTTCCGCTCTTGGTATACTCCGAATGGAAATACCCTTGAAGTGTGCTTCGATTTTGCGGATTTCTTCTAAGTACTTTGCAAGCTGTGGATGCCGAACTTGAAAACTTTTGTCTACGTGCCCTGCTACTATCTGAGAATCTGTTTTTATAATTATTCTTGTAGCCCCTAGAGCACGTGCTTTCCGGAGTCCCAATAAAATTCCTTCGTACTCCGCTATATTATTGGTAGACTTAAAGTTGAGTCTTGCGGAGTACATTGCTCTTTGCCCTGACGGTGAAATCAACACTGCCCCAATGCCTGCTCCGGATGCTTGGAAAGGCCCATCGGAGTAAACAGTCCAAACTCCGTCACTTGATTTCTCCGGAGTCAAATTCGCAGGTGGAGTCCACTCTGCTACGAAGTCTGCTAGGACTTGGGATTTGATAGCTGTCCTTGCCAAGAAAGATATGCCGAAGGGTGCTAGCTCGACTGCCCACTTTCCAATCCTTCCAGTGGAATCTTTGCTTCGGAGCATATCTCCTAAGGGATACGAAGTTGGTACAATTACATTATGAGCCAAAAAATAATGTCTTAGCTTCCTCGAAGCCATTATCAGAGCATAAACGAACTTCTCAAGTTCGGAGTATCTTGTCTTCGCTCCTGATAATGCTTCGGATACAAAATAAACAGGATTTTGGACCAACTTCCCATTGGAATCCACTTCTCTGACAAGGACTGCGCTAACAGCTGAACCTGTAGCTGCAAGGTACAGGAGTAGGGTTTCGTCCGCAGTAGGCACCGTGAGTGTAGCAAGATTACTGAGATAATCTTTAATATCTTCGAAGCTTCTCTGACACTCCGGTGTCCATGCAAAATCTTCGGACCCTTTCAAAGCTTTGAATATTGGCAAACTCCTCTCCGCAGACCTTGATAAAAACCTGCTAAGTGCGGCCAGACGCCCAGTCAGCTTTTGCACTTGCTTTAAATTCTCCGGAGGAGCCATCTTCTGCAGCGCAGTTATTTGAGTAGGGCTAGCTTCAATTCCCCTGCTTGAAACTAAATACCCTAACAATTTTCCAGCCTTAGCTCCGAATATACATTTTTCGGGGTTAAGACGGATCCCACATGCCCGAAGGCTATTGAATGTTTCTGCTAAGTCTAGGCTATGTTGGTGCTTTAAAGCACTCTTTATTACAATATCATCCATATAGGCCTCCACATTGCGACCTAGTTGATGACCTAGAGCTTAGCAACTAATCTTGAAAAAGTAGCCCCGGCGTTTCTTAGGCCGAAGGGCATTCTTACATAGCAGAAGACTCCCGAAGGAGTTACGAAGCTTGTCTTGATTTCATCTTCGCGTTTCAACCATATTTGATGATAACCAGAATACGCGTCGAGGAAGCTTAGTAACTCCGAACCTGCGGTGGAGTCAACCAGTTGATCAATTCGGGGCATGGGATAGGGGTCACGTGGGCATGCTTTATTCAAAGATGTGAAATCAATGCACATGCGCCACTTCCCGGAAGACTTCTTTCTGACGAAGACTGGGTTGGCTAACCATTCTGTGTGAGCCACTTCTCTGATAATCCCAGCCTTCAATAATTTTTCAACTTCGTCCTTAGCTAGAGCAGCTCTCTCTGCGGACATCTTCCGGAGTCCTTGTCGAACAGGCCGGGCCTTCGGGTTTACAAGTAAACTGTGTTCAATAATATCCCGATCGACTCCGGTGATATCTTCGTCAGACCAAGCGAAGACATCCAAATTTTCTTCCACTACCTTTTCCAAGGAGGTTGCAACTTCAGGAGGTAAATCTTTACCAAATTGAAAAGTGTACTCTTTACCATCTTTAACAATGACCTTCGTTGCAATCTCTCCTTCGGGACTTGGTCTCGGAAAAGACTTCTTCGAAGCTTCGGAGGAGGCTGAAAAAATTTCTTCATTATTTTGCACACTGTTTACTTGCCTCGGATCAAGAGGGGGACCATGACCATATTCCGCTCTCCGAGCAATGGCTTGATCTCCGAAGATCGTAAGGACTCCTGCTTGTGTGGGCATCTTCATGCACAAGTAATTGTGATGCGCCACAGCTCCGAACTGGTTCAGCATGCCCCGTCCGAAAATGACGTTATAAGCATACGGGGCATCTACCACATCAAAGATAACTTCTTCAGTCCGGGCTAATAAACCTTCTCCGAAGGTAACTTCGAGGCCTATCTGACCAAGTGCATCAAGCGGGGGTCCTGCGAAGCCTTGCAGAGGACGAGCCGCTGGAAGGAGATGCTTCCTGGAAATGCATAACTGATCGAAGGCTTGAACAAAAATGATATCTGCTGAGCTACCTCCGTCAATTAACACCCTTCGGACTTCAGTGCCCGCAATATCAGCAGTGATAACCAATGGATCTGCGTGCGGGAACTTAATACCAGCTGCATCCTCCGCAGAGAAAGATATTGGAACGTGAGACCACTCCGGCATTGCAGCTGCAGATGACGAAGTCCCAATATGACCTACTTCCCGAACGTACTCTCTTCGCTGTCTCTTGGACATGCTTCCGAGGGTACCTCCTCCGGAGATAGGGAGAACTACTCTTTTTCCTCTATCTTGCCCTTCCTCTTGCTTCGGAGGTGGCATAACATTGGCCACCGGAGGGTGCCTTGCAGCATCGAAATTTTCTATTCGCGCCACAGCCTGGACCGGCTCTGAGCGCGTTGCAACTGGAACTCAGGTCGGTACTGCCTCGACCCGAAGTTCTCTCTAAGTACTCTCCCCTTAGAGTAAGTATAGCCTTGCAAGTGTCAGTTGCATGGCTTCGATTTTCTCCGTGAATGCAGCAGAAAAGGGTCTGACCCTTGCCAGCCGTTTTCCCTGGCGGCCTCCAGCCGCTGGCCTTGTTCCTCGTAGACTGTGGAGCTCTTGGTGTAAACTTCTGTGGGGGTGCAATATTCATAACTTCAGAACGAGGGTGCTTTTGCCCTCTTCTCCGATCATGTTGCACTTCGAAGACTGGTTCCTGCGGCTGCGCCGAAGTCTTCACTTCTACTTTGACTTCTTGCAATATAGACGAAGTAGCAGCAGTCCTCCGAAGCCAACCCTCTTCTGACCTCGCATACTCCTCGAAGTATGACATTAACTGAGAGACTGAGGAGATGCTCTTCCGATGCAGTTTATCCAGAAGGCCTTGATGACTGACACCTTCCCGAGCTGCATCAACCACTGAAGATGTGGACAGCCCCCGAATTTGCGACTTCGTATGAGCGAAGCGCTTAAAGTACTGCCTCAATGTTTCTCCGGGGAGCTGTTTCACCTGGAAAAGGCTTCCTGTTGACATAGGAGGCACGAAGGTGCCCTGAAAGTTGCTTATAAACTTCCTCTTCAATTGCGACCATGAATTGATTGATCCTGGCTTCAAAGACCAGAACCATCTCAATGCCACTCCTTGAAGAGCTAAAGGGAAGCACTTCGCCATAGTGTCTCTAACTCCGCCGCTAGCCTCAATTGCTAGGGCATAAGACCGAACGAACTCTCCGGGATCTTCATCTCCGGCATACTTACAGAGCTTCGAAGTTTTAAACTTTGGATCAAAGCGAACCTTCTGCAGCTCAGGATGCAGCGGAGACTCATTGTCGAAGGAGGCGTTCTCCGGGGCTTCGGGATAATCAAGATCATCATCTTCGGGCACTTCTGGGATGGTTGGGGTGGTTTGAGAGCGAAGCCTGCTCGCAGCTTCCTGTCGCCACCTTGTCACTTCAGCTTGAAGGTGGGCCATTTGAGTGGCCATATCTCCAAGATTATTTTCATCTCTTCCGGAAGGATCTTCCGGGTCTTGAGAACTGGTCGGATCAGTTCGAATCGGGATGGAGGGTGGAGAAGGGACTCCGGGCGGTCGGAGTATAGAAGGGGTTGGCGGAGAAGCTTCGTATGTTCGAGGAATGGAAGCCCCTTCCGGAGTTTGTGGAGGGAATGTCGAAGGACCTCCGACTTCAACTGTGTCGAAGGGTATTTCTCCGGAGATCCGAGAGGACCTCCGAGTGGGATTGCGGGGTGCGCTCCGCTTAGGAGGCATGATGTAAGAAATTGGTAGAGAACGAAGTTTTTCGGACTAGGTTCCCCACGGACGGCGCCAACTGTTGGCGTAAAAGATTACGCTAACAGGTTTCTGTGGAAAAGAAACTAACAAACGAAGTGTTTGTGAAGAGAACTGTTCTAAGCCTCCGAATGGATAATAACTTAGAAAAGTTCGAATGTGTGTATTGAATAACTTGTATTCGGTCCCTATTACAGGGTGAAATGGGGGGTATTTATAGGCCCAAACATTAAGGAAAAGACCTATTTACCCCTCTATTACAACCGACATAGTGGAAACTATTCGGTTCCCTTAATAAGGCTAAAATGGTAAAAGACTAATCTAATGAGAAAGAAGATAAATCTTCCATCTTAGCTGGCAGAAAAGATCTTGGAGGGCCTTAGTTCGAAGATGTACTCCGAACCAATGCCTATCTTCGTACTTCAAACTTGGTTCTGGGTATCTTCGAAGTTGATCGTTTGGAAACCTTCGAATCTGCTGTCTGCCTTTATGTTGCTTCGGCAATAACCCCGAAGATGAGATATTTTCCCCCAACAGTATGGAAAAACCCTAACCAGGCTCTGATACCACTTGTAGAACCGAAAGTAGCGACCAGAGGGGGGTGAATGGGCGCCTTAAAAAATTCTTTCAAATCAATGGCCTGTTCCCAATACCCAACGCACCTCAAAAGAAGAAGCAGCGGAAAAATAAACAGATAGCCTACGTCTAAAATGTATCTAGCCTAGAAGCAGCTGATGACAAACAAAGAACTATCAAGGCAGTGCTAATAGACAGATAAACAGTATATGCAAGACTAGGCAAGACAAACTTCTCAGTAAAGCAATCTAGGTGCACTATGAGAGAGAAGAGAAGTTACCTATTCAAATCTGTCTCTTGTTCGAAACTCGGCGAAGCCTGCTTCGCAGGTCGAAGCCTGCTTTGCTGGTCGAAGCTTGGTTCGGAGGTGGTAGTTGAAGTCTATCGAAGGCTGTTGAAAAGATGTCGAAGGTATGTTTTTGGTCTAGCCTAGTTCGAAGTGGCAGAAAGCGAAGTAAGCTTCGAAGCGGAGTGTGACAAAGTCGGAGCCTGCATCAAAGTGTATACTTCGAAGGCAAGGCTTCGAACACAGCTTCGAACCAAGTGCTTTGAAGCTAAACCTTCGAACAGAAAACTTCGAACACAACACACAGACGGACAACCTTTGAATAAAGAAGCGAAGCCTGTCACGCGACAGAGGCACCAAATTCGAAGTCTACACTCTACCTTTGAAAAGAACAAACTTCGAAAAGAGAAGCAAAAGCTGACATGCGACAAAGAGACCAAAACGAAGCCTAACAGACCGACAGGCTTCGAAGCCAACTTCGAAACCTATCGAAGTGTGGACTTCGAAGAGCTCGAGGCGGAGTACCTTCGCACCGTCGTTCGAAGTATGTGACGTTGTCTGTTCAAAACGTACTTCGCATCTAGCAACTCAGGACACAGAACAAAGTTCGAAGTACCAACGAAGCCTTCGAGCAAATCAGGTCGAAGCCTGCCTCACGGAGCTGAGGGGCTTCGAACAGAGAGGATGGCTTCGCCAGAAAAACAGACAGAAAAGTTGCTAGGGCCTGTCAACTTCGATCAAAAGGCTGAGCAGTAGAAAGCAAAAAAGCTGGCACGGAGTAATGTAGCTACAGTAGAGGAGTACTACTTGCAAACAGCAAGAACTAGTACTCTGTTCGTGAAGAACTAGTACTCTGTGCCTGTAGCCGAAGCATTAACTCCTCAAAACAAACAATGCACACCGAATGAAATCAACAGGGACCAAGGCTTTAATGCATCCAAAAGATTCTAACAAATGCAAGGCAAAATGGAATAAGCAAGAGCCTGGCGGCGCACACAGGAGAGAGAACGTGAGAGACAAAATGACCCAATAGATTAAAAAGTGAATTCTGGAAGGGGTAGTCCAAACCCTAGGGATTGGGGCCCTATTTATAGGCTGCCCAATGGCCTAGAATATTCCACCAGCCCCTTAGGGTTTTTTACAGACGCAGAAATAAAGGAAAAGACTCTATTGCCCTTAGGAATTTTTACATACACGACTGACTGACTGTGGGCCTAGAGATACAGATGACTTATCCGGAAGCTCAGCTTTCGTAGCGACTACGGCTTCTCTTCTGGACAGTCGAATACAAGATCGACGGTCGTCAGTTTTGCGCCGAAACTGACAAAGCCTCCACCAGCTTTGCACCAGGTACCCGGATTGAGCCGGCCCGATTCCGCAGCTCTCTCAGCCCGGCAATCACTCACCGCCCGTGTACCTGAGTCAACCCTGGTCAACAGCCCAGTGGGTCTTCTGCTGCTTTTGGCCCATGTACCCGGATTGGGCCAGTCCGACTTCGCCGCCTCCTCTGCCCGACAGTCGCTCGCTGCCCGAGTACATGAGTCACACGCGGCCCAGACTCAGCATGTCTTCTCTCTCTTTTCAGTCCTCTTTGACTATCGTTGACAATGACTTATCACTTCTGGAGCCATGAGGCCCACGCTATTCAGCATGGCTCCTCACCGAATGGAAGTGGGAATAAGTAGGGATGGATTTCATCACAGGATTGTCAAGGACCCAAGCCGGTCATGACTCTATCTGGGTGATCGTCGATCGACTCACCAAGGTGGCTCATTTCATCCCCGTCAAGATGACATACACAGTCGTTAGATTGGCTGAGTTGTACATGACTCGGATCGTGTGCCTGCATGGAGTTCCAAAGAAGATCGTATCTGACCAAGGGAGTTAGTTTACCTCCAAGTTTTGGAATAATCTTCAGGAAGAACTCGGCACTCGGCTGAACTTCAGCACCGCCTACCATCCACAGACCAATGGTCAAACCAAGAGGGTAAACCAAGTGTTGGAGGACTTGCTTAGAGCATGCGCTCTAGACTTTGGCGGAATGTGGGATAAGAACTTGCCTTATGTGGAGTTCTCCTACAACAACAGCTACCAAGTCAGCCTGCAGATGTCCCCTTTTGAAGCACTTTATGGGTGCAAGTGCAGAACGCCGCTACTCTAGGATCAGACCGGAGAGTCGCAACTATTCGGGACAGACATATTGCGGGAAGCAGAAGAAAAGGTTAAAGTCATTAGGGACAGATTGAAAATAGCCCAGTCCCGACAAAAGAGCTATGTCGATAACCGATGGAGAGACCTAACCTTTGAGGAGGGCGACTATGTCTATCTCCGAGTCACTCTCCTCCGTGGCACCCTGTAGGACCGAAAGTAGCGACCAGAGGGGGGTGAATGGGCGCCTAAAAAATTCTTTCGAATCAATGGCCTGCTCCCAACACCCAACGCACCTCAAACAACCAAACAGCAAAGCATGAACAGATTGCCTAAGTCTAAAGGTACCTAGCCTAGAAGTAACTAATGTATAAACAACAGAGTCATACAAAAACAGTGCTAATGGACAGATTAACAGAATACACAAGACGTGGCAAGAAAAACTTCTCAGTACAACAATCTAAGTGCACAAAGAGTGGGAAGAGAAGTTACTGTTCCAAATTTGTCTCCTGTTCGAAACTTGGCGAAGCCTGCTTCGCTGGTCAAAGCCTGCTTCGCTGGTCGAAGCCTGCTTCGAAGTTGCTTGTCGAAGTCGAGCGAAGGTTATCGTTGACGTGTCGAAGGTTTGTTTGGTCTAGCCTAGTTCGAATGTGGCAAAGAGCGAAGTATGCTTCGAAGCGAAGTATGAGAGTATCGAAGCTTGCTTCGAACAGTGTACTTTGAAGCCTAGACTTCGATCAGAAAGGTTCGAACAAGCTCGCAGAATAGCAACCTTCGAAAGAGAAGCGAAGCCCGACACACGACAGAAAGATCAAATTGAAGCCTACCCTCTACCTTCGAAGCTAACTAAATCGAAGAGGGATTGTTGGAGTGATGACCTTCGACACATAGACCGACTTCGAAACGAAGTCTGCAAGAGTGGTCACACAAGAAATCGAAGGTCACAAACATACTTCGAACAACAAGCAGGAATAAATTCTTCTAGAACAGTGAATAGATTGAATCTCAGGAAGAACAGAAGCACTGCCTGGCGGCGCACACACAAGAGAGAGAATGCAGGGAACAAAATGACCCAATAGAATAGAAAATGATTTCAGCAAAAGGGTGACCTAACCCTAGGGATTGGGGCCCTATTTATAGGCTGCCCAACACTTAGGAATATTCCACCAGCCCCTTAGGGTTTTTTACAGACGCTGAAATAAAGGAAAAGACTAAACTACCCTTAGGATTTTTTACAGACTCGACTGACTAACTGTGGGCCTAGAGATACAGATGACTTATCCGGAAGCTAAGTTTTCGTAGCGACTACGGCTTCTCTTCTGGACAGTCCGATACAAGATTGACGGTTGTCAGTTTTGCGCCAAAACTGACAAAGCCTCCACCGGCTTTGCACCAGGCACCCGGATTGGGCCGGCCTGATTCCGCAGCTCTCTCAGCCTGGCAATCACTCACCGCCCGTGTACCTGAGTCAATCTTAGTCAACAGCCCAGTGGGTCTTCTGCTGCTTCTGGCCCATGTACCCGGATTGGGCCAGCCCGACTTCACAACTCTCTCAGCCTGACAGTCACTCGCTGCCCGTGTACCTGAGTCACACGTGGCCCATGAAACAGCAGATCTCCTCTCTTCTTCTGCCCTCTTTGACTATCGTTGACAGTGACTCATCACATCTAGAGCCATGAGGCCCATGCTATTCAGCATGGCTCCTCAATCTCCCCCTTGATGAGTGCATTGTCAACACTTTACTTCTAGCTCTTCAGAACCTGCGAACAACTGTGGAAACACGAAAACAAAGCACAAGAAAACAAAGAAAATAAAGTAAAAGTTTAACCCTAATGACCAAAAGCCGAACAAAAGCAAGAAGCGGTCATTGTGGTTAACCAAAGGTAAAAGCTCAAAAATGAGTGTGATCTCAGGAGCAACAAGGATATCAAAAGAGTAAGAAACAAATCCCAGAGAAAGCCAAAACTCCCCCTTGAACTCTTATCCCAAAATTTCTCCCCCTTGTTGACAAGTGAACTCATCAAGCACTCAAAAGAGACACAGAATCCCCCTGAAATGCAACTCCCCCTCAAAATATGCAATGAATGCAACTGGGGTGCAAGTGGAGTGTAGAAAGCATGCTTCTCAGATATGATTGACTGCAATTACAAACATCTAACAAGTATAGCGAGAGACATACTGTCTGAAACTCATGATATGATCAGTGCAACAAATGATGTCTAAAGAAAGTCATTAGCACGCAATTTTCAGTTTTTGCAAACAAAAACATCACCACATTTTCCAGTTGACAAGCAAGGTAAAGCATGAGATGCAAAAGCTAATTGATATCTACCAAGATAAGAATTGTCCAAAACAAAGTGCTTCAGCAAACTTGTTATCATTTCAAATTTTCAGGCTTTTTCTTTTCTCTTTTTCATTTATGCCAGGGGTTATTTGCATGTCAAACCTTATGATGACCGACCAAGTCAAGCCTAGGCCAGATCTGGACCATCAGAAGCTTAAGACATTGGTCTTGGCATACACTACATTGTCCTAGTTCATACCAAAGTGCTATGGTACGCAGTCCAAAACAATGCAATGCGACAAAGCAAACCCACCTGGATCTTTGCAAGTTATGCATAAAAAGGCATGGAATTTTCATTTTTCTTGATTTTTCATCATTTTTATAGCACATTTCCATGTTTTAAAGCAGAAAGATGTGAAAGTTGCATGTTTGCATCTAAGTCAGGAACTAGCTACAAGGCATGTAACAGATAGAAAGAACATTCAGCCTACACATGCTAGTTATCAGAAGCAATGGTGATCATTTTCAAGTTTTTAAAGCATAAAAGCCATGCATATGACAGATATCAGACATATCAAGTGAACTGGACCAAAACATGATCATTGACAAGTATTCAAAAGCATGTACCAGCTAGAATAGGTAAAGCAGTTCAATCATATAACAGAAGCAGCTCATAAGTGTGATATGTGAATATGTATGATATGAACACACACAAAAAGACTCAAGAAAAGAGTAAAGAAGAAAGAAAACTGACTCAAAATATCCTAAAAAGGATACACAACACCCAAATCCCCTCGTAAACACTCAAAGGTAGACTGATCTAGGGTTTTATCTCCAGATCCCATCAAATACCCTTGCTCAAGCAGAAAAGATTTAAGTCTATCATACCAAGCCCGATAGGCCTGCTTGAGTCCATAAAGAGCCTTATGAAGTTTAAGGAATTTACGGGGATATTTGGGGTTTTCAAATCTAGGGGTTGTTTTACATAAACATCTTCGCCTATGAAGTCATTTAGAAAAGCACTTTTGACATCCATTTGATAAAGATTGAAACTACGGGATGCCGCAAATGCAAGTAGAATTCTAATAGCCTCAAGACGAGCAACAAGTGCAAAAGTTTCATTAAAAGCAATCCCTTCTAACTGAGAATAACCCTGAGCCACAAGTCTAACTTTGTTTCTAACCACAGACCCATCCTCCACTTGTTTGTTTTTGAAAATCCATTCATTTTCAATGAAATGAACATTAGAGGGGATCTACAAGTGTCCAAACTTGGTTTCTCTCAAAATTTTCAAGTTCATCATGCATGGCATTGATCCAACTAGAATCAGATAATGCATGACTTACATCTAAGGGCTCGAAAGAAGCAACAAAAGTAGAATCAATGAAATGAGCATGAGAACGTGTTACCCTTTGATCAAGCTCACCAATGATCTGCTCGGGAGAATGTATCCTTTGAATTTGATGAGGAGCCTCGCGGTGGGATGCAGTCTCCCCCTCAACTTGTGCCGGTGAGTGGTCAAAGATGACCAATGTCGAGGTAGTAGCTTCGAGGCCTCTCGCCGAAGTGGTCAAAGCGGAGTCGGCGTCGGGGGTTGACGTCAAGGGTAGTAGGGGATCATCCTCGAAATATTTTGGATCTTCATCTTCAAAGATAGTCTGTTCCATATCGTGTTCACTTGCCTGTTCAAAAGAAGAGCTAACATAAGGGGTTGATTCATCAAAAGTCACGTCACATGACTCGATGGTAGTGTTAGTTTCTAGATTGAAAACACGATAAGAATGACCATGGGTAGTGTAACCCAAAAAGATCCCGTCAGGAGAACGCAACTCAAACTTGTCCAAATTTCCATGTTTTAGGATAAAACAACGACACCCAAATACTTGAAGATGAGTAACTTTGGGCTGTCTCCCAATACGTAGCTCATACAAAGTCAAGTTCAAGATTGAGCGCAAGAAAATTCGGTTTGAGATGTAACAGGTAGTGTTCATGGCCTCAGCCCAAAACTTTTTAGGAGTCATGTGCTCATCGAGCATCATCCTAGCCATCTTAACCAAAGTGCGGTTCTTTCTCTCAACAATACCATTCTGTTGAGGAATCCACGGAGCAGAGAATTGATGTTTTATGCCATGCTCCATGCAAAAGTAAACAAAGAGACTGTTTTTGAACTTAGTGCCATTATCACTTCGAATAAATTTCAATGCACCAGGGAGTTCAGTGAAAAATCTCAAAGCTAAACTCCGAAAGTGTGAAAACACTTCATCCTTGCTAGCTAAAAAGAAGACCCAAGAGTAGTGAGAGAGATCATCGACAATGACAAGAACATACCACTTGCCGCCTAAGGAACTAACCCGAGAAGGACCTACAGTGTCCATATGGAGAAGCTCTCCGGGTTGTTCAGTCATCACCATAGTGACTAATGAGTGTGAAGCGACAATCATTTTCCCATGTCGACAAGGAGCGCAAACTAAATTCTTCTCAAATTTGAGCTTAGGCAATCCTCGAATCAGACCTAGGGCACTCGAGCGAGCTAGCAACTCAAAGCTCATATACCCTAGTCTCCTATGCCACTTCTAGAGCTCAGAAGTAGAGTGTGCAACTAAGCAGTGAGAAGAACCAGATGACTCAGAAAAATCAGCTCCAAAAACTCTCCCAACTCTAAAGATCTTACAAACCAAAACACCATCAAAATTGAGTACTTACGAAGTATCATGATGAAATCGCACTTCGAAGCCCTCATCAAGCAACTAGGACACAGAGAGCAAATTGTATCCTAAATTTTCAACCAAAGCAACATCTTTGAGAGTGAAATTTGAGTTGATTCTTACCACACCTTTACCTTTCATTCCGTTTCTTCGGTTGTTGCCGAAGGTGATTTGCTCCTTTTGCTTGGTTGTGGTGAGGGTGGAGAACTATGTTGTGTTCCCAGTTATATGACATGAACAACCGGAATCCATGATCCACGTGCCCTCCAAGCCTCGGTCTGACGCCTACACAAAACGAGAAAACCTCGATCGCTCAGTGCTGAGGTGAGTGAAAATATGATGAGGCATCAAGCACTGAGAGATACGAGCAATAGGCAAAGTAAAAGTAGACTGTCTATGCACAGATAAGGTAGAGTGATGCAAAGTATGAGGTATACCTACATGATGCAATCCAGACACACGACGAGGTTTCCCAACCTGTCGAGGTACAAAGCCACCTACACATGGTCTAGCACCATATGAGACCTAGTGTATACCACGAGGGACATAACCTTTCTGGAAAGTACGGGGAGCCTCAAAATCAAGACATGAGTAAAAGTCAGACTCATGCATACCTGGAAAGAGTAATGCATGTCTTGAAAACTCAACGCCTGAGAGCGTCGCTCATCCTTGATGCGACGAAAGAAAAACCCAACCAAATGACCCACACGCTGACAATAAGAACAATGAAACACTCTCCTAGGGGCACTCGCCTGGGTCATAGGAGCAATTCTCACAGGCTCTTTGGGTTTCTATTGAGGGTTTTTCTTGGGTGGAGGAGGTGAAATTTTCTTGAGAGGATGGGCAGGTTTCTTGGCTTTTTGTGGAGTGTCTAACCGGGCTCTCTTTTTCTCTAAGGTAGTGGGTAGGGTAAAAATAGTTTTGTTCTCACTGTCTGAAGGAATTCTTTCAAAACCCAATCCTAGAGCTAACCCTGCCCTGTCAGCACACATCTTTGTCTTGGCCAAGAGCAAATTCATCCAACCCTTTTCCTCAGTGTATTTGTTTACCACTAAAAAAGGTATTCATTTTCAGTCATGAGCTTTTCAAGTTGCCCTCTAGCAAAACTGAGTTGGTCCTTAAGGGTGATGCAGGTGGGACAAGCAGGCTGCACATCCTTAGAACACTCAGCACTCTCCAATCTACCCTCTAACTCCTAACATGTTTGTCTCTCAAATTAATGCTATCAATCAATAAAGAACAGTTTGAACAAGCATCAGAAGAAATAGGTCTAGACTCCACCACCAAAAGCTGCTTATGTGCAGTATCAAGCTCATAAATAATTTGAGAATGCATAGAACGCAACTGAGCAAGCTCACCGACGACAACAGTGCAAGATTCACATTCAGCATCATCAATTTTAGACTTAAGCATGGCATAATCAGTAGAAATAGATTCTAGCTTAAGTCTAAGGTCTTTTCTATCTTTAGCGGCCTAAACAAGCAATATATCATGACTAAGAACTATCTCATTCAGTTCATCAACTTTAATGGAAAACTAGTCGTAGGATAGTGGTACCTCGGATGAGTCAAGCTCATCGCCGCTGTGAGTGCTGTCGGCCATGAAGCAAAGGCTGGTGAAATCCCTTGTCTTCTTCTCCTTTCTTGGAGATTCTTCCTCCTCATCAGATCTTGACTCCTCAGTTGAGGAAGTGTCGATGTCACTGAGTGCAGCGACAAATGCTCTTGAAGCGGCTTTGGCTACCCTCTTAGCCACCTTGCCTCGCTTACCCTTTGCATAGGGTTTCCTCTCCTTCTTGTGGTGTTTGAGGCGCTCACTCTCTTCTCTCCTCTTAAGCTTAGGACAATTGACCTTGATGTGAGAAGTGTCACCACACTCAAAGCAACCACTAAAACCACTTCTCCGCTGATCCCATCTCTCATTGTGAAAACGGGTGAATCTCCTGGCAATGAGAGCAAGCTCTTTATCATCTAGAGTATCCACCTGCTCCTTAGTAACTAAGATCAAGGATGACAAAGCAAACCACATGCAAGAACACAAGTGCCAGATGAGTTTGGTTCTGTAGTGGTGCCACGGATAGAGCCAGACACTAGTGCCAAGGGTTGAAGCAAAGAGTTTTTATGCACTACAAGAGATGCCTTGGCAATCTCTATGGACTTCAGTTTGCTGAAGAGTTCATCACAAGTCAATGTGTCATATCCTGTGGACTCCTCAATACTGAATATCTTCACTTCCCATATGCTATGATCGAGAGCATAGAGATGCTTGATAGCCCTATCATGGTCATTGTAAGTAAGCGTCCTAGTGGACCGTAAGTTACTCACTATTGCGTCAAAACGTGAAAACATGGTATCTATAGATTCACCAGTGCCTTACACAAACAGCTGATACTGTTGATTATATGTGCTCTAGCGCCTAGCCTTAATCTGTGTAGAGCCCTCATGAAAGACAGTGAGTGTAGTCCAAATATCCCTAGCTGTCCTCAAGTGCTAAACCCTATCAAACTTACTTCTGTTCAAGCCAATAAACAATATTGAGAAACCAAGGGTTGGTTTCAGTATTTGTGATGAGTGATTGACAGGCTTTTAACCTCTGTTCGAAGGGGTACTTCCGAAGGGTGTTCGGAGGTGGTTCCTCCGAAGGGTGTTCGGAGGTGTTTTCACCGAAGGGTGTTCGGTGGTTGGTTGCTGCAGCTGTTGCAGCGGAGTGTGCGTGTCGGAGGGGTCCGACGGTACACGTTGACTGGGTGTGTACCGAAGGCCTCGGTACTTTGGGCGGTACACCGGAGTGTGTGCCGGAGGTTGTTAACCCGGAGAGGTCTCTGGAGTACTGGATACACTTGTCTGCTTGTCGGTGGTGCGCAGGGACTTCGGAGGCAACGGACGAATGTAGCAGGTGAACCTGGGTCAAGCGGGAGGCTTGATGCCAGGGGAGCGAGGAGCTCCGTCACGGTGGCTGCGAAGGGGGTCCGGGTCGGTCCTCGGGTCGAGGTGTGCCAGGTGAAGGCAGAGAGTGCGGAGCGTGGCTCCGGGTGAAGGTACTCCGGGTCAAAGTCCTCGGAGGTGAGGCACTTCGAAGGTACTCCGAATGGAGTGACTTCAGAGTTGGTGGATCAAGTCCTCTGCGGAGGCAAGGAATTCGAAGTGTGCTCCGGAGGGAGACATTCGAAGGTGCCCGACAAAGGTCTTAGAAGTCGAGGCGCATCGAAGGCATGGTCCGAGTGAGGCTCGTCGAGGAGTGTGCTCGGGGAGAGACACTGCGACGGAGTGCTCATGGAATGCTTCGTGCGGAGGCCTTGGACGAAGGAGGGACTTCGAAGGGTGGTACTCAGAAGGTGAGACTTCGGAGTGAGGAAGGCTTCAGAGCAAGGCTAGCTCCGGAGCGAGGTTGTCTTGTGGTACTTCGGCCTGCATGGCTTCGGTACACGGACTGACGGAGTTCGAGCTGGGAGTAGCTGCGAAGCCGTGGTGGTCCACTCCGGAGGTGTTGGTGCAAAGGCCCAAGGGCTTTGATGGCTTCGGCTCAAAACCGTCATTGTATCGAAGGCTGACTTCGGTGAAGCGAAGGTCATCTGGCTCAAGGCTTCTCACCGAAGCTACCGCACCCCTCCCGTGCGAAGGGGGGCTTCAAAAAGGTCAAAGGCTACATGTCTGACAGTGTCTGCTCTACAAAAAGCTGGCGTTGTCCCCTCTGCAAAGGCTGATAGAGAAGCCTCCAATAATGTTGACTACCTTTTGTACCCCTCAGTTCTGTAGAGACAAAACCAATGTAAACCCTAGGGGTAAAGTAGTCAATTCCTTTGGGTGAACTGTGGGCTATAAATATGGGGGCTCGGTAGGTAACATTTAACACTTTGAGCATTTACTGTTGAGCTCCTGTACTAGCTACACACCTCGCTGTATTCATCCAGAGTTCAATTTTATTGTGTTCCTTGTTCAAGCGGCGAAGCCCTGCTTCTGTGTGCTTTTTGCTTGAGCTCGCTTTACATACCTCGCTAGTTGTAGTGCGCCGAAGCCTGTCTAGGTGAAGGGTGTCTTTGTGCGAAGTGTGTTTTTCAGTGCGCATTCGCTCTGTGTAACTTGAGGCTAGACCTCACTGCTTACTAGCGAAGCCCTGATCGAAGCCCGTTTTGCTTCTTGTGTCGAAGCCCCTAGCGAAGTCTATTAGTGTGCGTTTAGACCTTCGTGTACGAAGCCCAGCACCAGTTGCTGCTGCCAAGTACTTGGTCGAAGTCCTCAGAAGGTCGTCCACTCTTGCGAAGGGTGAAGTGCGAAGCCTGCTCGAAGCACCCTGTGTGCGGAGCCTGCACTGACTTAGCAGAGTAGATTTTCGAGGGTTGTAAGTGGAGCGAAGTCTTCTTGGCTTCGAACTTTTGGACCTGCGAAGCCTGTGTTCGGAGTTGTCAAAAGACCTCCGAAGGTAGTGTTCGAAGCCTGTTCCGCAGAAGACAGAACTAAAACCGAAGGCCAGTTTTTAGCCCGAATTTTTAAAAGCTCCCATTCACCCCCCCTCTGATCGCCGTTTCCGGTCCAACAATTGGTATCAGAGCAGGTTAAGATCACCAGTTGACCTTAACCGGTTTTGTGATCTGTTGGCGACATGGATAGAGGCAGTAAAATTCCTCTGTTTCGATGGGACAGATTTTGCATACTGGAAGGTGCGCATGGAGGCTTACTTGTTAAGCCAAGGAAATGCAATTTGGGAGATTGTGGACTCACAATACTCCATCCCTGATACTCGCACCACTCAAACAGAAAAAGATCAGTATAATGCCAACTCCAAGGCTAGGAATATACTGTTCATTGGTTTGAGCCGGAGTGAGTTTGATAGGGTGCAGCACCTTAGGACTGCTAGGGAGATTTGGACAACACTCACTATTTTTCATGAGGGCTCTACTCAGATCAAGGCCAGGCGCCAAAGCACATACAATCAACAGTATCAGCTGTTTGTGCAGGCACCTGGTGAATCCATAGATGCCATGTTTTCACGCTTTGATGCTATAGTGAGTAACTTGCGGTCCAACGGGACGCTTGCTTACAATGACCATGATAGGGCTATCAAGCTTCTCTATGCTCTTGACCGTAGCATATGGGAAGTGAAGATATCCAGCATTGAGGAGTCTGCAGGTTATGACACATTGACCTGTGATGAGCTCTTCAGCAAGCTGAAGTCCACAGAGATTGCCAAGGCATCTCTTGCAGTGCACATAAGCTCTTTGCCACAGCCATTGGCATTGGTTTCTAGCACTAGCCGTGGCACCACTGCAGAACCAAGCACATCTGGCACTTGTGTTCTTGCAGATGGTTTTGCTTTGTCCTCCCTGGTCTCCGTCACAAAGGAGCAGGTGGACACTCTAGATGATGATGAGCTTGCTCTCATTGCCCAGAGGTTCACCCGCTTTCATCATGAGAGACGAGATCAGAGGAGAAGTGGTTTTAGTGGTTGCTTTGAATGCGGTGACACTTCTCACATCAAGGCCAATTGCCCAAAACTCAAAAGAGAGATGAGAGTGAGCGCCCTAAATACCACAAGAAGGAGAGGAAACCCTTTTTGAAGGGCAAGCGCGGCAAGATGGCTAAGAAAGTAGCCAAGGCCGCATCCAGAGCATTTGTTGCTGCTCTCAGCGACATCGACACTTCCTCAACTGAGGAGTCGAGCTCTAAGGAGGAGTAGTCCCCAAAGAAGGAGGACAAGAAGGACAAGAAAGGACGAGACTTCACCGGCCTTTGCTTCATGGCCGACAGCGATCACAACGGCGATGAGCTTGACTCATCTGAGGTACTTCTATCATCTGACCAGCTATTAATTAAATTAGATGAGCTGAATGAAGTAGTTCTTGGTCAGGATAGATTACTTGTGCAAGCCGCTAGAGAAAGAAAAGACCTTAGACTTAGGCTAGAATCTGTTTCTACTGAATATGCCATGCTTAAGTCTAAAGTTAATGATGCTGAATGTGATTCTTGTACCAGTGTCATGGGTGAGCTTGCTCAGTTGCGTTCTGTTCATGCTCAAACTCTATCTGAGCTTGAGACTGCACAGAAGCAGCTTTTGAAGGTGGATTCTAGACCTCATGATGTTGTTGATTGCATGAACTGTTCTTTATTACGCGAAAGCATTAATTTACGTGACAAGCATGTTCATGATTTAGAGGCTAGATTGGAGAGAGCCGGTAGTTCTAAGGATGTGCAACCTGTTTGTGACACTTGCATCACCCTTAAGGATCAGCTAGGCACTGTTAGAGAGCGAGCTGAAAACCTCATGTCAGAAAATGAATACCTTCTTTCCGTGGTTAATAAATGCACTGAGGGAAAGGGTAGGATGGATTTTCTCTTGGCCAAGACCAAGTTGTGTGCTGACAGAGCAGGGGTAGCTCTAGGTTTGGGTTTTGAGAGGATTTCTTCAGACAGTAAGACCAAAACTGTTTTTACCTCTCCCACTACCTTAGAGAAAGAGAGAGCTCTGTTAGACACCCCTTCAGCCAAAAAGCCTACCCGACCACCAAAGAAAGCCACACCTCCTGCCAAGAAAAATCCTCCCAAGAAAACCACTCAGAAAAAGCCCAAGGAGCCTATGAGAGTTGCTTCTGTGACCCATGAGAGTGCCCCTAGGAGAGTTTTTCACTGTTCCTACTGTCAGCGGGCGGGTCATTTGGTTGGGTTCTGTTTTCGTCGCATCAAGGATGAGCGACGCTCTCAGGCGATGAGTTACCAGGACATGCATTACCCATCTTTAGGTATGCATGAGTCTGAGTTTTACTATCGTCCTGCTTTTGAGGCTCCTCGTGCTTCTCGGAGAGGTTTTGCTCCTCGAGGTGTTCACCATGTTCCATATGGTGGTAGACCTCGGGCGAGTAGCTTTGTACCTCGTCAGAGTAGGAGACCTCGTCATGCTTTTCGATCACTGCATGTAGGTAGACCTCGCACTTTGCATCATTCAGATTATCATGTGCGTAGACCGTCTACTTTTACTGCGCCTACTACTCGTGTCACTCAGTGCTGGATGCCTCGTCATTTTTTCACTCACCCCAGCACTGAGCGATCGAGATATTCTTATCATGTGTAGGCGACAGATCGAGGCTTGGAGGGCACGTGGATCATGGACTCCGGTTGTTCGCGCCACATGACCGAAGATGCAGCATGGTTCTCCACCCTCACCACAACCAAGCAAAGGGAACATATCACCTTCGGAAACAATTGAAGGAGTAGAGTGAAAGGTAAAGGTGTGGTAAGAATTAACTCGAATTTCACTCTCAAAGATGTTGCTTTGGTTGAAAACCTGGGATACAATTTGCTATCTGTATCTCAGTTGCTTGATGAGGGCTTCGAAGTGCGATTTCATCGTGATACTTCACAAGTACTCAATTCTGATGGCGTTGTGGTGTGTAAGATCTTTAGAGTTGGGAGAGTTTTTGGAGTTGACTTTTCTGAGTCGTCTGGATCTTCTCATTGTCTTGTTGCACATTCGACTTCTGAGCTTTGGAAGTGGCATAGGAGACTAGGGCATATGAGCTTTGAGTTGCTCGCTCGTCTGAGCGCCCTAGGTCTGATCCGAGAATTGCCCAAGCTCAAGTTTGAGAAGAATTTAGTTTGTGCTCCGTGTCGACATGGAAAAATGATTGCCGCTTCGCATTTGCCAGTCACCACAGTGATGACTGAACAGCCCGGAGAACTTCTCCACATGGACACTGTAGGTCCTTCCCGGGTTAGTTCTTTAGGCGGCAAGTGGTATGTTTTAGTGATTGTCGACGATTTCTCTCGCTACTCTTGGGTCTTCTTTCTTGCCAGCAAGGATGAAGTGTTTTCACACTTTCGGAGCTTGGCTTTGAGACTTTTCACTGAACTCCCAGGTGCATTGAAATTCATTCGAAGTGATAATGGCACCGAGTTCAAAAACAGTCTCTTTGTTGACTTTTGCATGGAGCATGGCATAGAACATCAATTCTCTGCTCCGCGGGTTCCTCAACAGAATGGTGTTGTTGAGAGGAAGAACCGCACTTTGGTTGAGATGGCTAGGACGATGCTTGATGAGCATAGGACTCCTAGAAAATTCTGGGCTGAGGCCATGAACACTACATGTTACATCTCAAACCGTATATTCTTGCGCTCAATTTTAAACTTGACATCTTAAGAGCTACGTTTTGGGAGACAGCCCAAGGTTACTCATCTTCGAGTTTTTGGCTGTCGCTGCTTTATCCTAAAACGTGGTAACTTGGATAAATTTGAGTCGCGATCTTCTGACGGGATCTTTTTGGGTTACACTACTCATGGTCATTCTTATCGTGTTTATAATTTGGAAACTAACACTTTCATCGAGTCATGTGATGTGACTTTTGATGAATCAACCCCCTCTGTTAGTTCTGCTTTTGAACAGGCAAATGAACACGACATGGAACAGACCTTATTCGAAGAAGAAGATCCCGGAGAATTCGAGGATGAACCCCTACTACCCTCGACATCGACCCCCAAAGCTGACCCCGCTTCGACTACTTCGGCACGAGGTCCCGAAGCGACTACCTCAACATCGGTCATCTTGGACCACTCCAACGCATAAGTTGAGGGGGAGACTGCATCCCGCCGCGAGGCTCCACACCATGTTCAAAGGATGCACCCTCCCGAGCAAATCATTGGTGAGCTTGATCAAAGGGTAACACGTTCTCATGCTCATTTCATTGATTCAGCTTTTATTGCTTCTTTCGAGCCCTTAGATGTTAGTCATGCACTTTCTGATTCGAGTTGGATCAATGCCATGCATGAAGAGCTTGAAAATTTTGAGAGAAACCAAGTCTGGTCACTAGTTGATCCTCCACCAAATGTTCATTTCATTGGAACAAAATGGATTTTCAAAAACAAACAAGGGGAGGATGGGACTATAGTTAGAAACAAGGCTAGACTTGTAGCTCATGGCTTTTCTCAACTAGAAGGGATTGATTTTACTGAAACTTTTGCACCTGTTGCTCGCCTTGAGGCCATTAGGATTTTGCTTGCCTTTGCGACATCCCGGGGATTCAAACTCTATCAAATGAATGTCAAAAGTGCTTTTCTTAATGGCTTCATAGGCGAAGATGTTTATGTAAAACAACCCCCTAGTTTTGAAAACCCCAAGTACCCACATAAAGTCCTTAAACTTCATAAGGCTCTTTATGAACTCAAGCAGGCCCCTCGGGCTTGGTATGATAGACTTAAGTCTTTTCTGCTTGAGCGAGGATATTTGATGAGCTCTGTTGATAAAATACTGTTTACTCTCAAGCATGGCAAAGATTTCCTCCTAGTGCAGATTTATGTGGATGATATCATCTTTGGTGGCTCTTCTCATGCTTTGCTTGCCGAGTTTGCAGATACCATGAGCAGGGAATTTGAAATGTCGATGATGGGTGAACTCACCTTTTTCCTTGGTTTGCAAATCAAGCAAAGCAAACAAGGTACTTTCGTCCACCAGACAAAGTACACCAAGGACCTGCTCAAGAAGTTTGATATGTCCGATGCGAAGCGCCTCGCCACTCCAATGGATACATCTGTAGCATTGGACCCTGACGAAGATGGAGAAGCCGTAGATCAGAAGGAGTTCCGAAGCATGATCAGCTCCCTCCTCTACTTGACTGCTACGAGGCCGGACATACACTTCGCAATGTGTCTGTGCGCTCGTTTTCAGGCTTCACCTCGAGCTTCGCACCGCCAAGCGGTAAAGCGCATTCTAAGGTATCTCAAACACACCCTTGAATTTGGCATATGGTATTCAGCATCTTCATCTTTATGTCTTCGAGGTTATTCCGATGCGGATTTTGCTGGGTGTAGAATTGATAGGAAGAGTACCTCTGGTACTTGTCATTTTCTGGGTACTTCTTTGGTTTGCTGGTCTTCCCGCAAACAGTCTAGTGTTGCACAATCGACGGCTGAGGCCGAATATGTTGCTGTAGCTAGCTGTTGCTCTCAGATTTTGTGGATGGTTTCCACTTTGCGGGATTTCGGGTTAGATTATAAGAGTGTTCCACTTTTCTGTGATAACACTAGCGCTATTTGTATTGCAAATAACCCGGTTCAGCATTCCAGAACCAAACACATTGATGTGAGATATCATTTTCTCAGAGATCACAATGAGAAGGGTGATATTGAACTTCAATATGTTGATACCCAACACCAGCTTGCCGACATTTTCACAAAACCCCTCGATGCTTCTCGATTTGCTTATTTGCGTGGGGAACTTGGTATTTGTTACCCTTACGGCATTTTGTGAGGGGGAGCAGTTTTAGATGGATGTGCATTTGCTAATTGTGTTGAAATTGCATTTACATCTTTTGCACTTATATGCCTGATTATAATCCATGACATCATGACAGCTCAGCTTTTTTTAATTTATCTGAAACATTCATGTGCATGATGTTTTCTTTTCAAAATCAAATCGTGCTCACTGCTTAATCTTGAATCTAGCATATTTAGGCAGGATTGCTTTAGCTATCTTTTATCTGCTTGATAGCAAGACACTGTTCATTGGATGCTATAAATTGCAACTTGAAAAATTGTTCTCCATTTTCATGGATATTCATAAAGTGCCAAACAATTGGTTCACTTAGTTAATATCAAAAACTCCATGATTTGCATGCTTTAAGTGAAAAGATCCAGGTGGGTTTGTTTGTCGCACTACTCTATTCTAGACTGCTTTCCATTGCACATTGGTCTGAACTGGAATAGTGTAGTGTGTGCCAAAATCATTGCCTTAAGCTTCTTATGGCTTTCATGTCTAGGCTTGGCCGGATTGGAAAGTATAAGGTGGACAAACAAATAACCCCTGGCACTAAGAAAAGAACAACACAATTCTTTGATCCTCAAGTTTGCTTTCATGCTCCATTTGAACTGGACTTGTCTGTCTAGAGTAGAATTTGACTAGCTTTGCGCAGTCCCTGCTTTTACTTGTCTAGTTTCCTTGACTAAGTGGTGATGCTTTTCTTTCAAAAATGTTCAAATCACATGTTTCATCATGTTTTTTGAGAATATTAATTGGAGCTGAGCCCATGATCATTGGTGTTATTGTTGGCATATTTTTGCTCTATATGTCTCTGCAATTCTGCCCATTTCCAAGATATGCATCTTTTTCATGCTCCTTGATGCTTGCATTACCAAAGGGGGAGAGACTTTCTACGTTCTCTGCCGCATGGGGTATAATTTCCAAAGGGGGAGAAAATTTGACATAAAGGGGAAGAAGGTTCTTTGTTGCCAAAAGGGAAAATTAACTCAGGGAGAGTTTTTATCTTGAGATTTGCCGAAGGGTTTTTTACTCTTTTGAAAAGGGGGAGGAAAATTCTTTTGTCAAGTGACATGGTATGGCTCTTTTCTGAGTTTTTATGGTCACTTGTGTGCTGAAAGTTTTTAAATTTTCTTGGACTTAAAGTTGGTTGTCAATGCACTCATCAAGGGGGAGATTGAGAAACTAAGGGTTGGTTTCAGTATTTGTGATGAGTGATTGACAGGCTTTTAACCTCTGTTCGAAGGGGTACCTCCGAAGGGTGTTCGGAGGTGGTTCCTCCGAAGGGTGTTCGGAGGTGTTTTCACCGAAGGGTGTTCGGTGGTTGGTTGCTGCAGCTGTTGCAGCGGAGTGTGCGTGTCGGAGGGGTCCGACGGTACACGTTGACTGGGTGTGTACCGAAGGTCTCGGTACTTTGGGCGGTACACCAGAGTGTGTGCCGGAGGTTGCTAACCCGGAGAGGTCTCCGGAGTACTGGATACACTTGTCTGCTTGTCGGTGGTGCGCAGGGACTTCGGAGGCAACGGACGAACGTAGCAGGTGAACCTGGGTCAAGCGGGAGGCTTGATGCCAGGGGAGCGGGGAGCTCCGTCACGGTGGCTGCGAAGGGGTTCCGGGTTGGTCCTCGGGTCGAGGTGCGCCAGGTGAAGGCAGAGAGTGCGGAGCGTGGCTCCGGGTGAAGGTACTCCGGGTCAAAGTCCTCGGAGGTGAGGCACTTCGAAGGTACTCCGAATAGAGTGACTTCGGAGTTGGTGGATCAAGTCCTCTGCGGAGGCAAGGAATTCGAAGTGTGCTCCGGAGGGAGACATTCGAAGGTGCCCAACGAAGGTCTCAGAAGTCGAGGCGCATCGAAGGCATGGTCCGGGTGAGGCTCGTCGAGGAGTGTGCTCGGGGAGAGACACTGTGACGGAGTGCTCATGGAATGCTTCGTGCGGAGGCCTTGGACGAAGGAGGGACTTCGTAGGGTGGTACTCAGAAGGTGAGGCTTCAGAGTGAGGAAGGCTTCGGAGCAAGGCTAGCTCTGGAGCGAGGTTGTCTTGTGGTACTTCGGCCTGCATGGCTTCGGTACACGGACTGACGGAGTTCGAGCTGGGAGTAGCTGCGAAGCCGTGGTGGTCCACTCCGGAGGTGTTGGTGCGAAGGCCCAAGGGCTTTGACGGCTTCGGCTCAAAACCGTCACTGTATCGAAGGCTGACTTCGGTGAAGCGAAGGCCATCTGGCTCAAGGCTTCTCACCGAAGCTACCGCACCCCTCGCGTGCGAAGGGGGGCTTCGGAAAGGTCAAAGGCTGCATGTCTGACAGTGTCTGCTCTACAAAAAGCTGGCACTGTCCCCTCTGCAAAGGCTGACAGAGAAGCCTCCAATAATGTTGACTACCTTTTGTACCCCTCAGTTCTGTAGAGACAAAACCAATGTAAACCTTAGGGGTAAAGTAGTCAATTCCTTTGGGTGAATTGTGGGCTATAAATATGGGGGCTCGGTAGGTAACATTTAACACTTTGAGCATTTACTGTTGAGCTCCTGTACTAGCTACACACCTCGCTGTATTCATCCAGAGTTCAATTTTATTGTGTTCCTTGTTCAAGCGGCGAAGCCCTGCTTCTGTGTGCTTTTTGCTTGAGCTCGCTTTACATACCTCGCTAGTTGTAGTGCGCCGAAGCCTGTCTAGGCGAAGGGTGTCTTTGTGCGAAGTGTGTTTTTCAGTGCGCATTCGCTCTGTGTAACTTGAGGCTAGACCTCACTGCTTACTAGCGAAGCCCTGATCGAAGCCCGTTTTGCTTCTTGTGTCGAAGCCCCTAGCGAAGTCTATTAGTGTGCGTTTAGACCTTCGTGTACGAAGCCCAGCACCAGTTGCTGCTGCCAAGTACTTGGTCGAAGTCCTCTGAAGGTCGTCCACTCTTGCGAAGGGTGAAGTGTGAAGCCTGCTCGAAGCACCCTGTGTGCGGAGCCTGCACTGACTTAGCAGAGTAGATTTTCGAGGGTTGTAAGTGGAGCAAAGTCTTCTTGGCTTCGAACTTTTGGACCTGCGAAGCCTGTGTTCGGAGTTGTCAAAAGACCTCCGAAGGTAGTGTTCGAAGCCTGTTCCGCAGAAGACAGAACTAAAACCGAAGGCTAGTTTTTAGCCCGAATTTTTAAAAGCTCCCATTCACCCCCCCTCTGGTCGCCGTTTCCGGTCCAACAAATATATTTCTAGCTTTAGAGTTAGAATTATACTGGTCTTTTTCTACCTGAGTAGTGCGGGTTTCAGGGATAGAGTATTGTGAATCCATAATCTCCCATATTGTATTTTCTTGGCTTAGCAAGTAAGGCTCCATGCGCACCTTCCAATAGACGAAGTCAACTCCATCGAACAGAGGTATTTTACTAACTCTGTCCATTTCGCCAAAGAATCACAAAACCAGTTAAGGTCAACTGGTAATCTTAACCAAGCTCTGATACTAATTGTTGGACCAAAATAGGCGACCAGAGGGGGTGAATGAGAGCTTTTAAAATTCTATTCTGATAGACATGCTTCGAACACACCCTTCGAAGTGTCTAGTTCGGAGATATCGAGCACATTCCGAACACATGCTTCGAATGGGATAAAAGTTCGAAGTTCAGAACACTTCGCTCCAACTCAGAAACCCCAAAACGCTTTGTACTCAGCAAAGATAGTGCAAGCTCCGCACACGAGGTGCCTTCGAGCAGGCTTCGCACTACTATACTTCGCACAAGTCCGTTTCCCTCAAAGAGCTCCGAATAAATACTCCGCACTAGTAACTGGTACTAGGCTTCGCACTTCAGAGTGCCGAAAACAGAAAACTGACTGTAATGAGGACTTCAGCTATGAGAAGGAAACAAACAGCAAATTCACACTTCGCACGGTGCTTCGCTAGTAACCAGTAAGGACTAGCCTCCGGTTTACACAGAGCGAACACACACTAAATTACTCACAAAAATCGCACGGTTGAGAGAAAAACACACTTCGTCGGAGGTAAACCAGAGAGAGAATTAGTTGACAGAGAACGAAGTGAGACGCAAAAACTCAACTCATACAGTGCAAACCATAGATACAAGTTCAAGCAATAGATAAAAAATAGAATGAAAATTTCATTACAAGAATAGGGAACACAAAACTCACAAGTACAGAGAACACTTCATGGCGGCTGGCCAAATCTATAGGAAAATAGAAGGTTCTAAAAGAGTGCACAGTGTTACCCTAGCCCCTAGCCTGCCTCTCCTTTTATAGACACTACTCTGACTTGTGAATAGACTACAATACCCCTAGGGTATACATCGTTTTTGTCTCAGCCAGACATGGGGGTATAGATGATAGTCTACTTTATTGGAAGCTCCTTTTGTTATCTTCGCAGGGCAGACAGTATCGACTTTTGCAAAGTGGAATCTTCTAGAGCCCCTTTGCACACGAAGTGTGCAGAGACTTCAATGACATGCTTCGAACCCGAAGGCCTTCGCTTCACTGAAGTCAGTCTTCGATACATTGACAGTTTTGAGCCGAAGCCGTCAAAGCCCTTGAGCCTTAGCACCATCACCTCCGGATTGGACCACCACGGCTTCGCAACAACTCTAGCTCGAACTCCGTTCTTCCGTGTACCGAAGCCATGCATAGCCGAAGTACTTCATCATCCACACTCCGAAGCCCCACCTTCTAAGTATATTCATCACCTTCCTAAGTCCCTCCTTCGTCCAAGGTCTCCGCACGAAGCACTTCCATAAACACTCATTCGCAGTGTCTCCGCCTAGAGCACACTCACGAAGAGCCTTACCCGAATAATGCCTTCGATGCACCTCGACTTCTAATACCTTCGTCAGGTGTCCTTCTAAGTGTCTCCAACCGGAGCACACTTGGGAGCTTTGTCTCATTCCTAAGGACTTCGACCGCCAACCTTCGAAGTCACCATTCGAAGTGCCTCGCCTTCGAGGACTTTGTCTCGGGGTACCTTCAGCCAGAGCCACTCTCCGTACTTTCTGCCTTCGCCTGGCGTACCTTGACTCGAGGACCGACCTTGACCCTACGCAGCCTCCGTGACTGAGCTCCCCGCTCGGCTGGCATCAAGCCTTCCTGTTCGACTTAGGTTCACATACTGCAAACCATCCCGTCAGTTCCAAAGTCACTTGCACACCACAGATAAACAAACAAGTGTTTCCATTACCTCGGAGACCTCTCCGAGTAAACAACTTTCGGTATACATTTCGGTGTACCGCCCAAAGTACCGAGCCCTTTAGTACAGACTTTTCATCGTATTTTATCGAACCCCTCCGACTTACATACTCCGCTGCAACAGCTGCAGCTAGCAAACACCGAACCCTTTAGTAAAACACTTTCGAAGAAAGCACGGCCCACTACTAGTTCGCTACTAATTTTTCTCCGTTAGTCTCCCACTCTCTCTGGAACCAGGTCGCGCCTCCGCCGCAGACCCGTCCCACCACCACCCGACTCCCGAGCCGTCCCCCCATGCCGGAAAACTGGAAAAGGAACCGTTGAGCAGGAGGGAGGCGGCGCCGGCGCCGGCGCCGTCGAGCTGCAAGCAGCAGCAGTGGGGGGCAGGAAGGAGGCGACTGTGAGGTGCGGTGCGCTCGCGACGCTCGCAGGGGCCAAGCCCTAGAAAGTTTCGGACGTCGAGGAACCGGGGAGAGGACCCCACCTGTCACTGACCGTGGAACCCCACCATACATACGCGCGGCCGTTTCGACCCGCAGCCTTGAGCCGACCGGAGGGACGCGTCGTCGTCGTCCTCCAGGTTCGTCCCCCTCTCCTCCTCGTCCCGCTCTCCTTGGTCGATTTCTCTCCTCCGGTTGCACGACCCCCCGCCAGTGACTCTTCCCACGCATTCTGCCCACGGTTTTCTCCCGCTTTTCCTACTTTTTTTTGGGTTGCAGGGATGGTTTGCTCGAGCAAATGACCGCCAAATAGGGTTTAGTTTTTATCGCCTCCTGGTACTCTTGCAACCGATTTAAATGCCTGGGGTTAATTCATTTTTTCGCAACGCGGCGGTTTGTTTGTTCACCTATATTTTGTGTCTTCCTTTTTACGGGTTTAATCGCCCCGTGATCCAAACATCTCTGATTTTATTTCTCGAGACCAATGTTTTGCACATCTATGGTGGGATCCAGGGGCGGAGCCGTTATTTTTTAGAACGTTAGTAAAATTTCATTTCAGTATTTGTTCATATGCTATTACTGTTCTCAAATTAACTCTTTTATGCCATTTAGGCCCCAAATTATATTTTGCAAATACCCACATTACCTCTACATTGTTCATCTTCTTGCCTAAGCTTGTTTGGTGTAGAATGGTGAGATATCTCGGCGCAGCGCCGCACATCGGTCAAGGCTCTAGCCTCGGTAACTGGCAATGATGAGAACACGTCGGCCGATCCCTCGGATGCCGCACATGGGCGGCATGCGGTATCAACTAGAAGAAATTAAAGAGAAAAATCTTGTCTTGTAGTAGCTGAAGAACCAACCGGAGGAACGAATGAGATCATTCAAATCCTCTTGCATCTTTTTCCTTTCTTCTTTGTTCCTCCATTTTGATCCTGTTGTTGTACACATATCCTTCCTAGGATCAACTCAGCGCTCGAGCCGAGGCTGCGTGACTCCTACTGTGCCTACCTGCACTGTCTTGGCATCCGTCTCGCGGTGTCGGCATCCCCTCTTGGCGCTGCTCCTTTTCCACCGCGCAAGCAGACCAACCGTTGTGTTGTTGAGGGAAGAAGTGTGGGGATGCTGCCCCGCCACCGCACCGCTCGGGGTGCGCACGCACCCGTGAGGGCCCGTGAGGGCGCCGAAGGAGGAAGATGAATAGGTGGGCTCAATGCGGGCAACGAGGGACAAGGTTGGGGTTGGGGTTCTCGATGGCGACGAGGGGCACACTCGTGTCCTTTGCTCTAGTGACGATGGTCAATACTATAGAGGTGTTGCATTTTGAGCTCTGGGAGGATCCCTCGTTCTGGATGGAGAACAATGTGCAGGTGTGCACACGGGGCAGACACACGAGGAAGAAGATGAACATTGCAGGGGTAATATGGGCATTTGCGAAATATAGTACTGTCAAGGTGGGCCTGACTTATGGCCGGCACAGGCCCAAGGGCATGCGCCCGGCCCTAGCCCCCTGAGTGGCCGATGCAGGCCCAAGGGTGCGCCCAGCCCTAGGCGGCCTTAGCCGGCCCTAGTCCCTGTTTCCCTAGTGGTTAGGACTCTATCTCAGGTTTAGTTTATCTCTTATGTTAGTTATCTTTATCTCCAAGTTGTTAGCTATTTGTTAGGGATACGATTGGTTTGTTTGTTAGTTAGCTTCGGTCCTATATAAACTGAAGGCAGGGGAGACTAGCTCCTCAAATTAGTTTTGATAGGGACTTTTCCTGGTTTCGGCTAGGGTTTGGCCTGGGCATTGCCAACGCTAGGACGACGCCTCCGCGTCGTTGTGGGTTGGGAATCTGGCCTGCTATTGCCTCTAAATATAATCTAAGGCAAAGTATTCGTCCATACCTGTCCTCTCTTGCAACCGGTGACATCTTGGGATCAGATTTCCAGGGTGCTTCCGTCGCCAAGATGAGCGGGCAGTCCGTAGCTGATGACAATGTAGGGAAGAAGAACGACGACCCCATCACCACCATCCTCAACCGACTCATCGCCATTGAAGACATGATGCGGCCGCTGATCCCCCTGGCCGATCAAGTCAACGCCATGGAGACCACCCTCACCAAACAAGGGCACCAGCAGATGCTGTGCGTTGGCCTGCTTCGTGTTGAGCGCGGCCAGGGCGCTGCGCGCACCTCACCGGCAGGAGGCTGACGTCCTAGAGATGATCATGATGACGACGAGGGCTTCCCTACGACCCACAAGCTTGACTTCCCAAAGTACGACGGAACATGGGAGATCCATTACCAAGGTTGAACTGTTGTGAGCGCTACTTTAGGATGCGTTGCACGCCACCGGTCGGTGGCCTACGCTTCGTTCTACCTCACAGACGACACTCAACTTTGGTACCACCGATTGGAGCTAAATATGGGGGTACCCCCGTGGCCACGGTTCGTGGCCTTAGTGAACAAGCGGTTTGGACCACCCCTGACCGACAGCCCAATCGGCGAAATCGCCCTCCTTAGACGCGACGGTTCTATCGACGACTTCGCTAAGCGCTTCGTGACGCTCTCATGTCGCGACACCGCCATAACTGAAGCCCATCAAGTACAACTATTCATCGCTGGTCTCGGCAAGCCCTTGAGGACAGACTTCGCGCTTCAGCGTCCAACAACTCTAGATGACGCGATAATGTTCGCCAGAGCATTCGAACAATGCGATCTAGCCATACAGATGACGTCAACTCCATCCACCGGAGGCACTCGGCAGCAAGGGTGGTCATCTTTCCGCGCAAACCAGGCCTCTTCATCACCGACATCCGGCCATTCAGCTACTTCATCAGCTTTAGTGGCCAAACCACCATCTAACATACGTCGTCTATCACCTACAGATATTTCACGGAGGCACAAGGATGGGCAATGTTTCCACTGTGACGAACCCTTCAGCGTTGGCCACAAACTTGTCTGCAAGCAACTTTTCAACATCGAGCTCATCGACAACGACGACGTAACACTAGCAACCGAGGACGATCTTGACTCTACAATCAGCCTCCACGCCCTCACAGGTAGAACTCCTCGGTCCGGTAGGACAATGCAGCTCGTCGTCAACATCAAGGGAACATAGATCGCCGCCCTCCTCGACTCGGGCTCCACGCATAACTTCATCGACACCGACGCAGCCGATCGGATCGGTTTGACATTCACACCACAGGGCACCCTACAAGTCGCGGTGGCCAATGGCGATCGCATCACCAACCTAGGGTGCTGCCGACAGCTGGCCATGAGGATTAACGACGAGTGCTTCAACATCGACTACTATGGGCTTCCATTGGGATCCTACGAGATGGTGCTCGACGTTCAGTGGCTTGAGTCGTTGGGACCCATCCTGTGGGACTTTGGCCGACGTCGCATCTACTTCGTCCGCAACGGACACCAGGTAGCATGGTCGGCCAAGGACGTGGCACGTGCACATCCGGACACCACCCTGTTCTCCGCCGAGGGGGAGTTGATGGACGAGCTGCTACTACGCTATGAGGCTCTATTCAAAGAGCTGACGGAACTTCCTCCTTGCTGAAGCCGGAGCCATCAGATTCATCTACTACCGGGGACACCACCAGTCGCATTTCGGCCCTACCGATACACACACACAGAAGGCCGAACTGGAACGCCAGTGCGACGAGATGCTACGTCAAGGGGTGATCTGTCCAAGCTCCTCAGCGTTCTTAGCTCCGGTCCTTTTGGTCAAGAAAGCGGATGGATCCTATCTGCGTCGACTATCGCGCCTTGAACAACAACACTGTCAAGGATAAATTTTCGATTCCAGTTATCTTTATCTCCAAGTTGTTAGCTATTTGTTAGGGATACGATTGGTTTGTTAGTTAGCTTTGGTCCTATATAAACCGAAGGCAGGGGAGACTAGCTCCTCATATTAGTTTTGATAGGGACTTTTCCTAGTTTCGGCCAGGGTTCGGCCTAGGTATTGCCGACGCCGGGACGGTGCCTCTGCGTCATCGTGGGTTGGGAATCCGGCCTGCTGTTGCCTCTAATTATAATCTAAGGCAAAGTATTCGTCCATACCTGTCCTCTTGCAACCGGTGACAAGTACTCTGTAGGTGGGCTCAGATGGCATAAAAGAATGAATTTGAGGATAATAATGGCATATGAGCAAATACCGAAATTTTAATGGCATTTCTAGCGTTCCAAAAAATAACGGTGGCACGGAAGGAATTAACCCCATATAATAATTATTGTAACATGTTTTACAATAAAAATCAATATCTTATATAGTAATTAGTTCTAACACATGATTACAAGACAATATATCATATGGCTGATAATAGAAAAAAACTATATTTTTATTAACTTGAATTTTATAATATTTAGTAATGTTAGAGGAGCCGATCTTCACTGCTAATTTATTTTTAATATAAACTACCATATAACTTTATAAAAAAATCATCGCACATTTTATCTGTAGACGTGTCTTTACTAGTTTTATAGCCAAAAATATTATCTCGGTAGTCACAATTGATATTGAAAGACTTATGACTAACCTTAATAAATTGGATAAGTAGAATATTTTTACTTTAAATAATTTATTTTTCATGTTAGGGTAAGAGAGTCAAGAGGAAACAAATCATGTAAGGTTGTGCTGTAAGGCAGTGTTCTAAAAGGCGCTAGGCGCTAGGCGGCAACGTCCGCCTAGCGCCTAGGGGCGCCTAGAGCTGCACACTCCCACCATACAAGACAACCATACAAGACAACACTATATTTTTTACTAAAATAGCAATCAAAACAAAAGTTTTAGCTAAGTTTGAGTATATCAACATGACAACATGTATGATGTATAAATATCATTCCATTCATTCAATCATTTGGTGATTTCGAATAATTTGTTAATATGAATTATGAAGTAGAAGTATGAACTTACCACATTTTGAAGACTTGTACTGTCACACTCTTGTATCCTTGCCACAAGCCAACAATTAGGTAATGACCATGCCTCGTATAGAATGCAAATAGAATAAAATTAATAACATACCAATAAAAATGAGATGGAATGGTAGATGGAAATATGCAATTAAATATTTACCTTGAAGGCTTGAACAAGTTGGTGCATATCTGATAGCCTGAACAATAGCTATCCATAGGCCCTATCTTCTTTCTTCTAGTTGTTGCATCCCCCTTACATTCATCCTCTTCATCACTTTCAATTGTCACACTATCTCTAACCTCCTGTTGACGTTCTATCTTGGCCCTTTTCTTCACTTTTGCATTATCAATGTTATTCTTGCATTTCTCTTGTTCTTCTTTTGTTGATTTAGGGCAAGCCCTCACATTGCCCCTTATGTGAGCAATGTGCTCTTTAATCCTACGTACCCCTCCGGATATTCTATGACCACATATCAAACAACCTTCCACATACAACATCATTCCAACAACCATCCACCAACACCAAAGTATCAAACCACCACCACATACAAGATGAAAAAATATAGGACAAACAAAACGATTAGTATAATTTACATTAATTTCAACTTGAAACATGAAACTTTAGTGATTTAGTCACTTACTTGCTCGATGTTCCCGGGTTGGACGACATGGTTAAAATTGCAAGAGCCTAGAAGTTAAAAACTGAAAATGTAGGCAAATTACAATTAATAATGAACTTAGAATATGAATGTATGAATCAATGAATTACATTCTACAAATCTACATTCTACAAATTTACATTAATACATTGACTACAATCACAACATTTATTCATTTACAAATTACAAAATCAGTATGTGCACTTGTGCAGTGCAACAGACAACAGTGCAAAGTGCAAACAACTAACAAGTAACAAGGCAAAAATTGTAAAGGGGCAAAGGGCAAAGGCAAACCGGACTGACTGGGGCCTGGGCGCAGGGCGCTAGAGTGCGTGAGCAGTAGCAATCCGGTGGACTGAGCCGCGCCGGAGACCAGAGGGCAGAGCCGCAGAGCGCCGACGGAGCACGACTGCACGAGGCCGCCAGACTGCTGGAGTCGTCGCGCGCGAGGGAAGATGGCCAGACGGAGGCGCACACGAGGCCGGAGTCGACACCAAAGCGCGGCGAAGTGGCGAACGGCGGCGAGCCGGTGAGGCGGCGACGCGTGCGGCGTGACGGCGCGTGCGGCGAGCCTAGGAGCATGCCACGGGTGAGTACCAGCCACCAGGAAAATAAAAACCCTAGGTTTTTTTGCGTTTTACCCCCCACAATCCGTTTTTTTTGCGTTTTCGCCGTCGCCGCCCAGGGCACCTAGGCGCCGCGGTCAACGCCTAGGGCGCGGTTGACCCGCCTAGGCGCCCTGGCTGCCTAGCCGGCCGCCAAAGCCCTCCGTGCAGCGCAGGGGCGGCGCCCAGCGCCTAGCGCCGCTTAGGCGCCCGCCTAACCCCGCCTTTTAGAACACTGCTGTAAGGTCCATAGGGACAACCGAGATCCATCCAACCCATCAAGGCAAAAACAAAAGCAAAATTACCTTAAAATTTTTGCACAAACTTATTCTCCTATCACTGGCCATTCCATGTCTTGGCGTGGCCCCAAGAAAGCACAAGCTAAGATAGGGATGCAATGCAAGTATGCAACGCGGGGTGCACGCTAGCATAGCTTAGGTCTGGTCTGGCCACTCTGGGGAGCCACCCAGGCAGTGGCGCAGTGCTTGCTGGGAGAGGGGGAGTCGCTTCGGTGAAAATCAGTAGGAGGGGCCAGGCCCCTGCGCCACCCCCCTCCCCCCTTCGCTCTGCCCCTGGTGGGATCTTCGGTAGTTCGGTACATGTTGAAATGGAATGGAATGATTGGGTGGTGGGATCTTCGGTAGTTCGGTACATGTTGAAATGGAATGGAATGATTGGGTTAAGAAGAGACTGGAATTTGGGGAGTGGCGTATCTGGCTTCACTGATTACTGCTACAAGTTACTCATGGTGCTGTCGTCATTGGTTTATTTTGCAGGGGCATCCGATTTTTGGAGGCAGATTTGATACTTTATCGAGATGGTAATCGGGATCTTGCTGCTCGCTCTGTTGTACTGTGTTTTGATTTGGTTCTGTCTCTCACTCGCTGGCTTTCTTGGTAAACAAAGGTTAAAATAGAAGATCATGTGGAGGACAGTGGCATCAATGCCTCTGCTGGTGATCTCAGGGATGCTGCAGTCAATCGACAGCCTGCACCACTGCATGTTAGTGTTAAGGAGGTGGTGATTTTCCCGACAAACCTTTGGGTGCAATGGTGCATTAATCTTGCCTTATGTCATACTCCACTCCCCAAATTTAATCCAAGAACCAAACCAAGACGTCTTAAATGCAACCAATTTTAACAGATTTGATGTTTGTTTTTGGATGTAATCTACATTTTAAGAATTTGTGTTGCTGTTGACACTAGTACATCTAAGATACAGTTGATGTTTGCTGTTGAATATTTTAAAGTAACTGGAGACCTAACCATAGGTACATTGTTAACAACCAAGAGAAACACAACTTGAAAAGATTAATACAATTTTTGCACATCAACATTTCTTTGATTCCTTTTAATAAAGTTGTGCTACCGACATAATGTTCTTCACTTGTATTGTAGGAAGGACAGTCAAGCTCTTCCATGAGTTATTTAAGATCACAATTTATTGGTATGGGATTTTCACCAATCTTGGTCGACAAGGTGCTTCAGAAAATTGGTAATATTCTGTGGCATGCCTTATCAAATTCGTCTAGTGGTATCAAACTTTTGCAGCAGTTAAAACACAGTTAAATCCAAACCTCTTACCTTCAAATTTACAAACTAATTTCACTTATCTCTCATGTAGGTGACAATGATTCAGATGCTATATTGGAATCTCTTTTGTCTGAGTCCGTAAGTGATTAAGACTCCCCAACTGCTCTCACAATATTTCGTCCCATTATTAGGGTCTGTTTGTTTCAGCTTTGGATTATAAAAATTCAGCTTATAAAAAAAGCTGGGTTCTACTAGTTTACTGGATTGTTATAATCTGCACTCCAGATTATAATAAGCTGACAGAATAAGTTATCCTATTTGTTTCAGCTTATGAAAAAAAGCTGGATTGTTATAATCCAAAGCTGAAACAAACATGGCCTTAATCTTTTGTTCTGGTGTTCTTTTTGAGGAAATGTTTTCCTCTCCTAACTCTAGTGTTACATATTTACACTTTCTGTGTTGCTTATACTATGTTCTTGTTTCATTGTTTGTTTACCATTGAAGTGCCCATTACGACCCTTCATTTATGTAGTCAGAATGATGTTTACTTAGATGACTAGTATTCAATTCGGCACCTGCTCTTCTAATTTCATCGGCATTGCCATAGTAGTTAATGATTGAGTGTCACTCGCTGATGAAGATAAATAAGATGTTGAATTCATGACACTGGATTTTGTTTTGAATTTTTATATGTTACAGGCCCTTCAAAAAGCTGGGTCTGAATCAAGTTCATTGGGAAGTCTATTTGATTCTGATAATGAAGAAAACAGTTCTCATTTAGAGTCTAGGAAAGAAGCTATCCAAGACATTAAGGTGATATCCTGGCTCAAACTGTTAATCGCAGTATATCATTTTAAACTCCTTTGAGCAATCTGTACAACATTTCTATCTTCAGACAGAGCCTGATTCGTGTTCAGAAAAGCGAGTGTATCTACTTAGTACAATGAATTTCTCACATCAAGAAGTTGATTTGGCACTCAACAAACTAGGTATGTGATGCTGCGTTGACTTGTGCAATTAACAAATTCATCTTTATTGATCGCCTAGATCTTGTATTGTATCCTTTTGTTTTTGCTGAAAATCGTTTTACTAATTGTACCACACTCTTCTTAACACTGTCAAATGGAAATATTTGTACAAGACATGTTTTAGTTTTGTTTGGATAGTCATCCTATATTCCTATTCTTCATTATATCCAGTGTACTTTAAACTTCAAAACATGCTTGATTTCAGGTGAGGAAGCATCACTAGAACAGCTTGTGGATTGCATTGTTACTGGTCAAGCGACAGATTTCTCTGGAGGAAAGGAAAATGATGATGCTTCAAATGAGGTTTTCTCCAGTGCCTCTATTTACTGTTTAAATCACTTGTTATTACTGTTTCTTACATCTGAATATCAATCTTTGAGGACATGAAGTAAATATTGAGCTTGGTGCTCCAAGGGTCCTTGCTCCTTTATGAAATGGAAATCACTCCATGGAACATTTTATAATATATAGCTTTGTGAAAGACTCATTATACATTGTACTGGTCAACTGGTGTTAGTGCTTCGAGACTAGACCATTGCATTTATTCAATTCCAAAAAAGTTGTTCCAGAGTCTTTTCCGTACTACTACTCCATATGCAAAATTTCTGCCCCAGGTCTCTAGTTTGTTATGTTTTGTGTCCACAATCTTCACAAAATATCCCTGTTCATACCTGGTAGAACCAGAGCTAGATCATAGGAAGTACTGATGAGAGGTTGAGAACATGATTTAGGCCATCGTCTAGGAGCTGTGGTGGCTGCCAGTCGACGTCCAGGAATGTGGCAAATAGAGAAGCAGGAAGCAAGAAGCAAGAACTCTTTATTCCGTCTGCTTTTTTACTCTAATACAATCTTAACTAATATAAAGCAACCAGATGGTCCGTCCGCTCTCCCCCGCATGCCCTGTGCGCAAAACCGTCCTGCGTGCCCTGCGAGCAAAAGCTGGCCGCATGCATAAAGCTGAAAGCTGGTCACATGCATAAAGCTGGTGGAGCGCCCCGCTGCGTGTGCAGCGTAAGAAAAGAAAGAAAAGAGGAAAAAGAAAAAAATAAGAAAAAGAGGAAAAAGAAAAAAGAAGAAAAAGTAAAAAAGAAGAAAAAGAAAAGAAAAATGTATTTTTTATATTCCAGTCTCTTAATTTATGTATTTTGCGCCGATGTATGATTTTTGTGTAAAAATCCTTAGATTTCTAAAAAATCGTGCAGAAACATGAATTTTGCGCAAAGGCTCTGTTACAAAATATGAATTTTGCGCAAAGGCCCTATTACAAAATAAAGTTCTGTTGCAAAGCACATGCATCTGACTAGTCTACTGATACATAGCTACTCTACTTTATCCCTAATTATAGAATCCTATCTTAGCTCTTCTTTATCTCTAATAACAGAATATCTCTAATAATAGAATCTAACTCTTCTTTATCTCTAATAACATAAGTTATCTCTAATAACAGAATCTTATCTTTAACTTTACTTATCTCTAATCTATGTTGTATCACCAAACATAGCAATACCATATTGCGACTTGAACATGCTATTTCATCCTATCCCAGTGATGAAACCACAGCCAAATTCTCTAGTTCTATTTTGCCTCAATTACCTTTTCAGAATTATCCTTTTAATTCTAGATTTTGACTTGGTAATTGGTATTTATAACATAACATGTAAATCACATTATTTTGTGGCTGTTGGTACTCACATGGTGTACCCAACCATGCTTTCTAGTTCTCCAGTTGTTGTTATGGACATCATTATTCAGTAGCCGAAGGGCCTAGGAGTCCAGGGGGCTATGTCAAAGAGTTGTTATTAGGGATAAGATGTTAGTTAAATAAAGTTATTTGTTAGCTAATTAAGAAGAGTTAACAAATTAAAGTAGGAGTCCTTATCGTATTGTGTTAGGAATCCTTAAATTTCAAATTAGAAATTATAAGTTATATCCATGGTTCTTATGGCGTTGCCTAGGCGGCAAGGCGCTGGCGGATCCTGGTCGTCGGGGTCGCCGTAAGAGGCAGGTGTATGGCGTCGCCTAGTCGTCGCCTTCCGTCTGTGGCGACGCCTTAGGGCTGTGGCGACTGGCGACTGGTGACACCGCATGGCGTGAGCTGCGGGGCACGCGCGGGAAAGGCAATGCCGACGTGCGAGAAAAAAGAGGAGCACGCTAGAAAAGAGGGAGATCCCGGCCGAGGAAAAGAGCACTAGAAGAAAAGAGCGACTGGGAAAAGGGATCTTGGCCGGCGGTGACTCGTGAGGAAACTGTAAATAAAAGGGCGGTGGCGGCGCAGCGCTCGACTCGTGGGGCGGTGGGAGATCCCGACCGGTGGCTAGCGGAGCCAGTGAGCCACGGAGGAACTGGCGGACGGGCGGAGGGTGGAGCTGCAGAGGGCGGAAGCTTTGACAGCCGACAGCGCTCTGCTTCAGGCTTCAGTCCAGCACTGCTTTAGGTGAGTGTGCACAGTACTCTGCGTGAGTGTGCCTAGCCTCGTCATGCCCCGAACGAGTGGAAGCTCCAGCCACTGCTCCAGGCGGCAGTCCGTAGAAGGCAGAAGCAAGAGGCAGGTTTTCCATGCAAGGCAAAAAGCCAATCAGAAGTAGAACGAAAGCTGACAAGCTTCAGTCAGAGGTATTTTTGTAGTGTATACTTGTATTTTTGTAGTGTATACTTGTAGTGTATATATGTGTATGGCGTTGCCTCGCCGCACGCCTAACTCGCCTAGGCGTCTGGAAGGGGGTAGGTCACCTCGCCTCGCCTTACCGCCGTAAGAACCATGGTTATATCTCTAAGAAGTGTATATATATACATACATATACATATACACATATACATATACATATATAGATATACATATACATATATAGCTATACATACATATACATATATAGCTATACATACATATACATATATAGATATAGATACATATACATATATAGATATAGATACATACATATATATAGATACACACACACACACACACACACATATATATATATGTATGTATGTATGGGTTGGTGTTTTAGCCAAGCCAAGTAATAAAGTTGTCTATTCTTCTACCTATTCTATCAGCAAGAGGAAAAGTTCTCTGCTGCACCTATCCAAACTTCTGGCGAGAGGGGAACAACCTCAAGTCATGATTACCCACAACTCATATCATAACAGTTGTATACACTAGAATCTTATGCTACCATTTTTACTTAACAATCTGCAACAGTATATATGTTTCATTGCTTTCAGTACTAAAATGACATGAACTTTAGATAGGGCTGGAGCATGTATCATGGCCGTCAGTCATGTCTATGACTTTCTCTGTTTTGTCTTTAACACATTAATATTTTTTTTATATGAGATTTGTATCTGGCTATAAATGTGAACAACATCATAACTGTAAATTTAAAGTCACAATTTTTTTCAGGGAAAGGCTGAATCATTGTTTGGAGTGATGGATAAAACAATTCATTTGCTCCATATGGGTTTTACTGAGGAAGAAGTATCATCTGTCATTGACAATTTTGGTAGGTGAAAATAAAAATACTTTTAAAAATTATTCAGATCTGTGATCTTCATTATTACATTCCCCAGAATATAATGCAGTATCATATAGTGAAATCAAATCTGATAACACTGCATGTGCCAGTACATTGGCACCTGATCCGTGACAATGATATATCCATTAACAAATACTTGTTCACTAGCCTTTATCAGTACAAGCTTACCCAAGCTATCATTTGTTTTTATCTAATTGGATCAAACTGCTCTTAAGAACTAAACCAATAGACCTTGGTTGCGTGAAATGTATGATGGGGGAGCAGGGAAAATGAAATTAACAATGGGAAAGACGGAAAGCACAAGGTATGCTTTGGAAAGCATGGGTGTTAAAAATATATGAACAAATAAAGGGACTGAAGTTGGCGAAGTGACATATTTGTAGCAAGGAAGTAATTCATATTAAGCATGTTAACTACAGACACTTGTCATAGTTTTAGGATTTTACTGAATCCTATCCTTGCTCATAGATTTTGTCAAGCATGGACCTTTCTGACCTTCTATGTTGGTTCATGGTTCATGCATGCTTTGTACATAAGGTGGCTCCTCATGGGTACACACATGGTTTAATGAGTTCCTATCTACTGCGAATTTAATGTCTTATTTCCTTGTTTCTGCTCCTTTTTAGGTCCAGAAGCAACGGTTGCGGAGCTGGCTGACTCAATTTTTGCAAGTAGAATCGCCAATACCATTGAGCAGAAAGAGGTAATGGATTGAATTTTAGTTCTTGGCTTCTTGCAGATATAAGCTTGTACTGTGAATTTTGAAGTCATCTGCTTTTATAGCACTGTCCATGATAACTGTGCAGGATATAATATACAACAGATTAGTAGGAATCTTATATAAATAGTTTAGTTGATTTACAAAATATGTGCCTCTACAATCACTTCGAATTAGGTTCAACCACTTGATTTCAAATTTCAATTTGATATTTGGATTTGAATTCATTCTTCTGGCTGGTAATCACCTAACTGATCCCTTGCTCTAAAACGGTTACCACCAGATTTTTGAACCTTGCATGCAATCAAACAATCAATTTGTATCATCCTATTTATTCCATTTGTCCTCGTCCATCTAATTGAATAGATAGTTGCGGCACATTCTCAGCAAACCAATATTTTTTTTAAGGCTGCTCTTATGTCTTTAGAACATATTGTTATACACAACTTACAGATGATCTGGTTTCTATTTTTTCTGCATATGCACTCTTGTACACAGGTGAAAATTGAACCTGACTTTCTATATGAGACAGAAACCAAGTATTCATCACACCATCCCTCAAATTCTGGTCTAAGATACTATGACGATGATGATAACTATGACAATATAAGGATTAAAAGGGCTAAACATATGTTTATAGGTGGCAGTGGGGCCTCCAGTAGTATTGCTGGCAATCAACATAGCTCTAGTCTATGGTCTGTCAAGGAAGAATTTGATGAAATGACACCAGGGCCAGGCATCCGTGCAAAAGTTCGCAGTGACATTGCCAATCCTCCATATTTCTTCTATGGAAATGTTGTTGAAATTCCCCAAGCTACATGGCGTCAACTGTCAGAGTTCTTATATAACGTGGAGCCTGAGTATGTAAATAGCCAATTTTTCTCGGCTCTCACACGGAAGGAGGGTTATATTCACAACCTTCCTTCAAAGAGTAGGTGCCATGTGGCTCCAAAGTCGCCAATGACTATTGAAGATGTATTCCCATTCACAAGGCAGTGGTGGCCCTCGTGGGACACAAGAAAACAGATCAGCAGTGTTACTACAGAGGTTGCAGGAACTGAACAGTTGTGTGAGAAACTGGGAAAGATGATAAGAGATTCACAAGGTGTTCTTTCACAAGAAAAGAAAATGCACATTCTGCACCAATGCAAGCTGGCAAACCTTATTTGGGTTGGTCCAGACAGGTTAAGCCCTTTGGAGCCACACCAAATTGAACGGATACTTGGCTACCCTCGCAACCACACAAACCTATTTGCTCTGAGTCCATCAGATAGAATTGCAGCCATGAAATATAGTTTCCAGATTGATACACTCTGCTCTCTTTTGTCAGTCCTGAAAGACCTGTATCCAGATGGGCTAAGGGTTCTATCAATCTACAGTGGAATTGGAGGTGCAGAAATTGCTCTCCATCGACTTGGCATTCCACTAAAGTGTGTAGTATCGGTTGAACAATCTGATGTGAACAGGAAAATTTTGCGAAGGTGGTGGGGGAAAACTGAACAAAAGGGGGATCTGAGGCAGATAGTTAGCATTTGGAAGCTGAAGATAAATGTACTTCAGGACCTGGTCAAAGAGTTTGGGGGGTTTGACCTGATTATAGGTGGAAACTTAAGTTCCTGCAAAGGTGGCACAACCGTAAATACAACAATGGGCTTGGACTCCAACCAATTTTTTGAATATGTTCGTGTTGTTCAAAGAGTGAAGCATATAATTGGTCGTCAGTAGTTGATGGCTGCATGATTCTGCTCTGCTCAGACATCTCGCTCCATCAGATTGACTTGTTTCTGTGTTCTTTTAGGACGGTGTAGCGTCATGGGACCTGTGATTAATGTGATGGAGCAATTACTCTTGACATCCTAACTTGAATGTCGATCAGCAGAAACTTTGTGATGACTCGTAGAGAGATAATTATCTTTTCTTATTCCTGGTTAGTTGTATTGTGCTCTATTCTTTGATTATAATCCCTTCATATGCCAATATCAGGGAGAGAGAGAGAGGGGGAGGGGAGGGGGAGAGAGAGGGCGCCGGGAGCTTCTCAATATTCAGTTTTAGGGTCCGTTTGTATCGATGTTTGTATCTATGGATATTCCTAAATGGGATAGGGCTAAGGGCTAAGGGTAAAGTTGGATGAAATGATTATTGAGAGGAATATGAAGCGATCTAAGATTTTTTTAATTTTTAATTTATAAATATTCAAATGATTTTTATTCTCAAACCATTTGTCATGATTTAATTGCATCATTGTATTTATTACAATTTAATCTATAAAATAAGATTTTATAAAATAAGATTTCATATGATTATATTTTTGTTAAAAAATATATTTAACAAGTGGGTCTCACAAAAATTAAGTTTATTTCATCTGAGATATATATATATATATATACTCTACACCAATCAACCTAATTGTGTTCACCTTATTCAGCGTACTCTCACGTCTCACCTAATCCTGATCCCCTCATTCTACGTTGGTGTAGAATAGCATTTTACACCCATGGTGTAGAATAGTATTTGTGTGTGTGTGTGTGTATATATATATATATATATATAATCAAACAAAAAATATCTTATTCCATTCATTCAACTAATTCATTCAACTAAACACCATGGATCATTCCATTCTTAAATCAATGGATATGAGATTATTCTATACATCCTCACTCAAACGGTCCCTCTCAGTTGCTTCTCCGATTACAATGTCATGAATTTTTTATCAGTCTGCATTCTGCGATTTGTGTCGTACTAACAGAACTGCTTGTTTATAGCAAAGATCATGCAGCAGCACTGGACCTACTTTCTTTCATAAACTTGTATAAGCTTACCGATATGTAAGAAAACGGATGTAGCAAGTACAATTGAATGCATAGCCTCGATCCATGGACAAATATTGGACCGAATATTGTCATACAGAGGATGCAACATCCGTCCTTGCATGTTGCTACGATCTGACAAACCAAATTCAGTGCAATCTGATACACTCTTCCGTCAACTTTACAGAATCGTGGATGATTTTGGTTGTTACATGTGCAGTACAGCTGGGAGAAAGAATAACACGGCGTCAGAATCTCGGACAAAAAAGTAGTCGCTGCATCAACTAGCTCGAATGGCTGCAGGCAATGCCGATTTCTATTAGATGGCCGTGGAATTCTTGAGCTAGTCTTCAAGCTGTCCTGTGTCCTCACAAATCACCATCCTACAAAGGTGCATTGCTTCCGAGCATGTTCAGGAATAAGCTTTACCAGGAACTCCATTGGCATACCCTTCAACTCTGTTCAAATCCACTCCACCGGATTAGCAATAATCATAGGTTGATCAGAGGTTAGAAATTTTGATTGATACATGTCAGTCAGTGTTATTTACATACCACGGGGCTTGAAATTGAATAGCGGAGGAAGGAAACGTCCGCTTGGCAAGCGGGTGTTTGGATCCCGGAGTTCATCGAAGAATGGATGGATCAATGCTTCCAACTGAAATGTCAAGCAATGTGCAATCAGTAGCTACTTCTTGGCTAGGCATTGCCTGTCTGCACGATGCAGTGACTAGAAAACAGTAACACAACAGTGATGGCAAGAACCGGAACTTCTCTCTACAAAATGGTGTTTGCTCAAATAATGTAGTAACACTCACAGCGGTCGATCTTAGGTATGGGGAATATTGCAAAAGCCTGGAAACAAGATCAACTGCTTCGGCAGGCATTCTTTTATTGAAGATCTGGTGGCAGAAAAAGGGAAGATATATCAGATTTCAACCATAAATGAAAAGAAATAGTCCAACATAAGATTCCTACCTTGCGCCATGGGTGAGCTTTGATTTGCGGGAATTTAAACTCTGTATAATTTGGATTCATGCACTTAATCTCTTCTCGTGTAGGGGTACCCAGAACCTGATAGATCAGTGAGTAGTTAAATAGGAGGTAAACAGCTGACAGGGAGCAACTTCCATGGGAGCAAGATAGTAATTTACCTTGATGATTTCAACAAGCTGATCAACACCACTGTCGCCAGGGAAGAGAGGCTTTTAAAGAAAAAAAGAACATAACTTATGTAGCCAGTTGCAAAGAGCTGGACAGTCCAAAAGCCTCATGTAAATAATATGATCTCATACCTGCCCCAGTAGGAGTTCAGCAAGCACACAACCAGCAGACCAAACATCAATTGCTGTTGAGTATTCGGTAGCACCAAACATGAGCTCTGGGGCTCTGTAGTACCTTGAACAGATATAAGAAATATTTGGTTCTCCTTTTACCTATCAATGGTACAAGATTTAGGTACCGTGAAAAAATGGCAATGTTCATCTGAATGTCAGTTAATGAATTAACATACCAAGACTTTTGCACTGCCAAAGTCACACAATTTCAACTGATGAGTATGTGGGTTCACCTGGCAAAAACATTACTTTAGCAAAACCATCTGACACAGCCAAAATTATTACTTGATTACTTCCAAAAAGTTTGGTAAGTATTTGTAAAATACCAGAAGATTTTGAGGTTTGATGTCCCTGTGGCACACTCCAATGGAATTGTGAATGTATGACAAAGCTCTACATATCTGTCAAACATAATAGATTTCCTGTGTTAATACTAAGCAGATGATTTTGCTAGAATAGATTAGCAGATCAAGGTGTGTACTGTGTACAGCTATAAACATTACCTGATACATGTATAGTTTTGCATATATCAATGGCATGCGTTGATTCACCTTGTTGTAATGTTTAATTACACGATGAGCAGTCTCCGGCACGTACTCAAGCACCAAATTGAGGTAAAGCTCCTCCTTCTCGGTCTTTGAGAAAAAGCAATGCTTTAGAGACACGACATTTGGGTGGTCAAGAACTCGCATTGTTTGCAGCTCACGGTTCTTATATCTCTTGTCTTGAAGAACTTTCTTTATAGCCACAGTCTCACCAGTTTCCAGACACTTGGCCTATACAAGATTGTTTAGGAAACAGTACCATTACCAATTATAGAACACTCAAATTAGTAGTAATACCCTGAACAAGTGTAACATAATATTGGTATGTCAAACCTGGAAAACAGTTCCAAAGGACCCATGGCCAACAACACGCTCGGCCATATAGCTGATGGTCTGCAATGAAGATAGACAACTCAGTACACAAAAACTTATTGTGTTGCTAGGCAACACTAAATGGGCATGAAAGAATCACCATAACACCACTTGTGCTTTTTTTGTAAACAGTACCTGCTTAGACTGCCCATTTCTTCCATCAATGCTTGTCACTATAATATGACCAGGTTCTGTCCCATTGCCATTGACTACTATATCTTCAATGTCCTGCAACATTTGCAAATCAAATTGGTAGCTGACCACACTGCAGAAGGCAACCATGATTCACCATTGTAGGCGCATTACCTTATCATCCCTTATACTCATATTGCTCATCTCATTCGGAAGTCGATCAGCACTGCCACTTGTACTTGTTTCATTCTGAAATCCCGAGGAAGAACGCACCACACCCACCGAGGCCATACCGTGATAGGGGTAGGACTGTCTAATATGAGGCACAGGGGTTTTGTTCAAGAGGCTTTTCTAAAGAAAAACTGCACTTGATTCACCTACAAAGAGCAGCAGCATAATGGTGAGTCAAAAGGGGAAAAAATACAACGCGTTCCTTCAGAAACATGTCATCATATTAGGCGCCGGAAGCATATTCTCTTGCAGACAATCTGTATTGGCTATTGGCAGCTAGGCTTGAAGGTAAAGCAAAAGAATGGAACATTGGAACATTGGCTATTGGCTCAATTGGATTCCCATCACCTCAAATAGGCATAAGCATAACACAGTAACTGTACAAATCAGAGTATTATCTGTACATATGACCCTTTTAAACATGAGAAATTCAACCCGGATAGTTCCAAAATTATTCCCAGTCGGTAGCATTCAAGAATCAACGGCCAATTGACCCGCCAAGAAAAGGGAAACATTTCACCGATCCAGACCACCAGATTTGCATCAATCAAAGTTGATACATTTCCGCACCAACTCATCCATGTAGAAGCAAGCCATCGAAATCTCCAAACAAACATCCTCGATCCAAAGCCAGCATGACGAGCAACCCAACCCACAGCCATCTCCCCAGAAATTGCAAGAACAAACGAAAAGAAAAGAAAAAAGAAGCAGTTTTTCTTCCAAGCTCCACCCCGCGGATCCGAGCAAGCAGCTTGGCAACGCGCCAACCCACCCACGATCCGAGCAACCAACCAGGGTCGCACGAACCGCACCTCGAGCAAGAAACCGCAGTACAGACTACAGAGTCGCCGGATCCAAGAACAGAGTCGAGAGATTACCAGATCAGGAGGCTGCCGGGGAGAGGGAGAGAGAGCGAGGACGGGTGGAGCCGATCGGCCGGCCCAATCAGGCGCTGGTTGGATCCGCCTCTCGCTCTCTCCCTCCCCAACTCCGGCAGACCGGCACGGAATGAGGGAGGAAGGAGACCGGCGCTTGCTGCCTATAATACACAGGAGGGAAGAGGAGATTGCGAGACAAAAAAAAAGTAAGAAAATATAAAAAATAAATTTATGTCTGCTAGTCCCACATATTTTTGAGTTTAAAATTTATTACAAATATAACAATATAATATTTCTAAAAATAATTTTATTTTAAAGTGTCTATAATGTTCTAAACTTAATTACTCATTAATCCGTCCACTACTTACTTACATTGAGTACGATGGTATGACTTTTTTAACCATCTTTTTGATACATATATATAAACATAAACTTATTATATTTCAGGAAGAAGTGAGTAGATAAAATAAGTTTTTATTAAGCTTAGATAATTATATCAAGATGGCAGAACTATTATGTCATCTACATAACTAACTAAGATTTACACAATTAAGCCATATATATATAATGTATAAAATAGGAAATAGGTAGCTACTTGATTACATTGACACTCATTGAAATGACGTTGAAATGATACGTGAAACAATTTAAGTTGTGCTAAGATATTAAAAAAAATCAAAACTTTTTATTTTGAGTATTAAATCATCACATCTTCTTTAAAATAATAGAAAAATAACAACACCGCAATTATATATTATTATCAACATCTTCTTCTTGTTTCTCTGACGATTGAAAGTTTCCGGTGCTGTCGCACCATTCTTCGTTTGGGCCCCACCTCTTTATTTTTTTTCTTAGCCATTTTTACCTGTCTTCGTATTGTGCGGTGAAAATTCTCGGTTTGATAAATAATATGGCTGTGGTTTCTTCTTTGATAGGAATATTGTTGTGGTTGACTGTATAGTTTATCATGTTTCTCTCATAATTTATTTAAGTACTTATTTGATATAGCTTCAACTCTAAAGTTGAGATTGAATTTGGAGTTCGTGTAATATAATAAATAATTTTTATTTTTATTATAAAATAAAAAATTAAATTATTCAATTAAATACTTTTAATCTATTTGTAACTCTAGCTATAGGATAAAATAAAATAAATAAATTATTCAACTAAATACTCTTAATCTATTTGCAGCTCTAACTTTAGGATTTTTTAGACCCGGACTGAACCTTTCAAAAAATTCTAGAGCCAAAATTATCTCAAATTGGACCTAAAAATATAATTCTTGGTACTATCACGTGAAAGTTTCCATTTGCACTCAACTTTTCTTTACTAGTAGATATTAGAATGCTAAGTTTCCGAGCTAGGAATGATCGTGACGATGATATTTAGTGTTAGAGAAGCACGACGGTGCAACACGTTGGATATTACAATAATCTTGTTATTCTTGTTCTTTTTTTTCTTCACTTACCTCGTTTGGAATACTCTTGTTCTCTAAGAGTGTGTTTGGTTCTGTTGTGAGTTGTGAAAAAACTAATGTGATATGTCTGTTATGAAAAAGTTGATGTGAATTGTCTGCTATAGAAAAACTGAAAGTCGTTTGGTTAAAGCTGCTATGAAAAAGCTGATGTGAGCTGATTGTTTTTTATAACCGACATAATTTTTATCATTATAATATTTTATACATATGTATAAATAGGAAACAATCAACATTAATGCAACTAAATAACTAGAAAATATATTAGATAAATAAAAAAGTTTATAAGTCATCTCGTAAAGTAATCACCAACAAGATATCTATCTCATGAAATTGTGCAATACAATACAAACCATAATAATATTAGATTAATAAAAAAACATTGAATTCATGCTATCTAATTTGTACTAAAAAGCAAAAAATAGAAAAGCAGGTTCTAAGTTACTTTCAAATTTATACTAGAAAAAAGACGTTTTTCATGAGAGAAACAGATTTGATAAACCCATTTAATTTAGCTTCAGCTTTTTCATAGCAGAAGCAGATTTCAAAAGCAGAACCAAACGTGCCCTAACGTACTCTTACATACTAAACTATTATCACTATTTGCATTCATCCTTTGCACAACAAAAGCCAAGATCATCGTATTGCCCTTTGCACGCTAATAATAAGATTATTTATCGTATACAAATCTCACGATATGTTTGGTGAAGCTCTAGGTCGATCTATTGGTCTAAAATGAATAACTTTTGTTGACATAGAAATAAATCATAGGGATCTTTATATCTTCACGTACGAAGGTGTGTGAACTTTGTTTCCTCTAATTCTAATTCAATTCTAATTCAGGTTCTAAAAATTTTATTTGTGATTGTTTCAGTCAATTTGATTCTATAATTGATAAGATATATTGAGAATATTAGTTGTTCAATGCCCATCGACCAATGACGGAAAAACCATCGCTAGCTGATAGTGCACGATTGTATCGGCCAAATGTCTGATACCCATGTAATGTGTGTGAATATATAAAATGGGTGTGATTAGGCCAATTGTTGGACAAATGTTTTTAATAACATGTTTATCATGATATTGATATCATTGGTTCAAAACGAGTGATTATTGCTATCTAGTTTTCAAATTCATCCGACACTGTGATAGTTCATTAAATTATGATATTAGGTCTATGAATAACAAAATTAACAGATCAGCCCTAACCAAGGCAATGTTAAATCGATATTCATATTGCTAAATCAATATAGTGAATGTGCATTGGCCGATAGGAAACATAATTATCATATTAAGTGCAACAAAACAATAAATCATTAGCTAAAACTCTAATGCAATGTTAAACTAATCTCTTTCGCCTAAACAAGATCTGTGTTATTAACACTAACCCAATAGATGGGACGGAACTGGGACAATACTAGATCAAAGACAATTATATAGACTTATCTAGCCGATAGACGCTAGGTTAATGTGATTGACACATTAAATCTAATCTAGCATTAAGAATAGAATATATGTGATTAAAACTAACACATCGATAACTAGTTGTTGGTACATTTTTTAGTCACACTTTGATACACGCGTGACCTAGGAGATCTGCCTAACTCCAGTGCAGGTCCTACAGTCTCAGAAAAAGGGTTCAAGGAGTGTCAATCAGTTTGACCCTATAACTGGTAAGGAAACATAAAGGATAACATCAGTAGCATAGCCGATCGACTGACGAGCTGATGACTACGGCAGAGATGGTGACATCGTGGAATATCATGCCGATCAGCCATAGGGCTGATGACTATGGTTGAACTAATCGGACGAGCATGCCATCAGCCGATGAAATAGATGAGTTACGCATGTGGGCCGATGAGCACTTTTCCGATGGTGGGTATGATATGACGCTGAATTGAAGATAACCTGTTAGCTTGTACTCTGACATAAATAAATAAAACATACCAGATAACATGTCTATATCATGAAAATCATCACAATAACTAGATCGGACATAACCAAGATAGTAGCTAGTCACGATGATTTTAATAATATATCAAAGTATCGGACATACTTTATTTAGATGAACGATATAAAACATGAAAGAGATACAATAGCAAGACATGTCGGACCTAACCGCTGAAGCCTCACACTATCACACCTAGATCACATCAATCTAAGAGATCAATTTGATGCAGCCTTAGACCTAGCTAATATACCGAGAACAACTGGCAACCGTATTGTTTCGACGTTCACCTCAAGAGATCAAATTGATGCAGCTGTGAGGATACTGACCTAGTCGATACAGTCGTCGGGGGTGGTGGGACTCACCTCTTCGCTAGAGATCGAAATGATGCAGCCTAGCTCTGCGTGCCGAATCTCATCGGGATTAACCTTACAAATCACGGGTGGCGATGCGCTGAGTAGTTGTTTGACAGAGATGTGTGTTTTTAAACTAACTAAAGGTACATATTTATAGTTTGAAGACTTACCGTCCAAGCACTCTATCTTAACCGATTCTAGATTTATCTTTATCTTCTTTTCATCTTTATCTCTATTAGCTCCTCTGCATCAAGTCATCTTGTAACAACATGGAAGGGCTTCCTTGAACATCTCTGACTGGATTCTCTTTGACTTCTGTTAACCATGGGACATCTTTAGTGGGCCTAGGATTTACCAAATATTGGCGTCAATACATGCCCCCCAGTTTCGGAGCTTTAAGTGGCTGGTGATGCTTCAAAATTAACAACGTTCATTATCCCCGCTATCATGTCTTCTCAAACGTCTATCCACACGATCTTTTCATTTTAATTGCCAGCCGAAACCCTTCATCTTCTAGTTCCTTTATAACTTCGCCCTGGGTTCCGACTTCATAATTTTCTCTCATTTTCTTAATTCCTCATCTTCGGCCATTCACGACTACGTTGGTTGTTGCCTAGTCTAATGTATCTATATCTATTCATGGCGACGTCGGACCAGGCTTCATCCCACACAGTTTTGGTATTGGTGTTCTTTAAGCCGAAGATTCAGTTACTATAATCTTGGGCCTGCAAAGATCTCGACATTTTTGAAAATCGCACTCATGGTTACCTTTTGCCAAACGTTGCAGGTGGCCCCACCAAATCCGGTGGAATCGACTTGACCTAGCCCTCGAGGAGTTACTTCTTGCTTTATAAATTCCCCGGTCACTCCGCCCTTCTTCTTCACGCTTTCTGCTCACTGCTTTTGTATTTACCCTCCGAGTTCACCGCCGTTGCCCTGTGATCACCGCCTCTCGATGTTTCCTTCCTCTTTGTCGGTCCCGTGCTTTCGGCATCACCGGTGATGGCCACCATCGACACAGTCCCCGAGGTAAACTTTTGACATCTTTCCCTTCTTTCGGTTTTCCCTAGTTTGTTTGTTTTTTCTTTGCCCCTTTTTCACTATTTCTTTCTTCATGCCTTCTTTGTAGAACTTATGGAACCATGTTTTGATTCCCCTTGCTGACCATGCGACTCACCAATTTTTGGGCCCGATGAGTAACCCTAATCCCATTGATATTATCAATGCGGAAACCAATCGAATCCCCTTCAAAAATTCCGCCATGCTTTCTTCTGACTAGCACCTTAGCTTCAGGGCTTTCCCCTCCCTACTTCTTGGCTGGCGTGATTGGTACCTTAGGGTATCGGTCGTCAAGCGTATGTCTTGGGAGGAAATCGACATCGCCACTGTATCGTCCTTTCTCTTGCCGAACCTTATAAGAATGAGTCGCTCCTTGCCATTGCTTGCTACTTTTGGTTTGATACTTTTAATGCCTTTATTTTCCGCAGTGGTCCGATGACTCCTTCTCTACTTGATGCACTTGTTTTGACCTCCCTTGACATCACCTCCCCTTGCAATCCTCTCTTTCCGCTCCAAGGCGACCCATCATCTTGGTGTAAAATCCATCGGTGGCTGGGGTAAGTTTATTATGAAGCATAACAAACAAACTGGCCCCGTTGACACCGAAGAACATGTTGCCTGCCTTAATCTTTGGTTGGAGTGGTTTGTATTTTGTGGATCCACTCTGGGTCCAACCGCCCACCTCCAATTCTTGGCCAAGTAGCTTGCCGCCGAAAAGAAAATCTCTATCAGTCGATACCTCCTTGGCACCACTTATCATCTTCTCTATCAGGTATCGACTAGATTATCGGTTGGTGAGTCTGTCGGCCACTTTGGTAGAACTTGGTGGTTTCTACAACTTTGGCTCAACGTTTACTTCGTCGAAGTGACCGATGATTCCCCTTTTTCCTTGATGGAATTCCCTGGGGATCACCCCTAATCGGCTGCTCCTGTATATCGCCAATGTTTATCCTTTGGTGAAGCAGCCTCTTATTAGTCTCCTTCTCGTGTATCGCCTGATTCCTTGAGCTTTTGGTTCATGACTTTTACCATGGTATTGGACTTGAGAAGATCATCTGGTTTGCATATGAATACTTATCTGAGTATGAGTACCCTCATGAATTTCTCTTGACTGACGTATGCCGGAGCGAGGGGTCCTCCAAAATTTTCAAAACTTTAATCACCCCTTGCCTTCTGCCCATCAACTTCACTACCCACCAAGCTTCTTATGAATTTTATCACTCGACTGTCTGCTCAAGGCAGTTAGGGTTCGACCAGCTTCCCTCTCACTTTTTCTTTATCGGTCGAATCCAAATCCGCGGAGAAATTATGAACGCCCAAGAGTATGATCAGCTATCCCGCACAACTGATGGGGCGCCCTATGGTGACATCGTTCCTTGGTCGGCTTGTAGGTGGTGGGGCGCCCTATCGACTTTGATGCGTGGTGGGGCGAGTAGGTGCTACACCTCTTTGATCGGCCTTTGAGGTCGTACTATGAGCGTCTGCATCCTGGTTATATCAATGATTCCTTACCGCTATGTCTCTTGACTTCTTTCGTTCATTTTCCTCGTTACTTTGCTCCTATATTAATCCTTGTGTTATACGGGGGATGGCGTGGATGCTCCGCAGGTGAGCTGGAGCGGCCGGCTGATTGATTATCAACCGTAGTCAGCCGTTAGTTTTTTGGGTGGTGGGGCTCCCATCCCGAAGGATTTGCTCTCCGACGGAGGAACTCGCCGATTCACTAGACCTTGACCTGGACAGGTACCCTTTTTATTCTCCCAAATGTTTTGGCGATGTCTTTCCCCTTTCGTATTGTGCTTTCTTTTCCTCCAGTTGACATCGTCCACTCCCCCAGCCGAACAAGTCGAGGCCACTACCGAAATGTCTTCATCAGTTTAGTTATACTTGGGTCTTTATATCTTGTTTGAGCTTTCACCTTCTGACGCCTTTTATTATCCAGCCTTCTTCCCTTGCTATCATATCCCCTCCAGAGGCTCCTAGCCAGGCAGCCGACGAACCGACCAGCACTCGATCGCCCCCATCTGTTGGTGGTGCCACGACAAAGACCATCATTGGGGTCGGTGTGCCTAAATCTGCACCTGTAGATCCTGATTTGTCGGCCAATGTGGCCAGTACGGCTACCACTGTAGAGGCCGATATGCTAGAAGGCGTGGTGTTTGATGTTGGAGTCCCTCTTGTCTCACCCTTTCATGAGGTACCCAACTTGTCTTTCCTTTCCCATTTGTCCTCTGCATAACTAACATCGACCTTTGTTGTGACAAACAACGGATGCCGCGGGATTGCCTGCCCCCCAAGGTAGCCTTGAGGAAGAGGGGTCGCACACTCTTCTAGTAGCCGATGATGCCACTACTTCTTCTGTAGATAGTACTCTGCGATTGGCTGCCTCTGCCGATCTTGTTGACGTAAGTGCTTTTACGCTTATTATCATACTACGATGAATCTCTTCTTAGTGTTTTTCTCTTCTATTAGTCCTTTGCCCAACACTTCTCTTTTGACGTCCGACCATACATGGAGGGTGACGCCACCGACGTCTCCTTGTCGGTCGTGTCTCTAATGTCTCTAGCGGTGAAGGAGGTGCTATCAGGCTTGCTTCCTCGCCTGGAGGCCCCAGTAGAGGTCCTCGTCAATGATTCAGGGCTGATATGGGGTCGTTTCAACGACGTCTTGGATTACCTTTCGCTAGAATTGGCCGATGCCCTTACACTAGCTGCATATCTGGAGTACCATCGCCCGATAGTGCAACAAGCCATCAAGCAGATAGCTGATCGAGCCCGCCGTGCGTTGTTGTTGGAAGCGATGAAGACTCACACAAAGGCAGTCGTGACCGAGAGTACCCTCTTGAATCTTATCGAAGCTAAGTCATCATCTATGTCACGGGCGCTTGATCGGTTGCGGGCGAAAGAGTATGATCTGTTAACAAAGCTGGAGGGGCTTCGGGCGAAGATCATTGAGCAAGAGAGGGTCGTCGCCTCCTTTGCGGCTCGAGTCGATGCCCAGAAGCAGCGACTCACTGGTGCCATTCACTAGACATGGCGTCGTCATCGCTCTCTCCAGGATGTTTTAGGTTTGGATGCTAAAAATCAGGTAGTCCTTCAGGGCGTTGATGCTATTCGGTTGCGGGCGATTGAAGCCATTCGGCGAGCCCTTCTTTGATCTTGTGTAGCACTTATTCTTGCAAACTTTTGTCCCTCATGTAATATATTGACATCGATCCCTTTGTCTTTAAACTGAGCTTGTTTGTATTTTGTGTCTAAGGGCGATGCTTCTGCATCGGCCGTCTGAAGGCGATACCATCGATATCGGTTGTTTCTGTGTGTAGATCTTTACGCTCCGTTCGAGTGATCACTCAGATATTTCCTTAAGTACTTTCCATTTGGCCTTTCCCCGAATCCCTGATGTAGTTTCCTTTAGCCTCGGTTTGTCGTCGGTGTCCGATATTTGTATTTCCGTAGTTCATCGGTTGCGGCAAAGTCTTGACCGAGTCCACGCTCTATTATTTAGTGTCATGTTCACAACACGAGCTTGGGCAACTCCTCATTGATTGGGTTGACACCATTATCTAAAACATTCTTATCTTCGTGATCAACCTTATCTTTCGGTCGCCATTCACTGTTGATTATGGGTGGCCGATCAACTTCCTCACTGCACCTCTGTGTCTTCAATTTTCTTTGTCTCATACGTTGGATCCTTCTCTTTTGACTCTTCGTGAAAATACCGTTGGGGCACCATCGCGGTTCTTTGGTGCGGTGCTACTATCGGTCGGTTGCCCGATTTCTTTGGGCCGGACGAGGCCGAGCCTTTCAAGTGCCGACAACCTCGGTGATGAAAATCTTTGTTGAACTGCTTCTCGATTGTGCAACCTTGGATTGACATTATATGGCCGATAACCATCTTGTACAATATCCTTGGTGCCACATCCCGGGCAGTCGTCTATCGACGGTAGACGCAACCCTTTGCTCTAATAGATCCTGAAGAACTCACAATTCCAATGAGGGTCGAAACGTGAGTAGCCGTGGTTGTCTTCGCTATCCATCCTCTTCTTCGACCTCCTTTGGTATTTCCTAATGAGATCCACAGAAGCGACATGGCTGTTGGCTCACCTACCTTTATCTGTGTGCCGATCGTCAGTATGGTACGTGTGTACTATGTTGACTAGAAACAGATGACCGTCGATATTCATCGGCTTCTTCCCATCATCGAACTTGATTCGGCATTGCTCCACAACCAGTTGGATCTGCTGCCGGAACACTTTGCACTCGTTAGTATGATGCGATGGGGAATTGTGCCACTTGCAGTATTTTCTCTTCTTTAGTTCATCGGCGTGCGATATCATGTGACCAGGTGACAATTGGATCTACTTCTCATTGAGCAATAGGTCAAATATCTTTTCGGCCTTATTGATGTTGAAATCGTACTTCTCCTATTTTTCTGCTGGCTTCACCCATGGGCACATAACCTATTTCTTGTTCTTCGACCACTCAACCATACCGACCTCTGCATCTGAGTCACTGCTGTCGTCAGAGTCTGAGCGGAATACCTAGGCGTATGCCACTTTATTTTGATATCTGTATCTCTTGGCTTCTTGGAATCGACTCTCATGTGCCGATACCCTTTGCACCAGTTGGGAGAGGCTCTCGAACTCGTGTGATAAAAATCTCTCCTTAACCGAGTTCAGGAGTCCCTGAAATGCCAGCTCTGCCAACTTGGTATCACTGAGGCTCGGGCTGTAGCATCTGCTCCGCACATCTCGGAACCTCTAGATATAATCTTGTACCGACTCGTCCATTCTTTGCCTTACGATCATCAAGTCGGTGAGCTTCATCTCTTGAATGCCGACGAAGAAATATTAGTGAAACATCTTTTCCAGGTCTGCCCATCCTTTGATGGAATCCGCAGGCAGTGAAGCGAACCATGCGAAGGCCAACCCTAATAGAGAAAGTAGGAAAAATCGGACCCTCAGCGCTTTGTCAGTCGATGCATCCCCACACCGGTGAGAAAATGGCTAATATGCTCGATTGTGGAGACCGAGTCTTGTCCCGAGAACTTGGTGAAGTCGAGTATCTTGTATCAGCCGGGTAGTGGTACTCGGTTGAACCACTCCGGGTACGGCCGCCGATACATGTACGTATGTTCTTTGGGCTTTAGCCCAAATTGATCTTTGATAACCTCCATGATCCGATTCACCCAATCATCTTCTTGTTGTCCCGGGGTTGGGTACTGCACATGCATTAGGGCCTATTGATATTGCTCTGGCCGGGCAACGTTGTATCTATGTTGCCCCTCATCACCATAAGGCTACGCTCCTAAGTTCACGTTCCTATGGTACCCTTGAGGGATACCGTCGGGTTCCCCCCCTAGGCGGCATGATGTTTGGCAGCACATTCCTTGTGATACCATATGTGACTTGTGGGGCCTCCTATCCCATCGGCTTGGGGCCGGCCACTGAGAACGACACCGATGCACCTCTTTCGAGGTTATACAACGAACTCGATGGAAAACCCAAGCGGGGGCCAATTGTTGGGTCGCCCTATTTCCTTCATGGCCGACCGAGAAGGTCGGCTACTCTTGCCTCGTCAGCCCTTGCAGCTATGGAACTGACCGAGTGTGTTGTGGATTCTATAGCAGTCTGGTCTAAGTATCGAGGAGATACGTCGGACCTTGTGGTGGTTCGTGAACTATGGTGCCATCAATGGTCTTCTTGATTAGCCTGTGGAGGGTGTGACCAATGTTCTAGATTGATTGATAAGCGCGTGGTGAAGCGCGTTATCGACAATCTCCTAGAAACCGGTGTGAGGGATTTCTGTCGGCTGACTGGTCTCCATGGTCGTCGTTGGTCTTGGCAGCGGATCCCTTAATATGGGACTGTAACACCCCAGAAATTAAAAGGAATAAAATAAAAAGAAAAATATTATTTAATCAATTCTTGGTTTATTATTAAAGGGAAATTCACAAAAGAACCCAAATAAATCCAAACAGGGAGAAATACTAAAAATCTGGACTTGAAAATTTTATAAGATAAACTAGAGACCAAGCTATAATTTTAGGAATTTTTACAAATTTTTATCAACAGTGATTCAACCCCTAATCAAACATTCGAATTACTGGAATTATTTAAAATCAGAAATCAATTTTAAATCCTAAACGGGCCGAAACCCCGAAACCTCCCTCCTAAAGCCTTTTAGGCCCAGCCCAACTCCGCCCTCTCACTGACAAGCGGGACCCGCCTGTCGGCGCGTTCCCCCGCCTCCCTCTCCCTCCCGCGCCCGCTTGGCCCCACGTGTCAGCCTCATGCGCGCGCCTTCACCCACTGACCGCTCGGCCCCGCCTGTCGGCCCTTTCCTTTCCCGTTCGCCCACTGACAGGTGGAGCCCACCTGTCAGGTGCTTCGTCTCCGATGGAAGGGGATCGCCCCCTTCCTTTCTCCCGGCGATCACCTTCTGCTTCTCACCGCCGGCAGCCCGCGATCGCCTGGATTGTCTCGGATCACTTCCCCCGCATGCCGCCGCCACCTTACCATCCATAGCAACGCGTTTTTACGCTTTAGGAAAGCTACCCGGAGCTTTGGTAAGGGATCGCCGGAGCCCTCGGGATCCCCTCGGTTTGCTGCCATCCTGACGCCGGCGACCCCCTATAAGAACCCCTCTGGTCACCGCACTCACCCCACAACGCCGTAGCCCGAGCCTTAGCCCTCCAGAGCGTCTCTGCCCATTTTGCGAGCTCCTCCCCTGCTTCAGCTCCGGCGAGCTCTCGCCGTCGCCTCGGACCTCCTCCATCCACATCATCGCCACCGTCGTGACCACCGGAGCTCACCCGTCCTCGGCCACCCCTCGGTTGGCCGTGAAGACCACCGGATCATCAACGCCGACGAGCACCCGAGGCCTCCTCGTCATCTACCCTCGCCGCCGGCCACCGTCCGTCTCCCTCCGTCGCCACCCGAGGTACCGTCGTGATCGCCATCCTTCCCGCGTTCCATTTTTAGCCTTAGCTAAGCCCCTAGGCCCTCGCCGTCGCCGCCATGGCCGCGCCCGAGCCCGCCGTCGCCGGAGACGAAGGGTGCGAGGCCCCCTTACGAGCGTGCCGTGCCGGATTTGATCCTGGCCGCACGATCGCGCACCAAGGGCACAGATTAAAACCCTTCGGGATTTAATCTCACCCGTAGATCTGGTCAAAGGGGTACGGGGCGATCGCAGCCGTCGATCGTTACTTGAACCCCAGGATCAATCTGGTGCGTCCACGTATACCCTTTCGCTGCGTTATAATCTCAGCCGTCCATTTTCACTTGCGCCTCCCGCCTCGCGTCCGACCGCCAGATCCAGATCCGACGGCTCTGGATCGGCCGGTCCACGCGCATAGTCACGGGTTCACGGTGAGCCTGGTTCACCGTGGACCAGAGACTGTTTTTAGTTTAAATAAAATTCAGAAAATTGATTTAAACTTTGAAAATTCATATCTTGCTCAATTTAACTCCAAATTTCACCATTCAAATTTTGTTAGAATCAGAATATTATTCTCTACACATTAATGCCATAAAAACAGTATGCTTATGTTACTCAAAGTATTATTAATAAATAAATGAATAAAAATCCCTTAGGGTTAAAATTAAAAATACAGAAAATAAATTGGGAAAATTCTAAAATATTAAAACTTTACTGTTTTGAACAAAACCTTGAAAGATTAAAAATATTACTTCACATAATAAAACCTACAAATGTGTATGTTTAATATTTGGTGAATTTTTATCTGTTTATTGAATGTATTGTTTATTGTCCGTATCGAGAAGACTACGAGTTCGTCGAGGAGCAGGAGTTCTACCCCGAGGTTCCTCCATCCCCATTTGCTGAGCAAGGCAAGTCATCGACCCCCTCTGTGGAAACAGTTGATCATAATTGAGCCCATGTTTTAATAAGTTATCGCTATAACCCATAGATTAATATTGCATTAGTCTAACAATCAAGCCTTACACTTATATTTATTAGATCCCCGTCCTTGTGTGCAAACCCAAGCCATGCTTATTGAGCCTTAACTCCTTGTCACTCTACTATAAAAATATTAGCTAGTGCCCAATGTACCGGCACAACTGCTATAGGTTAAAAAGAACGAGTCGTAGATAGCTGGATTCTGTATATGAATTTCCCTGTTATTCTCGTCTCTGGACTCTGTTGGAGTTGGCTAGGTTATAAGTATGGTGGGTTCCGGGTGCAAGCTCGGGCACTGGTTTGTCGCACCCGGGGCACTATAAGGACCGGTCTGCGGGATCTGTTGCAAAGCACTTCCGTACCAACCACAAGTCTAATGGGTAAGTCCTAACTGGAAGTATGGAATACTCCGGCTTGATGCACCATAGAGGAGGGGGCAAGGGGCTAGCCTGCGGGCGACTTGTACCGACGAGGCTCAAGGGGGGGTATGGTGGGGCTCCGATGCGTCGGGACACCATATGAAACCCATAAGAGGGTGCTATTGAGTCGGGGAGGACTATATGGAAGGTTTTGGCACGAGTTCCCGTGTGATGGGTCATCTCGTTACACTTCGGTGTAGGTGATGAGTGCGTGCCTTGTGGGTACAGTGGTACCTCTCTGATCAGAGTAATTCAATCTTTTCGAAAAGCCGAGCCCACGGTCAAGGGCGGGTTGTGTGACTACTCGCAGTTAGTTTACAATTGTTTGAATGTTCAAGTTATTCATGGCACGTAAGGACTGTTGAGCGAGGTGGGGCTGACTGTACCCCTCGAGTTAGAAGATGATGATACACATGCACATGTTTACTTTTCCGTACTAATAAACTGCTCACATTTAAAGCTTTACACATTTGCTGCTTCCGCTAAATTAGCCAATATCTCCCTTGTTATTACCTTGCATTATATTTGCATTCGGTGGCTTGCTGAGTACATCTGTACTCACCCCGTTGACTTACAACATCAGAGCCAGTCTACTACGAGGAGGATGAAGGTCTGGAGTAGCGACCCAGTCAAGGCGAGACTGGAAGGAGGCGTTCATCTAGGACCCTTGTTTTATTAGTTTCTCTTCATCTTTAATCACTTTTGTATTAATGCGGTCTACGAACCGTGAATGATTACTCGTATTGTACGTGGTCGTGTGATGAACGTCTTGTTTTATTGATTTTCTATGGAATTTCAATAAAGTCCTGATTTATTAAATCGGGGCGCGACAAGATGGTATCAGAGCCGACTTGACTGTAGGAAGCCAAACAGACCTGACCTTAGGACTTATATATATATTCACTATATTTTACAAAAGATTACTTATCCTCTCATCTCCTAAGATTTTCACAAAAATTTTCTCTCTTTTGTAGATGCCGATCCGTACCGTGAACGGGAACCTTCGTGACGAGACCGGATTCATCCGCGAGCTACGCATGCTCGTCAGTTTCCTCGGCTTCGAGCAAGAGCCGATGTACCATGGAGTCTTCCCCGACGAGGAAGAAAGCTACTGCGAAGTCACCGTCGTCGTCCAGCCCTCCCCTCAGACAGCTCACACCTACCGCGGAGGAGGACCTACCTTCCTGGTGGCCAGTCAGCGCACCGCTCTCCAGGCACTTACCGAGCTCCGGATGATCTACGACAGCGAGCTCTACGACACGGACTTCCGCTTCGTACCTCTTCGCACCCCAGGGAGCCCACACAGTGTCTTCGTCAGCACCCTCTCTCAGCGTCATTCAGCGATCGGTCATACCATGCGCTTATTGGAGGCCATGGATGATCTCCACTACGAGGCGCTGCAGGACGCCAATGGACAGCGCGACACTATCAGTTTCTACCGCCATTCCTCCGAGGACCTGAACCGCGAGAACGGAGAGCTTCGTCGCCGCATCCAGCAGGGACACCGTTTGGCTGCCGAGGCAGAGGAGTTGCGACGTCAGAATGAGCTTCTTCGACAGCGTGTCGCCACCAACCCGCACCTCCGCTACCAGATCGAGGAGTTAAAGAAGGACATAGAGGAGATCGCACCTCTTCCGCCTCGCCGGAAGAAACCCATCCAGACTCCCACAGTGAGGCCCAAGAGGATCTCCCGCAGTGCACCACCCGCCGGACCGTCCAGTTCCTCGACCCCACCCGTCTCCCACGAGCCCGAGATCGAGCCGTCCCCCGAGCTGCCATAGACGTAGCATGACGATTGATTGTTATTTCTATTTTGTATTAGCATTCATGTCACAATATAAGGCATGAATGAGAAAATTAATGAGTGTAACCGCAAGAACGGTACCCTTTTGAAATAAATAAGTTCACCCAAAATAAATATGTGTACATTGGAAATTCCAGGATGACCAACACCCAGGGATCAGACGCTCCTCAGAACGGAGGGGAGAGTGGCAACTTGCCACAATGGGGAGCCACCGGGCAGAGGCAGGCCCCGGTCGCCAACCACCCCACCTTGGCTGAAATGATGGCCACGCAAAACCAGTTGGTCTCAGCCCTTCTGCACCAGATGCAGCAGCAGCAGCAGCAAATGCAAGAGCAGCAGGCTCACTTCTTCCGCCTCCACCAACAGCCCGAGCTGCCCCGACCCGCCACACCAGCTCCCGCTCCCGCAACTCAGCTCTCGGAGTTCCTCCGAGTCCGCCCACCGACCTTCTCGAGCACCACCAACCCCATGGAGGCTGGGGATTGGTTGCGGGCGATCGAGAAGAAACTCGATCTCCTGACCTGCACTGAGCAGGAGAGGGTGGCCTTCGCCACCCACCAGCTACATGGTCCCGCCGCTGAGTGGTGGGACAACCACCGCGAGACTCTACCCGCGGGCCACGCCCACACTTGGGCAGAGTTCTCAGCTGCCTTCCGTGCCGCCCACATCCCCGACGGCATCGTTGCTCAGAAGCAACAAGAGTTTAGGGACCTGCAGCAGGGGAGCAGGTCCGTAACTGAATATCTGCACGAGTTCAACAGATTGGCCAGGTACGCACCTGAAGAGGTTCGTACGGATGCGGCCAGGCAGGCTAAGTTCCTCCGGGGACTGAAGGATGAGCTGTCTCTACAACTCATCTCTGGAGACTTCGCCAACTTCCAGAAATTGGTGAACAAGGCCATCATGCAAGAGACCCAGCAAAATAAGGTCGATTTGAAGAAGAAGCGCATGATTGCCTTCAGGCAGAATCAAGGAATGGCCCAAAGACCCCGCTTTGCTCCACCTCCACCAGCACCACAGTACCACCCCCGGCCAGTGTATCGCCCGGCGCCACCAGCTGCCAACGCCGGGGCCAGTCAACCTCGCACCGCTCCAGTCGCACCTACCGCCCCAGTCGCCCCGGCCAAGAAGCCGGAGGTCTTGAGAGACAGGCATGGCAAGCCTGTGGTATGCTTCAACTGCCGCCAAGAGGGACACTACTCCCACCAGTGCCCCACCCCAAGAGAGCTCAAGGAGTCACCTCCAACCCCGCCGTCCGCGCCAAAGTGAACCACGTCTCCGCCGAGGAAGCCCAGGCTGCACCAGAGATTGTCATGGGTAAGTTTATGGTTCATTCATCGCATGCAGTGGTATTATTTGACACCGGAGCTACCCACTCCTTTATATCAACTGCTTTTGTGGAAAATAATGCACTGGACATAAGTGAACTACCCAGGCCAGTACTAATAGCTACCCCGGGAAAGCAAACCCTCGCTTGTTCCTTTAGTCCAAGGATATGGGTAGATATCCAAGGCACGATATTTTGGGCCGACCCCATCCTAATAGAATGTCAAGGTTTGGACCTCATTTTAGGGATGGATTGGCTAAATAAACACCAAGGCGTGATAGAGTGTGCCCAGAGAAAAGTAACGGTGACTAATGAAGAAGGGATTATAGTCACGTTCCAGATGCCCAGCATGAAGGCCGGAAGAACAAGACTACATCAGATTACCTTGGAGGAAATACCAGTAGTCTGTGAGTACCCGGACGTGTTTCCAGAGGACTTACCGGGAATGCCACCCAGGAGAGACATCGAGTTCAGGATTGACTTGGTGCCTGGAACCACCCCTATCTATAAGCGACCATACCGGATGGCCGCCAATGAATTAGCTGAGATGAAGCAACAGTTGGAGGATCTTGAGAGGAAAGGCTACATCAGGCCTAGCACGTCACCATGGGGTGCTCCCGTCATCTTCGTCGAGAAGAAAGAAGACAAGGCCAAGCGTATGTGTGTGGATTACCGCGCTTTGAATGAAGTAACCATCAAGAATAAGTACCCGTTGCCTCGGATCGATGACCTCTTCGACCAGCTCAAAGGAGCCACGGTATTCTCGAAGATCGACCTACGGTCTGGTTACCATCAGTTGAGGATTCGAGAAGAAGATATACCCAAGACGGCCTTCACTACCCGTTATGGTTTATATGAGTGTACAGTTATGTCCTTTGGATTAACCAACGCCCCTGCATTCTTCATGAATATGATGAATAAGGTATTCATGGAATATTTGGACAAGTTCATCGTAGTCTTCATAGACGACATCCTTATTTATTCCAAGGACCAGAAGGAGCACGAGACTCACCTCCGGTTAACCTTAGGAAAGTTAAGGGAACACCAATTGTATGCCAAGTACAGTAAGTGTAAGTTTTGGACGGCTGAAGTAAAGTTCCTTGGACACATCATCTCTGCGCAAGGAATCGCAGTAGACCCTGCCACCGTAGAAGCAGTCACGGATTGGTTGCCACCCACTAACGTATCTGAGATACGGAGTTTTCTGGGATTGGCCGGATATTATCGAAGGTTCATTGAGAATTTTTCTAAGATAGCCAAGCCAATGACCAGATTGTTGCAGAAAGGAGAAAAGTTCGAATGGACTCTTGAATGCGAGGAAAGTTTCCGCACCCTCAAGACTCGTTTGGTGTCTGCACCTATACTGACCCTACCGGATATCCGCAAAGACTTCCATGTCTATTGCGACGCATCTCGCCAAGGATTGGGATGTGTTCTTATGCAGGATGGGAAAGTTATCTCTTATGCCTCCCGTCAATTGAGACCTCATGAGTTAAATTATCCGACCCATGATTTGGAATTAGCCGCCGTAGTGCACGCCCTCAAGATTTGGAGGCACTATTTGGTTGGGAATCGCTGTGAGATCTTTACGGATCACAAGAGCTTGAAGTATATCTTCACACAGCCAGATCTGAACTTGAGGCAAAGACGATGGCTGGAATTGATCAAGGACTATGACTTGGGTATTCACTACCACCCAGGAAAAGCAAATGTGGTAGCTGATGCCTTAAGTCGCAAGGGATATTGCACGGCCATGATGATTCAAGAACACGCACCCTCGTTATGTAGGGAGATGGAAAAATTAAATCTTGGATTAACCACTGGGGCATACCTAGCCACCTTAGAGACCCAACCTGTTTTGTTTGAGCAGATTCGTGAAGCTCAGTCAGAGGACCCGGATATAGCTGCCATTAAGAAGAACATGAGACAAGGAAAAGCCCCCGGATTTGCAGAAGACGAGAATGGCACCATATGGTTTGGAACTCGGATATGTGTGCCGGATAAACCTGAAATAAAGACTCTTATCCTAAGAGAGGCCCATGAGACATTGTACTCCATTCACCCCGGCAGTACCAAGATGTACCAGGATCTGAAGGAACGCTATTGGTGGGTTAGCATGAAAAGAGAGATTGCCCAGTTCGTCGCCGAATGTGACACCTGCAGAAGAGTAAAAGCCGAACATCAGAGGCCTGCAGGATTGTTACAACCACTTAAAGTGCCGGAATGGAAGTGGGAAGAGATCGGTATGGATTTCATCACCGGACTCCCAAAGACCCAACTCGGGTATGATTCTATATGGGTGATCATTGATCGGCTTACAAAAGTAGCTCATTTCATAGCCGTCAAGACGACCTTTAGTGGCCCTAAGCTAGCAGAACTATATATGGCCCGGATAGTATGTCTTCATGGAGTACCCAAGAAGATAGTATCCGACCGAGGAAGTCAGTTTACCTCTCGGTTTTGGAAGAACCTCCAAGAGGAGATGGGCACGAGATTAAATTTCAGTACCGCCTACCATCCTCAGACAGATGGACAAACAGAAAGGGTAAATCAGATACTAGAGGATATGCTTCGAGCATGTGTTTTGGATTTTGGAGCCACTTGGGACAAGAGCTTGCCATATGCAGAATTTTCATACAACAATGGCTACCAAGCCAGTCTTCAGATGTCTCCTTTTGAAGCCCTATATGGACGTAAGTGCAGAACGCCTCTCCTTTGGGACCAAACAGGTGAATCCCAAGTATTTGGGACCGACATTCTACGTGAAGCTGAAGAGAAAGTACGGATTATCAGAGACCGACTCAAGACAGCCCAATCTCGACAGAAGAGCTACGCAGACAATCGCCGTCGAGACCTAGCCTTTGAAGAAGGAGACCATGTATACCTTCGGGTTACACCTCTTCGTGGGACTCAACGGTTTAACATGAGAGGAAAGTTGGCCCCTCGATATGTTGGACCATTTCCCGTTATTCGACGCCAAGGCGAAGTCGCATATCAGTTGGAATTACCACCTTCATTGGCTGGAGTGCATGACGTGTTTCATGTTTCTCAACTCAAGAAGTGTCTCCGCGTCCCCACGGAGCAAGTGGATCTTCAGCAGTTGGATGTCCAAGAAGATCTGACCTATGTGGAAAAACCGGTCAAGATATTGGAAGTCAAAGAAAGAATCACCAGGAGTCGAGTCATCCGCTTCTGCAAGGTGCAGTGGAGCAATCATCCAGTAGAGGAAGCCACCTGGGAAAAAGAAGATGAACTCAAGGCACAGCATCCTGAGCTATTCGAGGATTGATCCGAATCTCGAGGACGAGATTCTCTGTAAGGGGGATAGGATTGTAACACCCCAGAAATTAAAAGGAATAAAATAAAAAGAAAAATATTATTTAATCAATTCTTGGTTTATTATTAAAGGGAAATTCACAAAAGAACCCAAATAAATCCAAACAGGGAGAAATACTAAAAATCTGGACTTGAAAATTTTATAAGATAAACTAGAGACCAAGCTATAATTTTAGGAATTTTTACAAATTTTTATCAACAGTGATTCAACCCCTAATCAAACATTCGAATTACTGGAATTATTTAAAATCAGAAATCAATTTTAAATCCTAAACGGGCCGAAACCCCGAAACCTCCCTCCTAAAGCCTTTTAGGCCCAGCCCAACTCCGCCCTCTCACTGACAAGCGGGACCCGCCTGTCGGCGCGTTCCCCCGCCTCCCTCTCCCTCCCGCGCCCGCTTGGCCCCACGTGTCAGCCTCATGCGCGCGCCTTCACCCACTGACCGCTCGGCCCCGCCTGTCGGCCCTTTCCTTTCCCGTTCGCCCACTGACAGGTGGAGCCCACCTGTCAGGTGCTTCGTCTCCGATGGAAGGGGATCGCCCCCTTCCTTTCTCCCGGCGATCACCTTCTGCTTCTCACCGCCGGCAGCCCGCGATCGCCTGGATTGTCTCGGATCACTTCCCCCGCATGCCGCCGCCACCTTACCATCCATAGCAACGCGTTTTTACGCTTTAGGAAAGCTACCCGGAGCTTTGGTAAGGGATCGCCGGAGCCCTCGGGATCCCCTCGGTTTGCTGCCATCCTGACGCCGGCGACCCCCTATAAGAACCCCTCTGGTCACCGCACTCACCCCACAACGCCGTAGCCCGAGCCTTAGCCCTCCAGAGCGTCTCTGCCCATTTTGCGAGCTCCTCCCCTGCTTCAGCTCCGGCGAGCTCTCGCCGTCGCCTCGGACCTCCTCCATCCACATCATCGCCACCGTCGTGACCACCGGAGCTCACCCGTCCTCGGCCACCCCTCGGTTGGCCGTGAAGACCACCGGATCATCAACGCCGACGAGCACCCGAGGCCTCCTCGTCATCTACCCTCGCCGCCGGCCACCGTCCGTCTCCCTCCGTCGCCACCCGAGGTACCGTCGTGATCGCCATCCTTCCCGCGTTCCATTTTTAGCCTTAGCTAAGCCCCTAGGCCCTCGCCGTCGCCGCCATGGCCGCGCCCGAGCCCGCCGTCGCCGGAGACGAAGGGTGCGAGGCCCCCTTACGAGCGTGCCGTGCCGGATTTGATCCTGGCCGCACGATCGCGCACCAAGGGCACAGATTAAAACCCTTCGGGATTTAATCTCACCCGTAGATCTGGTCAAAGGGGTACGGGGCGATCGCAGCCGTCGATCGTTACTTGAACCCCAGGATCAATCTGGTGCGTCCACGTATACCCTTTCGCTGCGTTATAATCTCAGCCGTCCATTTTCACTTGCGCCTCCCGCCTCGCGTCCGACCGCCAGATCCAGATCCGACGGCTCTGGATCGGCCGGTCCACGCGCATAGTCACGGGTTCACGGTGAGCCTGGTTCACCGTGGACCAGAGACTGTTTTTAGTTTAAATAAAATTCAGAAAATTGATTTAAACTTTGAAAATTCATATCTTGCTCAATTTAACTCCAAATTTCACCATTCAAATTTTGTTAGAATCAGAATATTATTCTCTACACATTAATGCCATAAAAACAGTATGCTTATGTTACTCAAAGTATTATTAATAAATAAATGAATAAAAATCCCTTAGGGTTAAAATTAAAAATACAGAAAATAAATTGGGAAAATTCTAAAATATTAAAACTTTACTGTTTTGAACAAAACCTTGAAAGATTAAAAATATTACTTCACATAATAAAACCTACAAATGTGTATGTTTAATATTTGGTGAATTTTTATCTGTTTATTGAATGTATTGTTTATTGTCCGTATCGAGAAGACTACGAGTTCGTCGAGGAGCAGGAGTTCTACCCCGAGGTTCCTCCATCCCCATTTGCTGAGCAAGGCAAGTCATCGACCCCCTCTGTGGAAACAGTTGATCATAATTGAGCCCATGTTTTAATAAGTTATCGCTATAACCCATAGATTAATATTGCATTAGTCTAACAATCAAGCCTTACACTTATATTTATTAGATCCCCGTCCTTGTGTGCAAACCCAAGCCATGCTTATTGAGCCTTAACTCCTTGTCACTCTACTATAAAAATATTAGCTAGTGCCCAATGTACCGGCACAACTGCTATAGGTTAAAAAGAACGAGTCGTAGATAGCTGGATTCTGTATATGAATTTCCCTGTTATTCTCGTCTCTGGACTCTGTTGGAGTTGGCTAGGTTATAAGTATGGTGGGTTCCGGGTGCAAGCTCGGGCACTGGTTTGTCGCACCCGGGGCACTATAAGGACCGGTCTGCGGGATCTGTTGCAAAGCACTTCCGTACCAACCACAAGTCTAATGGGTAAGTCCTAACTGGAAGTATGGAATACTCCGGCTTGATGCACCATAGAGGAGGGGGCAAGGGGCTAGCCTGCGGGCGACTTGTACCGACGAGGCTCAAGGGGGGGTATGGTGGGGCTCCGATGCGTCGGGACACCATATGAAACCCATAAGAGGGTGCTATTGAGTCGGGGAGGACTATATGGAAGGTTTTGGCACGAGTTCCCGTGTGATGGGTCATCTCGTTACACTTCGGTGTAGGTGATGAGTGCGTGCCTTGTGGGTACAGTGGTACCTCTCTGATCAGAGTAATTCAATCTTTTCGAAAAGCCGAGCCCACGGTCAAGGGCGGGTTGTGTGACTACTCGCAGTTAGTTTACAATTGTTTGAATGTTCAAGTTATTCATGGCACGTAAGGACTGTTGAGCGAGGTGGGGCTGACTGTACCCCTCGAGTTAGAAGATGATGATACACATGCACATGTTTACTTTTCCGTACTAATAAACTGCTCACATTTAAAGCTTTACACATTTGCTGCTTCCGCTAAATTAGCCAATATCTCCCTTGTTATTACCTTGCATTATATTTGCATTCGGTGGCTTGCTGAGTACATCTGTACTCACCCCGTTGACTTACAACATCAGAGCCAGTCTACTACGAGGAGGATGAAGGTCTGGAGTAGCGACCCAGTCAAGGCGAGACTGGAAGGAGGCGTTCATCTAGGACCCTTGTTTTATTAGTTTCTCTTCATCTTTAATCACTTTTGTATTAATGCGGTCTACGAACCGTGAATGATTACTCGTATTGTACGTGGTCGTGTGATGAACGTCTTGTTTTATTGATTTTCTATGGAATTTCAATAAAGTCCTGATTTATTAAATCGGGGCGCGACAGGGACCCACCCAAATCATCTTGTAGGCTTGCAGGCACAACTCCTAGAAAGCGTCAACGTTCCTTTGTACTTCCACCCTCTGTTCCTTAGTCAAAATCTCCATGGTGATCGGAATGATGTTGTCGTCATTGAGTTCACCCGCCATGGTTGGATTGCTGAAGTATGGTCCCACTAGGCGTGCCAAAAAGCGTGTTGGTGCATTTTTTGGTCACACTTTGACACACATGTGGCCTAGGAGATCTGCTTAACTCCAGCGTAGGTCCTACGTTCTCAAAAAAGGGTTCAAGGCGTGCCAGCAGTTTGACCCTGCAACTGATAAGGAAACATGAAGGATAACATTAGTAGCATAGCCGATTGGCTGGTGAGTCGATGACTGCGACACAGATAGTAACATCGTGGAATATCATGTCGATCAGCCATAGGACCGATGACCATGGTTGAACCAATCGGGTGAGCATGCCATCGACCGATGAGATAGATGATTTACGCATGTGGGCCGATGATTGTTTTCCGATGGTGGGTATGATATGACGTTGAATTGAAGACAACCCATCGGCTTGTACTCAGATAGAAATAAATAAAACATACCGGATAACATGTCTATATCATGAAAATCATCACAATAACTAGATCAGACCTAACCAAGATAGTAGCTAGTCACGATGATGCAGCCTTAGACCTAGCTAATATACCGAGGACAACTGGCAACGTATTGTTTCGACGTTCACCTCAAGAGATCAAATTGATGCAGCTGTGAGGATACTGACCTAGTCGATACGGTCATCGGGGGTGGTAGGACTCACCTCTTTGCCGGAGATCGAAACGATGCAGCCCAGCTCCGAGTGCTGAATCCCGCCGGGATTAACCTTGGAAGCCACGGGTGGCGATGCGCCGAGTAGTTGTTTGACAGAGATGTGTATTTCTAAGCTAACTAAGGGTACATATTTATATTCTGGAGATTTGTCATCCAAGCACTCCATATTAACTGATTCTATATTTATCTTTATCTTCTCTTCATCTTTATCTCCATCGGCTCCTCTACATCCGATCATATTGTAACAACATGGACATGCTTCCTTGACCATGTCTGACCAGATCCTCTTTGACTTCTGTTGACCATGTGGCATCCTGGGCTTTACCAAATCTTGGCATCAACACTAGTAGACAAATAAATATAATTAAAATATCGAGCTTAACTGAGAAAGTCTTGATTAAACAGATGCAATCTACCATAAGGTTATCCATGTTCTTTGTTAGAGATCGTACCTAACTAATGCAACCTAACTCTAAGCAAGGACTCACTGGAGTTCTACATACCTAAAGGTTAGTGACATGCCAAATATGTATTGATCATGAGATGTCTTTTGGGCTCCCTAGGTGTACATATTTATACCAATGGACAATACAAAATCTTACCCGAATAGTAGTACATTTTAAGATTTAACCGCTAAAGATAAACCACACACAATATACATGTTACTTATTTATAGGCTACGATTAAAAATATAGATAATGATACATATACAATGTCTATAGATGATTTGTCAGACTCCTATCAGAGACCTCACTAGAACCGACTGTTGGGAGTGCATATGCTATTCTAGCTAAAAACCAACTTTTCTACCACACACCCCAGGAAATCTTGCTAGAGAGGGACCATATATAATTACCACATGACATGCAACACAACAGAAGTGGTGTTGGAGAAGCTAATTGATCCAACACGTGCACACCGATGTGGTCGGGACCCGATCAGTGTGGATGGGGAGACAACCGATCCGATCGGGGATGCCTCCTCCGATCTCTTGTTCTTGAGCCGATGACAACATCGATCTGATTAGCACTGCCGATGCCCATGAGCGATGAAGTGAAGCAGTGCCTCTACTAGTATCCACAAATCTAGGGTGGAACACCGGTTGATAGTGTACTAGCACTTGGACGGTCGACGTGGTGGTCGGGCTCGAGAGAGGCAATAACTATGGTTTTGTGATGACCAACATATTAGCACAAACCAAAATGCATGTCATGCACGAGCCCCTCGCTATATATTTGCTCATATGCCATTACTATTTCAAATTCACTCTTTTATGCCATTTGGGCCCACCTACAAACTCTGAATCTTTGCTCATATGCCATTATTATTTCCATTTTTCCATTTTATGCCATTACTATTTTACCGTTATTTGGACCCAAATGGCATAAAAGAGTGAATTTGAAATAGTAATAGCATATGAGTAAATACCGAATTTTTAATAGTATTTCTGGCGAATTAGAAAATAATGGCGGCATAGAAGTAATTAACCCTATATATACACACGTCTTAGCTTGGGCCCTTTCGGGCCCAGTCCGAACTCTAATCAGATCTCCATCCGATCTGCTTGGATCTTTATCCAAACTGAGTTTGATTTGAATCTGGTGTTCCAACCCATTAAGTATGCAACCCTGTAGGTTCATGTATACCTTGGTTATTGTACAAAAACTCCTTTCAATACTTTGTTAATACAGACCTGTAGTAAAGTATATTAACCCAAGTATGTGTAAAGATCATATCCGTTGAACCTTATAATGTTCTTCATGTACAAATCCATTTGCCTCATGATATTGATTGAGCATAAGGTGAGACTTATGTTATCCTATTAATAGCTCAATCTCTCTCTCGATCTCTGTACTAGATTATAATATATGATTAACTCCTTAATCACATTAGCATGACCAAACACTTCCATAATACAATACATTACATCAAGGGGTTCAGAGATATATCTCCTTTAAGGAGAGACATTTTATCTTAATCACTTAAATCCCACTATATTTTTATAAAAAAGTCATCCAAAAACTTGTTTGGAGTCCTGCTTTACTGGAAAGCAAATAACAGTAACAAAGTGCTTTGTCAGGGTTACCAACTTTACAGTTTAGGAATAAAAAATAGAGACCCATACAACAAGTTCCCGACACAGTTTTTTACCTATATATACATAGGCCACACAAACTTACCATACTTAAAGTCACCTACTCACCTGACCAAACTACCACCACCAAAATACTTTTCCAGAAAACACAATCACATTCCTTGCATGGAACAAGCCAAGACATCTTGATGACTCCTCTTTTAAGCGCACTCGGACCAGTTGAAGCCATTGAGTGATAAAGAGGGTCATTTTATGAATAACCTGAAACACATTAGTATGCAATTTGTTTTGAAAAATAAATTCGTTTCACAAAATCCATATTGACCAAACTTCAGCCCCTAGGATTTGGAAAACACATATGTATTTCTTATTATTTCTTATGTTTCTCAGCATGTTAGAGAAACTTTTTACCCTTGCTCAATAAAGCTAAGTCCCAACCTAGAGTTTCTTTAACAAAAATCCACAAGATTTAGGGAAAATGACTGTTGATGCTAAAATCGGTCGACAAAGCGCCAAGCAACATTGACGTCGATCCAACGATCTAAAAGCACGTAGACGCTTGGCCTAGTCAGCCAAACACCAAATGGCACTGATGTCGCGTTCTAACGAACCTCAGCCGTGATGAGGGAATTAGGGTGGAGTCACCAGGCAGTCAGACCACACCACCAAGGGCAGTTTGACTGGCCGAAAAAGGGCGGTCAGACCGGTGGCACAGCCAGGTCACGCCGACTGTTGCTAGTGGTCGAACCGATGGCTAAGGAAGGAAACACCCCGACTTGCCATCGATCGTGTTGTCGATGATGGCTCGATGCAGGGGGTTCTTGTTGATGAAGAAGGACATCTTGGCCCCTGCAACACACGTAGAAATAATAGAAACTTGGTCTGGGGACCGAAATACCATGGTAGATCGATAAAAACCCTTAACGGGAGCGAGGTGGATGATTCACAAGCGAATCGACAATGACTCCAACTAAACTCCAACACTGTTCACTATCGAGGTCATATCTTGCCAATCAATCAGCTCTTCTGATCTTAAAGACCTCAAATAACTTTCTTTGGAGAGAAAGCTGATCATTTCTGCCACAATTGCCTTTGGATATCGACACATATCAAACATCCCATGAAACCTAGTTTTGAAAGGAACATCCTCATACCATACATCATCTTAGAATGATATCTTGTTACCATTTCCCAATTTAAAACAACACCCAAGTCTCACCCAATTACTCATCTTATGCAGATCTTTCCCAAAACAAGAGCCTACAACTTAAAACATGATCATTAGTCTAGAAAACCCCCTCCCTATTCAGTATTTATTCCTCAGAATGTCATAGCAACAACTTAGGTGCTTATTTTCTAGATTGTAAATTCACTTACAGGTTAAGGATGAATTCATAGCTCTCAAATCTAAAAAACCCATCCCCCATGTCTGTTGGAGCACACAACGCCCGCCACTACATCATGTGATATCTTTTTTTATTCTCCATCCCTTCCCCAAAAAAATTTCATCTTATCTTGTCAATTCCCCGAATCACTTTTTCGGGCAAAAAACATCTTGTCGTGTACATAGGAACACTACTAAGATAAGCATTAATGAACACCATTCTCCCCATATGAGAGTTGGCAAGTTTTCCAAGTAGCAAGTTTTTTCTCCACCTTTGTCACGACCTCTTCAAAATCATATTCTTTGGATTTAGAAAGACTAATAGGTATGTCTAGATATTTCAAAGGCCACTGACCCAAATTACAATTAAACAAATCTACAACTCTCCTATCCTCCTAGGAAGTACCCACCCCAAAGATCTCACTCTTTTGATAATTGATTCTCACCCCTAACAATTATTCATAACAATAAAGCAAAAACTTCATCACCCTCATATTTTCGTCATTCAACTCCATCATTAGAATAGTATCATCCACATATTGGAGGTGAGTCAGACCTCCTTCAACCAAGTGAGGAATCAAACCATGGATATGACCATGCTCACTTGCTCAAACCAACATACGAGATAAAACATCTCTCACTAGATTGAACAGAAGGGGGACAACGGATCCCCTTGTCTAACCCCCATATAGGTTCTAAAAAAACTCCCAACCTCACGATTTATGTTGATAGCAACTCTCCCTCCAATCACTTTTCACCCAATCAATCCAAATGGGATCAAATCCTTTTCTCTGCATCACTTCCACCAAAACCCCCATCTAATTTTATCATAAGCTTTTCAAAGTCAAATTTGAGAATCACCCTTTTTGATTTTTGTTTCTAAGCTCATGAATAGTAATTATACCTTCTAGAATGTTCCTACCAGGGATGAAAGCTGATTTTCTAAGATCAATAATGGAAGAATATATTCTAGCAAGTCTACATGTTAAAACTTTTGTGACCAATTTATAACAAACATTGAGAAGATATATAGGTCTAAAATGTTTTATAGTGTTATCTTTAACTTTAGGAAGAAGTACTCTAACACCATAGTTAAACCCAGCCAAGTTCAAATCTCCCCGCCATAAATTGTCTAGCATCTCTTTAAGAAGAGGTTTCACTTGAGGCCAAAAGGCTCTGTAAAAGTTAACAGACAATCCATCAGGACCAGGGGTAGTGTTTGATTTCATTATTTCCAAAGTCTCATCAAGTTTCTCATTACTCAGAGAAACGATCAGCTGAAGTTTTTCCTCATTTGTCAAGATCCCACCTGCCCCCACATATAATCACTTAGATGAAACATTGCCTCTGATTCATATCCAAAAAATTTTTGTAATACAAATAAATGTGATTCAACATATCACCCCCTCAATGATAATAGTCCCTTCATGTTCTAGAGACAAGAAATTTATGTTCTCCTTTTTCTCCCACTAGCAACCCTATGAAAGAAAGCACTATTTGCATCTCCTTGCGAAATCCATTGTTGATCACTCCTGTTTGCCCAATAAGTTGCCTATTGGTCATATATATTCAACAAAGAATTCTCAACACTCAGCAGTATACAAACTCCCCCAATCATCTGCCGAGAGATTTTGATGTAAGTCTTTAGTTTCCCACCATCTCATTTTTCTTCTCAAAGGGTGAAAAAAATTATGCCAGTGATTCAAAATATTCTGGTCATCTATCACAAGCAAATTGGCCAGCAACCAAGGTTTAAAATCTACTAATTGTAACCATACATACTGAAACATCTTTTTTCTTCCCCTAACCGGTTTATCCAAATCCAACAAAAGAGAGTTGTGATCAAAACCTACCCTAATAATATTCTGGACTATATATAGATGATAAAGTTTCTCCCAATCACTAGAAATCAAAATCCTATCCAAAACTTCTATTATAGGTACCACTTGTTTGTTGGTCCAAGTAAATTTGCATCCTATTTTGTGAATATCCCTAAGTTCTATATTGGCAATGAAAGAATTAAAAGCTCTCATCCATTTTTTATTAGGAACTCCTCCTAACTTCTCCTCAAGGTATCTGATCATGTTAAAATCTCCCCCTAACACCACTAGAATCAGCTGATTATCCATTTTATTTGACAATTATTGCAAAAATCTCTCTGTGTCATCTTCATGGGTTGGACCATAAATGTTGTCTAACTCCCAAACATACTTTAGCACTTTAATTTCCACAGTCACACTCAAGAAAAATTCACCCTGATCAACATTTATTATACTTTCTTTATTTGTGTTCACCCCTAGAAGCAGACCACTAGAATGACTAATTGATGGTTTAGTAAGCCAAAAAATATCCCCCATTGCACAAAAAATCTAACACCCTATGTTTGAAACTCTCTTTTATGGTTTCTTGTAAACATATAAAATCACAAGCATGAGTTTTCACAATATTAGCCAACAATCTCTTCCTACCGCTACTACCTAGATCTCTAATATTCCAAAATAAAACTTTCATGAAACATAGATAGTATTAGATTTCTCAAGAATGACCCCATTCACTAAATCTGCTACTACATGATCTAGATCAGTTTTATCAGTGGCACTAGATTTTTCAGTAACTACTTCTTCTGAAACATGTTGAGGACTAGTATTTTTCATTTTTGCAGCACACAGTGAAGCTTGGGCAAGTTCTTTAGCTTTAAGGACATTGAGAAACCAAGGGTTGGTTTCGGTGTTTGTGATGAGTGATTGACAGGCTTTTTACCTCTGGTTCGAAGGGGTACCTCCGAAGGGGGTTCGGAGGTTGGACCTCCGAAGGGTGTTCGGAGGTGGTTTCACCGAAGGGTGTTCGGTGGTTTGGTTGCTGCAGCTGTTGCAGCGGAGTGTGCTCGTCGGAGGGGTCCGACAGTACACGATGACTGGGTTTGTACCGAAGGCTTCGGTACTTTGGGCGGTACACCGGAGTGTGTGCCGGAGGTTGCTAACCCGGAGAGGTCTCCGGAGTTCTGGAAACACTTGTCTCTTTGTCGGTGGTGCGCAGGGACTTCAGAGGCGACGGACAGGTTCGTAGCAGGTGAACTTGGGTCAAGCGGGAGGCTTGATGCCAGGGGAGCGGGGAGCTCCGTCACGGTGGCTGCGAAGGGGGTCCGGGTCGGTCGTCGGGTCGAGGTGCGCCAGGTGAAGGCAGAGAGTGCGGAGCGTGGCTCCGGGTGAAGGTACTCCGAGACAAAGTCATCGGAGGTGAGGCACTTCGAAGGTACTCCGAATGGAGTGACTTCGGAGTTGGATGGATCAAGTCCTCTGCGGAGGCAAGGAGTTCGAAGTGTGCTCCGGAGGGAGACATTCGAAGGTACCCGACGAAGGTCTCAGAAGTCGAGGTGCATGGAAGGCATGGTCCGGATGAGGCTCGTCGAGGAGTGTGCTCGGGGAGAGACACTGCGACGAAGTGCTCATGGAATGCTTCGTGCGGAGGCCTTGGACGAAGGAGGGACTTCGAAGGGTGGTACTCCGAAGGTGGGGCTTCGGAGTGAGGAAGGCTTCGGAGCGAGGCTAGCTCCGGAGTGTGGTTGTCTTGTGGTACTTCGGCCTGCATGGCTTTGGTACACGGACTGACGGAGTTCGAGCTGAGAGTAGCTGCGAAGCCATGGTGGTCCACTCCGGAGGTGTTGGTGCGAAGGCCCAAGGGCTTTGACGGCTTCGGCTCAAAACTGTCACTGTATCAGAGACTGACTTCGGTGAAGCGAAGGCCATCTGGCTCAAGGCTTCTCACCGAAGCTACCGCACCCCTCGCGTGCGAAGGGGGGCTTCGGAAAGGTCAAAGGCTGCAAATCTGACAGTGTCTGCTCTGCAAAAAAAGCTGGCGCTGTCCCCTCTGCAAAGGCCGACAGAGAAGCCTCCAATAAAGTTGACTACCTTTTGCACCCCTCAGTTCTGTAGAGACAAAACCAATGTAAACCCTAGGGGTAAAGTAGTCAATTCCTTTGGGTGAACTGTGGGCTATAAATATGGGGGCTCGGTATGTAACATTTAACACTTTGAGCATTTACTGTTGAGCTCCTGTAGCCACACACTTCGTTATATTCATCCAGAGAGTTCATTTTCTGTGTTCCTTGTTCAAGCGGCGAAGCCCTGCTTCTGTGTGCTTTTTGCTTGAGCTCGCTTTACATACCTCGCTAGTTGTAGTGCGCCGAAGCCTGTCTAGGCGAAGGGTGTCTTTGTGCAAAGTGTGTTTTTCAGTGCGCGTTCGCTCTGTGTAACTTGAGGCTAGACCTCACTGCTTACTAGCGAAGCCCTGATCGAAGCCCGTTTTGCTTCTTGTGTCGAAGCCCCTAGCGAAGTCGATTAGTGTGCGTTTAGACCTTCGTGTACGAAGCCCAGCACCAGTTGCTGCTGCCAAGTACTTGGTCGAAGTCCTCAGTGGGGTGTCCACTCTTGCGAAGGGTGAAGTGCGAAGCCTGCTCGAAGCACCCTGTGTGCGGAGCCTGCACTGACTTAGCATAGTAGATTTTCGAGGGTTGTTAGTGGAGCGAAGTCTTCTTGGCTTCGAACTTTTGCTCCTGCGAAGCCTGTGTTCGGAGCTGTCAAAGAACCTCCGAACCAGACCTCCGAAGTTAGTGTTCGAAGCCTGTTCCGCAGAAGACAGAACTGAAACCGAAGGCTAGTTTTTAGCCCGAAATTTTAAAAGCTCCCATTCACCCCCCTCTGGTCGCCGTTTCCGGTCCAACAATTGGTATCAGAGCAGGTTAAGATCACCAGTTGACCTTAACCGGTTTTGTGATCTGTTGGCGACATGGATAGAGGCAGTAAAATTCCTCTGTTCAATGGGACTGATTTTGCATACTGGAAGGTGCGCATGGAGGCTTACTTGTTAAGCCAAGGAAATGCAATTTGGGAGATTGTGGACTCACAATACTCCATCCCTGATACTCGCACCACTCAAACAGAAAAAGATCAGTATAATGCCAACTCCAAGGCTAGGAATATACTGTTCATTGGTTTGAGCCGGAGTGAGTTTGATAGGGTGCAGCACCTTAGGACTGCTAGGGAGATTTGGACAACACTCACTATTTTTCATGAGGGCTCTACACAGATTAAGGTCAGGCGCCAAAGCACATACAATCAACAGTATCAGCTGTTTGTGCAGGCACCTGGTGAATCTATAGATGCCATGTTTTCTCGCTTTGATGCAATAGTGAGTAACTTGCGATCCAACAGGACGCTTGCTTACAATGATCATGATAGGGCTATCAAGCTTCTCTATGCTCTTGATCGTAGCATATGGGAAGTGAAGATATCCAGCATTGAGGAGTCTGCAGGTTATGACACATTGACCTGTGATGAGCTCTTCAGCAAGCTGAAGTCCACAGAGATTGCCAAAGCATCTCTTGCTGTGCACAGAAGCTCTTTGCCACAGCCATTGGCATTGGTTTCTAGCACTAGCCGTGGCACCGCTGCAGAACCAAGCACATCTGGTACTTGTGTTCTTGCAGATGGTTTTGCTTTGTCCTCCCTGGTCTCTGTCACAAAGGAGCAGGTGGACACTCTAGATGATGATGAGCTTGCTCTCATTGCCCGGAGGTTCACCCGTTTTCACCATGAGAGATGGGATCAGAGGAGAAGTGGTTTTAGTGGTTGCTTTGAATGTGGTGACACTTCTCATATCAAGGCAAATTGCCCCAAGCTCAAAAAGAGAGATGAGAATGAGCGCCCCAAATACCACAAAAAGGAGAGGAAGCCTTTTATGAAAGGCAAGCGCGGCAAGGTGGCTAAGAAAGTAGCCAAGGCCGCTTCCAGAGCATTTGTTGTTGCTCTCAGCGACATCGACACTTCCTCAACTAAGGAGTCGAGCTCTGAGGAGGAGGAGTCCCCAAGGAAGGAGGACAAGAAGGACAAGAAGGGACGATACTTCACCGGGCTTTGCTTCATGGCCGACAGCGATCACAGCGGCGATGAGCTTGACTCATCTGAGGTACCTCTATCCTATGACCAGCTTTCAATAAAACTAGATGAGCCGAATGAAATAGTTCTTGGTCAGGATAGATTACTTGTGCAAGCCGCTAGAGAAAGAAAAGACCTTAGACTTAGGCTAGAATCTGTTTCTACTGAATATGCCATGCTTAAGTCTAAAGTTAATGATGCTGAATGTGATTCTTGTACCACTGTCATGGGTGAGCTTGCTCAGTTGCGTTCTGTACATGCTCAAACTCTTTCTGAGCTTGAGACTGCACAGAAGCAGCTTTTGGAGGTGGATTCTAGACCTCTTGATATTATTGAATGCATGAACTGTTCTTTATTACGCGAGAGCATTAATTTACGTGATAAACATGTTCATGATTTAGAGGCAAGATTGGAGAGGGCCGGTAGTTCTAAGGATGTGCAACCTGTTTGTGACACTTGCATTACCCTTAAGGACCAGCTAGGCACTGTTAGAGAGTGGGCTGAGAACCTCATGTCAGAAAATGAATACCTTCTTTCCGTGATTAATAAATGCACTGAGGGAAAGGGTAGGATGGATTTGCTCTTGGCCAAGACCAAGTTGTGTGCTGACAGAGCAGGGGTAGCTCTAGGTTTGGGTTTTGAGAGGATACCTTCAGACAGTAAGACCAAAACTGTTTTTACCTCTCCCACTACCCTAGAGAAAGAGAGAGCTCTGTTAGACACCCCATCAGCCAAAAAGCCTACCCGACCACCAAAGAAATCCACACCTCCTGCCAAGAAAAATCCTCCCAAGAAAACCACTCAGAAGAAACCCAAGGAGCCTGTGAGAGTTGCTCCTGTGACCCATGAGAGTGCCCCTAGGAGAGTGTTTCACTGTTCTTACTGTCAGCGGGCGGGTCATTTGGTTGGGTTCTGTTTTCGTCGCATCAAGGATGAGCGACGCTCTCAGGCGATGAGTTACCAGGACATGCATTACCCATCTTTAGGTATGCATGAGTCTGAGTTTTACTATCGTCCTGCTTTTGAGGCTCCTCGTGCTTCTCGGAGAGGTTTTGCTCCTCGAGGTGTTCACCATGTTCCATATGGTGTTAGACCTCGGGCGAGCAGCTTTGTACCTCGTCAGAGTAGGAGACCTCGCCATGCTTTTCGATCACAGCATGTAGGTAGACCTCGCACTTTGCATCATTCAGATTATCATGTGCGTAGACCATCTACTTTTACTGCGCCTACTACTCGTGTCACTCAGTGCTGGATGCCTCGTCATTATTTTACTCACCCCAGCACTGAGCGATCGAGATTTTCTTGTCATGTGTAGGCGACAGATCGAGGCTTGGAGGGCACGTGGATCATGGACTCCGGTTGTTCGCGCCACATGACCGGAGATGCAGCTTGGTTCTCCAGCCTCACCACAACCAAGCAAAGGGAACATATCACCTTCGGAAACAATCGAAGGAGTAGAGTGAAAGGTAAATGTGTGGTAAGAATTAACTCGAATTTCACTCTCAAAGATGTTGCTTTGGTTGAAAATCTGGGATACAATTTGCTGTCTGTATCTCAGTTGCTTGATGAAGGCTTCGAAGTGCGATTCCATCGCGATACTTCGCAAGTGCTCAATTCTGATGGCGTTGTGGTGTGTAAGATCTTTAGAGTTGGGAGAGTTTTTGGAGCTGATTTTTCAGAGTCATCTGGTTCTTCTCATTGTCTTGTTGCACATTCGACTTCTGAGCTTTGGAAGTGGCATAGGAGATTAGGGCATATGAGCTTTGAGTTGCTCGCTCGGTTGAGTGCCCTAGGTCTGATCCGAGGATTGCCCAAGCTCAAGTTTGAGAAGAATTTAGTTTGCGCTCCTTGTCGACATGGAAAAATGATTGCCGCTTCGCATTCGCCAGTCACCACAGTGATGACTGAACAGCCCGGAGAACTTCTCCACATGGACACTGTAGGTCCTTCTCGGGTTAGTTCTTTAGGCGGCAAGTGGTATGTATTAGTTATTGTCGATGATTTCTCTCGCTACTCCTGGGTCTTCTTTCTTGCCAGCAAGGATGAAGTGTTTTCACACTTTCGGAGCTTGGCTTTGAGGCTTTTTACTGAACTCCCTGGTGCATTGAAATTCATTCGAAGCGATAATGGCACTGAGTTCAAAAATAGTCTCTTTGTTGACTTTTGCATGGAGCATGGCATAGAACATCAATTCTCTGCTCCGCGGGTTCCTCAACAGAACGGTGTTGTTGAGAGGAAGAACCGCACTTTGGTTGAGATGGCTAGGACGATGCTTGATGAGCATAGGACTCCTAGAAAATTTTGGGCTGAGGCCATGAACACTGCTTGTTACATCTCTAACCGTATATTCTTGCGCTCAATTTTAAATTTGACATCTTATGAGCTGCGTTTTGGGAGACAACCCAAGGTTACTCATCTTCGAGTTTTTGGCTGTCGCTGCTTCATCCTAAAACGTGGTAATTTGGATAAATTTGAGTCGCGATCTTCTGACGGGATCTTTTTGGGTTATACTACACATGGTCATTCTTATCGTGTTTATAACTTGGAAACTAACACTGTCATCGAGTCATGTGATGTGACTTTTGATGAATCAACCCCCTCTGTTAGTTCTACATTTGAACAGGCAAATGAACACGACATGGAACAGACCATCTTCGAAGAAGAAGATCCCGGAGAATTCGAGGATGAACCCCTGCTACCCTCGACATCAACTCCCGAAGCCGACCCTGCTTCAACCACTTCGGCACGAGGTCCCAAAGAAACTACCTCAACATCGGTCATCTTGGACCACTCCAACGCACAAGTTGAGGGGGAGACTGCATCCCGCCGCGAGGCTCCACATCATGTTCAAAGGATGCACCCTCCCGAGAAGATCATTGGTGAGCTTGATCAAAGGGTAACACGTTCTCATGCTCACTTTATTGATTCAGCTTTTGTTGCTTCTTTCGAGCCCTTAGATGTTAGTCGTGCACTTTCTGATTCTAGTTGGATCAATGTCATGCATGAGGAACTTGAAAATTTTGAGAGAAACCAAGTCTGGTCTTTAGTTGATCCTCTACCAAATGTTCATTTCATTGGAACAAAATGGATTTTCAAAAATAAACAAGGGGAGGATGGGACTATTGTTAGAAACAAGGCTAGACTTGTAGCTCAGGGCTTTTCTCAACTAGAAGGGATTGATTTTACTGAAACTTTTGCACCTGTTGCTCGCCTTGAGGCCATTAGGATTTTGCTTGCCTTTGCGACATCCCGGGGATTCAAACTCTATCAAATGGATGTCAAAAGTGCTTTTCTTAATGGCTTCATAGGTGAAGATGTTTATGTAAAACAACCCCCTGGTTTTGAAAACCCCAAGTACCCACATAAAGTCCTTAAACTTCATAAGGCTCTTTATGGACTCAAGCAGGCCCCTCGGGCATGGTATGACAGACTTAAGTCTTTTCTGCTTGAGCGAGGGTATTTGATGGGCTCTGTTGATAAAACACTGTTTACTCTCAAGCATGGCAAAGATTTCCTCCTAGTTCAGATTTATGTGGATGATATCATCTTTGGTGGCTCTTCTCATGCTTTGGTTGCCGAGTTTGCAGATACCATGAGCAGGGAGTTTGAAATGTCCATGATGGGTGAACTCACCTTTTTCCTTGGTTTGCAAATCAAGCAAAGCAAACAAGGTACCTTCGTTCACCAGACGAAGTACACCAAGGACCTGCTCAAGAAGTTTGACATGTCCGATGCGAAGCCCCTCGCCACTCCAATGGCTACATCTGTAGCATTGGATCCTGACGAAGATGGAGAAGCCGTAGATCAGAAGGAGTTTCGAAGCATGATCGGCTCCCTCCTCTACTTGACTGCTACGAGGCCTGACATACACTTCACTGTGTGTCTGTGCGCTCGTTTTCAGGCTTCACTGTCGCGCCCCGATTTAATAAATCAGGACTTTATCGAAATTCCATAGAAAATCAATAAAAACAAGATGTTCATCATGCGGCCACGTACAATACGGGCAATCATTTACGGTTCGTAGACCGCATTAATACAAAAGTGAATAAAGATGAAGAGAAACTAATAAAACAAGGGTCCTAGATGAACGCCTCCTTCCAGTCTCGCCTTGACTGGGTCGCTACTCCAGACCTTCATCCTCCTCGTAGTAGGCGGGCTCTGATGTTGTAAGTCAACGGGGTGAGTACAGATGTACTCAGCAAGCCACCGAATGCAAATATTATGCAAGGTAATAACAAGGGAGATAGTGGCTAATTTTGCGGAAGCAGCATAATTGTAAAGCTTTAAATGTGAGCAAATTAATTAGTACGGAAAAGTAAACATGTGTGTGTACATCAACATCTTCTAACTCGAGGGGTACAGTCAGCCCCACCTCGCTCAACAGTCCTTACGTGCCATGAATAACTTGAACATTCAAACAATTGTAAACTAACTGCGAGTAGTCACACAACCCGCCCTTGACCGTGGGCTCGGCTTTTCGAAAAGATTGAATTACTCTGATCAGAGATGTACCACTGTACCCACAAGGCACGCACTCATCACCTACACCGAAGTGTAACGAGATGACCCATCACACGGGAACTCGTGCCAAAACCTTCCATATAGTCCTCCCCGACTCAATAGCACCCTCTTATGGGTTTCATATGGTGTCCCGACGCATCGGAGCCCCACCATACCCCCCCTTGAGCCTCGTCGGTACAAGTCGCCCGCAGGCTAGCCCCTTGCCCCCTCCTCTATGGTGCATCAAGTCGGGGTATTCCATACTTCCAGTTAGGACTTACCCATTAGACTTGTGGTTGGTACGGAAGTGCTTTGCAACAGATCCCGCAGACCGGTCCTTATAGTGCCCCGGGTGCGACAAACCAGTGCCCGAGCTTGCACCCGGAACCCACCATACTTATAACCTAGCCAACTCCAACAGAGTCCAGAGACGAGAATAACAGGGAAATTCATATACAGAATCCAGCTATCTACGACTCGTTCTTTTTAACCTATAGCAGTTGTGCCGGTACATTGGGCACTAGCTAATATATTTATAGTAGAGTGACAAGGAGTTAAGGCTCAATAAGCATGGCTTGGGTTTGCACACAAGGACGGGGATCTAATAAATATAAGTGTAAGGCTTGAGTATTTGACTAATGCAATATTAACCTATGGGTTATAGCGATAATTTAAAACATGGGCTCAATTATGATCAACTGTTTCCACAGAGATGGTCGATGACTTGCCTTGATCAGCAAATGGGGATGAAGGAACCTCGGGGTAGAACTCCTGCTCCTCGACGAACTCGTAGTCTTCTCGATACGGAAAAGTAAACAATACATTCACATTCAATAAAACAGATAAAATTCACCAAATAAAAGAACATTCATTGTTGTGGGTGAAGTAATATTTATTATTCTGAGTCTTTGCATATAACAGTGAATTTTAACCTTTTTAGGATTTTTCATAATTTATTTTATTGGAATAATAATTTATCCTAAGGGGTTTTTATTCATTTATTTATTAATAATATTTTGGGCAACAGAAACATACTGTTTTTATGGCATTAATGTGTAGAGAATAATATTCTGGTTCTAGCAAAATTTGAATGGTGAAATTTGGAGTTAATTTGAGCAAGATATGAATTTTCAAAGTTTAAATCAATTTTCTGGATTTTTATTTAAACTAAAAACAGTCTCTGGTCCACGGTGAACCAGGTTCACCGTGAACCCGTGACTATGCGCGTGGACCCGAGTGATCTGGACCGTTGGATCTGGATCCAGCGGCCAGATGCGAGGCGGGCGGTTTAAATGAAAATGAACGGCTGTGATTAAAACGTGGCGAACGGTTACACGTGGACGCCTGAGATCGCTCGGAGGTTTTAAGTGGCGATCGACGGTTGCGATTGCCCAATACCCCTTCGAGCAGATCCGAGGGCTTGGATTAAATCCCGAAGGGATTTAATCGTAGTCCTCCGATCGTGATCGGACGGCCACGACCGCGTCCGGCACGGCACGACGTAAGGGGGCGCGTACCCCCCTTCGTCTCCGGCGACGGCGGGTTCGGGTGCGACCATGGCGGCGGCGATGAGCGCCTACAGACCGATCTAACGGCAAAAATGGAACGGGGAGGGGAGGGCGGTCATGACCGTACCTCTGGTGGCGACGGCGGCGAAGAACGGCGACCGGCGACGAGGGTAGACGGCGGAGAGGGTTCGGGAGCTCGACGGCGGTGGTGACCCGGCGGGTTCCGAGGCCAACGGAGTGGTGGCCGGGGATGAGCGGTCGACGTCGGTCTCGTTGGTGGCGGTGGCTAAGGCGGAGGGGGCCGGAGGCGGCGGCGATCGCTCGCCGGAGGTGGAGCAGAACCGAAGTTCGAAAGGAGGGCGACGGCGCTCTGCTTTAGCTCGAGGAGGGCTCTGCTGGCGTGGGCTGAGTGCGGAGGTCGGAGGGGGTTTAAATAGGGGGTCGCCGGCGTGAAATGGGAAGGGGACCGGTGGAAATCCGAAAGGATTCCATCCTTGCGCCGGCGAGCTTCCATACTCACGGATAGGTTCCTAAAATGGCGATACCGCGTCGGGATTGGACGGAAGGTGATCACCGGAGGTAGGGGATTATGATCCCGGGCTCGGATCGTCGAGATCGGGTGGCTGGCGACGGAAAAATGGGAGGGGATCGCCGGGAAAGGAAAGGGAGAGATCCCCTTCCAAGGAGGAAGACGAATCTGACAGGTGGGCTCCACCTGTCAGTGGGCGAACGGAAAAGGAAAGGGGCTGACAGGCGGGGTCGAGCGGTCAGAGGGTGCTAGGAGGCTGACGCGTGGGGCCAGGCGGGGCGCGGGCGGGAGGAGAGAGGGGAGGCGTGCGCCGACAGGCGGGCCCCTCCTGTCAGTGGGTGGGTGGTAATGGGCTGGGCCAAGAAGGCCGTTGGGGGAAGTTTCGGGGTTGAGGCCCGTTAAGGATTTAAAATTGATTTTCGATTTAAAATAATTCCAGAAATTCAAATATTTGATTAAGGGTTGAATCACTGTTGATAAAAATTTGTAAAAATTCCTAAAATTATATCTTGGGCTCTAGTTCATCTCATAAAATTTTCAAGTCCAGATTTTGAGTATTTCTCCCTGTTTGGCTTTATTTGAGTTCTTTTGTGATTTCTTCTTTAATAATAAATCCAAAAACGATTTAAATATTATTTTCTTTTATTTTATTCCTTTTCAATTTCTGGGGTGTTACATTCACGACGAGCTTCGCACCGCCAAGCAGTAAAACGCATACTCAGGTATCTCAAACATACCCTTGAATTTGGCATATGGTATTCAGCGTCTTCATCTTTATGTCTTCGAGGTTATTCCGATGCGGACGTTGCTGGGTGTAGGATTGATAGGAAGAGTACCTCTGGTACTTGTCATTTTCTGGGTACATCCTTGGTTTGCTGGTCTTCCCGCAAATAGTCTAGTGTTGCACAATCGATGGCTGAGGCCGAATATGTTGCTGCAGCTAGCTGTTGCTCTCAGATTTTGTGGATGGTTTCCACTTTGCGGGATTTCGGGTTAGAGTATAAGAGTGTTCCACTTTTCTGTGATAACACTAGTGCTATTTGTATTGCAAACAACCCGGTTCAGCACTCCAGAACCAAACACATTGATGTGCGGTATCATTTTCTCAGAGATCACAATGAGAAGGGTGATATTGAACTTCAATATGTTGATACCCAACACCAGCTTGCCGATATTTTCACAAAACCCCTCGATGCTTCTCGATTTGCCTACTTACGTGGGGAACTTGGTATTTGTCATCCTTACGGCATTTTGTGAGGGGGAGCTGATTTTGTTTGTCTTGCATATGCTCACTGTGTGCTAAATTGCATTTACATCTCTTGCACTTATATGCCTGCTTATAATTCATGAAATCGTGTCAGCTCAGCTCTTTTTAATTAATCTGAAACATTCATGTGCATGATGTTTTCTTTTCCTAATCAAATCATGCTCACTGCTTAGTCTTGAATCTAGCATGTTTAGGCGGGACTACTTTAGCTATCTTTTATCTGCTTGATAGCAAGACACATTTCTTTGGATGCTAAAAATTGCAACTTGAAAAATTGTTCTACATCTTCATGGATATTCATAAAATACCGAACAATTGGTTCACTTAGTTAAAATCAAAAATTCCATGATTTGCATGCTTCAAGTTAAAAGATCCAGGTGGGTTTGTTTGTCGCACTACTCTATTCTAGACTGCTTTCCATTGCACATTGGTCTGAACTGGAATAGTGTAGTGTATGCCAAAATCATTACCTTAAGCTTCTTATGGTTTTCATGCCTAGGCTTGGCCTGATTGGAAAGTATAAGGTGGACAAACAAATAACCCCTGGCATTAAGAAAAGAACAACAAAATTCTTTGATCATCAAGTTTGCTTTCATTGCTCCATTTGAACTGGACTTGTCTGTCTGGAGTAGAAATTGACTAGCTTTGCGCAGTCCTTGCTTTTAGTGGTCTAGTTTCCTTGACTAAGTGGTGATGCTTTTCTTTCAAAATGATCAAATCACATGCTGCATCATGTTTTTAGAGAATGTTAATTTGAGCTGAGCACATGATAATTGGTATTAATGTTGGCATATTTTTGCTTTATATGTCTCTGCAATTCTGCTCATTTCCAAGCTATGCATCTTTTTCATGCTCCTTGATGCTTGCATTGCCAAAGGGGGAGAGGACTTGCTATGTTCTGCCGCAAGGGGGTATAATTTCCAAAGAGGGAGAAAATTTGACATAAAAGGGAGAAGGTTCTTTGTTGCCAAAGGGAAAATTTAACTCAGGGGGAGTTTTTATCTTGAGATTTGCCGAAGGGGCTTTTACTCTTTTGAGAAAGGGGGAGGAAAATTCTTTTGTCAAGTGACATATTTTGGCTCTTTTCTGAGTTTTTATGGTCACTTGTGTGCTGAAAGTTTTTAAATTTTCTTGGATTTAAAGTTGGTTGTCAATGCACTCATCAAGGGGGAGATTGAGAAACCAAGGGTTGGTTTCGGTGTTTGTGATGAGTGATTGACAGGCTTTTTACCTCTGGTTCGAAGGGGTACCTCCGAAGGGGGTTCGGAGGTTGGACCTCCGAAGGGTGTTCGGAGGTGGTTTCACCGAAGGGTATTCGGTGGTTTGGTTGCTGCAGCTGTTGCAGCGGAGTGTGCTCGTCGGAGGGGTCCGACAGTACACGATGACTGGGTTTGTACCGAAGGCTTCGGTACTTTGGGCGGTACACTGGAGTGTGTGCCGGAGGTTGCTAACCCGGAGAGGTCTCCGGAGTTCTGGAAACACTTGTCTGTTTGTCGGTGGTGCGCAGGGACTTCGGAGGCGACAGACAGGTTCGTAGAAGGTGAACTTGGGTCAAGCGGGAGGCTTGATGCCAGGGGAGCGGGGAGCTCCGTCACGGTGGCTGCGAAGGGGGTCCGGGTCGGTCCTCGGGTCGAGGTGCGCCAGGTGAAGGCAGAGAGTGCGGAGCGTGGCTCCGGGTGAAGGTACTCCGAGACAAAGTCCTCGGAGGTGAGGCACTTCGAAGGTACTCCGAATGGAGTGACTTCGGAGTTGGATGGATCAAGTCCTCTGCGGAGGCAAGGAGTTCGAAGTGTGCTCCGGAGGGAGACATTCGAAGGTACCCGACGAAGGTCTCAGAAGTCGAGGTGCATGGAAGGCATGGTCCGGATGAGGCTCGTCGAGGAGTGTGCTCGGGGAGAGACACTGCGACGAAGTGCTCATGGAATGCTTCGTGCGGAGGCCTTGGACGAAGGAGGGACTTCGAAGGGTGGTACTCCGAAGGTGGGGCTTCGGAGTGAGGAAGGCTTCGGAGCGAGGCTAGCTCCGGAGTGTGGTTGTCTTGTGGTACTTCGGCCTGCATGGCTTCGGTACACGGACTGACGGAGTTCGAGCTGAGAGTAGCTGCGAAGCCATGGTGGTCCACTCCGGAGGTGTTGGTGCGAAGGCCCAAGGGCTTTGACGGCTTCGGCTCAAAACTGTCACTGTATCAGAGACTGACTTCGGTGAAGCGAAGGTCATCTGGCTCAAGGCTTCTCACCGAAGCTACCGCACCCCTCGCGTGCGAAGGGGGGCTTCGGAAAGGTCAAAGGCTGCAAATCTGACAGTGTCTGCTCTGCAAAAAAAGCTGGCGCTGTCCCCTCTGCAAAGGCCGACAGAGAAGCCTCCAATAAAGTTGACTACCTTTTGCACCCCTCAGTTCTGTAGAGACAAAACCAATGTAAACCCTAGGGGTAAAGTAGTCAATTCCTTTGGGTGAACTGTGGGCTATAAATATGGGGGCTCGGTATGTAACATTTAACACTTTGAGCATTTACTGTTGAGCTCCTGTAGCCACACACTTCGTTATATTCATCCAGAGAGTTCATTTTCTGTGTTCCTTGTTCAAGCGGCGAAGCCCTGCTTCTGTGTGCTTTTTGCTTGAGCTCGCTTTACATACCTCGCTAGTTGTAGTGCGCCGAAGCCTGTCTAGGCGAAGGGTGTCTTTGTGCAAAGTGTGTTTTTCAGTGCGCGTTCGCTCTGTGTAACTTGAGGCTAGACCTCACTGCTTACTAGCGAAGCCCTGATCGAAGCCCGTTTTGCTTCTTGTGTCGAAGCCCCTAGCGAAGTCGATTAGTGTGCGTTTAGACCTTCGTGTACGAAGCCCAGCACCAGTTGCTGCTGCCAAGTACTTGGTCGAAGTCCTCAGTGGGGTGTCCACTCTTGCGAAGGGTGAAGTGCGAAGCCTGCTCGAAGCACCCTGTGTGCGGAGCCTGCACTGACTTAGCATAGTAGATTTTCGAGGGTTGTTAGTGGAGCGAAGTCTTCTTGGCTTCGAACTTTTGCTCCTGTGAAGCCTGTGTTCGGAGCTGTCAAAGCACCTCCGAACCAGACCTCCGAAGGTAGTGTTCGAAGCCTATTCCGCAGAAGACAGAACTGAAACCGAAGGCTAGTTTTTAGCCCGAAATTTTAAAAGCTCCCATTCACCCCCCTCTGGTCGCCGTTTCCGGTCCAACAGACATCAATATTAATTTGAATTTCAGAATTAGAACTTCCTAATATAATCTTAGAATTAGAAGCTATTTTAGCTAAAATTTTAGAATCTACACTATAAAAAGAGGTGAAACGAGTTATACCCGATATCATTCATTTGCCCCACCCTTTGTTGAGCCTTCATTTGAACTGGAATCCCATCACATTTAATTCTCGTGCTAAACCGTGTAACAACCGAGACCTCTCTTTTCTTCCTAGCTCTTTTTTCTTTGGGCCTTCTTCAGGAATTGGAAATTCATAGTTGAACAAACCAGCCTCTGTGTAATCAGTAGAGACCACCACAGATTGTTCAAAAGGGACCACAAGCACCAAGTTCTAGTCCTTATCTTCTCCAATTTCCTGCTTGCCTTTCTCAAGGGTCTATTTATCTTCTCTATCAAAGTCAGGATTACCAACCTTTCATATCATGTCATCACTTCCAAACTTGTACATCAGATCATCCCCAACATCACTTATGTTATCCTCCTCATCAGAGAAGTATTCCCTACCCTCAGGTATATCAACTTTTTCTCCCATCTTATAACTGCATCCCCATTCACATGAGATATCTACATGTTTTGTATTTTTTTCTCAGACATTTTCTCAACACCTTTATAATTGCGATTAGACTCAGATGAATCCTGAGTTTTTGTTTCATCCACTTTCTTATCGACTGACTTCCACATGCCCTCTTTGAAATCCTCACTAGTATTGATTTTATGACCACCAAGTTTGTGAGGAAAAGTTGAGATAGATTCAAGCTATGGAATCCAAGTGATTTTATAACCCCTATGGTTGAAGAACACCTTAAAGGTCCTACCAATTTTCAATGGATCCTTGCATGCCACTCCGACTTGCACATGTCCTATCTTGCTCAAAACTGGATCATGTCATTCTCAAATCTAGCTACTAGTGGAACTCCTAGAACCTTCACCCAAACCTATTTTAACTCTCAAAATGCCTTAAGGACTCTATCAGTCTCTTCCACCCTATCCTTGATCTTGAATTTTTGAGAACAAAAAAAATCAAATCTAGTCAAACCTCTCCTTACTTCCTTGGAAGGAAATTCCACCAAGTACTAATCAGAATCAATCTGCCCAACTTTCCAATTCTAGTCAGATTCAAATATTTTTTTCAGTTATGTGATGATTTTTCCTTGGAGCATTCCCCTTCCTCAATAATCAAAACATCCATCACAGACTCCTCACCAACCTAGGCTTCAGATTTCTCAGTTTGATGGAAGTAAAAACCATGATCAAGGAAACCAAACCCACAAAGCATCATAGCTAGAGGTACTAAGGATCTCCCTCCCCCGACAAATACCAACCTCATACACATAGTAGAAGTATGCCCCTCCTGTTTGCAAGATTAACACAACACTGGATTATGACATTATGCCTGATGGTGTCCCAACAGACCACATTTGTAGCACACAAGACCATCTAATCAATATTTTCCCTTTGATCCATATCCGGAGGTCTATCCTCCCAACGAGTAGTCCCACCAAACCTCCCATCCCAATTCCTCTAAATTGTGGGGCAAAAACCCTTCATTGGCACCATGACCTCTTCCACCACTCATGGTTCACCCCAGTCAATCGCATGTTATTTGCCCCTAGCTCTATCCATGTCTTGATCCACAACAACAGATGCAAAGGAGAAAGAATCAACAAACCTGGGAGCCACTCGCTTCACCTTGCAAGTAGTATCACCAAACCGATGAACCTCCTCCAAACTAACCAGAAACTCTAGATGAAGAGAAGCAGCGGAGAGAGGAGTTGTCTTTAGGAACCACAACCATTTTGCTATGCCCGGCGACCACGAGTGAGCAAAAATATCTTCCAAATAAGCGTTGAATGGCTGAGTTAGGTTCTATGCCACTAGCCCAGCAACCTCCCCCACCCACGCAACTAGGTCACCAACTCCTATCCCATATTGGCCAAACGACAATGGAGATACGCCACTTGATTGCGTCGATGAGGACTCACCGACGAAGGAGACACTATTGAGGAATTGTCCCTGAGCGGGGCAAAACACCAAAGGACCTTCGAGAGACATTTTCCCCAGTGACATTTTGGGGCGTCGAAAGTGGAGGGCCCTACATCCCACTATATGTTTCATAGCATACATGAAGACTACTTTTATAACCACCCAGTTATGGAGTAACGTTTGATAGACTCAAAGTAAGCTAATACGTATGTTGGGAATCATGATAATCTCAATTCTAAGGTCTTTACATAAATACTACTAAGACTAACTAATGACACACAAAATCTTAACAGTATCTTAGTGTTGGTCTATACAAAATATGTCCATATTATTAATTTGGTATCTCCATACCCATAATCCATGAGACATGGTTATTAATCAATACACATACCAATTTCAATCATATTTGCTCCATGTATGACTTACATCCTATCATGGATCATTTAGAAATAATAATATTACGAGTCTCATGAACACGTCACGTACTCATTTATCCATAATAATAATATTTATTTTAAGGAACAAAATAACTTTATTTCATAAATATATTACGCCACATATAACATCTCCATTTTACCCTTGGGACATAATGCTAACACCAGCTTTAATACGATGGTTCTCAATGTTGTGTCAGATCCAACGGTCGCTAATTTCTAGTGTTAACACATTTCTATATGTTTTTTTGAAGTAGATTCATTTGATACATACTTAATCGGGAATCAATTAACATTTGGCTTAACCTAGCTCCATCAAAGAAGTATCTAGCAGTCTAGATGAATTCTTGCTAAATAAAACCTTAATTAAACAAGGAAAAGTCTACTTTACCACTCGAAGTATTATCCTATAGATGAATAGTGCTCCCCAACTAAAAACCATATTCTTAATCCCCTGAACTAAACTATACCGGACAAATAACCCCAGAGTGGTTTATTACGATGGTTTTACTTACGTGGCAGTCCACGTTGGCGGTTTTGCTGATGGGACATTTCATGTTGACAGTTTTGTTGGCGTGACAATTCACGTGGTTGCATGCTAGCATCTGAATATTGGGATCTGCTTGTCATTGACATAAAAATTTTCTTTTCTTCTTTTTCTTCTTTTCTTTTTTCTCGTTCTTTCCTTCTTTCTCTTTTCTCCTCCCTCCTTCCTTCTTGCCTGCTGGCCAACTCCCTCCTCCCCATGTCTACGCCTCGCCGTCATGTCACCACACACCTAAGCCCTCACGGTCGTGCCTTGACGCCGCACCCCCACGGTGACTGGCCACGCTCCTGCCCCCGAGCTCGCCCACGCAGGTCATGCCACTGGTCGTGCCCCTTGAGCAAGCACGTGCCACCACATGCACGACGCCATCACTGCCACGTGTAGCAAGCCCACCAATGCCCTGTAGTGTGCGTTCCAACCCCTGATCTAGCGATCTCCCCCACACAGTCCACACCCCCCGAGCACGCCTGCACCACTGCAAATGGTGCCCTAGCCAATGCGGCTACAAGCGTACTGCGGCATGGCTCAGCACAATGGTACGGGGGCACCGCACGCAGCGGTGAGGCATGGGTATTGGTGTCTCTGTGGTAGAGGCCATCATCACTACCACAAAAATGTACATTAGTGATGGGTCATAACATACATTAGTGATGGGCATGTCCCCCGTCACTAGGGATGGCAACGGGCCTGCCCCCGTCGGGTTTTACTACCCCATCCCCATCCCTATGACAAAGAAAAAAGAATGTCCCCATCCCCATCCCCCCACATGGGTGGGGAATTTTCCCATCCCAGTCCCCACACGGGTATGGGGAAACCGACGGGTCCCCGCACCCAACTCGTGCATCAATAATTCAATTGGTGTGCAGTGCACCGTTGTGTGTGAGAGCAGTGGGGCGGGACTTGGGAGGCGCTAGAGGGATGAGCGGCAAGCAGCGAGCTACGGTTGCGGAAATGCACCAATGCGTCGTGCACCGTGCGCTAGTGTGCATGCTGCGTGCTGCGTGCGGTGCGGGCGTGTGGCTGCGCAGCTTGCCGGCTTGCGGGGGGAGGGACGGAGGGTTAGGGCTATAGGGGGCGTAGGGATGGGCTGCCGGAGTGCGGCCGTGCGGGGATTAGGATTGGCTATAGGGCTACAGGGTTAGCACTTAGGAATTAGGATTGGTTGGGTCCATTTTAATTTTGTAAGTGGGCTACCGGCTGAGTCCTTGGCTGTCTGACTAATGGATTGGTGGGGTTATTTCACCCGTGGGGAAGCAGGAACGGGGGTCTGGGGAACGTCCCCGGCCTCGCTTCCCCGATGGGGATCACTTTTCTACCGATTTCATCCCCGTGGGTAGTCATTTTCACCTATTTTCATCCCCTAATAAAGTTTTTCCCCATCGGGGATCGGGTTTCGGGTCCCCATTGCCATCCCTACCATCACCCTTATCACGTCAGTAAAGCCCTATCATTAATGACAGGTAAATACCCATCACTAAAGGGTCGCTCTAGTTCCCCTCCGCGGTCGGCATGCCCCCCTTTAGGGATGGGGAGGACTTTACACCCGTCACTAATGTGCTCGTTACTAATAATATGGTCATTTTCAAAAAAAAAAATAAAATTTTAGGCTGCATCCTGAATCACAGCTAGTATTTGGAAGCCACATATGCAACATCCAAAGCATATCACAGACAATTCATCACAGAGGATTCATTACCAAATAAGTATCATATACATTAACTACATACTCGTTATCTCGAAGAAAATGGCTAAAAAAAGTTGTTTCATGGCTTCTCAATAGCTAATAGCTAACCTATAGCGATATCCAATGCTTAGATAGTATCCTATCACTATCCAAGCTTCCAGCACCACCACCATGGATAGCTTCAACAGAAGCCCAGTGGGTAGTAGCCGGAGCACCATGTGGCAGTGTCCGGTAAGGAGCACCATCATGAATAGTCATGCCAACTTCGAGTGCGTTATCTCGAAGAAATTGGCTAAGACCATAAATTATCTCAGAAAAATTGGCTAAAAGAAGTATGTCAGTTTACCCTGTAATAATAAAATGAAAAAAAGTTAGCAACGACTGACGGTGCATTCGGATGGAGAAGAGGAGGAAGATGATGACTTTAGGAGGAGGATGAGGATGCAACTAAGGTGGCAGCGAGTAGGGCGGCAATGAGTGCCGATAGTACATGTGGCCAAGAGCGGCGAAGAGCACGACGAAGGTGACGGCGGCAACGTGAGTTAGGGTTAGGGTTGGAGGAAATGAAAGAATGACGATTCACTTCAGTTAAGCCTATTTATAGGCGGGAGAAGTCATTAGTGATGGGTGGTAGTTACAATCTGTCACTGCTGATATAGGGGTCTTTAGTGACGAGTATAGCTAAAACTCGTCACTGATGATGTAGGGGAGTCTCACGGGTATAGATCAACATTTAGTGACGGGTAACATTGTTACCCGTCACGAAACGGCCCTTTAGTGATGGTTTATTCTTATAACCCGTCACTAATGCTATGGTCATTTTGAAAGAAAAAATAGTTTTTAGGTTGCAAACTGAATCAAAGCTAGGATTTAACAACCAACATATCCAAAACACATCACAGACAATTTTTAGGTTGCATCCTGAATTAAAGCCAGCCAATTCATATCACGGACAATTTATCACAAAATACAGATAATTCATCATAAAAGATTTATAACCATATTGCTTCATACTGTAGGTTTATAGTACATACATCACAACCTCAATGCCATTAGTAATAATGTTGACATGGAAGGCGCACACAGTGCCAACTTCTAAAGAGTTGTCGCTAAGAAATTGCCCAAAACTTTTAGTTAGATAGCACCGTCCATTCGCCGCTTTGTGCACCACAATTGGGACTGCATCAGATCCTGCTACTACCACCTAAATCTCAGTGGTCTGGTGGTGCAGGTGAGGTGTGATATACTTTTCACAGTACTGCCTTGAAAAGTAATATATAAAAAAATTAAACAAAGCTATTAGAGAAGGTTATTTGTATAGACCAACTACATGTGCAAATAACTTACCAGCAACTTCTTGTTGATGATCGTGTTATTTATTGTGCAGACATATAACCAACTCTCGGAGGATAAACCTGTCGAGATGTCTTGTAGGAGAGTCTTCCTTGCTAGAGTTACATCTGTTGGATTGCCAAAATAACAGATGTGCTTCAATTGGTCCATTTGGTCAGTGTTGACCTCCCTGGCTATCCCCTTCCCCTTCCTGTCAGCAACATTGCTAGGACCCTCTCCCGACATTATAAGAAACCATGATAAGAACATAAAAAAGATGTGCATGTGTAGTAATGTCGCTTCTCTATATATACCACTATCGTTGTTGTCCACTTTGATGTCCGTTGGAGTATTCTCACCACCAAAATTAGTGTAGAATTTTGCCATAATAGTCAATGGGGTTTGTCCCATTGTTATTACCAAATAGTGCCTTTGTGTTAGGCCACCTCTTCGGCTAAATTCAGCCCACCCTTTGTGGAGGCATATCGTAACGCCGCCCCCACAGCTCACAACCTCAACCTTAGTGGTGCACCCATCTCTTGTCATTATTTTGAGGGTGTCGTCAGCACGAATGTTATTGACCTCACAAAATCTTTTTGATAAATACTACAACAGCAACAGATGTGCTTCAGTTTGTTAACACATGAATAAACATGACATGCAATGTACAAAAAACTATAACTAAACTTGGTGACACCCGCCATAAACTAGATGATTGATCTTTATTAAGCAACTATCAGGAACATAGGTTGGTACTTGTACATCGTTTGGAATCCTTGCCATACCTTAATTCACAAATTTGAAATAAATGATTTTATAAACTAAAATTTAATAGTAAGAATGAAGTAACTTACGAGAATATTGAGAATGCAACCGATGAAGGCGACAGAGGGCATGGGCGACGGAGCGGCGAGAGCACGACGAAGGTGATGGTGACGGCGCCGGGAGTATAGGGTTAGGGTTGCGTGAAATGAAAGTGTGACGATTCAACTTCGGTACTCTGCCTATTTATTATGCCTATTTATTAGTGGGAGTCATCAGTGACATGTGATAAACTTCTTTAGTGATGGGTGGAAATATAACCCGTTACTATAGGATATATCTTTAGTGACAGATCCAATTACGACCCATCACTAATAATGCATCGTTACTAACGCGTGTGAAATAGCCCGTCACTCAAAGTGTATTACTGACACGTGTCTTTTACCCGTTACTAAAGCTACGTCACTAAAGACCGTTTTTGTGGTAGTGTATCTCGGCATACAAAGGGCGGGCGCTTCGCGATCGACCTAACAGCGGAGCAACTATTTGGGCAGAGTGGGTCACTGGTGTGCAGCCCGCGCAGGAGTGGCGACTTTCACAGCTACCACGGGTCCGTCATGGTGACGTTCGTCGCGTTGGCGGTGACAATGGACCTTAGCATAGACGTGTCTCGTATCTTCTCTCATCGCCTCCGCTATGAGCTCTCGGCGTCGTGGTCCGACCTGCTCCCGTGACCGGGAAATGGAAGCATTGGAAGGAAGAAAAAAGAAGCAAAGAAGAAAAAGAAAACAAAACAAAAGAAAGAAAGAAAGAAGAAAAATGTATAGAATTTTTTATCACCGGTAAGTAGGTCCCACTAACGAGTGAACTGTCGCGTTAGCAAAATCACCAACATGAATTGCGAGCGACGACAACAAAATCGTCTGAGAGTTATTTATCCAATATAATTTAGTTTAGGGGATTAAAAATATGGTGTTTACTTAGGGATATCATTGGTCTGTAGGATAATATTTTGGGTGATAAAAGTAGACTTTTTTGATTGAACAATCAACTAGGTTAACCCATTAACATAGTGGCAAAACCACCCATCTATCTTATTGCTTGGATGTACTCCAAAAGCCAAATCCACTCATACGTGGAGGAAACATTGCATCTCTATGTCACGGGATCAAATCATACCGATCTGGAGGTGATTTGGTAAGGAAAAAAACGCATGTATGATCCACAAAGATGTGCACGCAAAATCTGTAAAAATGCCACAGGATCTTGAGGGCAGAACAGGGGGTGAACAAATCAAGGCAAAAGGAATCAAAGTTTCTTATGACCACAAGGGAAAAAACCAAACCAAACCAAGTTTGTTTTAAAAAAAATTGAAAGCAAATGATTGGGGGTCTGGGATAGGCCGTGATGGTCGGAGCATGGAACCCACTGTGCCTCACCTCCTGCAGACAACAAAAACAATTACACCTCTCACACCTAATTAGATAGATAGTCATAGCCATCTGCCTAATTAGATTACTATTGTAGCTTAGCTTTAGGTGGCCCATCTACTACTATTACTAAAAAATTCTTAAAATTGTCAAATATTTTAATTGCAATTTGATAAAATTTAACAGAAGTAAGGAGCTAGGCATATAACTTAAGTCCAAACTTTTCTATAGCCTTGTCTCCAGTCTCCACCCCTTGCCTATGTATGATTAGGGATGGATATGGATGTCAGAATATCCGAATTATCCGTATTCATATTCGAATAACTGTAAATATGGATATCCGTATTCGTATCTGAATTAAATATGGATGACATTCGGAAATATCTGAATTCGTTTTATAAATGTGGATATGGAAACGGATATCTGAATTCTGCTGAATGTGGATATGAAAATAGATACATCCGTATTCGTTTTAGCATTTCACACAGATTAAACTTAGACTCAAGATAATATATTATTACTATATTAATGGTTTATTTATTATTTATATAATTATGGAATACTTAAGTTAGTGAATATTAATAAGTTATGGTTTAAAGTAAATTGATGGTTAAATATTTGTTTGAACTTGAATTTTTTTATATTCAAAATACAACATATCTCATTTCATATAATTTTTTTGTATTTTTTAGATACATTTGCTATTTTTAACTCATTAATTGTGTTTCTAGGATTTAAATTGAAATATGTGAAATTTGAAATACAAGTAACTAAAATAATGCACTAAAATTTATAGAAAAATTCCATTCACTGTTTGTGTCCATTTTTAGTTCTTATCCATGAAATTTAAATAAATATTAAAAAAAATTATGTCACGACACTTCATTGGTAATGTGGAGCTTAAGGATTTTTTAATTGTACAAAAATCAAATAAAGTCTGAAAAATACGAGGCTTATCACGGTGTTATAATATTATACGTAGATACCATGATAAAAGTTTGAAAATGTTTCGAGAAATTTATCATATATAATGTTAAGAAATCCAAGATTCTCTTGAGAGGAAACAAAGTTTTGAGAAGAAATAAACTATGGTTTAAAGTAAATTAATGGTTAAATATTTTTTTGAACTTGAATTTTTTTATATAATCAAAATACAACATATCTCGTGCCATATAAATGTTTTGCATTTTTCTATATCCATTTGCTATTTTTAACTCATTAATTGTGTTTCTAGTATTTAAATTGGAATATGTGAAATTTGATTTGCAAGTACCTAAAATAATTCACTAAAATTTATAGAAAAATTGCATTCACTATTTTGTGTCCATGTTTAGTTCTTATCCATGAAATTTAAAGAAATATTAAAAAATTTATGTCACGACACTTCATCGGTAATGTGGAGCTTAAGGGTTTTTTAATTATACAAAAATCAAATAAAGTCTGAAAAATACGAGACTTATCACGGTGTTATAATATTATACGTAGATACTATGATAAAATTTTGAAAATGTTTCAAGAAATTTATCATATAGAATGTTAAGAAATTTGAGATTCTCTTGAGAGGAAACAAAGTTTTGAGACGTTATAGGCTATGGTTTAAAGTAAATTGATGGTTAAATGTTTGTTTGAACTTGAATTTTTTTATATAATCAAAATACAACATATATCATACCATATAAATTCTTTGTATTTTTTTATATCCATTTGCTATTTTTAACTCATTAATTGTGTTTCTAGTATTTAAATTGGAATATGTGAAATTTGAACTGCAAGTACCTAAAATAATGCACTAAAATTTATAGAAAAATCACATTAACTATTGTGTGTCCATTTTTAGTTCTTATACACTAAATTTAAAGAAATGTTAAAAAATTTATGTTACGACACTTCATTAGGAATGTGGAGCTTAAGTGTTTTTTAATTATAAAAAATCAAATAAAGTCTGAAAAATACGAGACTTGTCAGAGTGTTATAATATTACACGTATATATCATGATAAAATTTTTAAAATGTTTCGAAAATTTTATAATATAGGATGTTAAGAAATCTAAGATTTTCTTTAGAGGAATTAGAGTTTTGAGAAGTAATAAGCTATGGTTTAGAGTAAATTGATGGTTAAATGTTTGTTTGAACTTAATTTTTTTGATATAATCAAAATACAACATACTAATCCCATATAAGTTTTCTGTATTTTTATAGATCCATTTTCTATTTCTAACTCATTAATTGTGTTTCTAGTATTTAAATTGGAATATGTGAAATTTGAACTGCAAGTACCTAAAATAATGTACTAAAATTTATAGAAAAATCACATTCACTATTTGTGTCCATTTTTAGTTCTTATCCACTAAATTTAAAGAAATGTTAAAAAATTTATGTTACGACACTTCATCGGTAATGTGGAGCTTAAGGGTTTTTTAATTATAAAAAAATCAAATAAAGTCTGAAAAATACGAGACTTGTCACGGTGTTATAATATTATACGTATATACCATGATAAAATTTTTAAAATTTTTCGAGAAATTTATCATATAGGATGTTAATAAATTTTTGAAAATGTTTAATTTTTAAAAATAATAAAATTCAGCCAATTCTTTCTAAATTGCCACCTGTTTTTTATGCATTGGCGCACCTGAACTCAATTTGTGTGTTCTTGTTGGTTGAAATGTATGATGAATTTCATTTCAAGACTTTATGTAGTTCTTGTTGATTGTTGTGTATGGTGAATTTTAGCTAGTGTTGTTTAAAAATTTAGTTTGTGTATGGTTTATTGTGTATCATTGCTTCTTATTAATTATTATTCTAATTTGGTATATTGGACTCTTTGGATTTTTGGAAAATTAGTGAAACAACGAATATTTGGAGTTAAACCGAGTAAACATTCGAATACATATTCGTATTCGAAACATCCGTTTTGTATTCGTATTCGAGAACATCCGAATCTGTATTCGTATTCGAATTAAAATGTGGTAAATAGTGCTATCCGGATTCGTTTCCATCCGTATCCGATCTGAATCCATCCCTATATATGATACTCTTTTGTTTGGCATATTGACTTTGACGAATCTAATCTAATTTGATTGCTACTTACTTTTAAGCAATACAAAAGTACGTATCTATATATGTAGAATATTGGTAAAACATTTTTTATTAAAAATCTAACTGTGCCACTTTTTAAAAAAATGTGAATGGAGGGCCCATTCTTCATTGATTAGTATGCATGCTACTCCTAGAAATCCAAGGACATCTTTGAGCTAGTTATATCATTATGAGTATCTCCTTTGCTGCAATTTTTTTATTATTCACACTATATTTCTATTTTTTATCTTGTAAAGTTGGTGGTACTACCTATGATGATGTTTGGCGATCATGGCCGTCTCGGAAAGAAGATGTGGCACTAAAGATCACCATAGACTTTCGTGGTATCTTTACAAGAAAATGTCGTCCAAGTTGTCTCTAGGTTTAGGGTAATGTGCAAGCTTATAGATGGGTTGGTTAGCCTTCTGTTTCCAGCCGCATCCTTGATCCAATTTCCAAATCATCCATAAGACTCATGACAGCCACGCTACCTTTGCTACATTTGAGATTTGAAGTTGCACATATATCAACTAGTGTCTAGTTCTATCACACTTAATGTTTATTTGTTTCGGCCGAAAACTATTAATAGCTAGTTAGTTTGAGTATTTAGTTGGTGAGAATATGGAGAAGTCGTTGTTTCTTAGCTTCTGAATTCTATTCTAGTTCAGTTCTAGATTCTACAGCTACTGATTCTCATAATCTAAATCTAGAATCTAGACCGTTTATTTTAACTTCAGATTTTAGAAGTAGCTACAACTTTAGATTACAAATCCTGACCATGTGATATACACATTTTTTTCATTAAGCTCCGCCTTTTTCTTTGTGGAGTTTTGTCACATCTATAACCTGCATTTTCTCTCTGATAGAAACTTACTACCACATAAATATACATTAGTGATGAGTCATAATGTACATTAGTGACGAGCATATCTCTGTCATTCTTATCACGTTAGTAAAGCCCTGACATTAGTAACAGATAAACACTCATCACTAAAGTATCCCTCTAGGTCTACGTTGTGTCAAGCATGTCCCCTTTTATTGACAGATGAACATAGTGACACATCACTAAAGGTCAAACTATAGTAATGGGGAGTACTTAATACCCCTTACTATTGTGAACCTTAGCTTTCGGGACGGGTCACTAATGTTCGCCTGTCACGAATGTTATGATCATATTATAAAAATAATTTTTTACGTTGTATCCTAAATTAAAGCCAACATTTAACAGCCAACATTTTAAATTGCAAACAACACAGAATTCATCACAGAATACCAATATTAGGGCTCGAGGTTTTTGGCAACGAACTTTGAGACAATGTTGCTTTTATGAGTCCTTATAGCTGTCGCCTTTGTGCTCTCAGGAAACTCGAGGTAATTGTTGATCTCATCGTTAAAGAGTGTAATATTCTACTCTCGACTGAGATTGTTGAACTTCCTTAAGGTCAACGGTACCCTCTCCCATGCAATAAGTTTTGCAAGCTTCCTCAGCCACTGCAAGACCACTTTATTTGTTGGCATACCATCACTGTCAACCTCCTTGATGGTTATCTTGTCTGTTGGCCACTTTGCTAGCGTTCTAGGCTTCTTGATTGCTAGCTCGATCTCATCGGTGGAAGTAGAAGACCCGACAGAAGAATGGGTATACATCTAAACATTAAGAGAGGGGGACCTTATTGTTCATTACAAAAAATGTACAAACGTACTACACTAGACTTTGGGCGCTAATAGGAAAGGATAGATCCTAAATCCCATCAGAGAAGTGTGGTCCGTATAGCTAGACCACGTGGTCTCTACGATTTCAGAGAAAATTTTGGCAACGTATCTCCACTATTCTCCAAATATATGTCTCAACTTGGAGTTGAGAGGGTTGTGACCAGGTGATCTAGCTATATGGGCCGCATATCCTCGGACTATCTAAAGTGCACGACAATTCGGGAGCATCTTCCTATAAATATGACCAGTTGTCTGGTCATATTTATAATCCAACACTCTTAAATGGGAGACAACGTAATCGGTTGCGTGACTCTAACTCGTTTTTTTCAAATTTTGTTTAGAATAAGGTAAGAAACAATATACTCTTGAAAAACCAACTAAAATAATAACTAAAATAAAAACAAATACTACAAAGAACATTAAATTAAAAATGAAATACAAATAATATAATGAATACAATGTTATAACGAACGGAGATACATACAACATCAAATTTAATAACCATACAAATATAACCTAATGTACATTGAACATGATTGCTCTCAGATGTTGGGTTGCCAACTTAATGGCCTCCTCGCCACTAGGCCACAACTTAATTCATAGGTGTGTGTGATAACTAATTCATTAAGCAATAGTACTAAGCAATAATAATAGTAATCATGTGATGAAACTATGAAAGGCACATAATAAAATAACATGTCATGAATAAAATATAGGAATAATAATATTAGCAAAAAATAAGAGAGCATTGCATGAACAAATTTGTGAAAGCAAAAAAATGAACTTAAATTATCACACACATCCTCGTATTTCACAAATAACATCATCTTCATTGAGCAAATATCTCACACACATCCTCATATTTCACAAATAGCGTCATCTTAATTGAGCAAAAGTTTCCACAAAATATCCATATATTCACATATATATACACATATTCGGAGGAAGAAGACCTTAGGAGGATGAGGGGGAGTATGCAATCGAGGTGGCAACGAGTAGGGTCAGCCACGCATGACGGAACGGATGACGGAACGAAGGACATGTGCGATAGAACGGACGGTGAAACAGAGGCCACACACGATGGAACAGATGGTACAACGAATGCCACGTCAGACAGAACAGACGACCACACGCAACGGAACGGATGGCCGAGACAGAACGAAGAATGGTGAGGCCGACGAGTAGCACGAAGGCAACGATAGCGGTGAGAGGCTAGGGTTAGAGTTGCAAGAATTGAAAGTGTGATGATTCATTTTAGGGCCTGCCTATTTATAAACAGGAGTCATCAGTGACTTATCATTAGTGACGTCCAATAGTTAACACTCATCACTAATAATTTGAGGAGTCATAGCACAATACTTGTGCGATCACATATAAAATTAAAGTGACCACACAAGTATTGTGCTGCTGGTAAACGAAGCCATGACTCAATTTGTGTGGAATGAAGCCTGGTCCGATGCTTCTACACATCAGTGAATGCATCGAGCCACGTAAAATCCACCACAAGTCTCCATGGCAAAGAAAGAAGAAGAGTAGGAGCAAAAGTTTGGTGTTCTGAGATCCAAATGCAAGCAAGCAGGCAGGAGGAACAAGACGGCCATGCATGGTTAGGGTCAGGTCGGCATGCCGCATGCAAGATGATCGCTCAACCGGTCCAACCGGCTCAATCAAAGGAAAAAGTATTTGATTTTATATGGTCAAAATTCCAGACCAAATCTCTCAGTTTAAAATTGATGATCTGCTAAAAATAAAGTTATATTTGATTACCATGGTTGTCTCTGTATGATTCGTCGGCCAGATATACTCGTATTCATCTGGGCAGTCAAAATTTTATTTTTTGATGAAATCGGCATCATGTAGTACCTAGTACGTAGTAATTGAGTTCCATGGACCTGAATTTTTCAACTGGGTTGACGAGTAAAGCTTAGGTCATATTGGAGAGTTTAAGATTATGAAAAAAATATTACGTATGTAGCAGGTAAGAATTAAAAAACCTGAGGTTTCTCAGCTTTTGAATACTAGTTCATTTGCACATTTAACAACTCTTGAATTTTCATAATTTGAAACAAGAATCTAGACTATTTAGCAAGCTATAAATTATACGGAAAATTACTCGCATACCATTATATTTTTTAAGAATTGTTTACATGCCACTGTCAGTGACTGTGGCGGCTCCCATTGGTCAGTAACACACCGATGACATATTGTCAAACCATGAAATTTGTAATGGCACAAAAAATTAACCCATTATACGGAAGTACTACAGTACAAGGAGGAAGTGGATACCTACACCGAAAAAAAAATTCTAAAAATTTGCTCTTTTGACACACCCATATAGAAATGATGTAGTTTTTAATGGTTCCAAAAGCAGGTAATATTCAAGAGAACTTTCTGGGCACATCAGTGGACCTTGCTTCTTAAGACATAGGATAGTCGGATTATGAAAGAATGGTGCAAGAAGTTGGAAGTTAGAGTTTTAGACTTCTTTACAAAGTATGGATGGAACTTGAGGAGAAGATTAGAGTTATAGTTCTATCATTCTTTGGTTGCGAGTTTATTTTATAAGTTATGTTTGTACAATTATAATATGATTTTTGGAGTTGTGATTGTAGAAAGTCGTGGAGTCTTATCGTTTATGGTGTGTTGTTAGTTATGTGATTTTTTTTACGAATCTTAGTACTCTTATACGACTTGTTGGCTGTATACATCCATTATAGATGTAAAAACTGGATTTTAACCTATTATCTAAAATATATATATGGTAACATGTATAAAAAATACAATCAACTTATATGTGGTGTGAGGGCAAAGCTCACTAAAAATTAAAAACAAAACAAAATGCACTCTCGAAGAAAAAATCATTGATGGGTCAGGACGAAACGATAATACTATTGCAGAGGGAAGAATAAATCTTATCATGTCTAACTATTGCATATTCTTTTATATGTTATACAACAATCAACTTATTTATTAAGTTTGAATTAGAAGTTTAAAAGTTACGTCTAAAACAAGGAAGAATATATATTTTTTAGTATTTTACCTCGAGACCAATGTTTCGGGTTTTAGAGATTTTATACCAAATAATAGTGGAGCTTATATGTAGAATAATTTTGTCTTATAATTTAGGTGTAGAGTATTATAGCAAAACGAGTGAGAATCCAAGCTATCATTACGAGGTGCATGACGAACTAAATTTGTGTTGAATGGATGTGTTTGTATCTTAATTATACTTCTTAACTATCTTGTTATTTAATTATGAGCGATTGATATGTTATCTCAAAATTATTCAAAATATATATTCTAGCATGCCTCGCTTTCTCGTCTTACCAATAATGCTAAAAGTATATTCATGATTGTCTGAGATGGAAACTACTACTTCTTGTTTTCTCGCTTTTTCAAATGAAAATAAAATGTTCTTGTTGTTTTTTTAGTGTGAATATGCTGCATTAATTATATTTAGTTTTATATTATATTTGCTGGGTATTCTTACTCACTCTTTGTTTCATTTGTGTTTTTAGATACTCATTGGTAAGAATATGGGGTCGGGATATATAAGCTTTATCCACACATCACTTTGTATAATATTTACTTCATATCTTAGTTTTAATGCATGAAGTAACTTAATTAATATATTTGGACATTTGAGATGTTATTCGTGTTATAGTTCCTTTTATGGGATCTCGTAAGTGGTATTTGGTGATGATTTAAAAGTTGTGGATGTTAGTATATCATTACCTTATTAACTGTCTATCGTGGATGTCCAAATTACAGTGGATACTCTACCGAAATTTTTAATAAATCATAGACTTAAAGCAATTTTAAAACTTAGTGTGACATCTTGGGTACGTCAATACTTGGGTGTTACAAATCCCTATAAATTTTATTAAAATAAAGGTCACTTGGTCCGTTTGGTTTGGGGGCGAGGATGAATAAAATTATTCTATCCATAGATTTAGGGATGAGATGATATATTTTAGGTATTTGGTTGAATGGATAAGATGAGACAATTTCTTGTTTGGTTAGATATATATAACTTGAATGAAAGGTTTAAATTTAATGGGACCCACTTGTCAAATATATTTTTTAACTAAAATATAATCATATAAGATCTTATTTTATAGATTAAATTACAATCAATACAATGATGTAATTAGATCAAAAATTGGATAAATAATTTGGGAGTAAAAACATTTGAATATTTATAAACGAAAAATTAAACATGTAATAACCAATCATAAGATGACACATCATCTCGTCCAATATTAAATTAGCTTATCTAGAAAAATTTCTTGAATCTCTCTATCTAGCATATTGAATGAATATTTCTCTCGGTAGTCATCTCATCCAACTTTATCCTCCAACCAAACAGCTAACTAAATAGAATGGTCCTATTCCATTCGGAATATCCAGCAAACAAAAAAACCATAAAGTACCCATTCGAAAGTGAGGATAGATGGTTAATGATAAAAGGTCTGAATCTTTGGCCAAATAGTTTGATTGTTCAAACAAACAAACAAATTTAATGCTAACCACTGATAAAAATAACAGTCATTTCCTTAAATTATCCACCAATTTCCAAGTATAAAAGACCAGTTGTATGGTCATCTACTTTTGGTCAATTAGCAGGAAGTGAACTGGCGTAAGAAACAAATGAAGCCACAAGAGTTGGCTTCTTGCAGGAAGAAAGTGGTAAGAAAAGGATGAAAAAATTGCTATTTTGACACTCTAAAGATGTACACTTTATTTATAATGATATTTTTGAGGCTGATATGTAGACCTTCTAAGTCGATGAAAATGGGTCCGGATGTCAAAAATGTGAAGTCTCTTTTGAGTGTCAAAATAGCAAATCTCTCGAAAAGGATGTGAAACCGCAAGCAATAGCGTTACTATTATATATTTCAATCATATTTAGGCCCCCATTTAGATTTGGATGACAAGCGTTAAAATTTAGATATTTGGATACTAATTAGAAAGATTAAACATGAACTAATTATAAAACTAATTACATAAACACTAGACTAATCAACGAGATAAATCTATTAAACTTAATTAGTTCATGATTTGATAATGTGGTGCTACAGTAAATATATGCTCATGATAGATTAATTATGATTAATAGATTCGTCTCACGAATTTGCTCTGGGTTTCTACAATAATTTTTATAATAAATACATATTTAGTCATTTTAATTAACATTCGAACATTCGATACGGTAAGAGCTAAACTTTAGTTCACGATATCCAAACACTCTCTTAGTTTATCACCAAAGAAAGCAATATGTTGTCAGATTTATAAACTTGAAGTTAATAGGCCATCCATAATTATTATATTTATATTTTATATTTTTATATTTGATTGCAAAGTTATTTATTTATTTCTATTGATTAGTTGATCTATTTTAAAAGATTTGGTAGCTGAATATTTCTCATACTAATTTAAGAAAAAAGATAGGTAAAAAAGAAAAACTTTATAAAACATATAATATGCAATAATTTATAACATATTATTTAATGTTTATTTCTAAGAATATTAACGAATTAGATTTATTACAACTCTTAAAAAGGAGATAAGAGGTGTACAAAGCTAGAGAGTGGACCAAACATTATCTATAAATCTTATTGATTACGTTAATTCATGAGGGACCATAGATCTCTTGTTAGGTTTTAGCGACAAAAAAGTATATGGCTATTTGTGATTTGTGCTTTGGAGGTCGAAATACATTCTGAGAAACCCATATAAACCGGAAAAATCTACCTTTTTTCTCACCAGCAACGGAAGGAGACAATAGTGTAAAGGACTAAATTATATTATATAGAAAAAAGTCTGAACTACACTCTCAAAGTATCGCTGAAGTTTGAATAACCTTCTAAAGAATTTTACCGTCTAAAAAACACCTGTAGCATTGAAAAATAGCTCAACCTACAACTTTAAAGAGTGGTTTTGTTGACGTGGCAAAATAGTAAACTGTTTTGCTAAAAATGGACTCCTCGGGGACTTCGAGAACTACATGTCAAAATAATTAATTATAAATAGTATATAATATCATTTATTCTGTGTGTGAAATTCATTTTATTACGTAGATCACATTTTCTAAAAAACTATACAATTTGAATGGTCAAATTTAGAGTTAAAATAAATTAGTTATGAATTTTTAAAGATTTCATCACTATTTTAGATTTTTTTAAAATAAAACAGAATTATTAAAAAAATATTAAAAAATAGAAATAATTTTTTTAATATTTTTATTTGTTCGAGGAGTTATTTAGACTTTAGGGATAATTGGAAGGTGTAATTCAAACTTTTTCATTTATCTGCCATATCACCAGCGCCACGTCAGCAAAATCGTCCTTTGTTTTGCCACGTCAGCAAATTATTTTTCAATATCACGGGTGTTTTTAGACGATAAAACTTTAGTTATATTTTAAGAGCGTATTTCAGATTTTTTTTCCAATTATATATGATTAATTTGTTAGGGACAAACCCTGAGAGAATCAATACCCATAACTCCATTAACCTAAGAACAATACCCATCTCGCTAATTAAGGACACTCTATTTCACTAATTGACATTTTTGTGTAAGCTATCTCCTTGACTCCTTCTGTTAATAATGAAATATATTTGGGGCATCCATCGGGTCAATGTTTTGAGACTTAATACTTCAAACATTTACGTACATTATATATATATATATATAGATATACATACACGAGAGCGTTATTCTACACTACATGTGTAGAATAGCAATTTTATACCGACTAATTTCAATAGTAGATTTTCTCAATAAAATAGCTATGCATATATAGAACTGTACTAAAAAGTATTTTTAGTAGTCTAGTCAAGTTTAGCAAACACATTCCAACAGAAATTATGCTTAGCGTTGTCCTCTCGGCTAATTTGCAATCTACATTTAATTTTCTCTAATGTTCTTAGTATCTATTTATTTATTCTGCTGCCTTCTTTCCGGAATATCAATGTCACATGTTTCCCCTGATTTTTTATATAGATAGATTTGTACTCATATATTAATATATTAACTCAAGTTCATGTACTTTGTTGTCTCATATTTATTAAATTTTAAAAATATGTGATATTTATTTGTGAGAAGGATAATATTTATTTTACAGTGATAAATATGGAAGAAAATATAAAAAAATCTTATAAATTTTAAAACACTTGTATTTGGGAGCAAATTGAGAGGCTAAAACGACTAATATAAGAAATCACAGTAAATAATAAATATAAGTACTTAAATAAACTAAGTAATGAATTGTGTGCTTATCTTCGATTCCTATCTTGATTGAGATGGGTGGTGTTAAAAATAACATCAGATTCTAGCGAAATCGTTCGGAACATGACCTCTAACATCGCAAGAGGATCTAGTTTCTTAGCATTGCCGGTGAGATACTTTAAAGCTTAAAAAAATATTTATTCCGTTTTTTACCGTCGAGTTATCCTAGTTGTTCTCCTGTTTTGGAATGTAGTTTTTTTAGTTTTAAAAGCAATACTGTAGTATTGAACAATACTACAGTATTATCTACTGAAAGTATTTGGCAACTCCATTAAGTAATCTGTAGTATTAAAAATATTGTACTCAATCTACAACATTGAAAACTTTGGTACAAAACATTTTTCTAAAATTGTGGTATTATAAACCGTGATATTATTATGGATGTAGTATAGTATAATTTTTAGGGTTAATTTTTTCCGTGCCATTACAATTTTCACGGTTTGTCAATATGTCATCGGTGTGTCACTGACAAATGGGGACCGCCACAGTCACTGACAGTGGCATATAAGCAATTTCTGAAAATTATAATGACACGTGAGTAATTTTCCCTAATTTTTAAAATAATATAGTTTTTAAAAATAATTTTCCAAACAGTGCCTAAATGTTTTGAGCCCTATTGTTTCCGCAATCACGGGGACCGCCACGTGTCGGCGAACCGGCCGTGTGCTAGGCGACCGCTGCCACCACCCGGTCATTCGCGCCCGTTGCCGCCGGTCACCTCCACGGATAAATACCAATTACCCAACGGCCTCCTCCGGTTTGCCCATTTCTTGATTCCATTTCTTCCCTTCCTCTTCTCCAGATCAAGAAACCGTGTCCTAGAAACCATCGAGATCGCTCGCTCCCCCCTCGGATCGCGGAAAAGCGTCAACTTTCGGAGGTTCTCGCGCTCTCTTCTCGCCGGAGCAGATCGGCCGGTAATCCTTTTTCGTTTTCTAGTTGGGAGTTTTTTTCCGGTTCCCGTAGGCGGCGGTGGCAGTAGTGTGCGGAGATGGTGGCGGAGGCGGAGGTGATGCATCAGCCCGTGCCGGTGTTAGAGGTTCAGTACCACTGGTGCGTCGTCAATGGGGCCGAAGAGGTGGTCGGGATGACCGCCGCGGCGGCGGTGTCCCCGCCCGAGGTCGCGGTCAGGGTCGAGGTCGAGGTCGCCGTCGAGGTGCCTCACATGGTTAGTTTGCTAAACCTCTTGTCTTTGTTTTCTGTATTTTGAGTATTTCAGTCGGGGTGACCGTAAATTCGCGAGAGACCAGAAAATCTAGAAGGATTACTTGCAGTTCAGGCGCTGTTTTCCCTGTATTTTTAAGATTGTTTGTTAATAATCATAGGATATGTCATTTCTCATAGTATAATAAGCTCTGAATTTTAGTAATCTATGTGGAAGAACAATTACTGTCAATATTTTAGAGTGGGCACTTTGCCTTCCTCTTTATGAAATCATTTTCTGTTTGTTGATGTTGATGCAAAAGACTGACACGCCCTGTAAGGAAAAGTAGACCCTTTTTACGGTGTATATGGGGGGTGGTTGTAGGCCAGAAAGTTCAGAAGATGGGTGCTGAATTTTTTTCACTGTGTAGCTAGTGGTAGGGGTGTTGAGTTGTAGTATGTGTATGTGCTTTTGCACAAGTTATAATTGCATACGAATTTTCCTTGACACTTGATGGTGGTTAATCTAGACGAGTTTTAGCCTGTTGCTGTTGCTGTAGATGAAAATTAAGCACTGGTTCATTTTCTTATTTCATTGTAGAGATGAAGTACTGGGTAAATCATACTATGTAGTTGCTGTGTGAGAGCAGCAAGGTTGAATTATTTTTGGAACATGACCACATAAGTAGCTCAGTCTTGTATATAGTTTAGCAGATTAGAAGAATGGGCTGTTTATATTAGTTTTTATGTCTAAGAAATAAGATTAGTAATGACTGTGTTTTTGTCTGCCATAGGGACTGGATAGTGCTGCTGGTGCACCGAGTGTATCAGTGGAAGCACTACAGTTTGTTCCCAATATTCGGTCTGGGAGCTTTTCTGATATTGGACCTAGGAGGTACATGGAAGATGAGCACATCCAGATAGATGATCTTTCTGCTCATCTTGGATCACTTTTTATGTGTCCGTTGCCTAGTGCCTTCTATGGGGTAAGTGATCACCATGTGCTTGCACTGATTTTTGACTGTTGCATCATCAGCAACAATGGCTGCACTGATTGTCTTGTTTCTTCCTTTTGCATTTTAGGTCTTTGATGGCCATGGGGGCCCAGATGCTGCAGCCTACATGAAAAGGCATGCAATGATGTTCCTGTTTGAGAACAGTGAGTTCCCACAAGCATCGCAAGTAGATGAAACATTCATTCAGTCTGTCGAGAACTCCGTGCGCAGAGCATTCTTGCAGGCAGATCTTGCCCTGGCTGATGATTTAGATATCAGCCACTCCTCTGGAACAACAGCACTCATGGCAGTGGTTTTCGGGAGGTAAGATGTGCAGTACTAAGGGCAGTTCCAAGAAGTACACATTTGTTGCTTTAGCTCACATGCTTACTTGAGGTTCTCTGATCTGTGTTGCAGGCAATTGTTGGTTGCAAATGCTGGGGATTGCCGTGCAGTCCTTTGTCGGAGAGGCATGGCGATGGAGATGTCTCGAGATCACAGAGAAAACTATGCCGAGGAGAGTGAAAGGGTTGCTGCATCTGGGGGATACATCGAGGATGGCTACCTCAATGGTGTCCTATCTGTGACACGGGCTCTAGGCGACTGGGACATGAAATTGCCTGATGGCTCAACATCGCCTCTCATTGCTGAGCCAGAGATCTGTCAAACCGTGCTTACCGACGACGATGAGTTCCTCATCATGGGCTGCGATGGGATCTGGGACGTGATGACCAGCCAGCATGCGGTGAGCATTGTACGCCGGGGGCTCCGGCAGCATGACGACCCCGAGAGATGCGCCAGGGAGCTTGTCATGGAGGCGAAGAGGCTCGAGACTGCTGACAACCTCACTGTGATCATCATCTGCTTTGTCTCGGATCTCGGCTCGCCACAGAGGGAGCAGGTGGGACAGGCGGCCCTGAGGCAAAGGAGGTGCAAGAGGCACTCTGCAATCTGAGGAGCTGGCTGGAGACGGATTGCTAGGGGTGAGCGCTAAGATCAGGCGTGGTGTTGGTCACCTGGTTGGCACTTTCCACTGTGTACATACGCTGACATTAGATTTCTTTTCTTTTCATTCGTTGAGGCGGCAGAGCAGGCAGCTGTGCAGCCGGCAGTTTTGTAGGTCATTTTTCTCATTATTCCCTTTATTTTCTACGTTTGTTGACATGCTGCTGCTATTGTTCCCACCGTTGCTGTTGTACATATCTGTTGAGTTCTTGTATTGATCAGCTTCCTTTCAGCAATAGCATCACATGATCTGTTATATCTCTCGATTTGCATGTTATTTCCGTAGTATTTTGGGTGCATGCAAAGCGTTGCTCTCTGTTTCATGAGGGCTGCATGCATCCTGATGTAATCTGAAATGCCCTCTTCCCTGAAAACTCATGTGGTAAGACCGTAAAAGGACACATGTAAGATTTCGGAGAACAATGAGGTCAGGCATTCGGAATGGCTTAAGGCTATTCACAATAGGAGTTTCATGGTATTAATTATTATGGCACATCAAATTTTTTTGCTCATATGACATTCAATTAATAAGGAAAGAAAAGAAAATAGTGTTATTATTATAACATGGTGCTAACCCATTTTTAAGATCGATGAAACGAAATGAAACGCCCACGGAAAGTCAAATCGTTTCATCAGAGAGAGGGGATTTCATGAGAGCTAGTTGTATTTAATTACACATGTTAGCCTAGGAAATAGTGAAATGGAACTCTCCACTTAAAGAGGGTATTTCATTCGGTTGCAAAGCTGATGTAAACTTCTAGGAAATAGTGTTATGAAACCTATCACTGTGAATAGCCTAATATTGTATACTTCTTTCGTTTCTAAGGCTATTCACAATGAGGGTTTCATGATATTAATTACTATGACACATCATATTAATGAGGGAAGAAATGGAAGTAGTGTCATCACCATGACATGGTGCTAATCCGTTTCCAAGACGGATGAAACGAAATGAAACACCCACCGAGAACCAAATTATTTCATCAGAGAAAGAGTATTTCATGAGAGCTAGTTACATTTAATTACACTGGTTAGCCTAGGAAATAATGAAATGAAACTCACCACTGAGAAGAGGTATTCCATTCAATTGCAAAGCTAATATGGACTTCTAGAAAACAATGTTATAAACCCATCACCGTGAATAGCATAATATACTTAGTTAGCTAAGTGGCTCTGTCCAATTAGCTTGTCTCGTATCCCCGAAAAGACAAGACTTATTTTTTCCTTCTTTAATACGTGTGCAATTAATATATACTGGTTATCCATCTAAAAAAGTTTTTATAAGGAGCGAGCAGTAGTCAGGCGTCGGAGCTGATATCTAGCGGGGATAATCTAGGCAGCCAGGCAGTCAGACGTGAGACCTAATAAGGAATGATTAGCAACCTTTTCTCACAAAAAAAGTCATGTATGCTACTAAGAGCGTATACAATACGTTTAAAATACTCTTAAACTAATAAGAGATAGACATATAAGTAAACTTATTTCTTTAAAAAAATGTTACAATATATAACATTAGAGGTGAGACCTTATAATGTAAAAAACTATAAAAATAAATATGTTTTATCAAATAAGCAATTACCAAACTAAAAAATTATATTATTTAATTTTTGGAACCAGTATACATATCTTATCTTAATTTGTTTAGTGCCACTTTCTCAGTGTATAAAACCAGTATCAAATTAAAAAAATTCCCTTAGCGGCACTCCTGCGACTACTATCACTCCCTTTGTTCATACTTCACACTAGCTAACAGATAATCCAAAGCTCCTTTTGACTCCTCTCGTTCAATTTCCCCAGCACTTGTGCGACAAGGAAGATGGCATCACAGACATAAAAATCAGCACGGCAACATCCGGTTTCGCTATACTTGAATTTCAGCTGCTAACTTAGAGGAACAGCCACTGCAAAGTCTGCAATTGACTATGGATGCGAGCGCAGAGCCTGTTTGACATTTGCTTTAACCAGGATCTTGAGTTTGTACGTTAAAATTAATTAAGCATTTTAAAAAGTTATCTTTGATCTAAACTGAAAATCAAATAGCAAACTTCCACACACAACTCCAAATCCAAGATTTATTAGAGCATCCACAATGTTAAATTTATACCCGTGTCTAAGAAAAATTTTCTTCCGGTTAAATTTCTGTCTTAGTATTAGTTTTATACAATAAGATGGTGCTACGCAATCAAAGAGAAATACATGTCGTATACATGGATACCGGTTCTTTAAATTAAATAATATTATTTAACACTCTTAATACTAGTTCTAAACAATAATTAAATAAATTTGTAATTTTGGTAAGAGTTCTGTCTTCTTAGAGGTGTCATACACTACAATATTTTTTTTACTAAGAAAGAACTTTATTATATATCCATATAGTATTGATGTAAAGATGCTCTACGCTGTAAATGTTGTTAGAGCTGATTTGACCAGTTTCAAGAAACATTAGATCTAAAGATATACCAAGAGGAGCCTAATTATCTAGCCCTGATAGAGTGATAGATACTGATGAAACACGGCTCCCCGTTGGTGGTTTAGCTGGTCAAATTTGGCTGTGCTAACCTGCCATAAATGGTAGTAGTGCAGTGGGAGGTAAACTACAAGAACGAACTGGTTCTAAACGGCATTAACGATCCAAGATAAAGCTAACGGTTCCAGAGAACGACAGGGAGCAGTGCCTGTCCATGCACGCGTCTGATACCAATGCAAAAGGATTAGCGCATGCAACTGTGAGCGACTGTATCTCCGAACTGTCACGCTGATGACTATAGAGAACTGCAGAAGTCGTTCCATTTGCTTGTCGGCGGTGCCTGTCTGTGTGGATCTTCCGAAGGGGAGAAAGAGGTCGACCATGGAGTCGTACTCCTCTCTGCTTAACTCAACTGAGTTCAGAAATTGCGGAAGCTGCAGTGCAGAAGCTATTTCAACTTCTGATGCGCCTCATGAAATAGCTTCTGCTGCTTCAGTAAGGGTTCCTTTGGTTTGGCTTCCGGGAGTAACTTTCGCTTCTTAGACGCTAAATCAAAGGGCATATTTTAAGCCAACAGCTTTTAGTAAAATCAGTTTTTGGTGCAGTGAAAATGTGAAAACTCTTTTAGACCTGCTTTCTGTGACTTTTGGTTTTTGGTTTCGCAACCATACAAAATTTCATAAATTGACATTTCAAATTTCATAAAACCATACCAAATTCTATAAATTGACATTTCAAATTTCATACAACCATACAAAAATTCATAAATTGATATTTCAAATTTCATACAACTATACAAAATTTCATAAATTGACATTTCAAATTTCATACAACCATACAAAAATTCATAAATTGACATTTCAAATTTTATACCATACAAAATTTCATAAATTGACATTTCAAATTTCATACTGTACAAAAATTCATAAATTGACATTTCAAATTTCATACAACCATATAAAATTTTATAAATTGACATTTCAAATTTCATACAATCATACAAAATTTCATAAATTGACATTTCAAATTTCATACAACCATACAAAATTTCATAAATTGACATTTCAAATTTCATACAACCATACAAAATTTCATAAATTAATTTTTTTACACGGCTCACAGCTAAAAGCAGCTTCACAGTCATTTCAGCCAAACGGCTTTCAGCTTTCTCACAGCTAACATCCCACAACAGCTTTTTCACGGCTCACAACAGCTTTTTTCCACAGCCACAGCTCAACCAAACACATCTTTAAGTACAGTTGCACAAGCTTCCGCTACGCCTTACCGAACTGTCCATGCCATCTTGAGATTGTTTATATCATTGAAATAACTTTCAAATACTTTGCTCGTCTCTAACACACTTCCATTCTCATCCGCCCATGTCACAGAATGCTTTACATTGTTCGATCCAACAGCCTTCAACGAAAATTTTAGACGTCTATCCCGGTCATTACTTGTCTCGTCTTTTGCGATGTTAACTGCATTACTAAATACTTGAATTCTTTTAACAATATTTAAAAAAATCAAATCGGATAGCCGAAGTGAAAAAATTGTATAAATGGACTCCCATCGGTAATATATCCGCCGAAGGTAGTCACGTCAGACCACGTTCGGTACTGAATCGGCTAAACGTGGGCACGTTAGTGCCGAACATGGCCAACAGCTAGCTACGTCAAGTGCTACAACGGCTACTTCGGTCGAACGTAGTCACGTTAGCCACGTTTGGCCGTTAAAATGTCGAATGTGACTAACGTGGTCACGTTTGCCCGAAGTAGCCGTTGCGGTGCCGACGTGGACTAGCCGTTGGTACGTTTAGTACTGCAACGACCGAACGTGGCTGATGTGGCCACGCTCGAGTGATTCAGTGCCGAATGTGACCTGATGTGGTCACGTTTCGTGGATACACCGCCGATGAGAGTCCATTTTTACAATTTTTTGAACTCGACTACCAAATTTATTTTTAAAAAAATATTAAAAAATCCTAAATACTTCAAGGTAAGCTTGCATTGAATCTATTTCTGCGTATTGAGATGAAGTAGGATGTTCATCTGCACCATGATCCATCTTTGCAGAAGTGTGATCACTAACAATGATTGCACTCATGAAGTCCACTTCATGTTCATCACCAGTGGCGAAAATACAGGGGGCTGGAGCGCCCCGTTGTCCAGCTCCCGTATTCCTCTTGTTTTTTATTTTAATAATAATAAAAATTAATTATTATTTATCTATCTATATGATTTTTCTCTATTTTTCATGTATACTTTTCAACTTTCTCCTAAACTGCAATACATGCATACATGTACAACTTCCTTTTGTAATAGCATGCACGCATAGACAAAATCATCAAGTGATCCATAATAACTAGTTATTCATGTATCTATAATTTTATTTTAATTTTTATTTCACCTAAAATCTCAGCATGCTGCCCTGCCTATTCTGGTTAAGCCCTCGCATGATCGCACCACCCGCGGCAAGTGTCGGACGTGTCCTACTATTCTGTGCCGCACCATACGTTCCTGCTTATTGCATATTTTATTTCTTATTGCATACGGGGTACAACCTGTCACGACTGATCCTACAGTAGCCGCCGTACTCACGCCAGGATCGGCGCCGGGGAGCTTAATGGTGGCGTGGCCAAATTTGGGAGGGGATTTTTTAAAAATAATATATTTTTATTTAAAATTTTAAATCTTGCATACAGATTTCATGTTTTTAAAAAATTGTGAGTATTTCCGTAAATTATAAAATCCGAACACAAGATTTAAAATTTTGAATAAAAAATATATTGTTTACAAAAAAAATTTCTGGGAGGAGACAGAAGCAAGCAACATGTCAGGGGTATTAGGCAGGCGGGCCCACTTGTACGATATGACTGGGTGGGTCCACTCATCAATTGGACCCATTAGTTTGATGGGCCGGTCTTCAAATTGGGCATCTGAATGGAACTACTTTCTTTCATATTATAAGTCAATTTATATTTTTAAGTTAAACCAAGTTTTGAAAATATATATTATTATATATAATATAAAATAAACAATATTAATAAATATTTTATAATGGATTTAACGAAACTAATATAATATTACATCTATTAATATATTTCTTAAAATTGATTTAAGTCAAAAGTTATTGTCCGATGGACCCTTACCAGTTCACCGCACACCACGAATTCTGAATACGCTGAATATTCAGTACAAGTTCCGCGACACGATCGCGGAGATGAGCCTGAATATGGAATTTTTTAAAATAATATTTTTTAAAAACGAAATTTCAAATCTTTATAGCACTTTCGCGTGCAACGGCTAATTTTCGCCGACTCGCACCACATCAGCGGGAGTCGGCCGTTGACTCCTACTAACATGGCGCGAGTCCGCCATTCAAGGGCCGACTCCTCTCTTATATAAAGGGGTCTGAACGCCCCCTTCCCGCTCCACCCTTGCTTGCATTTGGCTCCATTTTTTAGGTATGTTCTCTTCTCCCTCTAGTTTTACTTTTTGTAGTATAGTTTAGGAGTAGTTTAGCGGTACTTTAAGAGTAGTTTAGGAGTAATGTAGTGTTAATTTAGTACTAATTTAGTTGTAGTTAACTAGTGAATTAGCGATGATTTTAGAGTAATTAGTAGTAATATAGGCATAAATTAGCTATACTTTAAGACTAATTTAGCGGTCATTTAATAATGAATTAGTGGTAATTTTAGAGCGTTTAGCAGTAAGTTATGAGTAAATTATATGTACTTTATGAATACTTAACACTTAATTAAGTGGTCTTTTATAAATTTTTAAGTGTATTTTTATCCACATTTACACATAATTTATGCATTGTTTTTACCTAATTTATAGAATTTATTTACATTCTTTACGAAAAATTTAGAAGTTCTATGAATATTTTCTTTCTTTGTGTGTAGGTATTTTGTTGTTGCTAGCTTGCTAACGCAAGACTAGACCATCACTGTATTTGCTATTGTCTAGTGTTGTTGCAGGTATTCACACATAGTTAACTTTACTGTGTTATATATTTAATGTAGTTATTGGTCATGACGATGTTGATCTTAGTAGTTATCAATATACTGAGAATAGTTTAACTCGGGCGGAGGAGTGTGACATTGATAGCATTAGGCGGTGGATGTATTGTATTTTTCGAGTAGAAGGATCAGTGGGATTTGTATCTATATGCTCGATGCAGTCGTGTGCCCGAAGGGTTATTTTGGTAAATGACTCCTATTACCTCAAACAACATGTGGAGGGGTATGTTAGAATGGCGTTAGAGAAAGGTTGGGAACGGATTTTACTGGTTTGTTTCACTCCAAAATTAGGAGTAAAATTAGAGGTCGGCGAGAGTAGCCAACTCCAGGATGTTATTCCCGACATAGATATTGTGGTTGCGAGTTGTATTGTACGTGCAACTATTACAGCGCAAGCTGACGAAGGGGAGGAAATAGAGGACATAGCTGAGTTGCTTGAGAGATAGGATCAAGATTTCTAGGAAGCTATGGAGGAGGGTGGAGACGACAACTTGGGTGAAGAAGACAAAGCAGTAGATGCCACAATGACAATGAAGAGCCACACATTGTGATTCCCACTAGAAGATTTTCATGGTCTTGCTATAGATGATGGACGTGATAATCGTTGGGAGTATGCACAGAATGAGGAGCATAGGGATGTTGTGTATCCTACGAAGGATGCCGTGAAAGAATGGTCATTATCACTCTGGAGATCATTTCAAGTGAAAATTTCAAACCGCACAAACAATGACATTGTGTGCGAGAGGAATAATTGTCCATGGAGAATTCACGCACATAAACCAAAGTGAGGAATTCATTGGGTGTTCTCAATTGTGATCCAACATACATGTGTGATTAATACAACTGTAACTAGGCATAAGAATTTAAGTGCCAGTTACATTGCGGAAGTGATGTACTCTGAGATTGTTGAGAATCTCAGTTACAAGCCTCAAGCCTTAATACTTGCCATAGAGAGAAGATTTCAATACACTGTCAACTACTCTAAGGCATGGAGGACAAAACAGATAGCACTCGAGATGAGGTTCGGTATCTTTGAGGACTCATACCATAACCTGCCTTTCTGCTTGCAAATGGTCCAGACCCATAACCCTAGCATGTACTACACCTACCAAGAGAAGGATGCAATATTCTCAGAAGGTGCTAAGATTCTACACTAAGTATTCTTTGCACTCGGTGCTTGCATTGGGGCATTCAAGTATTGTCGTCCCATTTTTTGTGTGGATGGAACATTTCTAACCAGAAAGTATAGAGTTCATATATTGACGACTATTGGTGTTGACGACAACAACCAGGTTGTGCCAATTGCTTTTGGTTTTGTGCCAACTGGAACATATTTGTTAAAGTACTTCAGCAAAGACAACATTCTCGAGACATAGAGCGGTGAACTCCGTGGGTATGACGTTGTGAGATCATTCACAGCAGCTACTCTAGATAGCGCACATATGTGGGTTCCGGATTTTCAACGTGTCAACTCAAAGGTGGGCAGAAGGAAGACACTACACATTCGGAATGACGTGGATGAATTAGAAGCAGGGCGAAGAAAGAAAAAATGCTCTCTTTGCAACATGACTGGACACACGTACAAGAATTGCACACAAGCCAATACAAGTGGAGGAGGGCCCACATAAAACAAAATAGAACACGACACAAATTGTACATATTAATAACATGTATGTATAAATTTTACATTAGTTTGATTTCTTAGATTTTCTGAAGACCTACTAACATAGTCATAACGTGTAGATTGCTGCTAACAATGCTTGGTCATACAAGCCTTCTCTCTCCTTCTATGGATGCACACCACCGGGCATGAGCACTGACATCCCCGCTCCGGATAAGTGTGATCTTGTGCATCTGAGAGTCCGGACACCGCAGTATTCCTAGACCATCGATGATCGATGTGTTGGAAGGTTAGTTATTCATGTTTAATGGGGGATCATTTTTAATTTGTTATGTCACTAACAGATTGGTGCATGTAGGTTGCGTGGTGTCGGTTTACTAGGTCTAGCGAGGATGGTGGATGGAGCCAACAGGTTTCCATTTGATCGCTCTCTTATCATAGTGTGGGTCGACAAGTGGAGGCTAGAGACACATACTTTTCACCTGCCTTGTGGGAGGTGACGATCACATTGTAGGATGTCTCGATGTTGCTAGGACTTTCATTAGTAGGATCAACCGTTATGGCAGAATATGTACACCCATCATGGCGAGAAGACATGCTCGAACGGTTCACCGATGTCCATCCCGTCCTGGTGCATGCAGTGTAGGACTTCACATCCTCACACGGGCCCTCACGGAGTTGGCTACATCAATATCAAGTACATCATTTGTATTTCGTAATAAAATTATGCATTAATTTCTTTGTAGTGGTTCCGTATCAATGTTTATTTTTTGACAGGCCGAGCACCTCCACCCTCAGGCATACGCCTACTCAGTTAGTCGACATCTTGAGGCTTACATTTTGTGGATTTTTTGGTTGGTTCATGTTCACCAGCACTCACATAGATACCATAGACAAGCACCTGGTGCAGTTTGCACGAACCATTGCCGATGCCCCTGGCGATGTCGTGCCACAATACTCGTGGGGATCTACCATTCTTTGCACTACATACCGTGCTCTATGTGGGACCAATGACCTACGTGCGCATGTGTAGTTGTTGTATTATACAAACATCGATTGGAGGCGACTCAAGGGGAAGGAGAGAATTTGTGTGCCCCAACCTATATGAGCATGCCGTGGTAAGTGATGACAAAAATTATACATGTTTAATTTCATATAATTTTCTAATGCAACAGTGACCTCACTACTTATTATGACAGCAAACTGTTAGAAGATGTTCATTCTGTCAGTGGATAGATATCACACAACCTATGTGCGAGGATGATTCTATCACAGAGGTGACCAAAAGAGTCGTTGGTGCGGGCAACTAGCCGTTGCCGCGCCAGCGTGGACGTCAGTCGGCACTTGGTCGGCTGACTGGCGATGACGTGGACAGAGTCGGCCAACCAAGTGCCAACTACGGGCCATGTGGCTGCAGTCGGCGGTTGATCGGCCAACTGCTACCCATTTTTTAAATTTTTTGAAAGCGCTAAACATATTTAAAATTTTGTTTAAAAATATTATTTTTAAAAAAATCCTGAATATGGAGCAGAAGATTGTTGGGATCTGAATTCTGAAAGCAGTACGCGTATGATGATCGAGTGAACTAAGCTGACACTGAATTCAAGACGAGTCAACCCTGCTCGCCCAAAGATCCGGGTCAGTTACCAGCAGGGATGGATCGACCAAATTAAATAACTTTAATTAATATATATATAGTGTGCATGCGTGCTAGCTCTGAATTCACAAATATGCACTTCCAAATTAACTGACGCTTGCGGCATTGTCATCGTTCTCATCAGATGATGCATGCGTGCATGTGTTTCGATCCAGCGCAAATAGCTCAGAGACGACGATACTGATCCGGACCGAAATTTGCGCGAAAGTTCAGAGATGTGTAGATCCATCCATCCGTTACGTCGCCGTCGACGACGACACTGCAGCCGGCATGCATGCATGCAGGTCAAGACACGTGCCTAACTTCCAATTAACAAGACAGTTACTGTAACTAACACGCTGCAAGCCGCTGCGGATTAATTAATTACTCACCTAAACAAAATACAGGGCATCCACTTTACAAGCTAGTCATCTCTCCGCCTCTCTCGCAGCCCGGTCAACTTCCGAACCCCGGCCCTAACTCCTCCATGCATGACACACTGGCTATGTTCCTGATGACTAACCTAGCTAGCTAAATAGCTAACTGCATACTAGTTGGGTTTAATATTATTGTTCTATCGATCGAGTGTTCATAATACATTACACGGCTTAAAAGGTGAGATATATTTATCACCCAAAATACTAACTTTTAGGTTACATAGACCTGGATCATAAATTATACATATGATGGCCCTGGTTGGATCTATGGGTTAGTGGACTTAATTCGAGTATCCGAATTATGGCCCTGTATGGAAACTCTAGCAGTGCTAGAGGTTAGAGTTAGATTGTAACCCTAAATTAACTCTGAAATAACTCTAGCCCTTGAGGTGTATGGATGCAAGGGTTAGAGGTTAGAATTAGTTACTTTTTCAATCATTTAACTACTTTTCAGCTTGATTTATTGTGGCCAGACTAGTTCCACTGTGTGGTGTGTGGCTGTGTGGGGATCCTGTGTGGCTAGAAATCCCTTTTTTGGGTAGGCCTCACACAAACTAGCCCCAATTAGCACCCCTTGGAGGTGCTAGTTTTTTTTGATGGGTTAGATTGAAATAGCCCAACTCTAACCCTCCTGTATGAGTATTTTGGGGTTAGTTGGGGTAAATCTAACTCAAACTAACTCTAACCCCTGGATCCATACAGGGCCTATATTGGAATTCTGATTTATAGGGGTTGTTTGGTTGCATGCACCAGAGCTCCAGCTCGCATCCCGGCCGTGTGCAACATCCGGCATGTTTAGTTAGCTGCACTGGTAGTCCATATGAGCTAGGCTAACCGGTTGCAAAATCATCCTTCAGGGTAGGCTGGGCCAAATGAGATCCTCAGGGCAGTCGTCCTTCGGAGCCATCCGATCTCAATCGGACGGCTGTTCGAGGGGGGCTTCGCGTCGGTAGAACCCACTTCGCAGGGAGCTCCGAAAAGAGAGAAGGAGGCTTCGCACCGCCCGATCAAGATCGGATGGTACGCGAGGAGCAACTGCCCTCTGTAATCGGCAGAGGAACCGGTTCCAGGCTGGGCATGCAGAAACATGCATGGGGAGTGAGCGAGTGTTGCTCGGTGACTAGGCCGCGTTGATGCAGCGATGCGCTGCCTTTGCTTGCCGGTGTTAAATGATTCACTCGATTTGTTCACATCACAATATATAGGACTTCGAAAACTTTTCATTGAATGAATCATCTGGATACAACAAAACATCGTCTCGTAGATATAATATCTAGAGATACAACTAACCAAATAATATCTCAACTCGTTCAGAATAAACATATACATACAACTAAATAGAATCAATTGTATTACCTTAGACCTTCTCTAAGAGAACTCTAAAAAGTTTTTTTTTGTAATTATAACTAAAAAATTAGCTCTACCGGATACTCTAAAAGTCTCTAAAACAAGATCTCTAAAATAAATTATTCCGCTTCCTACTTTTAAAAAACATATACAGATACTTAAATTTAGAACTCTGTTAAAAGAAAAACACTTTAAAATGATTTACACCTTTAAAAAATCCCCAAAAAACTATACGTACGATGAGTAGTCGAATTTTAGAGCTACTAACGAAGATACTCTTACTGTAAAAGCAAACAAACAATAATCCCATAGAGAATCTTCGGGTTACACTTTAGAAGAATTGGTATTATATTCATACTCCATATGTGATGGTGATGTTATTAGGTTAGGTTTAATATCACCCTGTGCACGGATCGATGATGGAAAAACAAAATTTTAAAATATGAAAAGCTCACACTGCACCCAAAAGGAGTCTATTAATTTAGATTGAGTTGTTATGGACTCTCCGTCTCAGTTGATCTGCATTGACAGCAGCAGCAACGCAGCTACCCAGTGCAGGTCACTGTCTACCTAGCTTCTTCTTTGGATCATGGCCGCTTAGGCTGACATATATAAATGGGTGGCCGCGTCCTCTTCTCCGTAGCCACCTCCACTTTGCATCACTGCATAGTTGGACTCCTCTAGCTAGCGAGTTCAGTGCTAGCTGACATCAGCTACTTGTTACACATACCTAAGCTTGCTAGATGGGCACCATTAGCAGAGATGTCGGTGCTCGTTGCTCTAGTCTGCTTGTCGCTGTCGCGATCTTCTTCGTCTGCGCGGCGACGACGGTGGCGTCGCTGCAGGTGGGGTACTATAACTACACCTGTCCCGGCGCCGAGGACCTGATCCAGACCATCGTCCATGGTGCCGTCCGTAACGACGCCGGCAATGGCCCCGGCCTCATCCGCCTCTTCTTCCACGACTGTTTCGTCAGGGTAAGCTAGCTAGGAGCCTAGGACTCTAGCTAGGAGTAACTAGTGTTGCCATAATGCTATTGATTATTCTGCTTGAATTCATTTGCGGATGGATTAATGCAACAATGCAGGGGTGCGACGCGTCGGTACTGCTCGACGCCGATCCGACGAGCAACGCCACCGTGGAGAAGATGGCGCGGCCAAACTTCCCCAGCCTGCGGGGCTTCGGCGTCATCGACCGCGCCAAGCGCGTCGTGGAGCGGCGGTGCCCAGGGGTGGTGTCCTGCGCCGACATCGTCGCCTTCGCGGCGCGTGACGCCTCGCGCATTATGGGCGGCATCAAGTTCGCCATGCCCTCAGGCCGCCTCGACGGCCGCGTCTCCAGCGCCAACGACGCGATCGCCAACCTGCCGCCGCCGACGTTCAACATCAACCAGCTCGTCGCCCGCTTCGCCACCAAGAACCTCACCGCCGACGAGATGGTGACGCTCTCTGGCGCCCACTCCATTGGCCGCTCCCACTGCTCCTCGTTCTCCAGCCGCCTCTACCCTCAGATCGACCCCACCATGAACGTCCCGCTCGCCTTGCGCTCCCGTCTCAAGTGCCCGGCGGCGACGGGACGCCATGACCGCGTGGTGCAGCTCGACTTCAAGACGCCGCTGCAGCTGGACAACCAATACTACAAGAACGTGGAGACGCACGAGGTGATCTTCACGTCGGACCAGGCGCTGCTGGACCGCAGCGACACGGCGGCGCTCGTCGCCCAGTACGCCGCCAGCCGGAAGCTGTGGTCGCAGCAGTTCGCCGCCGCCATGGTGAAGATGGGCTACCTCGACGTGCTCACCGGGCCACCCGGCGAGATCCGCAAAGTGTGCAACAGAGTGAACTAGTAGCATTATTGCACGGCAGCAATTCAGTCAACTCCATCAAATTAATTCAACCAAAGCACATGAATACTTGATTACTGTACATGCCATGATCAGCGATTCAGCATCACCTTCGTTTGTAGCTTAATTAATTTCCTACTGCTTAATTACCACAAGGGTCACGGTCACCTACTTGAAAGTCATTTCAATATAATTCTGCTTTCAATATTTGGTCTTAAGAAATCTGAATTTTCATCTTACAGAATTGCTATGCTTTATAAGTCTGAGTTTTCTTCTTGCTGAAGTTTATACACACATGAATGGAGAGTTCAGACATTCATTTTTCAGTGTATATTGCTGAATTTTCTTTACACGTCGATCGATCTAAGGCAACATGCGTGCATGTGCCATGACAATGGCCACCTGCTGCAGGCTCAGCATTTCTGCCTTAAAATACAGGTTCGATCTGTTCATACATTCAGAGAAAGTGACAGCAATGGACTACAGGTAACAGGTTGGAGAACAAACATATTGGCTCAATTTCTGTGGTAACAAAACTGCAACTGCAGTTTGCAGGAACAATGCTCAAGTTAATGGCATCGATCGGGATCTGCAGCAAGGACAGAGACAAAATTAGTGTCACTGGGTGTAATTGACCTTGCTAATCAGAATACTAATCAACTATACTCACTAGTCTACTATAGGGGTACTAATTAGTCTGAACTCTGAAGCTTCCCCAATGGATTGGTTTTTCTTCTCTGAAAGTCTGAAGCAAGACGATGGATGGATCGACCACAACTCTGAAGTATCTTCAACTCGCGCCAACTTTTCCCTCAGGAATCTTTTCCCCAAGTTGATCGAGATGGATCACGCTAGAACATGAGAGTATAGTGTAGTCTGTGCGCAACAGGGATCGATTGGCTGTTTTAAATACGGCCAACTCGCTGCATAATGTTCTGATTGGAACGATCTCTCTGACTAGATTATTGTGTTCTGCTGAAGAAATGACAACTCCGAACTCGATTATTGTTCTGGTGAAAGTACAGGATACGAAGCTTCTCGTGGCAAACAATCTAGAGCAGTTTGGATTCTTGTGGCCACACATAGCACGCACGTATCAAATTGTCATAAGATCAATCATGCCCATGTACGTATTTATGTACATATAATTATATATGAAGAACTGTGTGTGTTTCTCTGATATCTCTGTACTTTACTTGTTTTTTTCCCTGAATAATAATTAATTTGGGCTGCTTTACGCACTTCAATTCCTATGGGACAGTGTTCTTTCTTGTTGCTACACTTTGTCTTCACGAGAAAATTTATCTACTATCATATTCCATAATATAAAATTTAATGGAACATTTCATAGTACAATGAATCTGAATAATAATATTGGCATGACAAACCTTCGACAAACCTAAGGAAATATTTTCGTGGACGCTTCCAATTCTCACATTGAGCACAGTGACATATTTCGCATGGACAAGATTCATCTCTATCGGGAGAAGCACATTTGGCGACTATGGTTTGTTGACGACATTACTTACACATACATATATGCACTTTTGGTAGAAATTTTATAAGGTGTATGGATTTATCCATAGGCCATGCATCGCCCCCTAAGGTGAATGGAATTTTTTTTATATGTGTGATCTATGCTTTAGTTAGATATTTTGCGTTAATGAAAGTTAACCATCACTATAGATATAATATTTTATAGTTGCAATTGACAAAAATTATAAGAGTTAAATAATAGGTTCACTGAAAAAAAACTAAAAAAACTAAGCTCGAAATTTGCATAAAATACAATACAAATGTTTTACATGAATACAAGATTGTAAGTAGTTTGTAACAAGTCACGGGAGTACACAATCAAGCAGATGCCCTAGATGGTGTCCTGCACATCACAGCTCCGGAAGGACATGAGGATGCTGATGCTGAAGAATGAAGTAGAAGGGGAAGGGGTGGAAAGGGGACTTCACCTTAATGGATTTTGTAATAATTTGGGCAGCAGGCTATGGGCCACAAACAATCTAGTTATGTTTATGGAACAGCGAGTGCTTTTAGACTGGGTTTTATCTGTTATCTTAAGACTATATCATCTGTTATTGCAATGTTTCTATTATCCAAAGTTGCGCTGCGTTCGATCTCCAGAAACTTGGTTAGAGAGACTTGTGACTTTGAGAATATTTTTCTATGAATCATAAAATCACGTGGAATTTGCTAAACTGGAATGTTAGGGGACTGAATGCGTCAGATAAAAAAATGGCAGTGAAATTGTTTCTACTCAACAAGAGCTACTCGGTCTATTGCCTTCAGGAAACAAAATTGGATCACATTGATCACTCGTTGATTAGAAAAATTGCTCCCAGAAGATTCGACAAATTTGCGTTTGTCCCTTCAATAGGAGCATCAGGTGGAATTCTGGTAGGATGGAATGGAGCTCGTTTCAATGGTCAGGTAGTATCAAGCAACAGCTTCCACATAACAGTATCATTCAACTCAACTCATACTAATAAACAATGGTACCTAACAGTCATTTACGGACCTTGTCAGGAACCAGATAGATCATTATTCTTCAATGGTACTCAAAACTGCTAGATGTTTGTAGGAGACTTCAATCTTTTCTGGTTCCCACACAACAGAAAGAGGCCGGGGGACAAGGAACACTCTCAGACAAATTTAATAGATGGATATCGCAGTTTCGTTTATTAGAAATCCCGTTGTCGGGCAGCCGTTTCACCTGGAGCAACATACAGTGTGACCTGCTATTAATTCAGCTTGATTGGTGTTTAACTTCACCACGCTAGGTGACATACTCTCCAAGGACCACATTTACTGGCCTAGATAGATTCATCTCGGATCATGCACTTTGTTTAATTCAGATTGGAACATCGTTCTCCAGGCCCTCTATTTTTAGATTTGAAAATTTTTGGCTTAAAATGCCAGGATTTAAGGAGCTGGTCTTAGAATGTTGGTCAGATTTTGTGAGGGGGAAAAACGAGTTATTGAGGATTGCTAAAAAAATTAGGCTGCTTAAAAAAATATTAAGGAAGTGGAGGTGGAGTGTTGGTGGCTTAGAATCCTCTCTGAAGGCTTGCCACATAGTTCTCTCGTCACTAGATTCATTTGAAGAATTTCATCCATTGAGCAACCCAGAGGATAATTTCAAAATGTTACTAAAGCAACGGATTCAAAAAATACTTGAGATCAAACATAGTTACTGGAAGCAAAGATACACGGTGCGCTGGACGTGTGTAACACCCCAATTTTTAAGAGAAATAAAAATACCATTTAATATATTTTTCTAGAAATAATTTATTTTAAAATGCCTTTAATGCCCTTCTAAGATAGAAAATTTTGTATATGATCCCAAGGCCAAGATATATTTTTGAGAATTTTTACAAATTTTTATCACCCTTGGAAGTAGCCCAAATATTTTAAACCAATTTCTGCAATTATTTTTATTCTGAAAATAATTGAAAACAGTAACGGGCCTCCTCCCCCTCTTCTCCCTCCACCGGTCGGCCCAACCCACTCCATCCCCATGCCTCGTACTGACACTCGGGCCCCGCTTGTCAGCGAGCCCCTCTCCCTTCGCGCGTGCGCCCGACCGCCCGACCCCACCTGTCGGTTTCGCCCCGTTACCACGCCCACACCCGTGCCCCACTGACCTGTGGCCCCCACCTGTCAGGACCGTCGTCCACCTCATGCCATCGCCCCCGAATCCCGTCGGCCGATGACCTCGCCCTCGGATCCGCCTCGCCGGCCCCTCTCCCATTAAATTGGAGCCATTAATCGGTCCCTCGAGCCCTGCCGGCCGTTTCCCCTCGTTAATCCTCGCGATTGCACCCCGGGATCGCGCTGCGCGTGCATGGCCGAGCCTCACCGGCGCCATTGAAGACCCCCCTCCACTTTCCATGTATACACCGCCCGTTTTCCCCCGCCGACGTCCCTATTTAAGCCCCTGGTGCGTCCGCGTTCGACCCCACGCCATTTCGCACTCAAACCAAACCGAACGCCCGAGACGCTCATTTCAACGCCACACCTCCCCCTTTACTCTGGCCGTCACTCGCCATCGCCGGAGTCCCCCTCTATCCTCGACGACCATACCGTCATGACCGTAGGCGCCTCCCCGACGTCGGCCACCCCTCCGTCGACGACGAACCCCGCCGGAACGCCATCGCCGACAAGGAACCCAAACCCCTCCGCCATCTACCCTCGTCGCCGGCTGCACCCCATCGACCTCGGACCACCGCAACGGTACCCCCGTGTTCCCCTTAATGCCCTCTTTCCGTTTCTAGGCGTAGCTTGGACCGCCGTCGCTCGTCGTGGCCCCTGGCCCGCTCGCTGTCGCCACAGAAGACGACTAGCGTGGGTAAACTACACGTGCCATGTCGGATTCATCCCCGACCGCGTGATCACGATCTGACGACCGAGATTAATCCATCCCTCGGTTTAATCTGGCCCGTTAGATCTAAGCGAAGCGGTACGGTGTGATCTCGTGCGTCCATTAGTATTTAAATCCCGCATCGAATATGGGCCATCCATCGCGTACCGGTTCGACGTTTTAATCCTGGCCGTCCATGTTAACTTAACTCCCCCGCCTCGCCCGTGGCCGCCCGATCGCGATCCAATAGTGGATCTAGATCCGGTGCACGCGCACAGTGCACGGGTTCACGGTGAACCCGGTTCGCCGTGGACCGACGCCTATTTTTGGATTTAAATTAATTTCCAGAAATAGTTTTAAACTTATAAAATTCATATCTTGCGCATTTTAACTCCAAAAATTACCATTTCAATTCCAGAAAATTTATAATTTTATTATCTACATGTTAATGCAATAAAAATAGTAGGTTTATATTGAGTATTTTATTTTTATTTAAATAACATATTCAAATGCACTTTAGGATAAACTACAAATTGATCCATTTCAACTTTAGGATCCTCCGACCTTGATGTGCAACCCAAGCCATGCTATCTAGCCTAAACTCCTTGTCACCATATGATTAGTACTATTAGTTAGTGTCCAATGTATCGACACGATTGCTATAGGATTAAAAATGAGTCGTAGCAACTTGGTTCTACTATATGATCCCCGTTATCCTTATCTTTGGAATTCTGTTGGTGATAGAGTTTTGGTTGTGAGTGTATGCATGGTGGATTCCAGGTGCAAGCTAGGGCATTGGTCGGTAGCAACCGGGGCACTATAAGGACCGGTCTACGGGATCCATTGCAATACACTTCCGTACTAACCACAAGTCTAGTGGGTAAGTCCTAACTAAGGTATGGGATGTTCCAAACCGAGGCCACCACTTGGAGATGGGTCAAGCAGCACCTGCGGGTGGCTTGTACCGACGTGGTGCAAAAGGGGGTGCGACGTTAGCCGGGATGCGGCCCGGCGCGCCGGCGAAGCCTAGAGCGGGTGGTTATCGCTTGGAGCATTTCATGCCGAGGTTTTGGCACGAATTCTCATGGTATGGGTCATCTCGTTACACTGTGGTGTATGGGATGAGTGCGTGCCTTGTGGGTACAGTAGTACACCTTTGATCAGAGTCATAAATCTTTTGAAAAGCCGAGCCCACGGTCAAGGGCGAGTTGCGTGACATCCCATAGTTAGTTTACTTTTAAAAGAATGTGCATGATGGTTTGGCATGTAAGGACTGTTGTGCGAGGAGGGAAAACGTACTCCTCGAGTTAGATGTTATTCTGATGTTCATGTTTATTATTCCGCATAATTAAATTTGACTACACTAAATGCAACAACTAAAATAGTACGTTTCCACACTTTTAGCCATTATCCTTCCTTTGTTATCACCTTGCATTACTATTTGCATTTGCGGTGGCTTGTTGAGTACTTTTTGTACTCATACCCGTTGGACACACTATTCAGAGGATGCCTACTTCGAGGAAGATAGTCTGGAGCAGCGACCCAGTCAAGAAGAAGATCCTGAAGAGGGCGTTCGTCATGCTTTTATTTACGTATTTTAATTTTACTCTTTTGTAATAATGTGGTCTGCGTACCACAGATGACTGCTCGTATGTACGTGTCACATGATGAACCTCTTGTATTATTGTTTTTCTTTGGAAATTCAATAATGTTCCGATTTGTTAAATCGGGGCATCACAACGTGCCTAAGGGATGAAAACACAAGATTCTTTCATGCGGTGGCAACAGATCGCCTAAGACGAAACAATATTTCCTCGATCAAATCTGACAATGGCATGATCTACACCGACCAGAAAGAAATAGAAGAAGCTATCTTACAATCTTTCCTACAAAGGCTGGCTGTTTCAACAAACATAAGACATGACCTTCCTTGTCCGGTGAATTTTATTCGTTCTCAAAATCTAAACAATCTCATTGAGCCTTTCTCACCAATGGAAATAGATGACGTCATTAAGGATATGCCTTCACATAAAGAACTTAGACCGGATGGATTCAATGAGTTGTTTTACAAAACATTTTGGGACACCATAAAGTCAGATTTCTACAATCTATGTGAGGCCTTTCACAGTGGGAATCTTGACTTGAGACCAATAAACAACTCCTTCATCATACTGATACCCAAAAAAGAAACACCAAGTTTAGTTACGGACTACAGGCCGATATCACTAGTTAATTTTGTGATCAAGCTAATCACTAAGATTCTTGCGAATTGCCTCCAGCTAGTATTGAAAAAAATGATACATGCGAATTAATATGGGTTCATTAAAGGAAGGTCCATTCAGGACTGTCTGGCTTGGAATTTTGACTATATTCATCAATGTAGTCGATCCAAAAAACCAACTGCACTTTTTAAATTAGACTTTAAAAAGGCTTTTGACCTGGTCGAACATTCAGCTATCATTATGATGTTAACAAAGCTTGGCTTTCCTCAGCAATGGATAAGATGGATTGAACTAATACTTAGCTCAGGAACCTTGTCTGTCATTGTAAATGGCTCAATTGGGAAAAAATTTGAATGTAGGCATGGGGTAAGACAGGGGGATCCACTTTCACCAATTCTTTTCGTGCTGGTTGTAGAACTTCTTTAGTATATCTTAAACACGAACAATATGACAAATGCTTTGAAGGCGCCATCCTGTCATAAGCAGAGGGACATCCTGGTAATTCGGTATGCAGATGACACAATCATCTTTGTGGAAGCAACTCAATCAAATATTTATCAACTAAAGGGATTACTAAATTCTTACGCTGCTTTCACTGGACTAAAAATCAATCTTTCAAAATCTAGCATGATCCCTATCAATATTGATAACGATGAAGCTATTATCATGGCCGGAACTTTTGGATGCCCTCTAGATGAGTTCCCTTTGACTTACCTGGGACTACCTTTAGGGATCAAAAATCCTAAATATAAAGACTACAAGTCGCTACTGACAAGAATTGACAAAAGGTTAGGGACAACCTCATACTGGCTCTCGATGGCAGGAAGGCTCCAAATAGTGAACTCTGTTCTTTCAGCACTGCCAACATACACAATGGCCATGTTCAATCTGCCGGTTAAGGTAGTCTGACAAATTGACAAAAGCAGACGAAGATGTCTATGGAATGGCAATGATAGCAATACATCGCTGAGAGCTTTGGTAAGTTGGAATAAGGTATGCAAACCAAAGTATAAGGGAGGACTAGGCGTTATAAACATTTACGACCAAAACAATGTGCTCATGCTAAAACACCTTCCCAATTCTTTAATAAGGTGGATGGTCCCTAGGCCCATCTAATTTGGGAAACGTATTACACAAGAGGGACAATATCTCATGTTGGTGGTACTAGAGGATCAAACTGGTGGAAATGAGTGCTCAAGCTATGTCTGCTTTTTCTCGGGTTGGCAAAACCAAACATTGGAAACAGTTCAACGATTTCTTTATGGTATGACATCTGGTTAACTCAACCGCTTTATCTTACAGCACCAAGATTGTTCACATTTGCAAAAGACAAAAAATGCTCGGTGCGACATTTCCTAGGACAAACAGACTTGGCACGTGTTTTCTTCTTACCGCTTTCAAAGGAGGCCTTGTTAGAATTGAATGAGCTACAAACTCAGATGGCTATGTTAGACACGTAGGAACAAGACAATGATTGCTGGGATTACATATGGGGCTCGAGGGTATACACTCCAAAGAAACTATATGCAAACACCTATAGGTTTACAGTGGCGTCGCCGGTATATACATGGTTGTGGAAATGCAAGTGCGAGAACAAACTAAAGGTGTTCTTTTGGTTACTATTGCAAGACATGCTAAACACGAAATACATGCTAAGAAGAAAGAAGATAATTACTTCAGATACAAATGGCTTCTGCAGGTTATGTGATGATAATGAAAATGAGACGAGTATGCATCTATTTTTTAAATGCAGGTTCAGCATAGCCTGCTGGTTCAGGATAGGATTATTCTGGCCAAATCAGAGTACAATCTTAGAAAGGACAATAGCAATCAGACCAAGATTAGGTCTTAAATTCTACATAGAGATCATTGTGACAGGGGCATGGTCTATATGGCTACATCGAAACAACTGTATTTTCAGACAAGATTCTCCCTCAACCAGAACGTGGTTATCCTCGTTTACATCTATATTACAAATCTAGAGTCAAAGATGTAAACCACCTCTAAGAGCCATAATCATGTCCTGGATAGCAACATTGTAATTTAGCTTTACTATTTCCACATAGGCTATCTGGGATGTAATCTTGGATTGGATTTTATTTCTGTAAGAACTTGTTCTTGTAGGGTACTATCCTCTAATTTATAACCTCAGTAGGAGCCTCTCCTACTGGTTATTTCTCAAAAAAAAAAACAATACTACTCTATGTTTTCTCGTGGCCATGAAAGTCTTCAATGTATATTTGTCACTAATTTTGTTAAGATAAAATTATGTATTTGGGGAGCACAGCAAAAGAACCACTACCTCTTTTTGATAACAAGTTATCTGAAAACTAAATAAACAAAACTAAAGCTTAAAATATCATCAATAGGTATACTCTCAGTTTCTCGTTGAATGATATTATGTAAAACTTAAAATAAATGTTATTCTAGAATTGGTTTTCAATGTAAAATGGAACAAATGAGAAATCCTAGAAGGGATATAGTTCTTTGGAAACAACAAAAATAACAAGCGTGAAAGATGTTTTTACACCACAATGTCACATTGCATCTGAAAAAACATGGTTGCATTTTCCTCTCTTAATAAGGCTTGGAAGTCAAAATTGAGCAGATAGAGTGGCACACCAACTGAATTTCTCAAAATCAAGAAACAAGCAGTTTCATGAGGGAGGTGTAAAACATATACGACATTAACTAGCTAGTGAAAGAAATAACTACTAGCTAGCAAACCCATATGAAGAACATGTTGGGGGAGAAAAGCATCGTAGCAGAACATACTGATGAAATGGGAGTGGAGGGGCGTGAGGCAGATAGTTTGAGCTCCAGAGATGCAAGAGGAGGAAGCGCTCGGAGAACAAGGTCTCAATGTCAGGCCATAGCAGCTGTGGCGTGAGGAGGGCAGCGTGTGCAGAAGTACAGGGCAGGACTGTAGGGCAAGGGCAAATCGCAGAGTATGTGGGACTGCGGGAGCAAGACTGAACATGTGTGGGTTGAAAGAGAATCTTGACATATCTAATCCCTTAATTTTTTTGGTGTATTAATGACAATAGTGATTAAATACTACTAACAATACTGGTAAGATGAATGTAGATATTCCAATTTAAAGTTGCATTGCGGTTCAATCAAATTTGGAGAAATCACCTTAGTATTGCTTAGGCTTAAAATTAAATGTGCAAATTGAGTATATTTCATTTTATTTTGATTCTAGATGTGTCATACGATCAAGAGAAATGCATTGATTATTGATTCAAATCTAAGTGCTAAAAGCAAAATCTTCCTTAAAAAGTTTGGTATTTTTCTTAGATGGATTTTGGATTTCCAGCAAAGCCTTATAATCTGGATATATCCGGAGCATACAAATTCTTGGTTCTGTTGGACTTGTTTTACATGCCGGAGTATCTAGATTTTAGCTAGATAATCAGAAAATTGTGTTTTGTTTCAATTTATTTGCACTTCGGACTATCCGGGTTCACACCGGATAATCCAAAAACATGTTTCTGTTTGGTTTTCTAGATGATCCAAAAACATGTTCCTGTTGAATTTATTTTTATGAGATGGAATATTTATACTTTGGTCGGATGATCCAAAAATTGCTCTCTGTTGAATTTTATTTCGTGGCCCTGAGCATTAAAACCTTAGTCTAATGATCTAAAAACACCTTTCAGTTTGGTCTGGAATATTCAAATTCAAATCAGACTATCCGAAACACCGGTTCCGCTTCGAAATTTTTTTAGTCCCAATTGTCCATATGAACAATATGTGATTTTTACATAACAGCTAGATTTGAGATAGTGGTATAAATACCTCCCCTCTCTATAATCAGGGGTACATGATTTCAAATCCTAGCAGCCTTGCCAAGTTTACTCTCTTTCTCTCTAGTGCTTGATCTTGCTTAGATCTTAAGAGTTGATTCAAGAGTACACCACAAATCTCATCGTGGTCTTTGTTGATCCATCTTTAGAGAGTTGTGGCAACGTGTGTGTCATGTTTCTTTGTGGTTTTCTTGAATACACGAAGGTGGATCACATCAATGGATTCCTTATTCTTGGAAGTAACTCATCCTAGATGGTTAGGCATTGATTCCTGAGCACCTAAGAGATTGTGGGTCACATTTGTATGTACTCATTTTTGCCTCAACATCAAAGAGGTAACATTATATAAAACCAAAGGTTGCAGTGGTGAGTGCTTGGTGAGGATTATGGTTGAAAGAGACTTAACCCTTTGAAGTTTCCTCAACGAAAACATATGATTGTTGGATCCAAACTTCGGTGAAAAATCATTTATGTCCATCCTTATATTTGTTAGTTGTATTTACTGTTGATCTTCCCGTTAACTAGCAATCATATGTTTCATTGAGTTCTTATCTTAGAGGTTCATTGGCTAAAATAATTTCTGCGGCATTTATTGTTTCAGATCTATTTATTGTGCCCTGCCCCCGTCAATAGCCTACATGAGTTTGAGAGGATATAACAATCGCATATGTATAAGTGTGTAATAAATTAACATGTTTGGTGACTAGTCAACAGAGGGCATATGCATCATTAACAACCGGAGTACCTAATAATTGAGCTCTTATTAGTCTCCTCTAACTAAGTTGGTGTTTGGTTTGCTCAAGGTAATGTAAATGGTAATGAAATTAATTACAGTGTCAAGTGATAACAATGTATCAGATTACTAGATTTGTTTGGTTAATAAATGTAATGTATTCTATTTACGTTATAGTGTTTGGTTGATAAGTATAATGTATTGTAGTAACGTAATCTGATACCAGACTGGTTAGAGTGTAATGGGTTGATTACTAGGTTGTAATCTGATTACATGGTATCTAATACCAGCATATTCAAACCAAACAAAATTTAACGTAATTAGTTTACACTGTAAATAGATAACACTTAAAATAAATCCAACCAAACGTCTTCTTTTAGAATATTAAACCGTGTTATTAAAATTGCTTATGTGATAGTGACGTGCATGTATAATATACATGCGGAAGATCAAGCTAGATTGAGAGTTGAGACTGTCTAAACCGGCAAGCCAAGTCCGGTTGTCACATCACAAAAATCACCTAGGAGCGTTGTTTTTATAAAAACAAAGAATTAAATATGTTTTTGTGATCGAATTGAGAAAATTTTAAAAGGGAAAATTACTCACATGCCATTATAATTTTCAAAAATTGCCTATATGCCACTGTCAGTGACTGTGGCGGCCTCCATCTGTCAGTGACACACCGATGGCATATTGGCAAACCGTGAAAATTGTAATGGCACAAAAAAAATTAACCCATTTTAAAAAATCAAAATCATAGTGAAGACAATTGTACCTCACTTTCTTTGTAGACATACTGTAGTGAGCACGCATCTTTCATGTAATAAAAAACGTAAGCCATCGCGTCGTCGGATGCCTGCACAGTCCAACGAATAGGTCGGTTTAAATAATTCAACACAAATAAAATATATTTAATTTTATAATTCAATAAATATAAAATTAATTAAATAATATAGAAAATATTTTCTTTGTTAAACATATATGTTAAGAATGATATTTTTCACAATTTTATTTTGAATGTTTCACCTCGCTTGAAGATAAATATTTTATGCTTATAGTAGATGAAACTCAATTTTTCATGTATGGTAGCAAAATGTTTCGTTCTTTTATTTCAAATGTTTTTCATATTTTTTACTTCGAATATTTCATCTTTTATCAATTGAAGATGGATGTTTATACTATATTTTAAGTGTTAAAAGATGAACATTTTATTGAACCTTTCCGATAATTGATAAAATATCAGATGTTTGGACAGTAGTTGTCCAACAAAAAACCTTTCATGTAATAAAAAATTGATTACAGTGCGTGCCTATATGTATGCTTCAAAATATTTGCTTACCTTGGAGGCAGGTCATAATTTGAATATTGACTTTAATTAATGGTGGGTATATTTAATTTGTGCAAAGATGAAGTCAAAGGGAGGCTCAGATTACTTCACAAAATGGAACTACCATTATTCTAACCAACCGTTATTGAAAGATTCCATATATATGTTACCAAGTGAACTATAGTTAAGTAATTAACCGCATCATGATATATCTTATATCCCACATCTGTTTAATGTTATAAGTTATTTGATTTTTAAAATCAAATTTCTTTAATTATATATATATAACATTTATAATATCAAATTAATAAACACGCTCTTAAGACATTTGTTATGTTGGATTCGATGAAGCTAGTTTAATGTTATAATTATTAGTATATTTTTATAAAGTTAATCAAAGTTAAATAAGTTCGACCTCGTATGAAACATTCAAATATATAACTTATGATATGGACTATATATGTCTAGTTTGGTAGACTGTGATCTTGGCCCAATCCACGTGGTAGTACTTTGCTAACAAGCTGCCTTGGGGGAACACTACATGAACGATGAACACATAAATTTGTTAGTATATATCTGCTACATACCTACTGATATATCAGATGATGATCAACGACAGATCATTTGACTAGGTGCATGCAGCTGGGACCAATAAAAGGTAAACTTATAAACTTAGGAAAACGAAAGAAATGGATGTACTTAATTATCAATCAAGCTCGATCAGCATGCATCATCCAAACTCATCACACGACTAGCTTTGTCCCGTTCACCCCATCATCGAATCATATCTCGATAGATCGACCATGTCAAATTTACATTGATCTCAAGCAAAAGCTAGCTACGTATATATGATGGAATCAATGTCTACAATTGACTTATGTAAATGATTATTATGCTGTTATATCGAAGCAATCTGAACAGCAACATTAGGTACTAGCTAGTTTACCCGTTCTTCCTGCCATACTTACATATTATTACATTATTAATGCATTTTGAATAATACTTATATCCCTTTCTCACTGCAGCTACCGATGATGGAATCAAACTATAGTTACTAAGTTGGAAGTTTTCTCCATGGATCGGATGCTCATATATATCAATCAAGATCCAACCGTCCATCATATCTTTCCTGGAGATGATGAACGTACGACGAAAAAGAATAAGTGCATGGGCAGGTTAATTCTTCCACGCATATACGTTCTTTAATTTGACACGTTTTCTTAAATGTTGATTAATTAAAAAAATATTATTAACTTTGATTTTGTGCGAGGAGATTCGGTCGTGTTGTTGACTGGACAATATCAAGTATTTTCAGTCTTGTTTGAGAGTTTCTAATAACTACAGTGAATATTTGATTTATCAATATTTAGAAAAATCAAAGTGTAACGATAAACAAGCTAAGATTATCGGATATGTAGTTGATATTGATATTTTCTGGTCAAAATTTGTACAAATAAAACGTCTCGATTTGTTCAGGAAATCACATAGATTATATTATATGGAGCTATTCAATATATAAAACAACGGATACATAATATATAAATAAGACGGTATAATACTTGGGCCATAAAATTTTAGCAAACTAATAACGACTGAGCAAAAATGGTGGATTTTTCAAAAAAAAATTGGGTCAATAGATGATTTTATTGAACCCATTGGCCGGCCACCGGTAAACAGAAATATTGGTATCTCTATCACAAATACTTTAGCTACAACTTTTTTTTTAAATCTTTAGATTATAAGTATATGTTTGGGAGTGTTCCGCTCGGCAATTAGTTCCACTTTAAAACTCTACTGTAAGATAGATTTACGGTGGATAGTTTCATAATTTATTGTAGTATCTCTTTAGTGGTTTTAACATTTTGTATCACGGGAGAACCAACTCCATTAGAGTTAAGGTGTTTGGAACAACGATAGAGTTAGGAGTTGGAGCACTTCCGGATACACCATAAAACTCAATAATAACTATATAATGTAAAAATAAATCAATGTTCTAAATAGCCGGCTAATAGCCGCTATTTAGCTGGCTATAGCCTTTGTGGAGGTCGAAGGCTAAGCGAAGCACTGTTTAGCTCTAAATGAAATTAGCCGCTAATAGCTTTATTTAGCCCGCTAAAAACACAATAATAGCCTTATTTAGCCCGCTAAAAAATATTTCAATGCATCAAGCTTCACATTCAGATGATTTTGGGTATGTGTAGATCAATTTATGTTCCATGGTTTATTAATTTTATTTTATAACTTAATGTTTGTTAGTTTGTTAGACAATGGTTCAATGCCTTTTACAAGTATTGTTAAATTTGTATGCATATTGATCTGTTATTGAACTATCAGATTATGCTTATGTATTGAACACTCCATCTATATTGTTGATATTATATTTGCATGATCATTGTTGTTCAAATGAAGGCATGACATATTTTTTTCTCAAACCGCTAAATGATTTAGCTCGCAGCTATAGCCGGCTATAGCCTTTATAGCTTTTCCAGAAGCTTGCCGCTAAGGAGCTTAGCCAGACATTTAAAACATTGAAATAAATCAATAATATTTAGAAGATATAAAATACTTTTATCCGCAAGTCTTGCTCCATATAATAGTTCTTATAAGAGAGTTCAGGCGGTTAGCCATATCTATATATACATGTCCACTCCAGCGTCGTCTTCCGTCTCCAAACCAATCGATCACTTAATCATATCTCCAGAGTGATCGATTGATCAAGAGCTAGAGAGTTAAGCTGGCAGAATAGCTAGTAATTGAGCTAGTGATCACTGGAATCGACGACTGTTCGATAAGTTGCATTGGTGCAGTGGTCGATCAGCTAGATAGCTGGGGATAGGATAGTGAGTGCATAATTAGTGATTGATCGATGATGAGGTCGTGGTTGGTGTTTGCATGGGCGGCGGCGGCGGCGGTTCTCGTCGCCGTGGTGAGGGCGTCGCTAGCGCCGGCGCCGCTGAATGTGGGGTTCTACAAGCACACGTGCCCGCAGGCGGAGGAGATCGTGCGCAACGCCGTCCGCCGCGCGGTCGCCAGGGACCCCGGCCTCGCCGCGGGCCTCATCCGCATGCACTTCCACGATTGCTTCGTAAGGGTGCGTAATGCTGTGATTAATTTAAGTTAATATATCCCTAAAAATAGTTAAGTTTGTAATTAATGGATTAGCGAACGATGATTAATTAAAATTACATGCACGAATCATGATGCATGAGAGCACGCAGGGGTGTGACGGGTCGGTTCTGATCAACTCGACGCCGGAGCAGGAGGCAGAGAAGGACTCGCCGGCGAACAACCCCAGCATGCGTGGCTTCGAGGTCATCGACGACGCCAAGTCCATCCTCGAGGCGCACTGCCCACGCACGGTTTCCTGCGCCGACGTCGTCGCCTTCGCCGCGCGCGACGGTGCCTACCTCGCCGGCGGCATCGACTACCATGTCCCCTCCGGCCGACGCGACGGCCGCGTCTCCAACTCCGCCGAGATTCTCGACAACAACGTCCCCTTCCCGACCGACACAGTTGACGAGCTCATCCGGAGCTTCGCGCGCAAGGGCCTCTCCGCCGACGACATGGTCACCCTCTCCGGCGCGCACACCATCGGCCGCTCCCACTGCTCGTCCTTCAAGCAGCGGCTGTACAACTTCAGCAGCGAGGGCGGCCAGACCGACCCGTCGATCGACGCGGGCTACGCGGTGGAGCTCAAACACCGGTGCCCGCCGGAAACTGACGATCAGTTCGATCGCACGACGGTGCCGCTCGACCCTGTCACACCAGCGACCTTCGACAACCGGTACTACAAGAACGTGCTGGCCCACAAGGTAGTGCTCACCTCCGACCAGACTCTGCTCTCCAGCCCGTGGACGGCGGGGGTGGTGGCGTTCCACGCCGCCGTGGAAAAGGTGTTCCAGGCCAAGTTCGCCGCCGCCATGGTCAAGATGGGCGCCGTCGAGGTGCTCACCGGCGACCAGGGAGAGATCAGGGAGAAGTGCTTCGCGATCAACAGCCACTACTAGCTACTTAATTAATTATACTATGTGCCTCAATTTCGTTTAATTGTCTACTGTAAATCTTGAGGTGAAACTTAATCTGTATGTTGTTTAGTGTGCCAAAATGTGCATAAGAAAGGGTTTTATTGTGTTCAAATCAGAAATTAGCCAAAAAAAAAACTAAATTGAGCTACATGTCCTTGATCGGATAAAGAGGCGCCATTGGGGAAGGTCGTCGAAGGTGGTCCTATGCGACTCCGAGCTAGCCAAGGGGGAGCTAGCCAAGGGGGTGGAGGACGAGGCCGTGCTCGCGGTGAAGGGCGGCGCCTCGGTGGTGTTGACGGAGTTGATGGCGCCGGCGACGGCAAGGCACTCATAGAAAAACAGTTTTTCATAACGTATATTAGTGATGGGCATATATTCCGTTATTCTTATCGCGTCAGTAAAGCTCTATTATTAATAACGGATAAATATCCGTTACTAAAGAGTCTCTCCAGATTCCCTCCACGTCCGACATGCCCCTTTTTAGTGACAGGTAACATTAGTTACCCGTCACTAAAAGTCATCTTTAGTGACAGAGAATAATTTACACCCGTCACTATTGTGATATTTAGGGACGAGTCACCAATGCACCCGTCACTAATGTTATGGTTGTATTAAAACAATAATTATTTTTAGGCTGCATCCTGAAAAGATCATCTTTAGTGACGACAGTACTGTACACAACTCGTCACTATTGTGACCTTTAGGGACGGGTCACCAATGTTACCCGTCACTAATGTTATGATCATATTAAAAAAATATTTATTTTTAGGTTGCATCCTGAATCAAAGCTAGGATTTGGTTGCCAATTTTTTTAAATTGCAAACGAACAGAATTCATCCCAAAACACATAATTCATCACATAATACCACCATCACAGATTGCATTGCACAAACAAAGCATCGATAAAAAATGTATTCCATATGTTTCACCAAATGTTTGTAACCGTTACATGAAAAATTGAAACATTAATTCTGGCTCTTATAATGGAAAACATCATTCTTTGCGAAGACTTGTTCCACGAGGAATAGCGCTAGCCGTGAACGGATCGATGACAACTCAGCCTCGCTAAAACTGCCTTCAGGTAGGATGAATTCTTGTAAATTGAGTTTTTGACATCAGTCAATGTTTGCATAAGTGAAAAGTAAATGAAACAGAAGAACAAAGCTCACGATAACATCTTACGTTGGGTGATTTAAGATCCACTGTCTTCATGGCCATCGTCATATGGTGTGCAATATAAAACTGACATTGGTTTCCAAGAGGTTGACAGTAGCACTGTTATGGAAATACACGATTAGTTTGGACGACACATTAAATTTGAAATGTTAAATATTTAGAGACTTACATGCATTGTAGTTTTATGAACCAATTGTAAGCGTTGCGTTGCTTTTAGTTTGTTCCTATGGGTTGCGCCTTCGAAAGCTCTATAATAAGGTAGAACAAGATTGGCTTAAATAAGAATAGGTTGAAGGTTGAACTTGTAATGAAGTGAAGAAAACTTTACTCGTCTATTAAACTTTTGAGTACCGAGAAGTCCCTCTCGGTGCGCTCATCATTTGGTCCCTTTGGTCTTGCCGAATCAATGTATTATATGATCTTCCACTTGGGGGCGATGAGTACTAGGACATAATGTCCATTTATGTGGTGTATGCCCATTACATGTCGGTCTCTTGCGATGCATGTGGTGAGTAACCTATATAGGTAGTCGACACATGATTTCCTATCGACATCAATTGTCGACATTGCAAATATCTGTGGATCCACAAATTTGAAATGTAGATTATCGCATTGTTGCCATGTTATCCTGCACATATGAAAGAGTAGTTAATACCACGTAATGACATGTCGAATTTAATATAAAATATAGGTTAAGTAACTTACAATGTCCAACACCATACCAAACTGATGTCGAGAGCGTCCAAGTTAAAAAGATTGTATAGATTGTTGAAGCATACCAAGAAATATCCATCGGTGGTCCAGAATTGTTTTTTCTCATATTTTACAATGACCGAACTTCTGTTTTCTTTACAGCCTTTGAGGTATAATTGATGGAGGTCAATTAAGGCTTGCCCTCCCCTTCTTAGCTGATTTTGAGGCAGTAGGTTCTTACCTTGTTCGTACTTAGGATGTGGGATAGTCTAGGTTGATGCAACCTTAGGCTTCACCTCTTTTTTAGTCTTTTTGGCCTTCTTTGTTTTTCTGCGTTCAATCGTTGGCTTATTTGACGGTGGGACAATGAGGGCATTTTCATTTTGCTCGATAGGTGCAACAATAGTAGGTGGCTGAATAAGTGCAGTTGCAATAGGTGCAATAACAATAGGTGGCTGAGAAGCTGGAGGTTCTCAGCATCGACCAAAATATCCACCCGTTTTCACTGTACCCTTATGAGATGGGCAGCACGAAGGGTGGTGATTTATTCATTCAGAGGAATAGACAATGGGATGTCTTCCGCGTTGGGGTTCACAAAATCAATAGACACCACTGCAAATCCCTCATTTATTGGCAAATTGTGTATCTCCTATTGATATAGATAGACAACACCCCTTGCCACCTCAATCTATACCCCCACGGGCTTTATGATAAGCTTGCACATGGTTGGTTCAGTTAGCTGGTCGATGGTGTCATCCAAACCACTATACATCAATCGCTGCTCAACCTCTCTTGATGCACATCTGCTCTTTCTAGCACGAGGGCTATGAACTATAGCTTGGTCTTGGTCTAGAATGATAATACCCTATCGAGCTAAGCTACTCACGATATATGTGTATAGATCCCTCTTGATCTTCGTAGAGAGTGCCTACACATCGATTCTCACGGACCTTCTTCGCTTCTTGTACATATCAACATTGTTTGGGAAACCATGCTTCCACCCTTGCGAGCTTGAGACGCCCCACACGCGACCAGGGTGCACTGGGTTGCCAAGAGTGGTTGTTAGCTCATTGTGATCCCGCACGACATTGAATGATCCTTCCGATGACTGCGCTGCCAGATCTTTGACCTTCTCAGCCACTATCATTGCCTCGTTCGAGGTCCACGTCACTTCACCACTCTATGTCAGTCTCTCCCAGACCCTTAGAAATGATTGTGCTTTATCGAAAAACTGTTTCCATGGATTTTCTTTGCCCTCACTAGCCATCTTGGCATCTTCGGCCAACCACCTATCTTTCATCCCCACGTAACCAGTTGAACCAAGGTTGTGGGGTATCTTATTCCTAGCTCGAAGCTCTTTCTTGGCAGAGATTTCTTCCTTGAAATCATCCGAGGTCTTCATTTTGATAAATTGGTCCCAGTAATCCCTTTTTCAAAAATGGGTAATTTGTGAAGGGCTCAACACTTTTGTCAACAAATTTCCTGACAAGGTGGATTTTGTAAGTCCTCCGTAGCTTGGATATAATCTTCATGGCAATTGTTACTGTTGGCGTCTTTGAGGTCTTAGAAAACTCGAGGTAGTTGTTGATCCCGTCATTATAGAGTACAATCTTATGCTCGACTAAGATCATCGAACTTCCTCATGGTCAACGGGACCCTTTCCCAGCTTCCTCAGACGATGTAAGGCTGCTTTCTCTTTTGCCAGGCTATTACTGTCAATCTCCTTGACGGTTATCTTATCCGTTGGCCACTTTGCTTGCATCCTAGGCTTCTTGATTGCTAACTCGACCTCGTCGGTGGAGCTAGAAGACCGGACAGAGGAATGGGTAGACATCTAAACATTAAGAGAATGGAGACCTTATTGTTTCATTAAAAAAATTAAATGAACGTATGACACTATACCTACTGGGCACTAATAGGCGAAGACAGGTCCTAAATCCCATCAGGGGATGTGCGGCCCGTGTAGCTAGACCACGTGGTCCCATACTGTTCCAGAAAGAATTTTGGCAGCATCTCGCCACTGTTCTCCAAATACACGTCTCGACTCAGGGTCAAGAGGGTTGTGTATCCGGAGAACAACATGGAGATACCACTGAAACTCTCTCTAGAATCGTACGTGACCACGTGGTCCAGCTACGTAGGCCGCACATCCCCGGATTGTCCAAGCGTGGACAATTCGAGAGTGTCTTCCTATAAATATGCCTAGTTGCCTGATCATCTTTATAATCTAACACTCCCGAACGGGAGACGACGTAATCGGTTACGCGACTCTAACTTATTTTCCAAAATTTGTTAGAATAAGGTAAGAAATAAGAGACTCTTGAAAAACCAACTGAAATAAAAAATATGTAACAAATATTGTTATAACTGAAATAAAAATAAATATCATTAAATATAGTTGAACATGATTGCTCTCAGATGTCGGGCTGCCAACTTAATGGCCTCCTCGCCACTAGGCTACAATTTAAATCATAGGTGTGTGTGACAACTAATAATATTGAGCACAAAAAAGAACAAAGCATCATCAGAGAGCAAAAATTAATGAGAGAGCATTGCATTGCATGAATAAATTTGTGAAAACAAAAAAATTAAACTAAATTGTCACACACATTCTCAAATTGCACAAATTAATAGAATTATCATTATTGAGCAAATTAATTAACCGTCGTAGAGAAAATATTGAGCACAAAAATGAACAAGGCACCATAAAGCACAAATTAATGAGAGAGCATTGCATTGCATGAATGAATTTGTGAAAACAACAAAATTAAACTAAATTGTTACACACATCCTCATATATCACAAATTAATAGCATTATCTTCATTGAGAAAATATTGAGCACGAAAATGAAGAGAACATTAGGAGGAGAAGGATGCAACCGAGGTGGCGCGAGCGGCGAGTAGGGTCGTCCATGCGCGATGGAACAGATAGTGGAGCAAAGGCCACACGCGGCAGAACAGACGACGAGACGGAGGCCATGTGGGATTTAACAGACAACCAGACATGATAGAACCGACAGCTAGGACGGAACGAAGAATGGTGTGGGCGGCGAGGAGCATGAAAGCGACGACGATGGTAGCAGAGACACTAGGGTTAGGGTTACAAGATTGAAAGCGTACCGATTCACTTCGGGGCCCACCTATTTATAAGCGGGAGTCATCAGTGGCGGGTGGTAACTATCACCCGTCACTACGGGGAGTCATCAGTGATGGGTGGTAACTATCACCCGTCACTGATGATCAAAGAGAGCACAACACTTGTGAAGTCACATATAAAAGTGACCGCACAAGTGTTTGTGATACTGGTATTACTAATGCTACCACACAAGTATTGTGCTTCTGGTAAACGAAACCATGACATATTTTGTGAGGAATGAAGCCATGGCCAGATTTCAAGTTATGGCACATAGTACAAATATATATTACATATCTAAATCAGTACAAATTTTACAAATCACCCACGTCTCTATTTTTTCCACATTCTTAATGTGCAATCCTTCAGAATGATTGGAGCGCATGTATGGAGTTTGCTCGTCTAGTTTAACTTGTGGCATAATTGAGGTGGCGAAAAGTGGTATATAATCAAACTTATTGTACTCATCCTCATCAACCACATTTTTAACACCCATAATCTGTCTCTTTCTAGCTAGGACAACATGATCTTATTCGTCATATCAGGCACATAGAAAACTTGAGCAACTTGTTTAACGAGCACGAAAGGTTTGTCTTTATAGCCGACTTGTCTTAGATTTACACTTGTGAATACATACTTGTCGATCGTAATACCTTTTGTACCATTGACCCAGCGGCATCGAAACAGAGGTACCTTGAACCCTAGGTAGTCAAGTTCTCAAATCTCCTCCATCTGACCATAATATGTGCTCTTTACATTGTTGTTGTCATAGGCATCAATACGAACACCACTATTACGGTTTGTGCTCTTGCTATCTGATCAACTGTGTAGAATGTATAATCATTTATATGATAACATCGATATGTTGTAATAGTGTATATAGGTCCTATTGCTAGCTGCTTAGTCGATTCGCTCACTAGGGTTGTTTTCGATCATGCGATCTAATCTCGAAACCAAGTATTAAACCTTTTCATGTGTTATTTTGCGATCCAAGCTTTGATATGAGATGGGTTCTCTACACATAGAATATGCTCAACGATGTACGATGACACTTCGCTCGATTGTTGCAACATGAGGAAATGAGCTTGGTCATATGCCTTTCAATTTGGAGTAATTGTTTGCTTTCCCAAGATCTCTTGACCTGCTAGTCTATCCTCATAGTGAGAGTGAGGCACACTAATTGGGTTTTTCAGGCCTGTATACTCGGCACACCACTCTACTACCTCCTTGCTAGAGTAACCTTGTGCGATGTAACCCTCCGGTGAAGAATGATTCCTAACATATTTCTTTAGAACACCCATGTATCTCTCGTACGGGTACATCTGATGCAAGAAAACATGTCCAAGAATAATATTTCTTTGACGAGATGTGAGGTCAGATCTACCATATTATCAAAGAATGACGAAGGAAAGTACATCTCAAGAAGAGAGAGGGTCAAGTATTGTTTTTTCTTTAGTTCTGCTAGCATTATTGGGTCGAGTATTTTTTGTCCAATTGCATTGAAGAAAAAACATAGACTCATTATTGCTTCTCTTACCCCCACTGGTAATACATATTTTATTCCAACAACAATTATTTGAGTCAGCATCACATGACAATCATGAGTCTTCATTCCACCAACCATCTTAAGCTCCTTCATGTTGAAAAATTTGCTGATTTTCGATGAGTAACATGATGGAACTTTAATACTATAGAAAAATTCACAAAACTCCTTCCTAGAAAGGTTGATGCAAGATGGAGGCAAGAACTTTCCTCTATTTGTTTGTTGTGAATGTAGCTCTGGTCGTAAACCCATCTACTCAATATCCGCTCTAGCATTCTCGTTATCTTTTGTTTTGCCTGTCATATTTAGCATTGTTCCAAAAAGACCATCACACACATTTTTCTCCACATGCATTGTATCGATGGAATGGCGAACATTGAGATATTTACAATATTCAAGTTCCTACAAAATTGATTGCTTATTCCACATTCCATCACAACTTGTGGAAGACCGTTTTTGCTTAATGAGTATAACATTTATGTTCTTTACCTGGTCATATACCTTCGTGCTTCCGAAATGTCTAGGAGGTCCTCCTTTCTCTACAGAGCCATTAAATTGTAGCTTCATTCTTCTGTATGGGTGTTTCATTGGAAGAAAACATCGATGTCGCATATACACCATTTTCTTAGAATGGTTCAACCATGTGCTTGATGTTTCCTCCAAACACTGTGGGCACGATTCACCTTTCCTTTTGCTTTGACCAGATAAGTTACGATGAGCAAGCATATCATTTATTGTTACAAACAAAATGGAATGTAGCTAGAAGTACTCTTGGATGTACTCGTCCCAAACCTCAACACATACATGTCACATAATGTTTAGATCATCCACCAAAGGTCTGAGATATATGTCAATGTCGTTGTCGGGTTATTTAGGACCAGAGATCAATATCGACAACATGATATATTTACGATTCTTACAAAGACAAGGAGAAAGGTTGTATATAGACAGTAACACTAGCCACATGCTTTGCATACTGCTCATGTTACCAAAAGGGTTCATGCCTTCGGTACTCATGGCAAATCTAATATTCCTGCAATCATTAGCAAACCTTGTAAATGTGGCATTGATTGTTCTTCATTGAGCATAATCTGCTGGGTGTCGTATCATTGAGTCGTTCTTACGACCCTCTTTGTGTCACCTCAATCGTCTTGACTCGTTGGCATTTGCAAACATGCACTTTAGATGAGGGATTATAGGGAACTACCATATCACCTTCCTTAGAACTTTCCTTCTATTACACTCATCGTCCAATTCATCATCATCTTTTATATTCTTGAATCGATGTGTCCCACATGTTGGACATTTTTCAAGATCTGCATACTATCCACAAAATAGAACACAATCATTCATACATGCATATATTTTCTCTATATCCAACCCTAGTGGACATACAATATTCTTAGCACCATACACGGTGGTAGGAATCTTATTCTCTTCTAGCACTAGGTCTCTCATGAAATTCAATAATGTTTTGAAACTCACATCGGACCATCCATATGTCGCCTTCATTCATAGCATTGTATTAGACCATGTACTTTTCTTTGTAGCTAGGATATATCGATGTTTTGAGTCTTGTACAAGTTTTTAGAACTAGGCAAACTCCTCTTTAGAATATGCAACTTGTTCCTCCGCATCACGGACCATCTGATCAACATTATCCACAATATCAATATACTTATCTTTTGTAATTCCTAAAATGTCATTGTCGCTCATGTAATTTATATCAACGGTCCCACCTTCGTCTTTACTAACAATCTGATCTACCTCACCATCATTTTCTCCTTCTTGGCCATGCTTGTTTCATATATGATATCCCTTCTTGAATCCATGTCTCAGCAAATGGTCGTACACATGTTCTGAATTTATAAACTTCTTCTCATTCCTATAGTCATAACATGGACACCACATTGCAGTCTTTCCACTAGCTTCCATGTCATCTCTAGCACAACTCATAAAAAATTTCACCCCACTCAACTACTCATTGCAAGTATGACAATCAAGATAAATCCAGCTCCGTGTTGTTACAATCTATAAATAACAAAACAATCAAGATACAACTCTAATTATTTCATGTATTGTGTCATGTACAAAAATACAATTTATATTTTCGGATTAAAATTTATTGGATAATTAAAAATATATACCTTGGGTCGGACGATGTTGATGCTTCCTGTAGTACGGGCTAGTCCACCCGAGCATGTAACGATGTGGGTCATCATCGGCGCGTCCAACAACTGCACTATCGGTCGACAGTTATGGTGAAGACGGCGGTGGTTGGGACTTGGGAGCCATAAGTTCAGAGCTTTGTGCGTGATCGAGGTACTTATATACATATCATCAGTGATGATTATCCATATAAGTACGTCACTAAAGGTGGCCTTAGGGTTTCAGACGCAACATTCTTTATTGACGGGTGATACTACCAACCATCACTAATGTGGTGCCCCATATTTAGTGACGTGGTCTCAACATAGACTGTCACTATAGGGGCAACCTTTAGTGACGGGTAACTGTATGACCCATCACTAACATAGGCGCCCCTGCTAGCCTCATCTGTAGTGATGGGTCCTATTGCGACCCATCACTAATGAGACAACATTACTGGCGCCTGTGAAACAACCCGTCACAAAAAGTGTATTACGGATGCATGTCATTTACCCATCACTAAAGATGCGTCACTAAAGACAGTTTCTATGGTAGTGCGATGCTCCGACGGTTGACTGCGCTCTGCGTCCACCACCCACCCATGTACATCCCAGAATGCATCGTTTGTGAACTCCTTTGGGTACATGTAATTAGAGATGAAAATGGATCGAATACACGAATACTTTGGATACAGATATGAAACTGAATATTATCGGATACGGAGCAGATACTAATACAGCTTGAAATATTTATAGGATATCATCATCAATATAATTCCACATTCATAATCACAACATATAAGTGGTAATTAATAGTTCACACCATATAAATCACCATAAATATAGAAATCTACATATAAGTTTGAAAGGATTATCTTGAAGTAAATTTTAAAGTAAATCAATGGTTATGAATAACATGGCAAACCCAAAAGAACATATGTGATATTTGCAACATGGCTTGAGCTCGAAAATTTTTCTACGTTCAAAATACAACACATCTTATTCCATGTATTTTTTTTGCATTTTTCTAGGTTAGTTTGCTATTTTTAATTCATTAAGAGTGCGTTTGGTAGGGCTCCATCTCCAGCTTTTTTGTTCTGTCGAGCTGGAGCTAAGCCAAACACTTTTCCTAAGGAGTGGATCCCGTTGAGAGAACTTCAAAAAATAAACTAGAGTGGTGGAGCAGGATATAGCCAGCTTGAAGTGCTCCACTCCAATTTCAGTATGGATTTTAGGATCCAGAGTTCTACCAAGCAGGCTCTAAGTATATTTATAGGATTTAAATTATAATAGGTAAAATTTAAAGTGCAAATGCTTGAAATAATAAATCAAAATTTATAGAAAAATCAAATTCATATTTTTAAGTGCATTTTTACTTCTTATCCACTAAATTGGATAACGTGGAGCTTACTGATTTTTTAATTCTAAAAAATCAAATAAAGTATAAAAACACGAGGCTTATCATGGTATTATGATAATACATAAGATGTCAAGAAATCTCAAGATTCTCCAAGTACTAATAAAGATTTAAAGAAGGAAAGAGTTGGGTTTGAAAGAAAATTAATGGTTAAATATTTGTTTGATTTTTTTTCTATAATCAAAAAACAACGTAGATTATCTCATGTAAAAATTTGGTATTTTTGGGTCAGTTTATTATTTTTAATTCATTAAGTGTGTTTATAGGATTTAAATTGAAATAGGTAAAATTTGAATTGAAAGTGCTTGAAATAATAAGCCAAAATTTATAGAAAAATAATATTCATATTTTTGAGTAAATTTGTAGTCTTATCCACTAAATTGGATGAAATTTTAAAAAATCTTGGTTACAACAATCGATCAGTAATATTGAGTTTAATAGTTTTTTAATTATAAAAAATAAATGAAGTCTAAAAAACACAAGACCTATTATGATGTTATGATATGATTGTTGACACGAAAACGTGCCCCCACACTTGGGTCAATTCGACGATCCAAAAGTGTGCGGATACTTAGCGGCAAGCCTAAGCGTGATGCAGCACCAACGTCGTGTTCTGACTACCCTTAGTCGTGATAAGGGGGTGGAGTCGCCAGGCAATCAGATCACACAAAACAATACAATTAGCCGAAAGAAATATATTTAAATAGAATAAATCAGCAAACTGGTCGGAGCCTGTCTGCTTCGGAGTGTGATGCGAAGGGGGTCGCCGAAGTATACCTCAGCGTCTGGTGCAAAGTATCCCGTCGAAGGGTGCCTTTGGTGTTCGGGCTGATCTGGTCGAAGGTGAGCTCCGAACAGATCTGGACGCGATGATCACCTCCAAATGGTGGGGCTCGGCGTGAGATCTCTGATACAACAAGACGCAGAATAATGATGCAAGGGCCGCACGCGGGCGTGACTTCGTCCAGAACAGAGTACGAACGTGGCGAAGATTGTTGTGACGAAGTGGGCTGGCGAAGCCTGTCGTGACGAAGTGTGCTGGCGGAGCGTGCGGTTGAAGCAGAATCTTCGGCGAAGGGTGTCCTGGTGACCTCCGAAAACCGATCTCTCAGCTCCAGAAACCTCCGACGAAGTATCTCCAAACGGTAAAACCAGCAACAGAGAAGGTTCAAAGTACTAATTCAGCCTGAGGACCGAATTCTGCTAAGTGTTGCACTAGTAGCGAAGGTAGCAATCTGTTACGCAGATTAGCGGATACTTCACAAGTGAAGTAACAAGGCGATAGCAATCTATTACGTAGATTAATGGATACTTCACAAGCGAAGTAATAAGGATTACCACTGTTCCGAAGTGGTCGACGGAGGGCTTCCAGGAAAACCCACGAAGAGGTACAAAAAAGTAAAGGTAAATAAATGCGATCAAAGCTAGGGCTTTGTGTTTGATTTGAGTTGGGGGCTCTCTAAGATGGCCTCACCTCCTTATTTCTAGGGGCCAAACTTCTGATCTAATCTACTATAATTCAGCTTGGATATAGATATAAACTTAGCCAGAATTGTATCCAACTCTGTCTCTTCCGAAGTGGGCTTCGACCAGGCCCGTCGAGGCCTGCTCCTCGGGCTGAAGCTTCGGTGGCGTGAGCTTCCGAAGGCTTCCTGACCGAAGGCCGTGGGCTGGCCAAAGGCTTTCGAAGCCCATAGCCCAATGGACCTTCAGCCCTGTAGGGCTTCGGCCTGACCCTGGACATGTGTATTTTTGGCCCAAATTACCAAAATTGACATTTTGACAATCCCAGCCATTGATGTCATTTTTTGATGTCAACACATGCCCCTGCCTTTTAGTGAACTGAGTGAACTAAAAGCACAATGAGCTGAAGACGATACCGTCCATATCAGCTTTTCAACACCTTTCACGCTGTTTGCCATATGCTTGGGAAATATATTTTTAAGTACCTACCATTCAAAGCTCTTCGAAACCGCTCTCCTTGCAGAGATTCTAACACGTATGTATTGCCAAGAGCGATTTCGGCTATCTTGAAAGGACTTTTCCAACTAGGTGACTATTTACCAAATTTGGGACTCTTCGTGCCTAAGGGTAAAATCATCTTCCAAACCAAATCTCCTACTTGAAACGATTTTGGTTTAACCTTTTTATTATAGGCTTTAGCTACTCTCCTCGTGTCTACCTCTATGGCTTTTAAAGCCCTTAGTCTCTTATTGGTCACTTCCTCTAGATTATCCTTCAAAAGAGTTTCATACTCATTGACCGATAAGCCATCTTGCTTTAACACTCTTAAGGAGCTGAGATCTACCTCTACAGGCAGAACGACTTCTTGTCCGTATACCAACTCATATGGACTGACTTTGGTAGCACCGTGCTTTGCAATTCTACAAGCCCATAGCGCCTCGGAAAGCACTTCATGCCACCTTTTAGGAAACTCTTCAATTTTCTTCTTAATGAGCTTAATCACGGTTTTATTACTAGACTTGGCCTGACCATTAGCCTGAGCATAGTAAGGCGAAGAGTTTATCAACTTAATACCATAATATTTGGCGAAGTCCCTCACTTCTCCAGAAACAAATGAACTACCTTGATCCGTAGTAAGAGTTTGAGGAATGCCAAATCTATGTATGATGTGCTTCAAGATAAAATTACGTAACTCATTGTGAGTCATGTTCTTGAGAGGTACGGCCTCGGTCCACTTAGTGAAGTAATCCGTCGCCATCAACGAACCGATGCCCTTTTGAGGAAGGAGGGTGAATCTGGCCAATGAAGTCTAAACCCCAACCTCGAAACGGCCATGGCTTGATAATAGGGTTGAGTAATGAGACAGGAGCTAACTGAATATTACCAAACTTCTGACATGCTTCACACCCTCTATAATACTTAAAACAATCTTCGATCATAGTCGGCCGATAAAAACCTGCTCTTTTGAGCATCCAACTCATTTTCTGGGCCGACTGATGAGTGCCACAAAGTCCTTCATGGACTTCTCCCGTAGCCACCTGGGAATGTTTGTGGTCTAAACACTTCAATAGTACCCCGTCGGTGGTTCGGTGGTACAATGTGTCGTCTATCAACACGAATTTGAATGCTTGTCGCCGAACCTTCCGATCAGCCCTTTGACTAGGGTCTCTCAAATACTGGACGATCGGAATTCTCAAATCGCCCTTATGGGCTTCAGAGGGTCTTGCTAGCTCACCCTCTGAAAAAATTTCTAAACTACTGACTTCGGGATGCCCCCCGAGCCATTCCAGCTCCTGCCAAAGCCTGGTCGGGCTGTCCATTCAGAGTGTGCTGGGCCGAAGCCCTCCGGAGGGTTCGAACTCCCGAGAACCCTCACCGTGCGGGAGGCTTCGGCCTACGGCCTCCGGCGTGCCAGGTCCCTTGGTTGGCAAGTACTCTGGTCTAGGGACCTCGACACACAGTGACCTTTGGCGGCCGGAGGGATCCGACCCGGAGGGTGTGCTTGCCCACTATCACTAGCTTCGGAAGTGAGACCAAGCATCGGCTTCTCCAATACAGAAAATTTTCCTCTCCTGACTTGGTGACCAAATGCTTGCTGAGCCAAATCATTTGCAACCGAATTGGCCTCTCTTGACACGTGCGAGATTTTGAAGTCATCAAAAATAGCAACTATGTCCAGACATTTATCCAAATAACTATTCAGCAAGCCGTTAAAGCATTGAGCATTTTTAGCCACTTGTTGCACTACTAACAAAGAATCGCCATATGCATGAACATGTCTAGCACCTACAGATTCTAGTAATTCAAGCCCTAGCAATAAAGCTTCGTATTCAGCTTGGTTATTAGTGGAAGGAAATTCCAGACGGACCAAAGTTTAAAGTGCATTCCATTAGGTGATATGATAACCACTCCAATACCTTGGCCACTCTTGCAAGCCGAACCGTCAAAATAAAGTTTCCACGACACTACCTCAACTAGAGAAATATTGTCACTCCAGCTGACATCTATGTGATGATCAACTATAAAGTTGGCCACGATTTGGCCATTCATTGCTCTCAGGGGTTCGTAGGCCAAATCGTACTCAATCAACGCGTAAGCCCATTTTCCGACTCTCCCACTTAGAATCGGCTTCTGTAACATGTGCTTTATAACATCGGTTTGGCAAACGACAACACATGTAGTAGGAAGAAGATAATGGTGTAATTTGGTGCACGCGTAGTAAAGTCATAAACACAAACGTTCCACAAACGCGTACCTGGTTTCGGCATCCAGCAGGCGGCGGCTCAAGAACGTGATGATGTACTCTTTTCCCTCTACCTCCTGGGTTAGCACGACCCCAATCACGCTATCTTCAGCAGCGATGTATAGCCGAAACGGAATCCCGGCTTTGGGTGCTCTCACCACAGGCGGTGATGACAAGCACTCCTTGATTTTCTCAAAGGCACTTTGCTGGCTTGCCCCCCAAGTGAACTCGGCTTCATTCTTTAGCCGGAGTATGGGGACAAAGGCATCAATCTTGCCGAACAAGTTGGATATAAAGCGACGCAAATAGTTCATCTTGCCTAGCAACTTCTGTACGTCCTTTTTGCACGTCGGTGCTGCAATGTTTCTAATCTTCTCAAGCCTCTTAGGATCAATTTCTATGCCTCTCTCGTGAATCATGAAACCTAAGATCTTACCCGCCGACACACCAAAAGCACACTTGAGTGGGTTCATTTTCAAACCATACTGTCGCATTCTATCGAAAGCAACCTTCAAATCGGCTAAATGGTTTCCCATAGCGTTCGATTTGACTACAACATCATCGATGTAAACTTCTAGCATAACCCCTAGCAAGTCATGAAAGATTAAGTTCATGGCGCGCTGATACGTGGCACCGGCATTCTTCAAACCAAAAGTCATGACGGCCGACTCGAATAAACTGACAAAACCAGGGCATCGAAAGGCAGTCTTGTAGACGTCCTCTTCGGCCATAAAGATTTGATTATAACCAGCATTGCCATCAAGAAAACTCAGTACCTTGTGTCCTGAAGCATCGTTGATTAGCATGTCGGCTAGCGGCATTGGGTATTCGACTTTCAGAGTGGCTCTATTCAGATCTCTAAAATCAATGCATACCTGTATCTTGCCGCTCCCTTTCTTCTCTAAAGGCACAATGTTAGCAACCCATTCCACATATCTGCATTGCCTAATAAACTCAGCCTTTAGTAGTCACTCTACTTCTTTAACTCAGTCATATATGGCTGAGTTAAAGCGACGAGGAGGCTGCTTATAAGGCCTAAATCCAGACTTGATGGGTAGCCGATGCTCCACGAGCTCGTGGCTTAGCCTTGGCATCTCGCTATACTCCCATGCGATACAATCAACATATGACCGAAGTAACTTTATTACTTCAGCCTTTTCATCAGGCTATAAATGTTGGTTTACGAAAGTTGGCCTCGGGATGCTACCATTACCTATGTTAACTTCCTCCAAGGGATCGGCCGACGCAAAACCTTGTCCTAATTTCTCTACTTCGCTAAAGTCCCCGATGGCCTCAGCAATACTGTCTTTACTAGACCGATATTGCTCCATGCGAGACTTTAGCCAATCTAGATTACTCTTGCTAGACATGACTATTAATACAAAAATAGCCTTGCTACTCCAGCCAGCTTTATAGACACTGGAACAAAACGTCCTCCGGATACGCTAACAAAATCGTAATCCGAAAGATCTCTACCTGACAGACACTCTACTTTGTTATGGGCGGCGTCAACTGATACATCAGCCAATGCTACTTGGGCTGAAGTATCCGCGGGAATGACCTCTACCTCATCGCCATCCCACTGTATCAGGAACTGGTGGAGAGTATAAGGAATGAAGCAATTCACGTGAATCGAGTCGTGCCCGAGCAGCACGCTATAGTTACCTTGTACATTGACGACGAAAAATGTTGTTGGCAATGTCTTGTTGCCCACCGTCAACTCCATGGAGTGTACGCCCTTGGCCTTGGAGCTCTTGTTGTTGAAGTCATTGAGCATCAAGTTAGTCTTCTTCAGATCATCCTCGCCCCTGCCAAGTTTCTTCAACAACGAGTAAGGCATTAAGTTAACAGTGGTGCCGCCATCGACGAGCATTCGGGAAATCGACTTTCCATCAATATGACCTCTAACGTAGATGGGTTTCAGATGGCGAGCCGAGTCCTCGGGCTTCTCGAAGATGGCATTGTGCGGGCCGAGGCTGGCCTCGTCCTGTGGCAGGGTGAACTCGGCGGGCAATGTGACAATATTGATGTCCATCACCTGGGATGCGGGCCCCTCGGAGACATGCGAGTAATCATCATCGAGCATGTCATCGTCGTCGCTCGGATTGGGAGCCGGGTTGGTTATCTCAACCGGCTTCACCATCCATACCTATTTTGTAGCTGGCCGAGGGCATATTTCCTCGAAAATAGCGTCGCACTCGTCCTCGGCTTTCTTCTCGCGCATCTCCTGTGCCCGTAGATGTTGTAGGTGTCTCTTCTGTGATTTGGACATGCCTGGAGGTTCCCAAGATGGTTGCGGCTTGGTGCCGGGTGCTACTGCCCGGTTTCTATCAATTGTGGCCGAAGTGTTACTGTCTCCTTTGGCCTTGTGTACCCTGTATTCGGAGGGGCCTTCAATGCGGACCCCGTAGTCATACCGGCCTTGCCTGGCCGATCGAACCCAGCTTCGACGCGGGCTCCAACCGAAGTATGGGACTCACCTCCGTCATACTCCGGTGATGAAGCCTTCGGGATTGGGACCTCCTGAGACCCCACTCTGATCGTGATAGCTTCGGACCCCTGACTTCGGCTTCCTCGTGCCTGCACCCTTCGGCTTCGCTCTGCATGGTCCGATTCGTAATTACCACGGACAGCCTATGGACGATGCCACCCTCCGTTGTGTCTGTTTTTCCCTGCCATCTATAATATTCTGAAGGAAACAAGGCATAGTGTTAAGTTGCGGAGGGTACTCCGACCCAGACACGTGCGGAGCCCACGGAGTTCCTGCCTAGTTGTACGGTGGAGGCATAGGTGGCTCTAGTGGCCTCGCCCACTGTGAGCCGAACCCGTTACCCGGAGGGGGGTTCGGAAGAGTCGACGGTGTCTCAGACCATACCAGCGAAGGGTCCCGCCACCCCGGAGGTACGTTCGGCCAGTGCGGGCCGAAGCCTCCCATCGGAAAGTTCGTCCAAAATGGTGCGGGGTTCGGCCATTGGGGGCCGAAGTTGCTATATAGGTGTTTCAGCCACTGAGGCTCGAAGCCACCGCACGGGGGGTTCGGCCATTGAGGCTCGAAGCCGCCGTACGGGGCGTCAGGCCACTATGGCCCGAAGCCGTTGTGCGGAGGGCTCGGCTGCTTCGGTCTGAAGTCGCCCTCTGAAAGTCTTAGACCCTTCAGTTGTCCCAGTTTCTTAGTGCGGGGACCTGCTTCCCTAGCCCTTCTTCGATGCTTGTTCAACAGCATGTTGTACGTTACCTTTGGCCTCTTGTGAGCCTTAGCCAAAGGGGTGTTAATGTTCTGTTTCAACACTCTTACCTCGGGGTTTTTCGGTATGAGCGTGCGAGTGCGCGGCTCTCCAACAATTACATCCTTCCCCTTAGCCGACACGGCCTGTTCTAGCCGAATCAACACCTTCTTCTCACCGAGGTCGACGGCGTTGACGGGAAAAGGATATTTATCCATCTTCATCTTTGGATTATGGTCTATATTTAATCATCCTTCTTCTATGGCCGATTGGATCTGCCGTCGAAAAACATTGCAGTCGTTAGTGTTATGTGAATGTGAATCATGCCACTTACAGTGCGAATGCTTCTTTAACTCATCGACAGATGGAATGACTTGACCTTTAGGTAACCTGAGAAGTTGACTTTTTAAGAGAAAATCAAATATTTTATCACACTTGGTTATATCGAATGAGTACTTGACCTCGCTAGGTTGATTCTTTGTGGGAGATGGCCGTAACTCGGAGCAAGTGACAAGTTTATTCTTAGCGTTCCAAACCCATTCGGCCGCGTACATGTCGGTCGAATCCTCCTCTTCTGATTCCTCCTCGTCAGAGCATTTCATTATGTGGATTTCAGACCTAGGCTTGTTAAACGTCTTAATAAACTTCTTATCTTTGGTTCGGCCTTCCTGGACTAGAGCCTGCTGTAAAACTTGGCTAACTTCTAAAAAGTTCTGGTTGTCTAATCTTTCTTTAATCTCGGGACGCAACCCATTAAATGCTATCTCCGCCAAGTCTCTTTCCGAAATATTAAGGCTGAAACATCGGTTTCTAGTATCCCTAAAATGCTTGATATATTCAGAGGCGTTCTCGTTAGATTTCTGTCTAACCGAGGTCAAGTGTGAAAGCCTAAGTTCCGTCTCACCCGTGTAAAAGTAATCATGGAATTTCTGCTCTAAATCATCCCACGTCTGAACGGAGTTCGGTGGGAGCGCTGAAAATCAAGTGAAAGCGGTGCCGGATAGTGAGAGAGAAAATAGTCTAACTTTTAGGGCATCTATCCCGCTAACTTCTCCACACTGTGCCAAAAATTGACTAACGTGCTCTAGTGTGGTTTTGCTACCCTCACCATCGAACTTGGTGAATTCAGGGATTCTATAGCCGCGGGGGTAGGGTATTGTGTCGAGATGGTCGAGGCATGGCTTACGGTAAACCCTAACCCATCCCTTGGGCACGAAGTCGGCACACTCTCTAAATAGTGCGCGAACCCGCTCCTCTATGTCATCTTGGCATGTCACCTGTGTGCGCCTCTCATGTGGGGGCGCGACACACGATGGGATATCGGCGTGTCGGCCCTGGGTCTCTTCCCTACGCGCTATCTGCATGACGTGCTCGTGTCTGGGTGCCTGCGCATGTGGTACGGGTAGCGCGGGTATCGGTGCAGGTGGTGGTGCAGTGTTAGTTTGGCCGCAAGTATAATGATTAGTCTCGACCATAAGTGTGGAGGCCGAAGACATCACGGTCGTGCCAGTGCTGCCATCGGTTCTGCCGTACACATGGTATACCAGAGGTGCACTAGCAATAGGGACCGGAGGTACGGCCTTAGTAAAGCCGAACCTTCTAAGAGTTGCCTCTACTTGGGAACTGACTGCCGAATCTAAACGGTTGGCTAGTGAAGCGCTAACAGCCTGATCTACTAATGCGGCAATTTTTTTGCTCAATCTCTAAAGAAGATAAACGAGGCGATACAGGTGTTACCTGGACCTAAGCGAGGTCAGGGGTGACGATGTCGCATTTGATGAAGCCTGCGCGTGTCTTAACGTATCCCCCAAGCATCACGTCTTGGAGCGCCTTCAACTTTGCCTCAATCTCTACTCGGTCTTCTACGGGGATATCTTCAAGCGTAGGTGTCAGGATGTTGCGGTTGTCGATATCCGCGCTTCTTATGGTGTCCATCGGCGGTGTAGACGTACTCGTCATGTTGGCGTAACTTTCCCCAGCGGAGTCACCAAAAAGTGTGTTGACACGAAAACGTGCCCCCGCACTTGGGTCAGTTCGATGATCCAAAAGTGTGCGGATACTTAGGGACAAGCCTAAGCGTGACGCAGCACCGACGTCGCGATTCGACTACCCTTAGTCGTGATAAGGGGGGTGGAGTCGCCAGGCAATTAGATCACACAAAATAATCCAATTAGCCAAAAGAAATATACTTAAACAGAATAAATCAGCAAACCGGTCGGAGCCTGTCTACTTCGGAGTGTAATGCGGAGGGGGTCATCGAAGTATACCTTCAGCGTCTGGTGCGAAGTATCCCTCCGAAGGTAGCCTTCAGCGTTCGGACTGATCTGGTCGAAGGTGAGCTCCGAACGGATCTGTACGCGATGATCACCTCCGAACGGTGGGGTTTGGCGTGAGATCTCTGATACAGCAAGATGTAGAATAATGACGCGAGGGCCGCGCGGGGGCGTGACTTCGTCCAGAATGGAGTACGAACGTGGCGAAGCCTGTTGTGACGAAGTGTGCTGGCGAAGCCTATCGTGACGAAGTGTGCTGGCGGAGCGTGCGGTCAAAGCAGAATCTTCGGTGAAGGGTGTCCTAGCGACCTCCAAAAACCGATCTCTCAGCTCCGGAAACCTCCGACGAAGTAGCTCCGAATGGTAAAACCTTCAACAGAGAAGGTTTGAAGTACTAATTCGGCATGAGGACCGAATTCTTCTAAGTGTTGCACTAGTAGCGAAGGTAGCAATCTGTTACGCGGAATAGCGGATACTTCATAGGCGAAGTAACAAGGCGATAGCAATATATTACGTAGATTAACAGATACTTCACAAGCGAAGTAACAAGGATTACCACTGTTCCGAAGTGGTCGGCGGAGGGTTTCTAGGCAAACCCATGAAGAGGTACAGAAAAGTAATGGTAAATAAATGCGATCAAAGCTAGATCTTTGTGTTTGATTTGAGTTGGGGGCTCTCTAAGCTGGCCTCGCCTCCTTATTTATAGGGGCCAAACTTCTGATCTAATCTGCTATAATTCAGCTTGGATAGAGATACAAACTTAGCTGGAATTGTATCCAACTCTGTCTCTGTCGAAGTGGGCTTCGACCAGGCCCATCGAGGCCTGCTCCTCGGGCCGAAGCTTCGGTGGCGCTGGCTTCCGAAGGCTTCCTGGCCGAAGGCCGTGGGCTGGCCAAAGGCTTTCGGAGCCCACAGCCCAATGGACCTTCGGCCCTGTAGGGCTTCGGCCTGACCCTGAACATGTGTATTTTTGACCCAAATTACCAAAATTAACATTTTGACAATTCCAGCCATTGATGCCATTTTTGCTATCAACAATGATACATACATATTATGATAAAAAATTTAAAATGTTTAAGAAAGTTATTATATAGGATGTTAAGAAATCTCGAGATTCTCCAAAGACTAATAAAGATTTAAAGAACAAATGAGTTGGGTTTGAAAGCAAATCGGTGGTTAAATATTCGTTTGAATTTAAAACTTTTTTACAATAAAAAACAACATAGCTTATCTCATGTAAAAATTTAGTATTTTTCTGGGTCAGTTTACTATTTTTAATTCATTAAGTATGTTTCTAGGATTTAAATTGAAATAGGTAAAATTTGAGTTACAAGTGCTTGAAATAATTAACCAAAATTTATAGAAAAATAATATTCATATTTTAAGTAAATTTTTATTTTTTATCCACTAAATTGGATGAAATTTTAAAAAATCTTGGTTAGGACACTTGATCGATAACATGAATCTTAATGATTTTTTAATTAAAAAAATGAATTCTGAAAAATACGAGACTTGTCATGGTATTATGATATGATACATAAATATAGTGATAACAATTTTTAAAAATGTTTCAAAAAAATTTCACGTACGACATTAAGAAAACTTGAGATTCTCTAAAGACTAATAAATATTTAAAAAAGAAATGAGTTGGGTTTGAAAGTAAATTAACGGTTATTTTTTTTGAATTTGATACTTTTCTACGATCAAATTACAACATTGATTATCTCATATAAAAATTTGTTATTTTTCTGGGTCAGTTTACTATTGTTAATTTATTAATTATGTTTGTAGGATTTAAATTGAAATAGGTAGAATTTTGGATTTAAATTTAAAAAAGTTAATTTTGAACTGCAAGTGTATGAAATAATATACCCATGGTATTAAGGAAGATAAAAAATATATGTTACACACAGAGTAATCATATAAAATCTATAAAGTTTAAAAAATCTTTCTTGTTTTATTTTTCTTTATTTTTCTTCTTTCTTCTACCTTGTTCCGAGGTCTGCCAACGGTGTGGACCAGCCAATTGCGTGGGCTTCTCCCGTGCAACCTGCTTGACCTAGGGCATTGTTGCAAATGGCAAGCGCTAATAACAGTTTCGCTGCCGCCGGCACTTCACCTCAGAGGCACTCAGAACATCAAACAGCTTCGTTCTCTAAATATTTTTTGAGATTACTATAAAAAAGTAAACTTCAACATACGTCCCTCTCTATTTTTAGGAAACGTACGTAGGGACTTTATTGTTGAGAAATCACTTTAAAGTGATTTGCATAAAAAACCCAAAATACTATACAAGGATACTCTTTGAGATGCTCTGACATCGTCGCCTAACCGCATGTCCCTTTCGCCAATTGTCGCCGTCGCCGCCAGCCCGCCCTTCCTGTTTGTCGTTCGCCACTGCTGCCAGCCCGGCCGTCCCATTCACCGTTCGCCATTGCCGCCTGCCCGGCCATCCCGTTCGCCATTTGCTGCTGCTGGCAGTCCAGTCGTCTCGTTCGCCGTCGTCGTTGCTAGCCTGCCTGTCCCGTTGGCCATCTCGGCCAGCTCGCTAGCTCACGGCCGTGACCAACCTGGCCATGCAGTGCGGCACTAAATGAAAAGAAATTTTGGTCAGGGACATTCGGGGCACGGCGGGGCGGCGTTGCGCCGGCTGAGGCGCAGCGGGCGACTGGTCAGCAGGGTTTACTATATCGATATATAAAAAATATCGGAGGTTGGTGATAAACGGGAATATCGGATTTATCGGAATTCTATCGGTGATAGACAAAAAATTTCGGCCAAATTTTAAAATTTTTTATTATTTTACTCAGAAATAAACATATATCATTTCTAAATTTTGTAACATCAAAAACTACACTCAATAATTTATAAAAATATGATTTTCTATACATTTTGGTTAATAAATTCATGCGCTCGCAGTTCATTTTGACTTATTTTAATATCAATCCTAAAAATACAATTAATAAATTAAAAATAGTAAACTGAATTCAAATGAATATTTAACGGTTAATTTACTTTCAAACTCATATTATTTATTCTTTAAATCATAATTAATCATTGTAGAATCTCCTCATTTTTAACATCCTGCATTAACAATTTCTCGGAATATTTTTAAATTTTTATCGTAGGATCTAAATGTCAAATTGTAACAGCATAACAAATATATCGGTTTTTAGACTTTATTTGATTTTTTATAATTAAAAAACCATGAAGCTTTGCATTGCCAATCGAGTATCGCAACCTAAATTTTTCAAAATTTCTTTAAATTTAGTGGTTAAGGCCTACAAATGGACCAAAAATATGAATATAATTTTTTTATAAATTTTGGTTAATTATTTCATGCACTTGTAGTTCAAATGTAACTTATTTTAAAATAAATCCTAGAAATACAATTAATAAATTAAAAATAATAAACTTATCTGGAAAAATATCAATCTTTTATATGGGATAATATACGTTGTATTTTGATAGTATAAAAAATTTCAAGTTCAAAAAAAGATTTAACATTTAATTTGCTTTCAAACTCATCTTATTCATTCTTTCAATCATAACTAATTATCGGAGAATCTCCTCATTTCTTAACATCCTGCATTATAAATTTCTCAGAATATTTTTAAATTTTTATCGTACTATATAAATGTCAAATTGTAACAGCATGCAAAATATCTCGTTTTTTTGAATTTATTTGATTTTTCTAGAATTAAAAAACCATGAACCTCTGCATTGCCAATCGAGTGTCGCAACCTAAATTTTTCAAAATTTCTTTTAATTTAGTGTTTAAGCCCTAAAAATGTACTAAAAATATGAATATTATTTTTTAATAAATTTTGGTTAATTATTTCATGCACTTGTAGTTCAAATTTGACTTATTTTAATATAAATCCTAGAAATACAATTAATAAATTAAAAATAATAAACTGATCCTGAAAAATATCAAATTTTTTCATGGAATAATATACATTTAATTTTAATAGTATCAAAAATTTCAAGTTCAAAAGAAGATTTAACCGTCGATTTGTTTTCAAACCTATCTTATTCATTCTTTAAATCCCAACTAATCATTAGAGAATCTTCTCCTTTCTTAACATCCTGCATTACAAAATTCTCGGAATATTTTTAAATTTTTATCGTAGTATCTAAATGTCAAATCGTAACAGCATGAAAAATATATCGTTTTTTCGACTTTATTTGATTTTTTTAGAATTAAAAAACCATGAAACTCCAAATCGCCGATCGAGTGTCGCAACCTGGATTTTTCAAAATTTCTTTTAATTTAGTGTTTAAAGCTTAAAAATGGAATAAAAATATTAATATTATTTTTTTTATAAATTTTGGTTAATTATTTCATGCACTTGTAGTTCAAATTTGACTTATTTTAATATAAATCATAGAAATACAATTAATATATTAAAAATAGTAAACTGATTCCGAAAAATTTCAAATTTTTTCATGGGATAATATACATTGTATTTTGATAGTAGAAAAAAGTTCAAGTTCACACGAAGATTTAAATATTGATTTATTTTCAAACTCATCTTATTAATACTTTAAATTCCAACTAATCATTAGAGAATCTCCTCTTTTCTTAACATCCCACATTACAAATTCCTCGGAATATTTTTAATTTTTTATCATAGTATCTAAATATCAAATTGTAACAGCATAAAAAATATTTCATTTTTTCGACTTTATTTGATTTTTTATAATTAAAAAAACATGAAGCTCCAAATTGCCAACCGAGTGTCGCAACCTAGATTTTCCAAAATTTCTTTCATTTTAGTTGTTAAGGCCTACAAATAGACTAAAAATATGAATATAATTTTTATATAAATTTCGGTTAATTATTTCATGCACTTGTAGTTCAAATTTGACTTATTTTAATATAAATCATAGAAATACAATTAATATATTAAAAATAGTAAACTGATCTGGAAAATTTTAAAATTTTTTAATAGGATAATATACATTGTATTTTTATAGTAGAAAAATTTCAAGTTCAAACGAAGACTTAACCATCAATTTGATTTCAATACCATCTTATTCATTCTTTAAATCCTAATTAATCATTGGAGATTCTCCTCCTTTCTTAACATCCTGCATTACAAAATTTTCGGAATATTTTTCAATTTTTATCGTAGTATCTAAATGTCAAATTGTAACAACATGACAAATATCTTGTTTTTTAGACTTTATTTGATATTTTTAGAATTAAAAAACCATGAAGCTCCACATTGCCAATCGAGTGTCGCAACCTAGATTTTTTAAAATTTCTTTCAATTTAGTGGTTAAGTCCTACAAATGGACTAAAAAATATGAATATGATTTTTCTATAAATTTTGGTTAATTATTTCATGCACTCGTAGTTCAAATTTGACTTATTTTAATATAAATCATAGATATATAATTAATAAATTTAAAATAGTAAATTGTTCCGGAAAATTTTGAAATTTTTTCACGGTGTAATATACGTTGTATTTTGATAGTAGAAAAAATTTCAAATTCAAATAAAGAATTTACCATCAATTTGCTTTTAAATTGATACTCGGAGGAAGCTGGAGAGTCACCAGATAAAATTTCAAATTTATTTTCAAAATTCCGAAATTTTTGGGTGATAAGCTTGATATATCGGACCCTAATGATAATACGGATATATCGGATTTATCGGAAATTTATCACTGATAAGGTTAACCCTGCTGGTCAGTGCTAGTGACGGCAATGGCCAGTGCTAGGAGCTCCTAGAGCATAGCTAGAGAGAGAAAAACCCTAGACAATCAGGCCTATTAGGCTTATCTATTCCGGATATCCGAATATGAAAATTCATATCTGTACTCGTGTACTCATGGCATGTCATCCTGTCCCTACGGCGTTCTCCATCAAACCAAAGTCCAGTCTGATTTATCTTTGAAAAACTCTGCTACGTACATAGGCTCCACGACATGAGAAACCATATATTTGACATCATCAACCATCTGAAAGGCACAATAAAAAAAACGAATGTGACAATTTAGAAAAATATATATGAATGGTACAACCAACTGATAATAGTTCGATGAGAAGCATACAATTTCACCACTTCCTTTACAACTGATAACAAAACAAATAACTACTCTCTTCTTTCTCTTCCATATCCTTCTCCTTATTTCCCCATAATTTGTGTTCAAATTCAAATTAATAAATGTATTTGGCATCTACAATTATAAATTTAAGAAAAAATAATAGATCAATTGGGCATACATGACAAAAAAACAGCATTACAATCAATTAGAACTGGTGTGCAGTGTATGCTTTTGGAGCATAATTTCAAAGTTAACAATAAACTCAAATTCTGCAAACAGAATTCTGGATTTTGTTTGCTAGATTCTAGGGGTAAATATAATTCCAAGCAATGCATCTGTGGTGTCCAAAGTGCATTTTTGTTGTTGTTGTTGCTAGTAGCTAGGGATGGATTCAGATCGAATATTGATGGAAACGAATCCGGATAGCACTATTTACCACATTTTATTTCAAATACGAATACAGATTCGGATGTTTTCGGATACGAATACAAAACGGATATTTCGAATACGAATACATATTCGGATATTTACTCGGTTTTAACTCGAAATGTTCATCGTTTCACAAAATATCCAAAAGTTCAAAGTGTCCAATATCGTGACAAGTCTTATATTTTTTAGAGTTTATTTAATTTTTTAGAATTAAAAAACCTTAATCTCCGCATTAACGACGGAGTATCGTAACATAGATTGTTTAGACTTTATTTGATTTTAGTGCATTATTTTAGGTACTTTCAAATTTCCCATATTCCAATTTAAATCCTAAAAACACAATTAATGAATTAAAATAGCAAATGGATATAGAAAAATACAAAAGTTTTATATGGAATGAGATATGTTGTATTTTTATTATAAAAAAGTTTCAACTTCAAATAAGCATTTAACCATCAATTTACTTTAAACCATAACCTATTACTTCTTAAAACTATAATTCATCTTAAAAGAATCTCAGGTTTCTTAACATCCTATATGATACATTTCTTGAAAAATTTTCAAAATTTTATCATAGTATCTACGTATAATATTATAACACCATATAAAATCTCATATTTTTCAGACTTTATTTGATTTTTTTATAACTAAAAAACCCTTAAGCTCCACATTACCGATGAAGTGTCGTAACATAATTTTTTTAACATTACTTTAAATTTAGTATACAGGAACTAAAAATAGACACAAAAGTATGAATATGATTTTTCTATAAATTTTAGTGCATTATTTTAGGTCTTTGCAGTTCAAATTTCACATATTCCAATTTAAATCCTAGAAAAACAATTAATAAATTAAAAATAGCAAATGGATCTATAAAAATACAAATAAATTATATGGAATGAGATATGTTTTATTTTGATTATAAAAAATTCAAGTTCAAATAAAAATTTAACAATCAATTTACTTTAAACCATAGTCTATTACTTCTCAAAACTATAATTCATCTCAAGAGAATGTGAGGTTTCTTAACATCCTATATGATAAATTTTTTGAAACGTTTTCAAAATTTTATCATAGTATATAAGTATAATATTATAACACCATGTAAAGTCTCGTATTTTTCAGACTTTATTTGATTTTTTTATAATTAAAAAAAACTAAGCTCCACATTACTGATGAAGTGTCGTAACATATTTTTTTAACATTTCTCTAAATTTAGTAGATAGGAACTAAAAATAGACACAAAATTGTGAATATGATTTTTCTATAAATTTTAGTGCATTATTTTAGGTACTTGCAATTCAAATTTCACATATTCCAATTTAAATCCTAGAAACACAATTAATGAATTAAAAATAGCAAATTGATCTATAAAAATACAAATAAATTATATGGAATGATATATGTTGTATTTTAATTATAAAAAAAATTCAAGTTCAAATAAATATTTAACCATCAATTTACTTTAAACCATAGCCTATTACTTCTCAAAACTATAATTCATCTCAAGAGAATCTCACGTTTCGTAACATACTATATGATAAATTTCTTAAAACAATTTCAAAATTATATCATAGTATTTACATATAATATTATAATACCATGACAAGTCTCGTATTTTTCAGACTTTATTTGATTTTTTATAAATAAAAACCCTTAAGCTCCACATTACCAATAAAGTGTCGTAATATAATTTTTTAACATTTCTTTAAATTTAGTATATAAGAACTAAAAAAACACAAAATAGTATATGATTTTTCTATAAATTTTAGTGCATTATTTTAGGTACTTGTAGTTCAAATTTCACATATTCCAATTTAAATCATAGAAACACAATTATTGAATTAAAAATAGAAAATGGATCTTGAAAAAAACAAAAAAAATTATATGGAATGAGATATGTTGTATTTTGATTATAAAAAAATTCAAGTTCAAATAAACATTTAACCATCAATTTACTTTAAACCATAGCCTATTACTTCTCAAAACTCTAATTCATCTCAAGAGAATATCAGGTTTCGTAACATCCTATATGATAAATTTCTTAAAATATTTTTAAAATTTTATCATAGTATCTACGTATAATATTATAACACCATATAAAATCTCCTATTTTTCAGACTTTATTTGATTTTTTATAACTAAAAAACCCTTAAGCTCCACATTACCGATGAAGTGTCGTAACATAATTTTTTTAACATTACTTTAAATTTAGTATACAGGAACTAAAAATAGACACAAAAGTATGAATATGATTTTTCTATAAATTTTAGTGCATTATTTTAGGTCTTTGCAGTTCAAATTTCACATATTCCAATTTAAATCCTAGAAAAACAATTAATAAATTAAAAATAGCAAATGGATCTATAAAAATACAAATAAATTATATGGAATGAGATATGTTTTATTTTGATTATAAAAAAATTCAAGTTCAAATAAAAATTTAACAATCAATTTACTTTAAACCATAGTCTATTACTTCTCAAAACTATAATTCATCTCAAGAGAATGTGAGGTTTCTTAACATCCTATATGATAAATTTTTTGAAACGTTTTCAAAATTTTATCATAGTATATAAGTATAATATTATAACACCATGTAAAGTCTCGTATTTTTCAGACTTTATTTGATTTTTTTATAATTAAAAAAAACTAAGCTCCACATTACTGATGAAGTGTCGTAACATATTTTTTTAACATTTCTCTAAATTTAGTAGATAGGAACTAAAAATAGACACAAAATTGTGAATATGATTTTTCTATAAATTTTAGTGCATTATTTTAGGTACTTGCAATTCAAATTTCACATATTCCAATTTAAATCCTAGAAACACAATTAATGAATTAAAAATAGCAAATTGATCTATAAAAATACAAATAAATTATATGGAATGAGATATGTTGTATTTTAATTATAAAAAAATTCAAGTTCAAATAAATATTTAACCATCAATTTACTTTAAACCATAGCCTATTACTTCTCAAAACTATAATTCATCTCAAGAGAATCTCACGTTTCGTAACATACTATATGATAAATTTCTTAAAACAATTTCAAAATTATATCATAGTATTTACATATAATATTATAATACCATGACAAGTCTCGTATTTTTCAGACTTTATTTGATTTTTTATAAATAAAAACCCTTAAGCTCCACATTACCAATAAAGTGTCGTAATATAATTTTTTAACATTTCTTTAAATTTAGTATATAAGAACTAAAAAAACACAAAATAGTATATGATTTTTCTATAAATTTTAGTGCATTATTTTAGGTACTTGTAGTTCAAATTTCACATATTCCAATTTAAATCATAGAAACACAATTATTGAATTAAAAATAGAAAATGGATCTTGAAAAAAACAAAAAAAATTATATGGAATGAGATATGTTGTATTTTGATTATAAAAAAAATTCAAGTTCAAATAAACATTTAACCATCAATTTACTTTAAACCATAGCCTATTACTTCTCAAAACTCTAATTCATCTCAAGAGAATATCAGGTTTCGTAACATCCTATATGATAAATTTCTTAAAATATTTTTAAAATTTTATCATAGTATCTACGTATAATATTATAATACCATGGCAAGTCTCGTATTTTCAGACTTTATTTGATTTTTTATAATTAAAAAACCCTTAAGCTCCACATTAGCGATAAAGTGTCGTAACATAATTTTTTTTAACATTTCTTTAAATTTAGTTGGTAAGAATTAAAAATGTACAAAAATAGTAATATGATTTTTCTATAAATTTTAGTGCATTATTTTAGGTACTTGTAGTTCAAATTTCACATATTCGAATTTAAATCCTAGAAACACAATTAATGAATTAAAAATAGCAAATGGATCTAGAAAAATACAAAAAAAATATATGGAATGAGATATGTTATATTTTGATTATAAAAAAGTTTCAAGATCAAACAAATATTTAACCATCAATTTACTTTAAACCATAGCTTATTAATATTCAATAACTTAAGTATTCCATAATTACATAAATAATAAATAAACTATTAATATAGTGATAATATATCATCTTGAGTCTAAGTTTAATCTGTATGAAATCCTAAAACGAATACGGATGTATCCATTTTCATATCCACATTCAGCAGAATTCGGATATTTGTTTCCATATCCACATTTGTAAAATGAATCCGAATGTTTCCGAATGTTTCCGAATGTCATCCATTTTTAATTCGGATACGGATATGGATATCCATATTTACAGTTATTCGAATACGAATACGGATAATTTGAATATTCTGATATCCATATCCATCCCTACTAGTAGCACAGAGTTAGTGTCCGCAACAGCTCTGCATGCGGTGAAAGGCATCATATCCATAATAATCCTTGCTACTATAATATTTGCTAGTGTGAAAATTATCATTGTTCATCAGGGCTTTCACTAGGGAATTGTTTCAGTTTATTTTTAAGTTCATAAACTAAATATAAGAATGTATCTTATAAGTCAAATATAGACTGAAAATGATCCTAAATTTTGATCCAACATTTTTCTATCAGGTTGGAACAGAAGAATAACAAAAATGAAAATGCAATGTTAAGGCTATGATTAGTGAGTGACCTCCGTGTTAAGATATGGGGAAGCTACGCTAGCTGACAATTTTAAAGTTTAACCCCTTAGCCTAGGAATCATGCGCGTGAGGGATCATAGATCGTTACTGTTGATGCCAAGAATTGGTAAAGCCCAAGGACCACCAAGGAAGGTGCGTGGTCAACGGAAGGTCAAGGAGGATCCGGCCAAAAAAATAAAAGGAAGCCCGTCCGCAACAACTGCATGATCGGAAGGAGGCCGATGTAGATAAGAGCGGCAAGAGGTTACAGATTCATCCAAAATCAATTGATAGGTTACTTGGACGGCAAGTCTACGGACTATAAATATGTATCCCTTATGTTAGGTTTAGTTTAACTCTCGTTCAATCTACAATCAGAACATCGCCACCCTTGTGCCCCAAGGTTATCCGGTGGGACTCGATCTCTCGGAACTAAGCTGCATCTGTTTGATCTCTGGTGAAGAGGTGAGTCCTGCCACCCCAATCTTCCATGCCAACTAGGTTAGTATCCTCACGACTGCATTGGTTCGATCCGATCTCTTGAGGAGAACAGTGAAACAACACGGTCGTCGATTGTTCTCATTGTATTTGGCTAGGTCTAAGGCTGCATCAGTTGGGTTTGACCTCTTAGATTGAGGTGATCTGGGTTTGATAGCTTGAGGCTTCATCGGTTAAGTCCAACATCTCTTGTTGTTGTATCTTTTTCATGTCGTATACTGTTCATCTAAATAAAGTTTGCCCAATTCGTTGATATATTGTTCAGATCATCATGACTAGCTATTGTCTCGGTTAGGTCCGATCTAGTTATTATGGTGATTTCCATGATATAGATATGCTATCTGGCATGCTTTATTTATTTCTATCAGAGTACAAGCTGATAGGTTATCTTCAATTCATCTCCATATCATGTTCACCGTTGAAGGGTGCTCATCAGCCTATAGGTACATCTTATTTTTCTCCATCGGCCGATGGCGTACTTGTTCGATTGGGTTTATCTAGGCTATCGGCCGTCTGGCAGATTGCACGATGCTTCATAGTCATCGGCTTGCCAGCCGATCAGCTATGCTACTAACATCTCTATTTTTCCATCCCTTATTAGTTGTAGGGTCAAACTGATTAGCATGCCCTGAACCTTTTTCTAAGATGTAGGACCTGCACTAGAGTTAAGCAAATCTCTCAGTCCGCGTGTGTTGTAGTGTGTGACCAAAAAGCATGCCAACATGCTTTTTGGCACACCCGGTGGGACCATCTCTAGGAACCTTGCCATGGCGAGCGAGCTCAGCGAGGGAAACGTCATGACGGTCACCTTGGATGCTCTGTCCAATGAACAATGGATAGAGGTGCAACAACATGTGGAGTAGTTACGGAAATCATGCCTGCAAGCCTATGGCATGAATCGACTAGGTCCCGTTCAGAGGGCCCCACTCCCAACACTAGTGCTGACCATAGAGGGTGGTTAGCCAACGGAAAATTTCCAAGCCAGTTTATAGGAAATCGTCGACCAAGCGATCTGCCAGTCACTGGTTAGCCAATTAGGGACACTGGCCATGACCATTCAAGGACTGATCAAGGAGGCCATCGGGGGCTTAGTGGTTTGCGACGCACCACAAGGTTCGGCGTACCTCCCCAATGACCCATTGAGACTACTACATCACACTTGGTCGGCGGCACTGCCGCGAGGCCGATGAGGCTAGACCAGCCGAGCTCTTTGCTTGGCTATGAGGGCGACAAGATGACCCAACCATTGGCCCCCTCACACAGTCCGCCCTAGGGCACACTAGGCGGGGCCGATAAGAATGCACGAGCACCATTACCTACGCCCGATCTTAGGATTCTAGGGTAGGGGTTGCCACAAGTGACATACGACATCGCAAGAGACCCCTCGGTAGACATTGCACTGCTAAGGGGGGCACCCGATGTCATCCCTCCTGGATATCACTAAACGACGCACTATGGAGCAACGCCCTCTGGTGATGCAGGGCAATACAGACATGACGCTTCTTGGCAAGATTAGTACCAACAAGCACTAATGCCCACTCAATTTCCATCGCCGAGCTAGCAAGAAGATGAATGGGTGAGTCAGATCACAGAGCTCATAAAAGACCAATTCGGGTTGAATCCCAAAGATGTACCGGCGGTCGTATCCTGAGTGGTTCGATCGAGTGCCGCTGCCGAATCGGTACAAGGTGCCGAATTTCACCAAATTCTCAGGGCAAGACTTGATCTCCACGATCGAGCACATTAGTTGTTTCCTCGTCTAGTGCGGGGAGGCATTGGCTGACGAAGCATTGAAGGTCCGACTGTTCCCGCTATCCCTATCAGGATCGGCCTTCGCGTGGTTTTCTTCACTACTGGCGGACTCCATCAAAGGATGGGCAGACCTGGAGAAGAAGTTTCACAAGTACTTCTTCGCCGGCATCCAGGAGATGAAGTTGACCGACTTGACGTCCATGAAACAAAGGATGAATGAGTCGATCCCCGACTATGTACATGTTGATAGCAAAAAATGGCATAGATGATTAAGATTGTCAAAATATCAATTTTGGTAATTTGGGCCAAAAATGTACATGTCCCGGGTTAGGCCGAAACCCTACAGGGCCAAAGGACCACTAAGCTACGGGCTCCAGAAGCTTCCAGCTAGCCCACAACCATCGGTCAAGAGGCCTTCTGAGGCCCACTCCACCGAAGCTTCGGCCCGAGGAGAAAACTTCGACGGGCCTGGCTGAAGGACCACTTTGGGCAGAGATAGAGTTAGATCCGATTCTGGCTAAGTGTTTATCTTTACGCGTGATTCAGCTGAGTCATAATAGATTAGACTTAGAGATTATAAGTTTATCCCCTATATGTATAGGGGCGAGGCCGGTTTAGAGGACCCCACAACACAAATCAACCACAAAGCCCTAGCTTTGAATCGTATTTACTTTATCTTTACTTTTCCGTACTCTTCGCGGGTTTGCCTGGAAGCCCTCCGACAGCCACTTTGGAACAATGGTAATCCTTGTTACTTCGCTTGTGAAGTATCCGTTAATCTACATAATAGATTGCTATCACCTTGTTACTTCGCCTATGAAGTATCCGTTAATCTACGTAATAGATTGCTATCACCTTATCACTTCGCCTGTGAAGTATCCGCTAATCTGCGTAACAGATTGCTACCTTCGCTCCTAGTGCAACACTTAGTAGAATTCGGTCCTCAGGCCAAATTGATACTTCGAATCTACTCCGTTGCAGGTTTCCACGTTCGGAGCTACTCCACCAGAGGTATTCGGAGCTGAGAGATCAGTTTCGAAGGTTGCCAGAACACCCTTCGGTGAGATCCCTGCTTCGACCGCACGCCAACACGCTTTGCCGACACGCTTCATCACGATAAGCTTCGCTACGCTCGTACTCTACTCTGGATGAAGGAGAACTCATGCGTTGCATCTAAGTCATCATTCTGTATCGTACTGTATCGGATACTTCGCGCCGAACCCCGCTGTTCAGAGGTGATTATCGTGTCTAGATCTGTTCGGAGTTCATCTTCGGCCAGATCAGTCCGAACGCCGGAGGTACCCTTTGGCGGGACACTTCACATCAGACGCCGAAGGTACACTTCGGCGACACCCTTCGCACTATACTTCGAATCAGTCAGGCTCCGCTCGGTTTGCTGATTTGTTCTGTTTAATATATTTCTTTCGGCTAATTGGATTATTTTGTGTGATCTGATTACCTGGCAAATCCACCCCCCTTACCACGGTTAAGGGTAGTCGGAACATGATGTCAGTGTTGTGTTACGCTTAGGCTCGCCCCTAAGTATCCGCACACTTTTGGATCATCGAACTGACCCAAGTGCGGGGGCACGTTTTCATGTCAATGGTACAAAGGTTCTAGGACATACGAAGAAGATGCTACAGTGTGAACCTCACTGATAGCTAGTTGGCGGAGCTGGCGTTCAAAGGACTCCTGAGCCTTATCAGGGAGAAGTTCTCGTCGCATGAGTTGAAAAGCCTCTCACAACTAGTGCAAAGAGTATCGGCCCATGAGAGCCGATTCCAAGAGGCCAGGAAGGATAAGTACTAGAAGAAGGTCGCGTACACTCAAGTGTACCACTCAGAATTCGACGAGGAAAGTGACTATGATGCATAAGTTAGGATGGCCGAGTGGTCCAAAAACAAGAAGTATGTTGCATGCCCATGGATAAAATCGGCTGAGAAGGAAGAGAGGTATGACTTCGATATCAACAAGGCCAACAAAATATTTGACCTGCTACTAAGAGAGAAGCAAATCCACCTATCACCTTGCCATGTGATACCGTCTGCCGAAGAACTTAAGAAGAAGTACTGCAAATGGCACAATTCCCCATCGCATCATACTAACGAGTGCAAGGTATTTAGGCAACAGATTCAATCGGCCGTAAAGCAAGGTCGAATCAAGTTTGACGATGGGAAGCGGCTGATGAATATAGATGGCTATCCATTGCTAGTCAACATGGTGCATGCATACTATGATGATAATCGGCATGCAAGAAATAGAAGACAGGCTAGCAGAAATGTCACCTCAGCAGTACTCATGAAAAAGTATTGAAAGAGGTCGGCAGAAATAGAAAGTAGCGGAGATAGCCGTGGCCACTCACGTTTCAATCCCCATTGGAATTGTGAGTTCTTAAGGCTTTGTTGGAATGAGGGGCTACGACTACCGTCTATGGATGACTGCCCAGGATGCAATGGAGTACTGGGTGATCATCGGCCACATGATCAAAGAACAGTGCATCAAAGGCTGTCACCCCCAAGGGTATCGGCGCTAGAAAGGCTAGGCCCCGTTAGACCGGAAGGAGTCAGCCCGACAGCCGAAGACGACGAAGACACCACAAGAAAGTTGTAGTGGTGCCCCCAGGGAATCTTTATGTGAAGCCAGAAGAGAAGGGTACAACGTCTGCGGCAAAGAGAAGGAAAGGTACAAGAGCATGATGAAGGAGTTGATCGGCCCCCTAAGATCAAGAGCGAATGGCACCCAAAAGACAAGGCCGATCACGATGACAAGCAAGGTGCGGAGGTAAACATTGTTTTCTTTCTTCCCGTAGAGTATAAGGCCATCATAGAGGAGGATACGGAGCCGACCGATGCCATGGCTCAACTAATGCTGGCTCCGCAACCTGTGATTTTTGATAAGCCGGAAGAACTGGAACATCGACACCTGAGGTCGCTCTACATCAAAGGATTGGTTAATGGGAAGTCGATGTCCAAGATGATGATAGATGGAGGGGCGGCCGTCAAGTTGATGCCTTACGCCACCTTCTAAAAGCTTGGGAAGACGCCGGAATACCTCATTAGAACTAACATGGTATTGAGGGACTTCGACGGTAACTCGTCAGACACAATGGGAGCTTTAAATGTGGAGGTGATGGTTGGAAGCAAGACGGTGCTGACCACTTTCTTCATGATAGAGGGAAAAGGATCCTGTAGCCTGTTGCTGGGGCGTGATTGGATACACACGAACTGTTGTGTCCTCTCAATAATGCATCAAAACCTCATGCAGTGGGTTGGTGAACATAGCTATAGCTGATCTATCGATATGGGAGGCAGAGGGAGTCGTATGTTTGTCAGGAAAGGCTTGGGAGGGGAATTTCATGCAAGTATCCGATGATGGCATCGCACCAGTCAGCGAAGAACCACCCAAGCTTATGTTATAAAGACGACATTGAAGATGACTTCGGCCACAACAACATCATGATCGATAAACCACTACTACGTGGGCGTCAGGCCGAAGTCAGCCCCTACAAGGTACTACACTCCCAGCGAAACAGCAGCGAGTTAAAAATTACAACGGCAATAAGAGAGAAGGTCAAACGATGTGACTAAGGGAATATTTTCGGATCGTTCGGACAAAAGTACACAGCCGATGCCTATGGTATCACCTTAAGATAGCCGATGCAAGGGCATCACCTTTAGCCCCTAAAAGCAACGAGAAGACTCTGGTGCAGAAGAGACTGAACAATGCGACTAAGGAAAGTATCCTAAGGGTTCGGTCAAACTACATAGAACTGATTCCTATGGCATCGCCTTGAGATGGTCGATGTGAAGGCATCGTCCTTGGACAAAATCGTCAAGAACGAAGAGGATGCAATGCGGGAAACTCAGCAAGCTACACCACAAGATATAAAGAAAAGCCAATATATATTCATGATGTTTGATTACAAAGAAAATATGTTACAAGCCCCCGATCAGCGTGCGGAAGGCTCTCGGCCGCTCCACCTCTGTAGAGCGCCCTTCACCAAACCGCGAACCGGCTACGAATGCCTTCCGTTCACCCATGCCGAGTGGGGGCACCGGTGCTAAGATTCGTAGTGGCCAATACTGGCCCGTATCATATCGGCCAGCCCCTTAGGCTCATGGAAGAGTCCTCCTCATCAACATTCTGCAAAAGGAAAAGGCAAAGTCCGATCAGATAATAAAAACAAGAGCAGCAAAAAGAGAAAAGGAGGTCGAGGCACTCATGTTCCTAGTAGACCAACGAGGATCGGTTGAAGACATGAAGCTTCACCTCACCCCACCACTCGCGGAAGCCGGAAAATGTCGCCTGATAGGTCCTCCAGGTGGCGACCCTTCTGGAGGGCATCTCATCAACCATATGGGAGAGGCGATCCCACTCTAGCGCACTCATGACCCTTCCATGAGCCTGAATCCATCTTATGAAGAAGAGGCGAAGAGGAAGCTGGCCGAAGCCCAACTGCCTCGAGAACACCGACGGGTGGTAGAACTCATAAAAGCACCACCGGGAACGGTCATCGGTAAAGTCGACCGGGAACAAGCAAGGAAAGGAGGCGACGAAGAAGATATAGAAAGACTCGGCATCCCGAGATACATTGGGGAAAGCCAATTGGTCGGGGAATGCGTACTCTGAATGGAAACCAAAAGGAAACCAAGAAAATCGACTAGGGAACCCGAGGTAGAAGAATTTGAAGGATGCGGCCAGAGCCACGGAGGAGATAGGAATAGAAGGACAAAACGAGACCGCTTCGCCCAAGGAGCGGCACCAACAGAAAGTAGGAGGCACTGACTCTGGGAAATCATTGGTTAAGAGCGACTGGGAAAAAGGGGCCTCTCCAATAGCCTCATTGGTATATACATTCAGCCAAAGTTGGAGAAGCCACCATGAACCCCGACGCCGGTCGATGAAGTTGCCACCGATAAATCGACTGACATGACGTGGAGGAGACGGTAGGTGTCCCCACGAAGGTAACAACCTAGGGGGATCTTCTCATGGGCGACAACTCGTTTGGCCAAAAATTGAAACTGCAGAGTCGAGGCAAGGGCCGACATGCATAAAACAAACTCCTCTAACTAGAGGGTGAGGAAGGCGATGTGTTCGCGGGTGCCGACCAGGCCGATTTTCTTATTGTGCCGCCTGATTTATCGGCTCCAGTTATTGGCCGATTCGGCACCCAGGTGAAGGATATGCCCAAGAAAATTCCATGGATCTGAAGTTCCGATAGGAAGTATCGGAAGTTCTGGTTATTTTTTGGTCTCGATACAAAGAGAAAATGTTTCTTCGGAAGTTTCGATATGGTATCAGAAGTTCAGATGAGCCAGAAGTTTCAATTCAGAATTGGAGAATTTTTGTACTGATCGGAAGTTCTGAGGTGGGTGATAATAGATTGGATCTATTGCGTGTCATACTATATCAGGAGGCCTAAAATACTCTATCAGAAGTTCTGATCTTGGATCGGATGTTTCGACGTGGGCAAAAAGATTGGATCTGTTACGGTTTTGAGGATTCCGAGATGAGCACGACCAGGGGGCCCTCAACGCTATAAAAGGAGAGGAGGAGGACGTCTTAGAACCAAGGAATAAGCCTAGATTAGACCTAGCCCCTAGAGAGTCATCTCCTCCTTTCTTGATCTCAAACATTGAGATTGAGGACTCCCCATATCTCACGTGCAGTGCTAGCACGCTGCCGTGGGAGGAACTCCATCCCTGTATGTGTAGACTCCATGGAGGTGTTGCTCCATAAGCGACGCTCGTGGCCGTCACCACGAGGAAGACGACTTCTTCATCGATTCAATTAGTGAGGAACGGTCGGGACAAAGCAAGGATAGGATTAACGTGCTTCATCAACCTCTTCTTCCGCTGCACCTAGCATGTCAAGTGCTAGAAGGTACCGATCTATGATCTCACACGTGCATGGGTCTTGGGTTTTAGGGCGGAAATTTTGAATTTGCCGGCTAGCATAGCTTCCCTATTCCCCAACAGTGGTATCATAGCCTATGTGCGTAGTGTTCGATCTGGATCCCTCATGTATGGAGATACATGGAGGAAAAACATATTAGATCTATTTCTGTCCGCGGAAAATCGGAAGTTTTGATAATGATTGGAAGTTCCGATGGCGGATCGGAAGTTCCGATGGCGGATCAGAAGTTTCGATGGTGATCAGAGGTTCCAATATCGAATAATGATTCGATACAAAAAGAAATTGTTGCGGTGCAGGATTCTGATATTGATTGGAAGTTTTGAGGATTGGAAGTTCCGATGCCAGATCAAAAGTTCTGACCCAACCGAATTTGAAATTCTGAGCCTATTGAGCCGGGTTTTTCATATCTAGAATCCAGTCACTTTTAGATTGCTCGCCTAACTTTGTTTTGCATAGAATGATGTGACTGGCATGGCCATGTATTATTGTAATGTATGAGATGCATGCAATGAATGTAAATTAAATATGGCCTGCGTGTCATGGTTATTTACAGCCCAAGGCTGATGTAAAATTTATTACGGCTTATATGTTGTTTCCACGGTGCTTCGGCCCATGTAATTAGTATATCCTATGCGAGATGGACTAGTACTCTTCATGGAGGCTGGGAGCACGCACTCAATGATGGGAGCCATGGATATGTAGATCGCCATGTGAGGAAGGCCATGCTATGTGACATTTAATATGATTGTGTGTGATGCTTTCTTATGTTCCTGTTGTTCTATTCTTGCATGTTTCGTGTGTGCTAGAGATGTTACGGTGCTAGAATAGCTTTCCCTCAGAAAATTAAGTGTTGATGCTCTTCCCAATAGCTGCTCCCACAAAGGTTTTCGATCATTGATAGTGGGTCCATGAAAGCAGGGTGCTATCTTTTATCTTGGCCAGTTGGGGCGGAAGTCGGACTTCTGCACACAAAGTATTGGTTCACTTGACAAGGCTATCAAAATGGTTTTGGGCCTTGGAGCATAGGAATTGGGCTCGAGCATTGGATGCTTCTCCAATGACAAAATTCACATACTATGTGATTAGCAAGGAGTTGCTTACCTATGTCAACTACCTTCTAGCAGTGATGCCAAAGATCAGTAGGAGATATTGTGACCATGGATCTTGCGCCTATATTAGTCATGAGAGGGAAAGTGGCTCGATTAAAATAGTGGAACATATTTTATTGGATAGAAGATAAACATTGCATAGTGCTGAATCTTGCATTTAATCTTTTGTAGATCATGGCACCACCTATTACTGTTAAGAGCACTCATATTTTTAATTTGCGATCTATTCTTAAACGAGATAAATTGTCTGGAACAAATTTTTTGGACTGGTACAAAAACTTGAGAATTGTTCTCAAGAAAGAGAAAAATAATTATGTTCTAGAGATACCTCACCCCGATGAACTAGGAGAGGATGCTTCTGCAGTAGATAAGCGTGCATATGAGAAGCATGGTAGTGATTCCGTGGATGTCAGTTGTCTCATGCTTATCTGCATATCCTCTGAGTTTTAGAAACAATATGAGGAATGTGATGGTTACGATATGATCGTAGGTATTAAGGGCATGTTTCAGGACTAGGCAAGGGCAAAAATATACAATGTGTCTAAATGCTTGTTTGGTAGCAGGCTGGCTGAAGGGAGCCCAGTGAGCCCTCATGTGATCAAGATGATTGGTTGCGTAGAGACTCTAGAGAGACTGGGCACTCCACTGGATTCATACCTAGCTATTGATGTCATTCTCCAGTCGCTCCCACTGAGCTTTGAGCCGTTCATCATGAATTATAACATGGTTGGACTGGAGAAGACACTAGATGAGTTGCATGGGATCCAAAAAGCTGCTGAGGAGAGTATCAGGAAGACTCTGAACCATGTGATGGTTGTTTAGAAGGAGGGCAAAAATAGAAGGAGGAAAAAGTCTAAGTCTACAGATTCGATCTCTGGTACTAAGTCGACTGGAATGTCTAGGTCATGTCCTCCCAACTCTGATGATTGCCAGCATTGCCACAAGCCTGGGCATTAGAAGCGCAACTGCAAGGTATACTTGGAAGAGCAGAAAAAGAAGGGTAGTATGACTTTCGCTTCAGGTATTAACAATTAAAATTGCTACTCGTACAACTGATTCATGGGTATATGATGCTGGTTCGATGATTCATACTTGCAAATTGTTGCAGGGGCTAAGTAGGTCAAGGAAGTGTCCTAGTGGCGAGATGGATGTCTGCGTCGGAAATGGTGCAAGTGTTGTAGTGTTGGCCATCGGCGTTTATTCACTGCCACAACTGTCAAGACTAGTTTAGGAATTGTATAATTGTTATTTCATTCCCGCCTTAGGAAAAGGCATAATCTCTTCTTTATGTTTAGGAGAAGATATTTTGAATTCGTAATAAAGAACAAGAGTTGTTCAATATTCTCGAATGGTTTGCTTTATGGCATTTGTCCATTAGTGAATGGTTTGCTTAATGATTTGAATCCTACCTACGTCTGGCATTGTTACTTAGGTAATATAAATGAGAGGCACACGTAGAAGCTTCATAGTGATGGACTTTTGGAGTCATTTGATTTTGAATCCTATGACACGTGTGAATCTTGTTTATTTGGCAAGATGACAAAGACGTTTTTACTAGGTCTAAGTGAGAAGGCGAGTGAGCTATTGGATGTAGAACATACTGATGTGTATGGTCCATAGAGTCACATGGCTAGGAATGGGTTCTAGTACTTTATCACTTTTTCCAACGACTTTAGTAGATGTGTCTACTTTATGAGGAGCAAGTGGGAGTCCTTTGAAAAGTTCAAAGGAGCTTATAAGTACAAAATCATACGAGCAAGACAATTAAATTTCTACGATCGGATCATGGAAATGAATATTTGAGCCATGAGTTGACGCACTGATCTTTCATCATCCTTTTGAGGTAACACTCTAGAAACCAACACTCTCACTTTAAATAGAGTTCCATCTAAGAGAGTGGTGGGACCAAACTCTAAAAAATGGTTTGGGACCATTAAGATCCAAATTAAAATAGATTGGATATGTTTCTGTTTGCAGAACTTCGGAAGTTCCGATAGAGATAGGAGGTTCCAATATTTGTCGGGTCAGAAGTTCTGATGTTGATCAGAAGTTCTGATACCGGACAAAGTTTGCAATAGAGGAGTTAGATCGGAATTTCCAATGCTAGATCGGAAGCTCCGATCCAGACAGATTAGAGTACGTAGAAGGAAACCAAGTTTGGAACTTGGTGGATCCACCTGATGGCAAAAAAACTATTGAGTGATGATGAATTTTAAGTAGAAAGATGTTGATGGAAATGTTCACATCTATTAGGCACGATTGGAGGCAAAATGTTTCAAAATATTCAAAGTGTTGATTATGATGAAACGGTCTTTGCTCATCGTTATTCTTACGTCTGTTTGGATTGTTGTAGCAATTGCCGCATTTTATGTTTATGAGATATGGCAAACTTATTGGAGTTGGAATCTTTGTTTTTGATGAGGTAGTCAAAATGTTTGACTCCATCAAGAATAAAGAAGAGTCTTTTGTTTGCAAAAGGGCTAGTGGGAACACAATTGTATTTATGATTCTATGTGTGGATGACATATAGGAGATCGGAAATGACATTCCTTTGTAGAATACTGTCAAGACCTTATTGAAAAATGGTTTCTCAATGAAGGACCTTGGAGACTCATCATACACTTTGGGCATAAAGATCTATGGATATATATATCTAAATGGCTAATTAGATTAGGCCAGGATGATGTACATTGACAAGATTTTAAAATGGTTTCAAAATGCTGAATATGAGTATCATCTCGTATGCCTCTGCGATCGGATAAATCATATGTGCCATGTACACACCCAAACATGCAGGTACTAGTCAAACCTAGGTGAGAGTCACTGGGCAGTCCTAAAAGGGATCCTCATGTGCTTGAGAAGAACTGAGGATGTGTTCCTAGGACAGGGTAGCGAAGAGGAGCTCGATGTAAGGAGTTACACTGATGTTAGCCTTTGAACCGATAAAAGATAATTCTCGATCATAATCTGGGTTTGTGTTCTGCCTCAACGGAGGCGTAGTGAGTTGGAAAGGTTCCCAGCAATAGGTGGTGGCCTATTGTACAATAGTAGCTGAGTATATTGCATCTTTGGAAGTTGCGAAGGAGGCTGTTTGGATAAAAAAGTTTGGTTCTGAGCTGAGTGTTGTTTCTAGTGTGTCTAGTCTAGTGGACCTCTATTATGGTAATAGTGGTGCCATTGCACAAGCCCAGGAGCCTAGATAACACCAGAAGTCCAAACGTGTACTTTGGCGATATCACCTGATCCAAGGGATCATAGAGAGGGGTGATATGAATATTTGCAAGGTGCACACGGATTTGAACATGGTGGATCCGTTGATAAAGCCGCTTCCACGACCCAAGTATGAGGCACATGTGAGCTGCATGGGTATGGGATACTTGCATGAGTCATGTGTATGTGGGAGTTGCTAGTGATGTCTATGCTAATGTATGAGGATAATTGTTATCTTATTCCTTGAATAAATATCGTTTGCATTTAATTAATGAGTACGATTTATTATGGGAAACTATTTTTTTATGACGATGTTGTTCAAAAGGGTCCCTAATCTTGTCATCATTGTGTTTCATTGCAAGAACAGGGAACACAAAAACTCACAAATATAGAGAACTCTTCATGGTGGCTGGCCAAGTCTACAGGGAAACAGAAGGTTCTAAAGGAGTGCACAGTGTTACCTTAGCCCCTAGCTTGCCTCTCCTTTTATAGGCACTACTCTAACTTGTGAATAGACTACAATATCCCTAGGGTTTACATTGTTTTTGTCTCAGCCAGACATGGGGGTACAGATGGTAGTCTACTTTATTTAAAACTCTTTTTGTCAGCTTCACAGAGGAGACAACATCGGCTTTTGCAGAGCATACACGATCAGCTTTTTGCAAAGCAGAATCTTCTGGAGCCCCCTTCGCTCACGAGGTGTGTAGTGGCTTCGGTGACACGCTTCATACCTGAAGGCCTTCGCTTCACCGAAGTCAGTCTTCGATACAATGACGGTTTTGAGCCGAAGTCATCAAAGTCCTTGAGTCTTCGCACCATCACCTTCGGAGTGGACCACCATGGCTTCACAGCTACTCCTAGCTCGAACTTCGTCAGTCCGTGTACCGAAGCCATGCATGTCCGAAGTACTTTAAGTCATCCATGTTCTGAAGCCCAACCTTCGAAGTACCTTCGCCACCTTCCGAAGTACCTTTGTCCAATGCCTCTGCATGAAGCATATCCATAAGCACCCCTTTGCAGTGTCTCAGCCTAGAGCACACTCCACGAAGACCCTTATCCGGACCATGCATTCGATGCAACTTTACTTCTGAGACCTTCGTCAAGTGTCCTTCCAAGTGTCTCCAACCGGAGCACACTTGAGAACCTTGCCTCATTTATGAGGACTTCGTCCGCCATCCTTCAAAGTCACTCTTCGAAGTGCCTCTCCTCCAAGGACTTTGCCTCGGGATACCTTGAGCTGGAGCCACCCTCCGCACTTTTTGCCTTCGCCTGGCGCACCTTGACCCGAGGACCGACCTCAACTCCACACAGCCTCCATGACCGAGCTCCCCGCTCGCCTGGCATCATGCCTTCTGCTTGACCCAGGTTCACCTTCTACGACTCGTTCGTCGCCTCCAAAGTCACCTGCACACAACCAACAAGCAGACAAGTGTTTCTAGTACCCCGGAGACCTATCTGGAAAATAACCTCCGGTACACACTCCCGTGTACCGCCCAAATAATTGAGCCCTTTGGTACAAACTTTTCATCATATTCTGCCAAACCCCTCTAACAGGCATACTCTGCTGCAACAGTTGTAGCTAGGAAAACCCCGAACCCTTAGGTAAGACACCTCTAAACCCCTTCGGAGGGACCCCTTTGCTCAGAAGGTAAAACTTGTCAATCACTCATCACAGACTTGAAATCGAGGCACATCTCAACTTGGTTTCTCAACATTATTCTTTGACGGATCGGTGTGTCGGCACGAATGTGGTATCGGCCTGGAAATCGTCTCCCCTTGGGGGGCATCATTTGAATTTTCTTACACCATCAAGCCATTCTCCATCAACAATCAGGCCGAATACAAGGCAGTGTTGAAAGGGTTACAACTATTGTAAGAAGTGGGCGCCGACGCGGTTGAAATCCTCAGGAACTCTTTGTTAGTCATGAAGAAATTATCAGATGAGTATGAATGCAAGGATGACGTACTAAAAGAATATCACGATTGGTGCCAGGCTATAATAACGAGTTTTCAAGACGTAATTCTTACTCATATCCCGAGGGAGTAGAATTCAGAAGCAAATGATTTGGCTCAAACGGCATCGGGATATAAGTCGATGGCCAGACCAATCGAGGTGGATATCACAGAAATAGAAGTCGGTAATTGGAGGTATGACATCATTAACTATTTGAAGAATCCTTCGACCACGGCACCAAGAAAACTCAAATATTAAGCAACAAAATACGTCCTGCTCAATGAAGACTTGTACCACCGGATGACCGATGGGGCCCTCCTCAAGTGCATAGGTATCGAGGAAGCGAAAGTGGTGATGTGTGAAGTGCACGATGGCATATGTGGAATACACTGGTCAGCCCCAAAATTAAATGGTTACTTCAAAGGGGTAGGATATCGTTGAGGCGCCCCCTTATCGGCCCTAAGTCATTAACTAGGACCTCTACCGGATCCTCAAGATGGCGCAGCATGTTCCATAAGATCTCCTTCACTTCTGAAGAAAGTTGAATCAAGGACGGTGTTGGAACATCCGCAGCCTCCTCATTGGCCTCAAGATAAGGACCAACATCAAAGGAAAACTACTATACAAAGGACTAAAGGAAGAAAAAAGAAGTTAAAAAAAGAGGGGTCACGAAGTCACAACGAACACAAGAATGCTCAAGTCAGCGGGCATGGTAGGAGCGACCGATTGTGGAGCACCACTAGCAGAGGAAACGGTGGAACCATTTTTGGCTTTGACCACCGGAGGGACACGTGACCCCTTCCCTGTAAGGCCACCTCGGGGGCAGACAGACCCACAGCGTTGGACATCGGCTGCAGCTAAGGCTGATGCTGGTTACATGGACAATAATGGAGAATGAGAAAGCAAATAATAAAGATACCTGATGGGCAACATCAACAACGACGGTCGGTGCCTCAAGAATGGCGGTGATTACTTCCAAAGGCTCAACTCGTTCGCATTGACTCCACTAGGTGCAACCCCGCAAGCGGGCCTCTTCGGAGCAATAACAACACTGGTGTCAGTCGGAGCACTAGGACCAGTGGCATCGACCTTTAATGTATCAGAAGAGAACCTTGTGGTTATCATCTTAGTGGCTCGAGCTAACGGGAGGTAGCAGGATCACCAACCACATTATCAAAAACCACATATAAAGAGCCGACATTGATAAGAGGAGTGGTGGAATCAGAGGCCAGTGTAGCCAAAGGAGCAATCGACGCCGACTATAGAATGAGACAAGAAGCATAAGCGCACCCAGAAGAGGCATCATTACAAAGAGGCAGAACAACTTACCACTGACCGCAAAGTCAAAGCCGATGAACACGTCTGATTGATCTGTGCCCTAGTGGATCGGTGCATGACCAAGGACGATGTCTGGCATTTGCACGCCAGGACCTTGGATTGCTTTCCACTCACCTAGGACGAGGGAGAAGGGGCACCGGTACCCAAGTTCGCGGAAGATGATATTGGACCATAATATATCGGTCAGCCGCTAAGACTCAAATAAGGAGCATCGAAGTCATCCTCCTGCAGTAGACAATGTTAATCAGATAAAGGGAAAATAGTGGGAACATATGGGAGGAGAAGTCTAAAGCAGACACCTTAGGGCCCGATGCAGCATCATCTAGATGAAGGCGTTCTCGGTAGATCAGCGAAGAATGATTGAAGATATGTTGCTTTATCTCATTCCACCATCGACAAAAACCATCGGAGGACGCTCGGTAGGCCAACCAATGAGTAAAGTCACCAAGAGGGATACCATCGGTCATGTGGAAAAGGTGTTCCCACTCCAAGTGGCTCCTGACCTCTCCACACACTTGGAGCTGGTTGATGAAGAACGCATGGGGAGGAAGCTGACCAAAACCCAACGGCCTCGTGAAAACCAATGAGTGATAGAATTCATACGAAGCATGGCCTTGAAAATGCGAGTGGATTCCTCATCTCGAAGCACATCAGGTAAAACTAGTTGATGGGGGCATTCATATTCTGAGTACTCATAGGGGTACCATATGGTCCGGTTAGAAAAATCCAAGGTAAAGACCCTTAAAGCAAGCGATTAAGGGTTCGGAAGATAAAGGGAAGGTGGAACGGCAAGTGTTGGCGTAAAAGATTATGCTAACAGGTTTCTGTAAAATAGAAACTAACAAACGAAGTGTTTGCGAAGTGAACTGTTCTAAGCCTCCGAAAGGATAACAACTTAGAATAGTTCGAAAGTGTGTATTGAATCACTTGTATTCGGTCCCTATTACAGGGTGAAATGGGGGGTATTTATAGGCCCAAATATTAAGGAAAAGACCTATTTACCCCTCTATTACAACCGACATAGTGGAAACTATTCGGTACCCTTGATAGGGCTAAAATGGTAAAAGATTAATCTAATAAGATAAAAGACAAATCTTCCATCTTAGCTGGTAGAAAAGATCTCAAAGAGCCTTAGTTCGAAGATATACTCTGAACCAATGCCTATCTTCGTACTTCGAGCTTGACTCAGTACATCTTCGAAGATGGACGTCTGGAAACCTTCGAATCCATTATCTGCCTTCGTGCGGTTACGACAATAACCCTGAGGATGGAATATTTTCCCCCAAAAGCAAGCGGCCGCTTCACCCAAAGAGCAACACCGGCGGTAGATGGGAGTGGCCGATTCTTGAAAATCGGTAGGAAATCGCATAGAAGAAAAAGAGGGCCCACTGACAACATCGGCTATATAGACATTTAGGGAGTCGACGGGACCGCTAGCTGAAAACTTGGTTGATAAAAGATGAAGAAGGTGGTACGCGGCTCCAAGGAGGTATCATCCAAGAGCGATTTTGGTGTTGACAGCAAGCTAGTCGACCAAGAATTGAAACTGAAAAGTTGGATCTGAGGTAGATACACAAAAGACAAACCTCTCTAACTAGAGGGTAAGGAAGGCCACATGTTCACGGGTCTCTACGGGGCCTGTCTTTTTGTTGTGCCTTTTAATGTATCAACCCCAAGTATCGATGGATTTGGTACCTAGGCGATGGACTAGTTTGGAATGGAAGAAGGAAGGGATGGTCAATGAGTCGATATCGAGACAGATCAGAAAGAAAACATCGAGTAAGGAGGGACTCATCGGCCCATGGCCAAAATTGAAAGCATTCAGGGCATCAGACCAAAAGTAACAGGAAGCGGCTAACATCGGCTCATTTTGGTATGGCTCAGCAAGTGAAAGGCCGATGCAGTGTCCAATATCAACTTTGTCCTAGAAAGCACGGTAAGTGGTCGATACCCTAAGTGTTGGTGCATTTTTTGGTCACACATTGAAACACGCGTGGCCTGGGAGATCTGCTTCACTCTAGTGTAGGTCCTACGTTCTTAGAAAAAGGGTTCAAGGCATGCCAATCAGTTTGACCCTACAACTAATAAGGGAAAAGAAAATATGGCATTAGTAGCATGGCCTATCGGCTATCGAGCCGATGACCACGATGAAGATGGGATATTCATGGAATATCATGCCGATCGTCCATAAGGCCGATGACCTAGGATGAAGCAATCAGGCGAGCGTGCCATCGTCCGATAAGATGTACAGTTAACCGCATAGGCCTATGGGTTATTTTCCAATGACTTATAAGATGTAGCGTGGAATCGAAGATAACCCGTCGGCTTGTACTCCGACAGAAATAAATAAAATGTGCCAGATAATATGTCTATATCATGAAAATCATCACAATAACTAGATCGGACCTAACCAAGATAGTATCTAGTCACGATGATCTTAATAATATATAAAAGAATAAGGCATGTTTTATTTAGATGAACGGTATACAACATAAAATACATACAATAGCAAGAGATGTCGGACTTAACCGATGAAGCCTCAAACTATCACACCTAGATCACATCAATCTAAGAGATCAAACTAAACTAATGAACTGTGAGGATACTGATATAATCGGTATGGATGTCGGGGGTGGCGGGACTCACCTTTTTGTCGGAGATCGAAATGATATAGCCCAGCTCTGAGTACCGAACCCCACTGGATAAACCTTGGGAGCCAAGGGTGGCGATGTGCTGAATAGTTAATTGACAGAGATGTGTTTTTTAAGCTAACTAGGGGTACATATTTATAGTCCGTAGACTTTCCATCCAAGTACTCTATCTTAACCGATTATAGATAATATTCATCTTCTTTTTCACACCTTATCTCCATCGGCTCTTCTACGTTCGATCATCTTGTAACAGCATAGACGGGCTTCCTTGACTTTCCTTGACCGGACATCTTTGACCTATGTTGACCATGCAACATCTTTAGTGGGCCTGAGCTTTACCAAATCTTGATGTTAACACATGCCCCCAGGTTCGGAGCATTAAGTGCTTATTGATGCTTCGAAATTAACAATAGTCATTATCAATGCTGCCACGTCTTCTCAAACATCTACCCAAACAATCTTTTCAATTTAATTGCCAGTCGAAACCCTTCATGTTCCTTATAACTTTGCTTGGCATCCCAGCTTCATAATTTTCCTTTGTTCTTCCCACTTCCTCATCTTTGTCCATTCACAACTGCGTTGGATGTTTCCTAGTCCGATGTATTTACATCTATTCGTGGTGACGTCGGAACAAGCTTCATCCCACACAGTTTGGTACTGGTGTTTCATTAAGCCAAAGATATGGTTTCTATAATCTTGGGTCTTCAAAGAATTTGGCATTTTGAAAACCGTACTCATGATTACCTTTTGCCAAATGTCGCAGGTGGCCCCACCAAATCTGGCAGAATCGTCTTGACCCAGCCGACGAGAAGTTTCTTCTAGATTTATAAGTACCTCAACCACTCCGCACCTCCTCTTCACTCTTTTAGTTTACTGCTTCTACTTTTGCCCCCCAAATCCACCGTCATATCCTTGCGACCATTGTTGTTTACTGCTTTCATCTTCCTCAGCGACCTTCGCTCCCGACAGATCTTCCCGATGGCGACCAATGACTCCGTCCCTGAGGTAACTCTTTGCCCTTATTTTCTTCCTTGTATTTTGACTTTTTTCTCCTGTAAGAGGATGACATTGATGCCCCATCGATGAGCCAAAGTGGTAGGCCGATATGTTATGGACTGCCATCAACCACCACCAACTCCGTCAGAGTGGCTTTCCAGTAAGTGAGTCAAGGCCCTAGTGCGTAAGCGCAAAACATCGAACGTAGTGACGCGTCGCTCTACCAAAACTCGATCTGCCCAGGTACTCTTTCTGCCTCTTGATTGACGAATTCTCATCCTTTCTTGTTGGTGTTTCTCATCCCATAGCTTGATGTTATTTCTTCTTCTCCCTCAGTCGATGCCACCAACGCCTTCCGCCACACGGACTCCGGTTGCTGCCGATGTAACTCTGCCATCTCAAGTGCATATATCCTTGTTATATGGTGCTTTTTCATTTCCATTACTCATTTGCTTTGTCATTTCTTCTAGCCTCTCCTTATCACTGTGTTAGACCAGCCAACAGATGACCCAAGTCACGCCTAGCTGGTTCTAGCTACCGAAGATGTTGTAGTGGACTTTGTCACCGGGGCCGATATTTCAAAGGCCATCGTTGTTGACCCTAGCGCGTCGGTGGATGCCACCATTGTGGGTAACCTAGCTAGGACAGGCACGCCAAAGGACGTGTCGGTAGTCAGTGAGATCATCACCGAGATATCTTTAGCTGATGGTCTTTATTAGGTACCTTTGTTCTCTTCTACTTGGTGCTTTACTTATGACTTACATCAGCCTTGACTATAGTCGATGTCAAGCACCACGAGCTCGCCTGCCCCCAGCACAATCTTGTAGAGGAGGGTTCCCTCACCCTTCCAATGGCCACAACAGAGGATGATGTCGCTACCTCTACTACCGATAGTGCTCCGCCATTGGCTGTCCTTGCCGGGTCCACTGACGTAAGTTCTTCTCACCCATGCGTCTGTTATATGGTTGGCTTTAGCTTAACTTTTCTTCTTTTCAGTCTTTCGTTCAGAAATTTCCCTTTGACATCCGGACGTTTTTGGAACGAGCTGCTGGTGCCCCTCATCGGCCTCGCCTAAGCTTCCTTCGGTCGTGAATGAGGTGTTGTTAGACCTTCTGCGTCGCTTGGATGCTCTAGTGGAGGTTCTGGTTAATGATTTAGGGCCAATACGGGGGTGTTTCAATGACGTCTTGGACAAACTTCTGCCGGAACTGGCCGACAATCTTACGCCAATAGCGTATTTGGAGTTCCATCGCCCATCCATGCAGTGAGCCACCAAAAGAATAGCTGATGGAGCTAGTCGGGCGTCGCTCTTAGAGGCAGTGGAGGCTCGTAAAGAGGTAGTTGTGGATGAGAGTACCATCTTGGAGCACGTTGAGGTCGAGTCTTCAACCGCATCGTGAGAGCTTGATCGACTACAAGCGAGGGAAACTGACATGGTCATGGAGCTGGAGCAGACCCGGGCTCAAATTGCCAAACAACAGGGTGTTATCACCTCTTTACCGGCTCGAGTCAAAGCCCAGCGACATCGGTTCATTGATGTCGTCCGCCACGTAGAGCGTTGCCACCGCACCCTCCAAGATGTTCCTGGCTCAGATGCCGAAGACCGATCTCTTATTCACAACGTCAATCTTATACGGTTGCAGGAGATCGAGGCCATCCGTCGAGTACTCTAAGCTTCATGTAGAATCGGCGGTGTTGTAACAAACCATTTGTCCCTGTGCAATGTAATATATTGCCTTTGATTCATTCGACTTGCATAGTGAGTTTCTGTATTGTATTCTTGGTCTATGGGTGATGCCTCTGCATTGGCCATCTAAAAGAAATTCCATAGGCATTAGCTATCTATGCTTCATCCGAACGATTGAAAAGATGTTTCTTTAGACAATCGTTTGGCCTTCCCTTGGACCCTCCTGTGTAGTAGTCTTTAGGTCACTCTCATATCGTCGGGTCTAATTACTTGCAAAGATCGGCATCGGCCTATTGATCTGATGTCCGTATTGCTGTGATCCCTTGGCTTACAGCAAGGTTTGGTCGAGTTACCCCTTTGCTTTTCTAGCGTCGTCTTCATAGCATGAGCTTGGGTGGCTCCTTGTTGATCAGGATGATGCCGCTACCTGACACGTTCACATATTCATGATTGGACTTCTCCTTTGGTCATCATTCACCCTTGATCTTGTGTGGTCGATCGACTTCCCCATTTTGCATCTGTGTTCTTGCTTCTTTATGACGCGGGAGTTGCGCCCTTCTTTTCTGGCTCCTCGTGAAGATCCCAGGAGGACACCACCGTGACTTCTCTAGTATAATTTTGTCATCATTGTCCATCTGGCCGATTACTTCGGGATTGATGGGACTGAGTATTTCTAGCGCTGATACCCGTGGAGACGACAACGTTTGGTGCACCATCTCCTGATCATACGGCCCGAGCTTGATGTTGCGTGGTCGATGACCGTCTTGCGTTCCGCCTTGAGCAACGCACTCTGGGCAGTCATCCATGGATGGTAGACGCGGCCCCTCATTCCAGCAAAGCCTAAAGAACTCACAGTTCAGATGGGGGATGAAATGCGAGTAACTCTGGTTGTCTTCACTGTTCTCCCTCTCTTCCGACCACCTCTGGTATTTCCTGATGATGCCCGATGAGGTGACGTTGCTGCCATTTTGTTTTACTCCCCTTGAATGCCGATCACTACCGTAATACGCATGCACCATATTGACTGGGAATGAGTGACTTTCGATGTTCATAGGCTTCTTCCCACCGTTGAACTTGATTCGTCCTTGCTCAACGGCCGACTGGATATGTTACCTGAACACTTTGCACTCATTAGTATGGTGCCATGGGGAGTTGTGCCATTTGCAGTACTTTCTTTTCTTTAGCTCCTTGGTAGGTGATATTATGTGGTTAGGTGACAGGTGGATCTGCTTCGATTTAAGTAACAGTTCAAATATTTTGTCGGCCTTGTTCACGTAAAAGTCATATTTCTCTTCCTTTTCAGTCGGCTTTACCCACGGGAAAGCAACATGTTTCTTGTTATTGGACCACTCGGCCATACCGACCTCTGCATCTGTGTCGCTACTCTCGTCGGAGTCCGAGTGGTATATCTACGTGTATGCCACCTTCTTCTAATACATGTCCCTTTTGACCTCTTGGAATCAGCTCTCGTGTGCCGATACCCTTTGTAGCAATTGCGAAAGGCTCTCAAAATCATGTGATGAAAACCTCTCCTTAATTGGGTTCAGGAGTCCTTGAAAGGCCAATTCCGCCAACTAACTATCACTGAGGCTCAAACTGTAGCATCTACTTCGTACATCTCGGAACCTTTGGACATAATCTTATACCAACTCGTCCATTATTTGCTTGATAGACATCAAGTCGGTAAGCTTCATTTCTTGGATGCCAGCGAAGAAATACTTGTGAAATTTCTTCTCTAAGTCAGCCCATCCTTGGATGGAGTCAGTCGACAGTGAAAAGAACCACACGAAGGTCGATCCCGATAGAGACAGCGGGAAGAACCAGACCCTCAGCGCCTCATCGGTCGATGCCTCTCCACATTGGGTGAGGAAACGACTGATGTGCTCAATCGTGGAGATTGAGTCTTGTCCCTAGAACTTGGTAAAATCGGGTACCTTGTATCGGCCTGGCAACGGTACTCGATCGAACCATTCTGGATACGGCTGCTAATACATGTACGTTTGTTCTTTGGGCTTCAGACCAAACTGATCTCTAATGACCTCCATGATCTGATTCACCCAGTCGTCTTCTTGCTACCCCGGCGTCAGATATTGGCTGGGTATTAGAGCCGGTTGATACTACTCCTACAGAATAGCATTGTTCCTGTACTGCCCTTAATCACTGTAGGGTTGCACCCCGTAGTACACCGTCTGATGATACCCAGGAGGGATGCCATTGGGTGCCCTCCTTGGTGGCACAAGATCCAGTAGTGTGTTTCTTACAATGCCATATGTCACTAGTGGCACCCCCTGTCTTGGTAGTCTTGCGTCGAATGCTGGGAATGGCACCGGCACATTCCTCTCGATGCCATATGATGTGCTCTGTGGCGGGCCCTATGCGAGGCCTACCGGATGATCCATCTTGTTGTCTTCATGACCGGGTGAGGTTCCCAGCTGCTCTAGCCTCATCGGCCCTTGCGGCAGTAGCGCCAGCCGAGTGTGTACCATTTTTGTTGGATCATCGGGGATGTACGTCGGGCCTTGCAGCAGTTCGGAGACCACGGTGCCCTCGATAGCTTTCTTGATCAGCCCCTGCAGAGTATTGACCAACACCCCGGATTGGTTGTCCAGCGAGTGGCGAATCGCCTGGTCGACAATTTCTAGGAGATTAGCATGAGAATTCTCCGCTGGCTGGCCACCTTCTATTACCAATACTGGTCTTAGCAACGGACTCTTCTGCATGGTCCCCATCTGATTCTTGTCATAGGCCTGCAGGCATGACTTTTGGAACTCCTCCACGTGTCATTGCACCTCTAGTCTTTGTTCTTCAGTTAGGGTTTCCGTGGTGATCGGGATGATGTTGTCGTCGTCGATCTCGCTCGCCATGGTTAGGTTGTTGGAGATGGTCCAACCAAGCGTGCCAAAAAGCATGTTGGTGCGTTTTTTGGTCACACTGTGTGTTGACACCGAGATTTGGTAAAGCTCAAGGCCCACTAATGAAGACACATAGTCCACAACAAGTCAAAGAGGATCCGCTCAAGGAAAGTCAGAGAAGTCCATCTGCAACAGTTGCATGATCGGATAGGGGAGCCAATGTAGATAAGAGCAGAAGATGGTTACTGATTCATCCAGAACCTGCTAGATAAGTTACTTGGATGGCAAGTCTCCAGACTATAAATATGTATCCCTTTGGTTAGATTAGGTAACTGTCGTTAAACCAATCAATCGGTGCATCGCTACCCTTGAGCCCCAAGGTTATCTAGCGGGACTCAAGTGCTCAGAGCTAGGCTGCATCGTTTTCGATCTCCGGCGAAGAGGTGAGTCCCGCCACCCCCGACGTTCATACCAACTGGGTTATTACCCTCACGTTTGCATCGATTCAGTTTGAACTCTTGAGGAGAATGAAGAAATAGTACGGTCGCCGGTTGTTCTTAGTGTATTTGGCTAGGTCTAAGGCTACATCAGTTAGGTTTGATCTCTTAGATTGATGTGATTTAGGTCTGATAGTGTGAGGCTTCATTGGTTGAGTCTGACATGTCTCGCTATTGTATCTTTTTCATGTCGTATACTGTTCATCTAAATAGTATTTGATTGATTCGTTAATATATTATTCAGATCATTGTGACTAGCTACTGTCTTGGTTAGGTCCAATTTAGTTATTGTGATGATATCCATGGTATAGATCTGTTATCTGGCATGCTTTATTTATTTTTATCAAAGTACAAGCCGATAGGTTATCTTTAATTCATCTCCGTATCATATTCACCGTTGAAGGGTGCACATCAGCCTATATGCACGATCCATATTTTCCATCGAACGATGGCGTGCTTGCTTGATTGGGCCAACTTGGGCTATCGGCCTTATGGTCGATTGGCACGCTAATTCAAGAGTTTATCGTTTTTGTCATGGTCATCGGCTTGCCAGTCGATCGGCTATGATACTAATTTTTATCTTTTTCGATCCCTTATAAGTTGCAGGGTCAAACTGATTGGCACGCCCTAAACCCTTTTTCTAAGAACATAGGACCTGCACTGGAGTTAAGAAGATCTCACAGGCCACACGTGTGTCAACATGTGACCAAATAGCACGCCAACACTTTGACACACGCGTAGCCTGGGAGATCTGCTTCACTCTAGTGTAGGTCCTACATTCTTAGAAAAAAGGTTCAAGGCATGCCAATCATTTTGACCATGTCATTGATAAGGGAACAGAAAATATGGCATTAGTAACATGGCCTATCGGCTATCGAGCCGATGACCATGACAAAGATGGGATATTCATGGAATATCATGTTGATTGGCCATAAGGACGATGACCTGGGATGAAGCAATCGGGCGAGCGTGCCATCGGTCGATAAGATGAATAGTTTACCACGTAGGCCGATGGGTGTTTTTCCGATAACTCATAAGATGTAGCGTGGAATCTAAGATAACCCATCGGCTTGTACTCCAATAGAAATAAATAAAACGTGCGAGATAACATGTCTATATCATGAAAATCATCACAATAACTAGATCGGACCTAACCAAGATAGTAGCTAGTCATGATGATCTTAATAATATATCAAAGAATTGAACATGCTTTATTTAGATGAACGGTATACAGCATGAAAGAGATACAATAGCAAGAGATGTCGGACTTAACCGATGAAGCCTCAAACTATCACACGTAGATCACATCAATCTAAGAGATCAAACTGAACTGATGCAGCCTTAAACCTAGCTAATACACCGAGAACAACTGGCGACCGTATTATTTCAATGTTTACCTCAAAAGATCAATCTGATACAACCTTGAGGATACTGATCTAATTGGTGCGGACGTCGGGGGTGGTGGGACTCACCTCTTCGCCGGAGATCGAAATGATGCAGCCCAACTCTGAGTGTCGAACTCCGCTAGATAAACCTTGGGAGCCAAGAGTGGCGATGCGCCGAGTAGTTGACTGACATAGATGTGTTTTTAAGCTAACTAGGGGTACATATTTATAGTCCAGAGACTTGCTGTCCAAGCACTCTATCTTAACCAATTTTGGATAATCTTCATCTTCTTTTTCACGCGTTATCTACTTTGGCTCTTTTGTGTCCGATCATGTTTTAACAGCATGGACAGACTTCCTTGACTTTCCTAGACCAAACCTCTTTGACCTCTGTTGATCGTGCGACATCTTTGGTGGGCCTAAGCTTTACCAAATCTTGGCGTCAACACTAAGATACCAATCATGCCAGCCGGGGAGAGAAGGGGGAAAAGACTCGAAGGTGGAATCCCAATCGGAAGAAAGCATGAGAGAATATTTGAAAGGGATTCAACAAGTTTCAGTGTTGATAAAATCTATGGGGTCAAGGTCACCCTGGGGGCCTAAGAAGAAACAAGAGGGGTGATTGGCCATTGGATCAATACTTGGTTATGTAAATTCTACAAGATGGAAAATAAGAAATAGTAGGAAAGAAGCGGAAGAACCAAGAAAATCGATGAACAACAGAAAGAAAATGCCAAAGACTTACATCGAGGATCATGTTGTTGGTGGCCATCATAGAGAGTTGTCGAGGTAGGGGATCGGTGAAGGAAGATGAATGCAATGAGCATGATAGATTGCAAAGGCACTGGAAGTAGAACAACGATGAGCTCAAGAGGAGAACACCGTGTGCGGGGGCATAAAAGGGAAAGGGGGGGTGCTCGGCATCCAATTATAGAATGAAAGGCAACCCCTCGACAACTGAGTCAAGCCGATCCCGGTGGATTTGGTGGGGCCACCTCGAACGATCGGCAAAAGGTAA